>BSBN01000792.1:4375000-5000000 GCA_027924645.1 Cunninghamia lanceolata | reverse complement strand
ATATATATATATATATACTCTCCTCAAAACAAACATAAAACGAAATGAAAAATAATATATGTATGCAAATTTCACCATTACATATAATATAGATTTTTGGAAATGAACCCAGAATATACAATAACAAATATTTTATAAATAATTGTAAATAACTTATTTCTCATTTCTCATGGAGATAAATAATCCACTTGCGCAAAAAAAACACTTTTGAAGATTAAACTACCTTATCCCTTTTACTAATATTGCTAACTTCAAAAACAATCGTAATTACTAAACTAAAAATCCACTTACTAAAACCAATGCATAGAGAAAGAAGAAACATATTTTCTGTTTGTCTTGTCCCTTTAGAATGAAATTAGACTCGTTTAAAAATTAATACATGACCACAAATGAAATCAGTAAAACAATGTTATATCAAAAAGGCTATTACAGGGAAGGGAAAAAATTCAAAGAAAGTTTACAGATTTTATAAGACAGCTTAAAAGAAGGATTAAAAAACAAGATATACTTCGATAGCCCCTGCAGGTCAATTAGTAGTCATGATCAGAGAGGCATATACTTTAGTCTTCTTGATAACAAGACCATTGTTTTTAGTGCGCATGCAAGATCCACTGAGCAGATTCTATGGCTGCATATTTTAACACCCTTGTCTTTTAGCTCATCTTATCTATGATGCCCTCTATCAGTTAGTAGATTCTATACATTAAGAGTCTTCCCTCTGTTTTAGAAATCACTCTACTTAAACATCATCCATTAAGAGTCTTCCCTCTGTTTTAGAAACCACTCTACTTAAACATCATCCATTTTAATGGTCAAACAATCAATAGCAATTTTACACCTCATCTATACTAAAAAATGGTAAATATTTATCCTATTTTAACACCTTCAAATGGATTATTGTAAAAAATGAATGAATATCTGACTTGTAAATAGACTCCAACAACTACTATAAGTATCAAGAGAGACTATAGTTACACATTAATACAGCACTTGGGATGGCTGGGATTTCAGACATGAGGGGATTTTCCATGTCTGTGAAGAGATTTATGCAGAGGAGAAGATACAAAAGGCTGGAAAAATATAATGGAGGAAGAAAGAGTTCGAGAATAGTCAAATTGGGTGAGCATAAAGGCAGGCTTGTTTTGAAACTCAAATCAGTCCCAAAGTTGAAGCTCAAATCAGTGCCAAAGTATGCAAAATCCTTGCTTTCAAGACTGAGAGATGCATATATGAATATGGTGATCAATCTTTCCCAATACAGAATTAGGCAGCCCCAGCTCAAGATGGGTGTTGAAGACTTCCATGATAAGGTGATTGTTGAGATGTTCAAGTCACTGGGAGTACAAGTAGAGGTCTTGCCAGACCAGAGTCTTACTAAAGCTCGGAGTCAGTTTAATCTCAGAGCAATTATGTTTTGAGTACTTTCAATATGTATTAGACTATTTTTGTGTGACAGTTTATAGAGATTTAACATTATGGGATTGTAATGCTTTGATATGTTCAACTTTTTTTTGGGGAACCTATAGTTTCCATTAATGAATAGATTTGATTTTAAATATAGATTACCCAATAGACCAGGCCAAATAAATTCATAAATGTATGTAAAACAAGATACCCCTGTTATAGCATCTAAACAAAAAGATACCAATCAAGCAGAATTTACCAATAATAATTCTTCTGTAGAATAGTTGAACTTGTCCATTTAGCTTCCTAATTGAAGTTCTTTTTTTATCAAGATAATGTAAAAGATTTTTTTAGGTTTTTTTACCAATTGAAGTTCTTTTATCAAGATAATGTAAAAGATTTTTTAGGTTTTTTTTACTATTTGTTTAGTGAAGTTATGGTTATACAAGGCTCATATCTACCTCTTGTAAAGAGTTGATGTGTTGGAATCAATACATGACTCTTTATGTGTGGGACCTACTCTCATCATAAACAATAGGTGTGTTGATTTCAACACACAGGTTTTGAACTCTTCCATATACATCATTAGAGCAATGTACATGTTTTCTCTTTCTTTGTATGAGAATTTTTAGAATATGGTTCTTGTAAAGAATTAAGTTATAAATTCAGTTATAAGCAACAATAAAAAAATGACAACATAATTTATTAATAGAAGTGGGTAACATCTTAATAGATCATTCATAACAATTAGATACCATAAGGGCACGAAGTAGCATCCCTCAAAATACATGTAATTCTGCCATTTTTTCAAGCAAAGTCATCCTACAAGGAAATGGTATTTCATCTTTTACTAGCTATAGTGAGTTTTGGACCCATTTGATTCCACAACACATTGTAAGATGTTTATCAACTCTTGATCCACATCTATGGAGGTCTTATGAACCTTTAAATTAAGACATTGGGGTTATTTTCATATAAGGATTCTTAAGAGTCAATTGATCAGTAATGATTAATCAATGGTCTCTTGGATCTTGCTAGCTATAAAATCCCTTACAATAGCTTCTTCATTATTGGATGCATGGTGATAAATGATCTTCCAACCATTTGAAGATTTATAAGGATTGGCAATCCTTTTCTTGGCCAAGAGGACTTGACCATCAATCAAGTTGAGATCTATAGTCTAATAGACAGCTTATGTCAATAATTCAAAATTTTGGCACTATTGGATTTACATCAATGGCCTTGCATTAAGTTAAAAAGGTCAAGGAACTTAGAATTCTTTGATTCACTAATGTACTACAAGTGGCAAAGATCAACAATAGATCTTTTAACTAACAAACGGTGATAAATGCTTCTTAAAAGCTTTTTGTGTGGCAAATTGTATACACTATTGTGACTTGAAATTACTTGATGGTCATTAGACTTTAGTGCGTCCATAATCCCAATTAGACCGGCAAAAATTATAACTATGAAATTTAAAAACTATCAAATGACCAAGACAAAGGTTATTTGTGCCACAAGTTGGCCATTGCATAACCCAATAAATCCAATAGGCTAAGGGCATAACATGCTCTCATTTTCAAAGAAGCATTGTCCTCAATGCTCAATAGTTATAGGTGTTTCTACATGAAGCCTTCATCTTCCCAAGAAGCATCTTCCCTTGAAAAGTTCTTCCAATTGATAAGATATTCTATGATCATCCTACTTCACTCTTAATCATTATTTGTGTAATTTCTATAGGTTATTGAGCTCAAGTTATACTATTTGGAGAAAAATATTATCACCAATTATCTTCTTTAACAAGATACATAAAAGACTATGATAGAAATGTTTCAATTTGCACTTGTCAAGACAATACAAAGTGGAAAAGCGTGTAAGGTAAAACCTTTCTTCAAATTAGAAGGGTAAGCTCCATATAAAATAAAAATTAACTAAAATCCTAGAAGACTACTTTATGCGCAAAACTTACAATTTTTACATGTACAAAGTTTTTGGAGGTTTCAACATACAATAGAAAATAAACTAACTTGCCACATCTACTTTTGTTTATCAAGTATGAGCACAAGACTTGTTAGTTTAATACAAAGACAAGATATCGTGTGTCTTAATGACTTTGCAAATAAATTAGCCTATTAGAAACAAACACAAACACTCTCTATAGCTAAATTGTACAAACTAGGAAGTATACACATACAAGAGTTGAATTGAAGATTTGGATTGCACACAAGACAAAACTTCACCAATTAGAGTACCTGAGTATTAATATGAAAATATATAAACACCCAAATTAATAATAATCACAATACAATGCTTGCAATTGTTGATAATTTATATTCAATAAGTGAAATCACTCACTCAAGTTGATATGAACTAAGCATGTAAATGAAAAATCATATAAACATAACAATTTCATCACACACACAAAAGGGCATAAACAATAAAATTATACGAAAAATGCAGAAAAATTTACCATTCTCACACAAGACTTGAACGATAAATTTTATACTAAGCATAACAAAAAAATACTATTAAAAGTTCTTTGAAATACATCTATATAGGGTTTCAAAGTATCACTTTGCACAATTGCGTGTCTCTAAATATAAAATAAGTTTAAAAATAAAAGTTACATGACAATTTAAAATAGTTTTAGTAAAGCTTATCCTTAGATAGATCTTATCAAGTCAAATGAAATATAATTTCATTTAAAATTAAAATATTTTGGTCTACAAATATTCATATACAACTTTTCTCTTAACTAAGATGATTATATTTTTAGACATTGTCTAAAATAGTAGTATGCATAATTTCCAAAAATAGAAATCAATGTAAGAGTTGTGTTAGATGCTTTGATGGTGAGGTGAGCTCCTTACAAGCACTTTTCTTCTTCAATCTATATTCTTTGAAAAAATTGGCCACCACTTTGACTTCCTCTAAAAGTTTCATTGGCTTCAAATTTCTTTGGTAACACAAAAGAGCTCTTTCGTATAACTTATATACTCTAAACATCATGAGATAACATATATATTCTTCATAACAAATTCCTTACATACATTTTATCTTACAACAAAATAATTATGATTTATTTCATCTCATAGATCTGTCTAAAAGTGTTTCCCAATACTTTAAGCATGACAAAACATGTAGTCTACATGTAAAAAGTATGGTTGTTTTGGAGCCCCTGAAAAGTATTTTGGCACTTTGGTGCACATGGAGAATCTTTAGCCATTTTTGAATTTGTAAAAAGTGTATTCGTAATGTTTTTTTGACATAAAGAGTGACTTTATTTTTATTTCTTTTAACTTATAAGTGACATCGGCACACAAGTATGCATCGGTGGCACTTTGGCATATTTTGTCAAAGTGACAACATAGTGCAATTTTGTACCAAATGTAACCTCTCTTCTTCTTTTTTATTTGACTTTCACTTGAATTTTAACTTGGTGTATTGGTGAACCATTCCTGACACATTGAGTTTCATCAACATTTTTGAAATATGATTGCACCAATGTATAATTTGGCTTGAAAAACTAATCATTCCAATAAATAAAATTCTAACAAATTTGAAATTTTGGTTGAAAAAAGCATCTGATGGAAATTTTATACACTTTGTACATGTGTCATTTGGTACAAAAACTACACTTTTTCCTCCTAAAATCACTTCTTTTCTTTCTTTTTCATTTTCCTTCATAGTTTGGTGTGTCAATGGAGCATTTTCAGAACTTCGGGTCTGAGTAACTTTTTCCAAAATATAATTGCACTAGTGTACTCAAATTCAAAAACCAATCTCAAATTAAATTTTCATCCAAATCCAATAAAGTTGACATTTTAGCTTTTTGGCACACTTGGTAGAGATTTTTGGCACTTTGACACTTTTTGCCAAAATGTATACTTAGTGCACTTTTTAAACCAAAAGTGACTCTTTTAAATTTTACTTTCACTTTTGGTTTTCACTCACCTAGTGCATTAATGGGGTATTTTATGGACTTCAAGTCTTGGTTAACTTCTCTAAACTCATACTGCACCATCAATTTTAGCTTGAAATCTTCTTCATTCACCTATGCTTTTGAGAAATTTGAACAACTTCAAAAATGCACCAAAAGTGCACCAATGGAGCAATTTTGACATTTTGAGCAACCCTCATGTTTTACAAAATATATTTGTGCCATTATGTTTGGCTTCAAAAAATTTCATTCCCATATTTTTTTGTCAAATTCCCACAATTTTGAAATTTGACCAAAAAGTGTGTTAGTGCACTTTTTTTGGCACTATGTACCAATGTACATTTTTCAACTCAAGTATATTGGGGCATCATTTTGGCAACTTGACTCATTTGAACCCTTTTGTCACCAAACTTTAGCTTTTCTTAATTCTTCCAATTTATATACTTTAACATTGATTATAAGGCTTCATTGCACTTGGACAATTCTAAACACAATCGAAAGACAAAAATATACTTGGAAGGACTAAATGAGGTGAAACAATGTAAATGACTATGTAGAAAAATGATGAATTAAGGTTGTTTCAGTAGGGGTACAAAATATTAGAAGCATTTATGCTTTTTGATGAAAATCCACTTTTCACGATACACTAACAATCCTCTAATATATATTTTTCCATACTTGGTGGGTGCAAACTTTTCCTTTTGTTACTTCAAAGAAATACCCAATCCCCCACTTCAAAGTGCCTGTCACTTGCTTTGTAATCACCTTGTTGTTTCAATCTATTCAATGCCATGGCTAAGTTCATTTAAGACTAGATAGCACTTCCAATTGATTTAAATATGATCTTCCACTACATGAACCCTTGACTACATACTCTTAATTAAAACATGATAGAAGGTGGTTAGCAACAATATAGTACCATAAATAGGGGCATTTTAGTAGAAGTAGAAGTATACTACCAATCTACTAGTATCAACCAATTAACCATTCTGGTTATTTTTCTAATACAAAATAATGATGATTTCTATCTAAACATTTTTTAACCTCTACTTTGCTATCAAATTGTGATGATAAGATAATATATTAGCTAGTTGAGTACTCAAACAAGAAAACAAATTGTCTTAAAAATAATAGAGGATTGTGGTTACTATAATTTTGGTGTACCATGTAGCTTCTAAACTATTTATATGAATGTTGTTACAGCTATGTTGACTACCAAGCATCAAAATAATCAACAAAAATGAATGTATTTTGTGGCCCTATCAACCACTACTGTAATGAATTTTTTTCTTCTAATTTTTGCAAGCTTATGATGAATTTCATGTAAGGCTCCTTCCTTACTAAATAGGACTAGGGTAAGGTTGTTAGATACCTAAAGTCTTGATCATCTTACTCTTGTTCTTCTAACATACCCAATATTCTACTATAAATTTGTGTGCATCACCTTTGATCCCTTCCTATGTTAAGCAATTGCTTTGGTGTTTAATATGTCTTCAAGAATTCGAAGTGTCCACCCATTAGGGGTGCATGAAGCTACATAAAAACCATATTCTTGAGACTAAAATATACACAAAGATATAGACTATCCTTATATCATATAGAGTCCAATTTCCATACAAATTTATTGATTCGCTAGATAGAAAGCAAAGAATTTAACAAAATGAGAGTACCCTTCCACTAAATTAGGACTTAATCTAGGTGATGGAGATGGGAATCTAATTTTTTTAAATGATCATATCATCAAATAATACTAATACAAACTTATGTAAAAATGATTTCAATATGTAATTCATCAAAATCTAAAATATAAAATAAGCATTTGTGATGCCAAACTACATAACTTGAAATTCATGATGACCCTTGTGTTCAAAAGGAGTTTTCAAGAATACCATTATCCATGATTCTAATTTGTTCATATCCCCATATGAGATCTATTTCAATAAAGGATATTGCCCCTTTTAACTCATCTTGAAATTTGTCAATAATAGCAATAGGAAATGTATCTTTGATATGAGCTTATTGAGCTCCCTATATACTAGATCCATAAGTGATTTTTCATCCTTCTTATAAACCATCACCACTAGATAATATGTGCTTTGACTAGGACAAATTATGTCTTCCTATTGTATTTCTTAGGTCATGTATTCAATCTCACTTTTCTATTATGGTTATTTAATAGATAATTTAGCCCATAAATATTTTAATGTTGTGGTATTTTCCTAAACTCGCAATCCCTCCATCTACAATCATGACATAAATTTTTGGTGCTAGGTCACAAAGAAATTTAAATGTGTTACTATTTTTTTATTGATGATTTTTTTAGTACTACCAAAATCGATTAAAAATATCTCTTTACTTCTTTAGAAATCCCACAACCTTGAGAGTTTTTGGAGTGTTTATTCTTAATCATTTGTAACGAGAAATGGTAGGTTGGGGCTCAATTGCTACTTCCTCCTATACATCATTAGCTTCAAAGTACATATATAACTCCCTCAATATATAATATCTTATTTTCCACACTTATGTACTCTTCTGTACTTTCTATCACAACTAATCCATAATAATTTGGCCATTTTTTCTTCTATTTGCTATACATTGTCAATCTAGTTGATTCTAAAAAAGATAATGTCATAGTCTTATAATTCTTAAATCCCTTAAATGATTGTTCCATAGTATCAAAATACCTTACCTATACTCTTCTTACCCTATTGATAGAATGAGTCAAAGGAGGTCCAAAAAACCTTAACCTCATTTTGAATATGGCCTTTCAACATATTTATTCAATAACAAATCCAACACATCCTTAATTCTCAATTTTAGGGATTGAAATTGTTGAATATAATAGTTGATCATTCCTATTTGTCAAATCTTGATTAAATGGATGAAAAATTTGTCCACAAGGTTATTATCATAGTAAGTCGATAGATCTTCGACAAAAATGGATCATATGATGATAGAGTTCATCTACTCATATAACCAATGATACCATATCAATTGATCAGGCTCAAAATAGAGGGATGTTATGATTATCTTCTACTAGGGTGAAACTTGATATAACTTAAAAACATTGCTTCTTTTGACAGTTCCATGTTACCAAGTCATGATCATCAAATTTGTGCATGTCAATTTTTAGGATGAAGCTTTGTGAACCTAAAATAGATTCTCCAATGTGATACTCCTAATTATATAAATGACATAATAAGACCTAGAAGTGTGTTTTTATGTAGTTGCAGATCCAATTTATGTTTCCCTTTCATGAATTGCAACAATTAGTGAGTTTCTCATGTCATTCAAATTTTGATCTAGCTTCTAATCCTTATTATTCAACATCTAATCTAGTTTCATATCCACATCATTTATAGAACCTTTTAAAATGTTTTAAACATAATTAACAATATTATTCATCCTCTTATACATCTTAGTTTCCATGTCTTCCACCAATTATTAGAGTTTTTGCACATTTCCTCTTGGGATATTGCATGATCATCCTAATTTTACATGTCCCCCCTCTTAATATGGATCATCTTTGATACAAATCTTCCCATAAATTGCAAAACTATTTCTCATCTATCTAGTATGATAAGAACACCAATGTTACAATAATTGACCCAAGTGAAACAATTAGGATCTTGCCTAGAAATTATATATTTGTAGTGCTCTTTGAACATCAACTTTGGATAGCCACCACTTCCTCAATAATTCTTTTGAATTTTAATGAGACCAGGTTTTTGAAAATATATTTCCAATGGTGTAGGAGTTTTCTGGATTGGAAAATTTAGCAAACAAATTTCAAATATTTAAGATGGCTGAATTTTTCATTTGTTTTTCCAAAAAGTAGGTTTGTAAGTTTAAATTGTTACAACCATTGTCCCTTGATATTTCTTAGAATATTTATTGTAAACATATTTAGGAAAATTTATCTAAAACACTTTATAATAACCTAAGAATCACCTCAATTTATTGAATATTCCACCTAAGAAAACAAGTATAGATGCAAAGATTTTTGCATAATATAGTAAATTATTAGAATAGTGATAAGTAAAATAGCACTTGACAAATAAAAGAAAAAGAGAAACTTCATTTTCTAAAGGAAAATCAGTGTTGTGTTTGAGGAAAGATGGGTTTCCAAAAGGAACTTATAAGAAGTTAAAATATAAGAATATTGGCCTTTGTAAGGGCTTGAGAAATCTTTCAAATAAGGTTTATTAACCATCCAATCCCATGTGATGTCCATAAGAAAAGAAATAAGAAAGGGAAAAGGGTGATTGAGTCTTCCATGGACTCAAGTATTAGTCCCCCTAGTAATGCCCTACTATTGTGGAATCCTAGTAAAATAGTGAGGGAGAGGATGAATCTAATTCAAAGACTGATGACTTGATTTCTGATGATAAGAGTTATGATATCCAAGATAGGAGGGGCATTGAGGGTTCTAATAAAGGGACTGGATCTATGAGGAATAAGAAATGTAAAAGGCTGGATGAACCTCATGGGAAAGACCCTTAGGAGGTCCATGTTGGTAATGTTATCATGATAAAGAAGGGAGGTTATAAACAAGGTTGTGGTAGTGGTAAGGAGTCCCCCAAGGAAGTTCAAGGACCATAGGGTTGATTTTGAGGGAAAAGGGAAGGGGAAATCCTTCCCTATTCAACCCTTAGTTGGTGGTGCTTTCCCCCGCATCCAGGACCCCTACCCTGCTCCCTCAATGACCCTATGTTATCTCTTAATAGTCCTAAATATTTGGAGGACATTATATAGATGGTTAACCACATTATTCAAAACTTAGTGTCTCTTCATGATGCATCTGAGGTTCAGCACAATCTAAAAAATGGTTTTAGATTGAGACTAACAAGCTAAACATTAACTCTCTATTCTGGATAAGAGACTCAAAAGGGACACATAGGTGCCCTCACTGGAGGAGGAGAGAATTGAAACTATGGCGAAAGAGCTTCAAATAGTCAAAGATAATCATGCCAATGGAATTGTAGCCTTAGAGAAGGATATTCAAAGTATCAAAGACAATCTCAATAAAGTCATTGAGGTTAGTAATTACACGATCAAAAATAGTGCAATGGGCATCAAAATTTTGAGTGATAAACTTAAGATATTTGTAGATAAATCTAGGAACCATAACACCCAGATGGATGAAAAGGGGATACAGTTGGACCTAGTACAAGAACAAGAAGCTACAAGAAGAAAAGTCATGCAAAAGAGAGGAAGAAGTTGTAAGATTTTTTGGAGTTGTACACAAAAATTTCTACAAAGAACTTGAGGCTATAAATACTTTGCATAGACTTTAATTTTTTGTTTGTTTCTTGTTTTGTTTAAGGTTTAGTGTTGGACTTTCAGTCTTCTATAGTAGTTGTGCTACCATTTTTATTGTAAGTCAACTTAGATTTAGCTAACGTTTTACTATTTATAATAGGGTTTCTAGTCCCTTCACAACCTATTTTTACCCCCTTAATCAAAAAACACCTAATCTAATATATTCCTTTCATTTCTCTTTTTGCTACTATTTGGCCTTTCATGCCTATAATCAATTTGAGAAATCTTGAGTAGGGCTTTGTAGTGTACCTATAGGCCAATGCTTGTAAAATATACTCTCTTTGAGGTCCTTCAAATTTTGCCAAGAATGATTCAAGTGAGCCCTATTGTCAATCTCCTAACCTTTGTGTGAGATTTTCATTTTTTGTGCCTTTGTTGAGCTTTAGGCATGCATTCATGGAAGCCTAGTTTTAAATGCCTAAGTCTTTTCCTTTTTCTTATGCACTTTTATTATATTTGAATGTTGATTTCTATTCGTGGTTGCCCATAACTTAATTGTCTCTTTTGTGTTTGTTTTGTGATTGGGCACCAACTCTTTATATTAGCTTACTAGCTACATACGATCACTTGGCTTATTTCCTCTCTATGGAAAAATAGAAAAAGAAAATAGTGAGCACTTTTGTTCAAGTCATTTTACCATGGGTCATTAATTATGTGTTGATCGACATGCTCTATTAGATCCATCCATTACTTAGTATTCAAATGGTAAAGATAAAATAAAATGTTGGCCTTCTATAGGATACCTATATTGATTTGTCTCACTGTTATGGATAGAAGACAAGTACATGGGCACCCATATGGGCCCAGATCATAATAATCTAGTCACAAGTTTTTAGGTGGCCTAATATTTCAAGTTTTGTGGGCTCACTTTATTGATTTGGAAAAGTATTCATGTGGAGTGTATAGTGTAGCCTTGACACTGTTCATTTTCTATGGGCTCCATAGTGAATGATGAAATTTAGTTGCTTACATCTTTAGCTATATCATTTTTCCCTAGTTATTGATCTTAAGATGATCAACTTGGATCATTTGATTTGCAATATATTTAGTGAGCCTAGTAGTGGTGACAAAGGGTGTAAGGTCTTATTTCAATGAACATTTAACCTTATATGTCACAACCTCATTGGTTTGAGGGAGATTGTGTAGAATACTCATGCAATTCCATACTATATGGACCAATGGAAGTGTGCCATGTGATCCAAGGTTATAGGTGTGGTGAATTCATTTGAGCATTTATTTTGTATGCTTTCCCATAGTTTTTAGTTTGAAGGCATAAGGTTTGTGTATGCCACATGGAAATTTACAATCCATGGTGTTAAAGATACAAGAATGAGTGGCATGTGTGGTGGACTTGAGGCATGTATTTGTCAAAATTACTTAGCAAGGATCCTTTTGAATGAAGGTAGTGGTGAAGAATGATCAATTGTGACCAATTTGGGATATAGGGAATCAAATTTCTTGTTTTTTACAACTCCATAGTAGCGATTGATCCATTGATTATTTGTTGATCAACACAAACTATTAATCCAAGGCTAAAGTTCAAAGGATGTAATCTAACAAAAGAACTTGTGAGGTTTTCAAACAAAGAGTGATAGAGATATGGAGTTTGATGAAGAACAAATATAGCTATAAGTGCAATCAAGGAGGTGGAAGAATTGATTGCTAGGCTAACAAAGGCCTCCAACAATTTCTTGAGGCATGGTGATGATATGACAAAGATTTGTAAGGGCAAATCCAATTTTAGCATCATTTTCTTTATTAAAGGAGGTAGCTAGAAGTTAATGAACACTAGACAAGGCCCATACCATTTATTGAAATTAGAGAAAGACTTAATTCCTTAGGGTGTGGGTGACATTCCAAACATTCAAGTGTCACCAAAGACTAACAAGATTTATTGTAGCAGATATTGAAAGTGCAAGTCTAAAGAAGATTTCTCCAAAAGTCAAGGAGATAATTTGGCTTCAAGGAATGTTCTATGGTGCTATTGAGTATGGTATCATGTGATCAATGTCTAAAAACACCAATTTCTTTTGCATAATTTGGTTGAATGTTTCATTTGTTTGTAAAAAAAGATTTATTACTTCAACAAAAAGGTTATTGCAACAATTTTATTCAATAGATAGTTGAAGTGAGATGCAATGACCAGACACGAGGGATTAGAACAAGTGTCAAGTGCACATGAGATTTAGAGAAAGATTAGTTCATTATAAATACAACTTATTTCTATGTAGTGAATTTGTTAGATCTTTTTTAGTTAAATTCAACTAAGTGTGTCATATAGTCTAGTATGTTCTTGGATGCCAATTTTTTAATCCAGGTCTAGAGTTTCTTGTGTCCTTCATGTCTATAAAGTCTAGAGAAAGCACTTGCATGAAGAAAATCCTCTCAACGATCTAAATGTCTCCATAGTTAGCTAAGAATTTTAGGGGATAAAAAAATATTGGGGATACATTTGCTAGTTTGTTGCTTTCTTTAATTAGTTGGTTTCATAACAATTGTAAAATTCTTCAAATTACTTAAATACTCTTTTCATTGTAGCATATAGTATGTATTTGATCAACTTTGGATTATTGAAGTAGATTTAGTCATGTGAAGTTTCTAGTAGATTGTGAAATGATTTTAGATGAAATTTTAGCTAGACTAATGGGATTTTGAAATGCATTTATAGTTCTATGTTTTTAAGTTGTTCATATCTTGCTAGTGAGCTCAAACTCCCATATGTGATTGTACTTGATGTTAAGACTTGAATTTATCACCAATGGACTACGATATGGATCTTTCAATAGTTATGTAGTGTATTTTCCATACACACTCCCTTCTAGTAGTCCATGCTAACCTAGATGGATTCCTTGGGTCCCATTCCAATTGATTGTCTTTGGACTCTAAATCCCTCTTAAGTCCTTGAAATCCTTTTGTTCAAGTTCTCTGAGATCACCTCCAATTATTCTTTGAGCCTAAAGTATGAGCTAGGTGTGCCATGATATTGGTGAGGATTTTCCCCTAGCTTACAATGTCTCAATATCACTTACAACCCCCTGATCAATTTTTTGGCTATCTTTAACATCTCCAAAGGAGCATCTAGTGTCACAATCATCAGTTTTAGATACTTTCATCACCTATGATCCCCCTATTTGCATGGGCCCCATTCCTACTTCTTGATTGGTCTCACATTCTTTTTACCCTTGTGGTGACTCCACAACTCAAAGACCCCATAGCCCATTCATCATTCATCCAGTTATGTGGGTGATTTCCTTTCCATAGTTCTAACATTGCTACAAGTCATGCAGTTCTATTTATGTATTTTCCTTTTCGAAGGTTTTCACCAACTACTCCATGCTAGCATCCTCCTCAATACGTTAGTCATTGATCTTCCAAGGACATCTAACAATATCGCTACTCTCACACCATTCCTTCTATATGTTATGAAGATTAATCCTATAATATGAAACTTATATCATAATCTTCATGCATGAGCCATCTGTCCTCAATATCTTTCCCACTCCCACCAAATATGTTTGAACACTTTGGTCAAATAGTGTCAATTCAATGAGACATATTCCATCTCACATCTGCTTGCACCCATTCCTCTCAAAGGTTGATGATTTCTTTCTACCCCTAATATTTATCATGATCATCTAGGATTAATTATCCTCTAGATCATATAGGCCATCTACTCTCAAAGGTCATAGGTGGCATTTTCTTGCATAGGAGGTCATCATGGCTCTGATTGTTCATGGTTGAAATTCTTAACTTCCTACTTGTGTCATCATTTGTCTATTGATCTAGTGTCGGTTGAAGATCATTCAGTACATGTATCACCCCATTTGAGATCTATCTCCTCCCCCTCTTCTTTATTTGTTATTCTTTTGAAATGTTCTCAAGATCCTTTGGTTGTGTTTGCACAAGGATTCCTACAATTGTATAAATGCAAGCTATGCCCCCTTATAAATATCTTTTGGATTTCTAATATAGAATTAGTTTTAGTTTTCTATACTAAAGAATTGAATAGTCGTGATCTATTAACTTTTAGGAAATATAAATGTATTTTAGTGTTTTAAGTTTCTTTTCTACTTGTCTTAGACAATGTCCTCTGGTTTGATCCTACAATTGCACATGTGCCCATCAACTTATGCCCCCATAATGAAGTAAATTAGTTGTGTTTATTTGAATATCCACTAGCCATAGGTGCTCGTTAATGGTGTTCTATACACAAGTAGGTTTTTGTAACATAAGTTGAGGCAACCCTACTTGTAGGTCCATCTAAAATTGACCTCGCCTCTAACATCTACTTTCAACATATTTTCGACATCATCCTAATCCCATCCTAACCACATACATCTTAATACTAATTATTTAGATAAATTATAGTTATTTAATTAATTAGGATTATACCTTTAACATTCATTACATCATCAAATTAATTAAATAAATTTATATTTATTTAATTAATCTAATTTTCTCACATCCCTCTCCATTAATTAATTAAATAATTTTATTATTTGATTCATTAATCTAAAAATCTTAAATCCCATTTTAATCCTCCATTTATCATAATTAATCATATCCTTATCCATTCTCCACAAATAAATAAATTCAAAATAAGTCACATGACTAGGTAAGAGTTATCTAGACACATTGAAACTAGACACTCTCACAAAATTCAAACCAGCTTTGTATCTCCATCATCCAGTCCATACTACATCTTTTAATCTTGGTCATTCACATTAGGATAAGCCCTAGAAACTTCCATCATTTCCCTAATTCCTCTTACTCAATCTTATCCATCCATTCATCTTTAATATCAACTATCCATCCTTATAGAATTCCCTAGAAACTTCTAACCTTGCTCTAATCTTGTCTAATTTAATCCTATCCATCCATTCATCTTTAATCTCAACCATCCATCCTTATAGAATTTCCTAGAAACTTCGATCTTGCCCTAATTTGTTTCATTCAATCCTAGCCATCCAATCCAAATGAATCCTAAACCTCCATTCCTCTATCTAAAATCTATAAATCTAGGCCTCCTCCCTCATCTAAAGCATAATTAAGAAACATTTGCAAGTACATGTCATACTGAAGAGTCCATTAGAGCAACTCAACAAAGCAAATCATTATCAATCATTTCATCATTGGGAGCTATCATACATATCAAGAAAAAGTTATTGAGTTTCATTTAGTTTGCATTGCTCTAGTATCCTTTCCTTTCATGCTCCAATCCGAGGTAGAGGTAGTCTATTAGCTTGCATTTTGCATTAGCTTAGATTTTTCCCCCTCTACATTCTGACACGCCCAATAAAATTGTGTTTGAACAAAAGGCAAATTTCTTTTAGAAAATTCACTCATTTTAATTATTTCATATTTATTAGTTCGATTTCAAATTTTTTAATAGTTTAGTTTCTTAAATCTTTAGAGTTTAGCTAATTAATAGTTTAAATTTTAAATTTAATAGTTTAGATTTATAACTTTTTAATAGATTAATTTTTATTTTTTTCATATTTGATTTTTAATTTTTAATAAATTAGATTTTACATTTTTAGATTAGGTTTTTACATTTTTCATAAATTAGATTTTTTTTAAAAATAGATTAGATTTTTAATTTTTAATAAATTAGATTTCAAAATTTTAATTGATTAAATTTTACATTTCTAAATTTTTAATAATTTTAATAGTTTATAGTTTAAATATTAAATTACTTAGTTTTCAAATAAGTATAATTTTAATTTTAATAGTTCCATTTTAATTTTCATCATATAAGTTTTTAATTTTAATAGTTTACTTCAGTGATTTTTTTAGTGGTGAATATTCGTCAATTTGTTAATAGTTGAAATTGGAGATTCAAATTTTGGCTAATAGTACACGCTGTAAAGCAACCTGAATCGTCACATTTTTACAAAATTTTATTGTAGTCCTGGTTAAATTGCTAGAACATTTATTTTATTAAACTTTTAAACTCAAAAATTCGTCACAATATTCAACACCTAATTAGATTAGATTCGCCTAAATTTTATAAGTTTATACTATTATTGACAATTAATTTGTCAATAATATTATATACTTATTGGTTACTTTAGGGCCATATCGCTAATTTTTAATCACCACCATTGATTTTATTTATAATCTAACGGTTGGGGTTGTATTCCATGGGTTAAAATGTACCCACAGAGCTTCAATGCCCATCAAGCCCAAAATTGTATTTGGGTTGTTGATCTTAATTTATAATCTAATGGTTTGGGTTCTATTCCATGGGCCAAAATGTACCCACATAGCTCCAATGCCCTTGAGGCCCGAAATTGCATCTCAGTTGTTTATCTTTGTACACACCTAAAAATGGCTCGAGTCAAATTAAATAAATATTTTAATATTTATTTTATTCTTATTCTTCTATCAATAAATAAATATCCTAATTTATTTATGTGATTCACATTCATCATATTCTTCTAATAATTAAATATCCTAATTCCTCTAATGTCATATCTAATTAAATAATCCTAAATTATTTAATTGTTTTTTATAAATCAAAGTCTTATGACTAAATTTCGCATCACTCATCCATGTCAACTTCCATTTCATTGGACACCTCACCATGTTGCTCCAATAATTAAATATTCTTAATATTTAATTGAGTAATTATCCTCTCAACATGTGCCCTATTTCTTCTCCACATGTGTCCTATTATTTCTCAATCATCTCCATGGTCAAAGACACTTGTCTTCCAAATCCTATTTTCTCTTTCACATTCCAACAACCAAAGAGTCCTTCCTCCACATTCTTCTCATAGTCTTCCACTTTTATCTCACTGGTCTTTGTGAGCATCATGAAATGTGGCTTATGGTTCCACATATTCCTCTACCTTGTAAACGTAGTAGGAACATCTTCCACCTTTATCTCTCTCATCCCAACTAATTTAATCTCTACCGTACACATCACATGACTCATTCCTCCACCGTGGATCTTATGACACTTGGATTTGGTCCATCCTTAGCCTATAAAAGTAAGGTTCTCACACTCATTTTACATCACTCAAGCTTTAGCAAACTTATGTTGCATAAATTCCACCATAGCTATCAAGCGTGCCTTTGGCTCCCCTCATTTACATTGCAATCTCATTGTCCTCATTGTATAATCATTATCCATGACTTCATAGCATAATCTCCATCATTCATCTTAGTGTTGCATTGTAGTTTATCTCACGTTGCATAATCCTCCACAAAGCCATTCTCTCTTTGTCATCTTAAAACAGCAAGGAAATTTACTTCTGAGAGTTCAATCATAATCCACAAAGATCATTGAAGAGATAGGCAACAATGGAAGACATGAGATAAATCGGTTCACAAGGTATAACTTTGGTTTATTGCATTTATCTTATTTTCATTGGAGTATTGAATATTTAAGTAGATTCTACTGTAGTTCATATTTTCAATCACAATCTCCATGTAATTTCGGGCCCCATGGGCATTAGAGCTCTATGGGTACATTTTGACCCATGGAATAGAACCCAAACCGTTAGATTATAAATAAAATCAACGGTGGTGAAAAAGAAGTTAGGTCGATTTAAAATATTCAATGTTTGATTTAAAATATTAAGAAATTAAGGAATTATAGACACGGGCACTACACCTTAAACTAGTCAATCACTATCATGCGCTTACTTTTCCATAGGAATTTATTTTATTTTTTTAAATGATTTGCCATGTATTTACCTATTATTCAAGTGGATTTAAAAAACTCGTCAATAAAATTGATTTTTTTTTTAAAGGAAAGATTAATTTTTTTTAAAAAAATGAAAGATTCCCCAAGATTTTATATCTTTTTAGAGGATTTTTTAATTTTAATAGTTTCATTTTTTATAGTCTATTTTAGTTTTAATAGTTTAATTTTAATTTTATTAGTTTAACTTTGTATCTTGATAGTTTAATTTTTAATGGTGCTACTAAAATAATTTTAATCTTAGAGTTGTAGTGCTTCTGGTAAACCTGTGTGTTGCTTTTTTACCTCAACGTTTCGGATCACACTCCGTGATCCATCATCAGGAACAAAAGAAGGAGAGTGACTGAATTGAAATTGCAGAGAGAGTTTCTTAAAAGGATACGTAAGGGTTGGGTGCGGTTTACAATGTCAGTCTAGGGTAATGAGACCAGACCTAGAGAGGCTTAAAGTAGCTAGGAGAGAGAGAAAGAAAACTAAGGGAAAGAAAGAGAAATGAAAGAAAATAGGAAAAAGAGTCAAAAATCAAGTGAGCAAACTCATAAAAGACTAATAAAACTAATAACATTTATTAGTTTTATTAGTCTTTTATGAGTTTGCTCACTTGATTTTTGACTCTTTTTCCTATTTTCTTTCATTTCTCTTTCTTTCCCTTAGTTTTCTTTCTCTCTCTCCTAGCTACTTTAAGCCTCTCTAGGTCTGGTCTCATTACCCTAGACTGACATTGTAAACCGCACCCAACCCTTACGTATCCTTTTAAGAAACTCTCTCTGCAATTTCAATTCAGTCACTCTCCTTCTTTTCTTCCTGATGATGGATCACGGAGTGTGATCCGAAACGTTGAGGTAAAAAAGCAACACACAAGTTTACCAGAAGCACTACAACTCTATCAATATGGACTGTGGAAATATCATGAATACTATAATTTTAATCTTTTTAATATGAATCTTGAAAACAGTTTTATGTTATAACAACTAAAAACAAACCTAAACTCTGACACTTATGCCGCCCCATACCAATGCCCACCCTTTAACCACCGTCCACCGCCCCCTCCCGCCTCCAAACAACCATTCGACCCTCATATAGTTCATTTTTAAACTTATTTTAAAACAATTTTTAAACAAATCTTTCATTTCATAATTTTGTTTTATATAACACCTTTAGCATAGTTTTTCAACAATGATTTAATTTTCATAATTTAGTTTTACAGTTTTTTAATAGTTTTAATCATAGTTTTTCATTTAAAATAGTTTTTAACATAGTTTTTTTTTTAAATAATTTAATTTAGTGAAATCTTTTTAAATTAGTATTTAATAGTTTTTAATTTCGTAATTTAACTTTTAATTTAAATCTTTTTAATTTAATTTTTATAGTTAACTTTTTTAAAATAGTTTTTAATCATTTTTAATCATTCGTTAATTTTTTAAATTTAGGTCATTTAGTCATTTTTAATTTAAATTTTAGTTGATTTAGTCATTTTAATCATTCATTAGTTTTAGTTTTTTTAATTAATCTTTTTAATTTGTTTTTTATGAATATTCCCAATTTTATATATAAAAAAGTAAAATATCCAAAAAAAGGGATGGGTGGATAACAAATCACACCTTAAAGTCTTAACAGGCCTTTCGGCCAAATAGAGATGATAACAAAGGGCGAAGCCCAAAAACATTAAGTTGCTAAAGCAACAACAAAAGAAGGCAGATCTTGATCATCAGGATTATTCGGACCCATACATCAATGAGGGTAGAATCGTCAATTGGCTCCCAACCAAAGAGAGCACCATCATCTTCAAGATTATCCTCCACCGGCTAGGCACGGACAGGAGAGATGGCAAGCTGGAGACGTGGGAATTTATCTATTACATCGTAAATTGTGTACACTTGTGTGTAGACACAATTTCACTATGTTTAGCTCCTCCCTTTAGTGATCCCAAGCCTAGTCCATTTTTAGGTCCACCTCAAAGCCCTGTTTTGGCCCCATTTATAGAAAATGTCATGATTGCGATTAAAGTTTCATCATAACCCGAGAAATAAGTTGAGATTTGAAGTTAGCCTCACATTAAGTGTGGGATTGAAGCCTTAAATAGCCCCAGGGCCTAGGGCGCCCGAGCGCTCTGGTCCCTCCCATGTTTTAGGGAGGTAATTTAAGTCTACAAGTCAGTTTTGGTGTTGTTTAGGCCAACCCTAAATTCAAGTTTGCTTTTTGGCACTTTATGTCAGCATTTTAATTCAAATTGCTATTTTCTATATCCTTGTATAAAGTGACTTGTTTCATTTGAAACTAGATGTGCTCTAGATTGATTTGATGTGAAAAATCTCTTTATTGTTATTGATCTCTATGTTATTGTGTTATTGCAGGTTTTTGATCAAGTGGAGTTCATCTTTGCTCTTGGAATGATTTTGGTGCAGAAGCACCTACCTAACAGCTGGCCTCCTTGAGGCAGTTAGTTTGTTATAGGTCCGCATGATGACATACAGGATCAGGATATAGGATAACATGATCAGGATATAGGTGAATTGTCCGCATGATGACAGGGCAGTAGGCTATTTTTAGTATGTTTGACTTTATCATGTAATAAGGTCCATTGGACCGATGCTATGTATTAGTTCAGCCTAGGAGTATGTGTAGGCAGTTAGAGATCGGGATAAGATAGTCTGAGTTGTCCTCTCTCCCAGCCGCTTGGAAGCTCCCAGCCGCTGGGAAGTGAAGTTGGTAGTACTCGAAGGATTTGTTATATATACCTTCGATCTGTTAGGGTTTAGATACATTGAGTTCATATTGACAGTTCATTTTGATTTTGATAGTTGTTATGTTCAGGAGAGTAGTACTGGTGATATGCTGTACTGGTGATCAGTCCAGATATTGTGAAGCTGAATTGTAGAAGCAGGACATTTGAATCTCAATTGAATAAGATCTCATCTTTTGCAGTATCTGGTAGTATCAGTTGTATCTGTGTTGATTTCCTTTTCTGTTTGCAAGTTAATGGGCACTTTCAACCCTTCCACCGGTTGATCCTGCAAATCGGTGGAATGGTCCTGTATCATAGTTTAGTTTGCATTTGTGTTTTCTGTTTATGCATTGCATTGTTCAGGAGATCAGTTAGGAGCATGCTGTGAATCAGCCTAGCATCCTCATGTGCTAGGTCTAGAATATAAGTTGTTAGATTTTGGTTTGAAGGTGATCCGGCCCGGTCGTCACATGATCTTTCTGAAATAGAGCGGTTCGGAGTGCTTACATGCAGTGGAAGGATACACAGGAGTCTGCATGTGCGTTTTCAGTCGGAACGAGCCGCATCATCATCTGCGGATCCATCGCCATCAGGATCGGGTCATGAAGTTGTTGAAGTTTGCATGTTGCAAGTGCATCATGATGTTTTGAGTTGGATATATACTCAGTGTATATATCGCAGTCAGGATCATCTCTCGGGGAAGGTCATCATCCGCATATCGCTAACGGATGCGGGTGTGAAAGTTCAGTTTTTTTGGCTAAGTGTTGAAGAGTTCATCAGGATGATGTGTGACGTCATCGTCATCAGGATATGACGTCATCGTCATCAGGATATTAAGAAATCCCTCTGTGCGAGTTTATCCTGTTGTCGCTAAGTGGTTAAGTATCGGCGAAGGCAGGAAGTTGTATTAGCATCATCAGGAGGTTTCGAGGAATCGGATGAACAATATCATGATGCTGTTGCTTGTATCGTCGAGCAGTGGAGCATCGAAGGCAAGTTGTTGAAGTGCAACGTCATCAGGATATTGGGACCAACCGGATATTTGGATATCCTGCTGACGAAGGTGATATTGAATATCATGATGATGCCGCTTGTATTTGGCACCCAATGAACAGTGCAACCGGAGGATGTTTGCGCCCGTTGATTCTCATGATGATGATGATAGGTGACAAACGGAGGAGGTAAATATTAGTCGACAGGAGGATATTTGCGATCATCCGAAATATGATGATGCTGTTGAAATGTGATGATGCTGTTGGTGTTAGGAAATATGATGATGATGTTCAGCCGATAGACATTTTTATCAGGTTGTTTGTATTATTGGCTACTCCTTCCTGTTAGTTAGCCTCCGTTGCGTTTCACTCTGCATCAGATTTCTATGAAGGCTAGGAGATGGGATCTTGAGTCTATCTCATGTGTTCCTAAGTTAAAGCACTTTGCATGATTGGGAGTAGAGTTGGAACCACTAACTTGAGTTTGGCTTAAGTACCCTCCAAGGGTATGGTTGCATCATCTTCTTATTCAGCAAACCTTCCATGAATCTTCATCCTTGAGGTGAATTTGTAAGCTTCCTTGAGTGATGCATTCTTTGTGTCATTCCTTCCTATTTGCTTGAGTCATATAGGATTAGGATTTGATATTATTTGATTAGATCTTGCATGTTGCTGGTCACACTTAGGATTTCTAAGCACACACAACATCTTATTCTAATATTGGTTATCCGTGAGCTAGGAATATCAAAACAGGGGCTTGACTGAGGCAAGCTCCTATATAGCCACAAATAATTTTTCCTTCTTTTGTGTAGATTGAAGAAACAGGTTTCAGGAGATATCAGTCTGGGAGACAAAAGTTGTTACAGATACAGACCTAGTGATAGTGACAGTTTCTACAAACCCTAAAAAAAGTCTAGGGTGCCCAAGCACCCTGGTACCAAAGGCATTTTGAGTCCAGGTTCTTATTCTGATTTGTCTATTCATCTCTATTGTGCATTTAGTTTCTCTAATTTCGCTTCCAGCTGTCATCTATAACTCAATCTCTCTCAATTAGGGTTTTGATCATGTGCCCTAGCTAGATTGGTTGAATTTGGTTTGAACACTCATCTATACAATAAATATAGATCTCCCTCAAGGGTAGAAGCAAGCTCAGTTTGTGTCTCAATGTTTGTAGAAGAGAGTTTGACCTAGTTTAACTCCTAAGGCTAGGTTACTCTTTTCCACATAACATTTTGGTGAACCTGACTCTTCTTACACTCTTGCATCCTTCTTCATTTTGAAAAAAAAAATATTTTCTATCATAGATCTAACTTAGATTAAATGCATTCACCATTTCCTTGATTGCATATAGTAAGATTTGCATTTAAATTCATCATTAGGGTTACAAAATCCTTGCATTTCATAAAAATCTAGCTAATCTCAAAACATAGGGTTTGTAGATTAGTGTGTTGTTTCAGATCTTGTTAGAATTATTAGGTTGATTAAAGTGAGTTTATTTGTTGTACCTAATCATCATTTATGTGTAGTGCATGCCTTGCATTTTGTCATTTGAAACTTGAAAAATAAGCATTTGTTTTAGATTGAAAATAGTCTATACTTGTAATATTGTTTAAAATTCATGAAATTGATCATTATAGTGCAAATTAAGTTTAAGATCTTATTCCAACTAAGTTTTATATACATTCTTTAGTCATGCATCTTGCACTCATTCATGTATATTGATTAGGGTTACCTAAAATCTCATTTTATGGTAATTCTAACTTTAAAATTGGTGAAATTTTAGTGTGTTTTAGCTAGTTGTTGGATAATTTAGTCAAAGCATTGTTGTTCATAGTTTGGTACATTTCATATTGTGCATAAAGAAACTTCATTTCATTCCCTCTTCTTTACTTTATCACTATAAAGTTTGAAAAAGTAGGATATACAACTATGTCAGATTACTTTATTCAAGATTTTAATACATTTGATGAGTCATTTAGTAGTGATGATTTTGATATGTTAGATGAAGCCTTGGATGAATTCATCTAGATGGAATCATTCTCTATGACTCCTAAACCATCTCTATTTCAAAGAATCATCAATACAATTTATGTTTCTAGTTCTCCAAAAGAACCTGAGAAACCTAAAATTGTTGTGCATCTCTGTAATGATGCTTCTCAATCACAATCTATCATGATAGGAGGTTCTCTGAAAACACCTAGACCTCCTGGTTATATCTTCAATTATGCAAAATAAATCACTAAAAATAGTCCATTCAATCAAAATGTGTCGCAACAACTCATTCATCATGAAGTTGCTCACGCATATAACACTAAAAATAATAAACAAAAGAAACAAATACAATTTATTCCTTCTTCTCTTCACCTTCTCAACCTTTTCTTCCTCAAGCACCTCATCTTCCTACTCATAATAGTAGATATTATGATCTTGTTGAGCAACTTTGAGATACTCCAACAAGGATCTCTCTATAGGAGTTGATACAAACATCACCTACATACCACGGAATGCTCCAAGAAGCTTTAAAAAAGGTGATTGTTCCACCTATTGTTCAGCCAAATGTTGTAGCAATTGTGTTAGATTGTATGCATGTGACAAAATTAGATATTGTATTTCAACCACATGAATTTCCTCCCATAGAAGTTCAAAATCAAAATGAGCCTCTTATGATATTTGTCTTCATTCATAATATGAGAGTTAGATGTACCGTGATTAATGGTGGATCAGGTCTTAATATTTATGGCACAGACTTGTTGCATAAAATCAATGTTGATACCTCTCTCATCAAACCAGATAAACTCAACATTCATGGCTTTGATAATGTTGGTAGGCAATCATTGGGTACTATCACCTTACCTCTTAGGGTTGGTCCTATGACATTGCCTACCCTTATCCGTGTCATGCCTAATTCTCTTTCATAAAATCTTCTTGTTGTTAGACCCTGGATTCATGCCATGGGGGCAGTCTCGTCTACCCTTCATTGATCAATTAAGTTTGTTCATAACAATCAGCTCCATACAATTGAAGTTGATCCAACTCTGGAAAGTTGTTTACAAACTGAGGCTAAAAATAGACAATATTTTAATCCATTTTCTCTCACTTCTCCTCTCTAAAATTAATTCTTCTCCCTCTCCTAAGGAGTTTATTGTAGAATAATTTGATTCACCTTCGAATACACTCTCTGGCGATGATTGGGGTTCATTAAACTTTACACCTACCTTTGTAGGGGAGTATAAAGTCTCACATTCAAAGCCAAAAAATTCTAAGGTGGCTTCAATTTCTACTCCTACATCACCTAAAATTTCTTTGAAAAGTAATGATGATAATACTTATTCTTATACTACTGAATATGAGACCTATGGGTTGCCTCCTTCCTCTTTGGAAATGGCATCTATTTATGGTCGAGGTTTTCTAATTCTCTCTCAATGTGGATACAACGGGAAGATTCAAGCTATTCGTCGATTTGTTTCACAACTCGTGGATTGGACTCTTCCTTTCACACAACTACTCAAGAAAGAATCTAACTTTAAATGGGATAGAGATTATCAAAAAGATTTTGATGATCTCAAAAGGTATCTTGTCAATCTACATGTATTACAACCGGTTGTCTCTAGAAGACTATTCATTCTCTACACATTGGCATCTCCTAATGCTCTCGCAGCTCTGTTAGCACAACATGATGATGATGGCAAAGAATGTGTTTAGTGTATTACATCATCTAAACTTTGCTCGATTATGAAGTGTGATATACTGCGATAGAAAGGCAATGCCTAGCTCTCGTTTTTGCAATACAAAAATTGAGTCATTATCTCTTAAATTCTAAAATTAATGTAATTGTAAAATTTGATCCTTTAAAGCATATGTTTGCTAAAACAGATCTTTTAGGATGCTTACAAAAGTGGGTTATGTTGTTAATGGAATTTGATCTTAAATTTGTCTCTCAAAAGGCAATTAAGGGGCAAGCATTGACCGACCACTTAGCGAAAGCTCCTTCACCATTTGTTATTATGAATCAAGAATCTTTCCTTGATGATCAAATCCTTATTCATGGATGTTGATGATAAGTGGAAATTGTTCTTTGATGGTTCTAGATGTCAAACTGGCTTCGATGCTGGTGTTATACTAGTACCTCCTTCAACTAAGTCGATTCCTCTATCTTATTGTCTCATTTTTCTATGTACCAACAACATTGAAGAATACGAAGCCCTTATTGTTGGCTTGCATGCCACTTTGTCTCTTAACATTAAACACATTTCAATATTTGGTGATTCTTAATTGATCATAAAACAAGTCACTGGATCTTATCAGGCAAAGCAAGATAAGTTATCTCAGTATCACGACTTGGCCTTATCTTTATTAAATAATTTCTCATCTTTTAGAATTGACACAATCCCACAAAAAGACAATTGGCATGCGGATGCGATAGCAAGCACTGCTTCCCTTCTATCCCTTGACAATTCTTTAGGGGACTATCAATTTATCATCTATAATCTCACAATACCTTCAATAATACCTGAGGTTGCCTTTTGTGATAACATAGATTCAAGAGAATGGTACTCCCATACATTTTAATATTTGTGTGATGGTACCTTTCCTGATCTAGCATCTAGAAGCGCCCAGATTCGCATACGTAAACTTGTGGCACGTTACATCATCTTATCAAATTTTCTATATCGACGAAGCTATGAAGGTCTTCTCTTTCGTTGCCTTCATAATTCTGAGATCTCGATTACCCTAGAAGAGGCACATTCAAGTGCCTATGGAGGACATTTCAGTGGGAGATCTCTTGTTGAAAAATTGCTTCATATGGGTTACTATTGGTAAGACATGGAACGAGATTCCTTTGCCTTTGTCAAAAAGTGCCCACAATGTCAACAACATAACAATCTCATTCGAGCTCCATCCCGGGAACTTCTTGCTCAAGTTTCACCTTGGCCATTTTCCATGTGGGGATTGGATCTTATTGGAAAAATTTCTCCTCCTTCTCAAGGACACACTTTCATAATCACAGCTACCAATTACTTTACGAAGTGGGTCGAAGTGGTTCCTCTCTGATCCATGATTGCTGAAGTAATTTGTCATTTCATTCAAGATAACATAATCTCTCAATTTGGTATTCCTTCCACTTTGGTTTTTGACTTGATGGTGCTTCATTTAAGAACAAAGATGTGAAAAGATTCCTCGAAAGATATCATATTCAACATCGCTTCTCTGCATCGTATTATCCTCAATCAAACGGACAAGTGGAAGCTTCTAATAAAATAATTGGGCAAGTCCTTCGAAAAACTGTTAAGAAACACCAAAAGGATTAGCAGACTCAACTATCATATGCATTATGGGCTTATTGAACAAGTGTTCGTACAGCTACGGGTGCTACCCTGTACAACCTTGTGTATGGTGCCGATGCGATTATGCCTTTGGAGTTAGAAATTCCTTCATCACAATTTTCTCTCAAGGGCATCCTCAACGAAAATACTCAAAGGGAATTACGATATCAACCACTTGAGATGCTCGATGAACAGCGTATAAATGCTCTCGAACATCTTCAAGCTCATCAAAAATCCATTCAACGCTTGTACAATGAACATGTCATTCATTGCTCATTCAAGGTTGGAGATCTTGTACTCTATGAAAATCAATGCAATGTCAATGTACCTCCTAACGAAAAAGGGAAGTTTAGCCCGAATTGGCTTGGACCTTACATCATCACTGAAGTCTTCGGATTGGGTGCATATAGACTTTCTGATATGCATTGTACGCCTCTTAAATAACCTATTAACACTATTCATTTTCGTAGATATTATGCTTAAATTTGGTTTTTCATTTGTATGTTATCACTTTCTTTATGAGGCAAATAATTGGTAGATAGTAAATGTAAATTTTCTATTTCATTATTTGCTTCAGTCTTGACAAAATGTATAGTTTGTCTTGATTCTTTAGAGTAGTTTTCTTAGTTTAGAGAATTACTTAGTCGTTAGTATATAAATTGATAGATGTGCACTATGTTCAATAATCGTTGTCGAATCTAATCTAATAATGTTACAATGTTGTCTCATTGGATCACAACTGAATTATTTCACCATGTGTATACATCTTGTTTAATATCTAATTAAGCATATGTGTGTTTCATTAGAACATGTATCATTTAAATCAATGTTGCATTTGTTAAACAATTACACATAGTTGTTTACACAAATCACTTTAGCATTTAATTTAACATACATGCGTAAGAACAAATCTAGATCTTTTGTTGCATTTACTTCACAAGTAGATCACAAATGGCATCTAGCATAAACACTCTAAATCATGAATCAAAACTATGTGTATATATAAATTATAAGAGTTTGCGTACATAAGTTCACCACTACATCAAAATTTGGCGAATCATAACATAATACAATAAGATATCATCAAAGTGTCAGACCGTGATATCCAAATCCCTCGGGACCTGGTGGTGTTTGAGTAACAAATGGTTGTCTATGTGAGGCTACAGATCGCGAGTGACTCCTAGAGGTACTCCATGATCATAGGCCCTTAAGCTCACCTCTAAGCTCTCCCACCTTCCGTGTGGCATCTGTGTGCATTTGTTGGAGTTGATCTCTCTCAACCCTTAGCCGGTCCACCTCAGCCTGTAAATAGCTCAATAGGTTGTGCTTAATACCTAATGTAGCTATGACTCTATCCTAATCTAGCTGTGCTTGGAGAACATCTCGTTCCTCCTCAGTACTCATTGCTCTCTAAACCATCCGGTCTCGCTCAGCTACTCGCTGATCTCTCTCAACTACTAATTTGTCTCGCTCTATCCGTCCCTCCTTGAACGCTACTCTCAACCATGCAACTGGATCAAATACCTCTGCATGTCGACCCATTGTGTGTGGTGGCCTATAACAAGCCCACACTGGCTATTGTGTCAACTCAATGGGTACCATCTCACCAAAGTCACGCTATGTGCTGCTACCAATTGCAAAACAAAATAATCATCATGTCAACATCTCAATAAAATCAACATGATGCATATTAAACTAGCATAAGTTCAATAAAAATAATATAATCATCACCTGGATCACCCTCCTGCCATGATGGATCATGTGGAATGGCGATTGTGCTAATGTTTGTAGTCGTCCCAGTTGCTGGGGGCATTGTAGTGGCACCACCACTCGACTCCCCACACTCGAAGTGATGTTGTACTCCTCTAGCTGTGCATCAGGGTCATATGTTATGAGCTCGGACCCCTAGTCCCTCCTCGTCGACACCTACACCCTCTGCTAGATGGTGTCATCTCCCTCTTGTCATCGGCACTGGTAGATCCTCCCCATCATCATCATCATCATCATCTCTTGCATAATCTATGCTGATATTTCCCTCTCCCTCCTCTGACCCATCTCCTCGCTCGGCCCAGGACCTGGGATTGCCAGCAAGATGATCGACAAGAAAGATAGGGGTAGGGCGTGCTGTCTCCCACCACGTTGTATATGTTGGGCTCACACCTACATCATCATCCTCTGAGACATGATCATCATCCTCTATATCATCATCAGGATCACTCAACACCACATCTGTAATGGTAAGCCATGCCCTATCATGAGCCTGCACCCTGCAACGTGATGACCTCACATAGAATGACCATGTGGCGAGAACTCCCTGCACTCTTCTGAATTACCTCATCACTCTATCATAATAGGCAACTACGATGCAATCTATGCGACCGGTTAACAACCAATACCTCTGCATCCTCTCTAGCTACCTCATCTATCCCATCCATGGTCTACATCCCCTGTATGGTCTCCACACAACAACCTCTGGTTACAGCCTATCAAATACCATCCTCGAAAATAGTAAATCTCCACAGTCTCCTAAGGTCGTAGGTGTGTGCTCGTGGATTTGTCCTAATAGTCTCTATTGGATAGTCCACCGGCCTCGTGCATGTAATGTGCTCAAATGTCCACACTTGTAGGAGTGTGCACATCATCAAGCTGTGTGACTCATACTGTACATAGCGACCCAAATCATAATATAAATGAGCAAGCATGCTCCATTTCCAGGAGTATACTATCCTCTGCTCCTCCATAGATCTAATGGTATGGACTAGGCCCCCGATTTATGAAGAAAATGTGCACAATAAGTCCAACTTTTTAGCTTAAAGCACCTAAAATTGATACATGTCCCAAATTTTGAAATGATGTAAATTAATGAATGTAAATATTGTTGTGTAGGTTACGACTTAATTTTCTTTAAAAATGAATAAATTAGTTTGGTATGGTTTTTTGTAAAACTATCATTATTATTTAATAGCTAAAAATGAGGATGTGAGGTTGATGGGATGTCAAGTTATTTGTAACAAAGAAAATTTGCCATTTTTCTTTCCATATTGTGAACTCAAAAGTGTAGTTTGGTGGGAAAAAAATAAATTTAACTAAAAAATTTAATAAATGTTTAATGTCACATGTCCTAAATATGTGTAGCACTTCAATGGGACATCAAATATTTTAATGAGTGACTATTTATCAATATATAGATATTATCTCAACGAGACTCCCTCCTCTAGTGCAGTGATTTTTTTCATTTTTTTAAATATATTTTACTATTTTTTGTTGTGAATAGAATTATCCATAACTTTTAGGGTTGATGACCTACTTGTCATGAAAATTAAACAGAATAGTAATGTCAACTAAAAATATAATAAAAATTATATTTTTAAAATTTACGCATTAAGTTCTACAAAAGCATAATTTTGGATTTCAAAAATGTTATATACATGAGTAGAAGTGGTGGGAATATTAAGTTTCTTTGAATATTTTTAAAAAAATGTAATTTTCACCATAGTAATACCACATATACATCTATTAGATACTTCTAACTAGAAAAGTTTTGGCTAGATTTATTTTGCCTACAACAAATCCATCTAGAACACATTTTTAGCAAGAAATCACTTTTTAGTTGAAAATGCTTAAAGTCGGATCTACTAAAAATCTACCCAAAAGGGTGACACAACTTTGTGTTTTCACCCCAATGGTTGTTCATTCAACCCTGAACTACCATTGCACCACATTTCCACCATGACAATTTTCCTTCTCCCATGACAATTTTGAATTCACTATGTTAGTTTCATCTTGTGGACAAAACTATTATTTTTTATAGCTGGTCACATTTGAAAAACTTCATACTAATGATATTAAACTTTTCCTAGATCCTTATGGATCACACCTCCCTTCTTGGAGAGGTTTTTGGTTCCACAAGAATTTAATTAGACAAAAAGTGGGGAAAGAGTTCCCCCACTTTCTCCTTGGAGTAACACTTTTCTTGCCTTATCATTTGCACCTTGAGTCCCACTCTCCAAGACTAATTTTGTTGCAGGTCTCCCTTGTCTTTTGCCATAGCACTATGTCCTTTGAAAGTATTACTTGGTTCTCCACATTAAAGTCCCCCAAATAAGGTAATACTTGTTCATCATCATCATCATCATCATCCAACATGGAAGGTTCATAAATATGTAGGTCTACACAATTTACCATTGAATGCACATCTTCATGAAATGGGGTAGATCAAGTCTAAAAGCATTCTCACTAATAGCCTCCAAGATGGAAAATGGACCATATCTAAGAGGTTTGGTCTTCTTTGCTTGTCCTTGCAATATCTCTTTGCCTAGAGACATCCATACCTTATCTCCCACCTTAAGCATTTGTTTCCTCCTATGTTGGTCATGTCTATCTTTATAAATGTTTTATGTCTTATCTAGTTGTTCGTTCACTTACTTTGATTTGGATTTACCTATTTGCTAAAATAAATTGAAGTCTTGGCCACCTCCAAACCTTTTCCTTCTTACTCTTTTAATGCTCCAATGCAATATCAAGTGGACTCGATAGTAAATATTTCAAACATGATTCAAAAAGTAATTGATTTGTAGAAGAATGAATTGCCCTATTGAAAGAGTCATGGGACACCTATTAAATCCCTTTATGATTTACATCTAAGTTTTATTGAGCACTTATGATTGCCTATTCATTTGTGGATAGGATGTTGTAATTGTCTTGAGTCTTGTATCCATCAAATTTCACAAAGTGAACCCATGCATTAGCGAAGAATACTTCAAACTTCTTTTCCTATAATAGTCTTCTTGCATGGATTTAACATGCACATTTGCTAAATCGCTCCATTATAACAAACAAATAATCATGTCCATGCCTACTCAAAGGTAGTCCTACAAAATACATAGATATGATTTCTCATGGTCTTGTCAGTATAGGAAGAAGCAAATAGATTCCTTCTTTTCTTCTTTTAGATTTGCTAATACAACACAACTTGCATCTTCTAACAGATCTTGCTACTTGTTTATTTTGGGCCAAAGCACATACCTTTGCAAAGGATCCACTATTTTACTAATATTAAAATGACCCATGACTTTGGAGGTATGTGCCTCCCTCATGAGCAAAAGCCTTTATGCCTTTGGCACAGTTTCCCTGATCTATAAGGCATCCCCTCCTTGAGATAGTATTTCTCGTCATCCTAGAAACTCCTTGAACTTGCTTCCAAAATCTACATCGTGGGCATATTCCTCTTCATAAGCCTCCTTTATGAAAGTCTCTAGTTGAGTTATCATAGCCATAGCTAAAATAGGTTTTGAGACTAGATAGCATATTTGCCACCGCATTAGTTCTTCATTTCTTCTATTTTATCACCAAATGAAATTTGATGTAAAAATCCCATATTCATAATTTTATTCATAATTTTTGGAGGACAACTATACTTGAGTTTGGAGGAGTTGTATCATCTCCTAAGCATTGGAGAGTGGCATAGGGTTGGTCCTCTGGGACCCTATGATCCTGGCCGTTTTGTATGCATTCCCATAGGTTGGATATTCAGTCTAGAGGGTGCTGATCTGTTTTATATCAGCAACCTAGGAGGAGTTGTTACACCGTTTTCGGCACCTATGAGGGATACTCATCACATCCAAGGGAGTTTTGTAGAGTTTGGAGTGGGGTGTTGTGATGCTGACTTCGAGTTACTTCCATCTCCTCATGTTCGATGGATGTGAGGTTCTGATGTGTTGGGATCCAGGTGGTGACATGTTTAGCACGTCAATTCGGTTGGATCCCGATGAGTTGTTTCACCACTCTCGGCATGGTGAAGATTATATTAGAGTAGCACAGTGGAAGTTAGCGGATAATGTGTATGACAGACTTCCATTCTAGTTGTGAGACCCAGGGATTTCTATGCTTGGCAAGTTGCTTCAAATTTGGAGAGTAATTATCAAAGTTGTCAAATTTAGCTTTATCATTATCCAGTGGATTCAGTGGAGTTTTGGTATTGGTAGAGCATCCTTAAAGCTTATTTGGGATCTAGGTGTTCCTTCAGGCTTAGCTAGGATCCAAGTGTTCCAGTGGCAGGCCAATGTTCCAGTGTGGATTGCTTGGGGACAAGCAATCTTGGGAAGGGCGGACTGTAATATCCCTTTTTCCTAGGCAGTGATCAGTTGCAGAGGTTAGTCCATCACTTGGTCCCCGTGGGCTAACAAAGTGTTCAGGGGATCCCTTCGAGGGAGATCTTAGGTTAGTCCATCACTTGGTCCCCATGGGCTAACAAAGTGTTCGGGGGATCCCTTCGAGGGAGATCTTTGGTTCTTCAACAAGTCTTTTTGGTGCTTATTGCAATATTCTTCAACTCAATTTTCCAATTTTGTTGTGGGGTGCCTTTCAAAGGCTATTCAAGACCATTTGATGCACGCTTACTATTTATAGTAGGTCACTTTTTTGTGCTTATTGCAATATTCTTCAACTCAGTTTTCCAATTTTGTTGTGGGGTGCCTTTCAGGGTCATTTGATGCACACTTAGTATTTATAGTGGGTCACTTGGTCATATCATCTATACTTTCTATTTATAGTAAGTCATATCTGGATCAATGGTCAGTATGCCTACATCATTGAATTATTGAGGATTAATGATTTATTATATTATTAAAATTATTTGACTTTAACAATATTAATATTTAATGACTTATTAAATGGTGACGGGTTAAATAGAAATTAATAAAGCGATCTATTTAATAATGCTTTATTAATTTATTAAATTAAAAGGGAGACATAAGAACTTTATTAAAAGCGGACTTAAATAATTTAAAGTATATTTTATATTATTGAGTTGTGCATCATAATTAAAGGAGAGATTAAAAATAAATTGAATGACATGTAATTTAAAATGAATTTGAGGTGAAATATAAAAAGTCATTTTGAAATTCATTTCATTCATTCATTGTTGAAAAAGAAGAATTTGGCTAAGGGTTTTGCTGAAGACTGGTCTGAAAATCTCAAACTTTTTGAGGACGTAGACATAACCCCTCAAGCATGTAGACAATTCCATTGCAGAGATTGTGCTTGTACTTAAAAGATAACTTTTTACTTCATTCTGACATTCAATGTAGACAATTCCATTGCAGAGATTGTGCTTGTACTTCAAAGATAACTTTATACTTCATTCTGACATTCATTTCAGAGAGTTTCACGGCATATCTTACCTGTGAGTTCATGATTAGTAACCCCCAATTTTCTAGGCATTGTTGTTTAAAATAATAAAGGATATTTTATAAACTAGGTTGTCAATATTTTGTAACATATTGAATATCTAAACTACTATAAAAATCTGGGATTTTCAGTTGTGTATTCCCTATGTAATGTTCAATTTTTGAATTGAAAATTATTATTAAAAATCTTCTATTTTGCTGCATTATATTCTTGTATCAAACATTGCAAATATATCAGAAAACCATAAAATAAAATAAAAACAGACATGCAAATATCTTATCAGGGGTGGAATATTTCGTCACAACATTTGAAGCAGCCAACAAAATCAATACTAAAGCTTTAGCCAGCATTGTAAACTTAAGATAAAAAATTGCAGCACAGCAGATAGAATTTACGATCTAAATTATGCCCCTTAAGTTTGTTTACAGAAAACTTTCATGTAACCATTCTTATTAGCACACATGTAAGCCTATATTTGTAAAAGTGTTACTGAAAGAGTAAAGACAACGAGTTATATAGTTATAAAAATGTTGTAATACAGCTAAAACCTAGACTAGTGGCAAAATTGCTAATTAACACATCAAACCATAATCTTACCTCATTGTTTTTTACACAATTTAGATTCAGCCTACAATGTAACGTTTATCCATGCATAAAATAAATTTTGTTGTGTCCTAATACATTCAAATGCATGGCTGGCAGTGAAAACTCTCGACTGATTCTTATTCAAATCCTTTTATTGGCAATAAGTTCTCATCAAATTGTTGTCTAGCAATAAGTTCTCTATCTCAGCTCAGCTTTGCAAATGTAAATTATTTTGTTCATCTTTATTTTTGTTCTAGTCTACTTGTGATTGGGCATATTCAGAAGTAGCTATTTCCACGATATAGTTACAATTAGCAGTTTAAAAAAGCAAAAAAAAATCTCAATCAGACAAAAAGCAAGAAAATAACGGTGTATTGCAGTAAAGCACTGAAATTTGCGTATATATCCACATCATCACAACTTATACATCAACTGATTAAAGGAGGGCAGAAAATCAACTGACACCCAGAGTCTTTTACATAAGTGGTGAACATACAAAGATTGTGAAATTGATTAACAAGAACGCACAGGAACCATGCCAAGTTTTTAATAACAACAAAAAAGGACTTGTAAAGTGAGAAACATGAATTAATATTAAATTTAAACTCAGTAGACATTGAAAAATAAAATATCTTATTTCAAAATATCTCATACCATGTGTTATCTAAATAAATCATAATGGTCATAGCATTTAAAGCTACCAACTACAGGTTCAAAATGTTAAATCGAACAACTGCCAATATAACAAAATTCATAAACCCGATACTAAAAAGAAAACAAACTTAAAACCACTGTGGACGTTAATTCAAAGTTGCAAAATTGATCATCCAAGAACACAGCTTCACTGTGACACCCCAAGCCACTTAGAAAAGTTCTCAAATTCTGTGTAGTCACTATCTGAAATCATTGTCTGGTAAAATGATTTTCCTGCTGCCTTCATCACATCCTTGTCAGCCTGCGGATAAGAAAATTAAATAGCCATTATTAGTAAATAAAAGGCAACTGAGATGGTTCAACCCAAAGAAACAGGAAGAGAAAGCACTGAAAACACCGTAAGCCATACTATAGATAGCATGGATATTTGATAACCAGAAAATTGAAGCACATACTTTAACAACCCAGCCATGCACCCATCCAATAAAATTATCAACATTTAGCAACATTTCTTAACTAGCACTCCCAGAGATTAAAAGATTACAAGACCTCAACACAAAAATTTATCAGAAATATTCAAGATTAGGTCTCAAGAATGGGAGGTCTATTGAAAACCACATTTGGGCGGTCTCGTATCACCCACAACTGTTTCTCGTCTGTAAAAGCAACATTATATGCCCTTATTGTAATTCATTCATAAGCAAAAAGGTACCTTGAGTCTTCCAAAACCTTTGATAATTTTTTATAGATGTATAGCCCATAAAATCCTTCACATTTTAGAAGTGGCCAAGTCAAAGATGACAAGAATCTAAGCTAGATTAGCTTTGATGACTAGTAAATGGCATTTTAAAGTTACTGGCTATTTTTGGCAATATCTTAACTGCAAGAAAAGAAATAAATTGAAAAAAGAAATCAGTGCTCAAGTCTAGCTAGTATCAGAGGTAAAATAACTTTGATCTGAAAGCATTTCGCTTTGTCTATCTATTTGAGTAATTTATTTGTCTGCACATATATCTAACCAGGCAACCCACACCATTGGCTTATCAGACTATATGGTGGTTCGGATCAAAAAACCTGTATCTGTCAGGGAGATAAGAGCAGCAGGCCTACACACCCTGTCCCGTTATCGCTGATCAAAATACCTTCTTGTCTTCAAATAGTTTCAAATTTTTCATTTCTTTAAAAAAAGAAATGTGTGGAAGTTCCTCTGCATGCAATCTAATAAGGGCAATCTTTCAATAGCTTCGTTGGAGACATAGATAGCATATCACAAACAAGAGGTCAAATCAATTTCACAACGGATGTGTATCAAATCCCAATGCAGAAGAACAGGTGCAAACAAAGAAGAGACGCGCACCATTACTCTATGGCAAACTACAACTTCAAGTTCAAAAGTTTATGTTCTCATATAGAAAATAACATAAACGAAACAAGCTTCTGGCAACTAAATAGAACTTTGTACTTCCAAGTGGGTTTACCTCATCAATTCTAGGAGGAAACTTGGATAAGATTTCATGGCCCCATGTAGTCCAGCGTGAATTCTTTCCCTCCCAGGTGTGTGATTGACAACCTCTAGAACATTTACACTGACTGTGGTAAGCATTAGACCACTGTGAATATGTACCCAAGCCTTTGATACACATTGCATACCACATCAGAGGAATTTGTTTTGCATGAAGCATCAGACCAAAGGTGAGCAATCCCTCTCCCATTGGTTGGGGGGTACATAACTTGTTTTCTAAGGGTTTGCTTAGAACATCATGGCTGTTGTTCAATCACGCCTTTGAAATGAAAAGCATAAAATGTGCCACAGTAATTGGATGATGTTTTTCTGTTTCTACACATTGCAAAGATGAAGCCACACCTTGATACCTATTTGAAAAAGCATCAGGACCAAAAGGCTTTGTGATGCAAGTTGCAGGGGGGCATGCAAGTTGCAGGGGGGCATATTAAACACCTTGATTCCTATTTGAAAAAGCATTTGTGATGTAAGTTGCAGGGGGCATATTAATGGGGCTTATTGACTGCTAGTATCCACTTGTCTTTGCTGCCAACCTCTACCTGATTTAAGTCACTTACATATGAGCACAACTATTGGGTAAAGTCTATTTGAACATGAATCCTCTTGCTGGGGCTTGCAAGGTAAAATCTATAGGGTTCAAGACAAGCAAACTCTTACAGGAAACACAACCTTACATTAAGCAAGCCCAAATAAGCATTGACATAACCTAGAGTCCAACCCATTATAGAACTTTAAACACAATTGCATAAGACGTAATGAAAATGCTTGAACTAGAAGGCAAAGTACATCCTATGTGTTCCAGGAAACCCAACAATTTATAAAAGAGAAGATCAATATATAGGCTTTCCAAGAAACCCATGCTCTAAGTATGTCTCTATCCAACAATAGATATACAGGTTAATTGAGAATACTAGTAGCAAGATCTACAAGGTCATCCACCTTCAACAACCCATTGGGCTCAAAACAACAGGGCATTTCCTCCTGACAAACATTGAACAGTAAATCATGTGCATTTTTCAATGCAAATGCTAATTTCCACAACTGTAGCGATAGCTATAACAGGCTAAGATATCAATTGTTCCTATCCACATCAAAGTGAAATTTAGTGCAGTTATTGTTGACTGCAAAGACAGCAGAATAGCCATTGCTCGGATAGGGTTTGCAGCCAAACATGGTAATGCATAGCCTATCAAAACAAAATGTGAAAAGGGCTACTTATTGTGATTAAACATATGTGCACAAATAAATTGATGACAGTTGTTCCTTCACATAATGGAGTGACAATTAGTGCAATTATTAGTTGACTGTAATGAAAAGCAGAATGAGGGTTGCTCAGGGAACATTCCAGACAGGTTATGCAGCCAAAAATGTTTCTCTGCAGTTCTTTGATAAGTGGTCTATGAAAAACATTAAGCAAAAAAACTCTCAAAAGCTGTTAAAGAGATGGCAATAGAAAATTGCAATCCAGATGCTATTGCAACTCTCTATTTGCTGGTTTAGGTCAGATTACAAAGGTAAGTGGAAGTGTTTATATTACTGCCTAGTGTGGAAAACACAGCCTTTGTTCACAATGTAACTGTAATATTCTAACCTATGCATTATGTAGGACATTCAAGTTGAACAAGGCATGGAAAAATTATCGGAAATGACAAAATGAGATTTGAAACCTAAAGAAGTACTTGTTCAATGAATGTATATTTTGCAAGAATAGTAAAATGAATGAGACTTGGATGCTCTCTACAAACATAAAATCCATTGGCAGAACTCCATGTGTTTTGGCCTAGGGAAGAGGACCCAAGAGTTGAGCAGTGTCCAATATTTGTGGGTATTGAACATTATAGGACTATTCCTTTTTTGAAAGGAAAAGGATTAGATGCAACCTTCAAAACTAATGTTTAAATAAAAAATACTCCTTAGAACAAGTCACATCATAAAAATAACAAATCCTGCAATGACACATTAGTACGCCAAAAAGACATGACAATGTACAGGATATGCACCAACTTTTTCCTATGTATTTTAAATATTCTCTAGTAAATACTTTAAAAAACAATCCTCCACGTAATACAAATGCCTGAAATAAAATTTGTAGCTTTGGCACATTCTAGTAGTCCTACAATAATAATTTGGTTCATTGAAACGGCTCCACATGAGCACAGCAAACCGGTGCCCAACTACAAGGTCCTCTCCTTGATAACATGTTTAATTAACTCCTTGGAAAGACAACGTGGCAATGTTTCTTCATTGTTGGATGATATGATAGCAAATGCACCAACTCTAAATGATGTTGCATATTAAAAATAATGCAGAATGCACAAGATACATCCCCAATGAAAAAGACATTTGTTCATGGTCCCAATAAATTAGAGACAATTGCAACTCTTTGTTGTATGGGAAGATTAATACATAGCCATAACAAAGTAAGCATCATCAGCCTTAAAGGAAAATAACCATAACAATATCCCAGTGATTCATAATAAACACAATTTATTTATTATATCCCAAGAATCAACCCTGCCAGAAAGTAAAATGAGGCTTAATCACAAAAAACGAAATGCAGGAAGAGAAGTTAGGGTCTAGGTTTAAAATTCTGAATCAATCCTAATGAAATTAATCAGTATCCAACCCAAAACTAAGTATAATAAATCTTAAGTAACAAAAATGTGCAGGAATATCTATTAAATGTTCAGGGATTAAGACTGTTTACCTTTGGTTCCTTTCGCTTTTTATCCAACTTTTCCTGTCTGGCCTTAACACGGTCAGCCTCAGCCAAAAGTGCCATCCGCCTCGCAGTTTTCGCATACGGATTGAGCTTCAAAAGTGCACCCAAGTTGTTGAGCGGGTTCTTCTTAAGGGGTTTCCGCTTAACATCTCTCTGAATAGGTCTCACAACAGATTGAACCTCATCCGAATTCACAATCCTTGCCAGATCAGAATTAACCATCTTTGAACGTGGCAAAACATACCCCTTCTTCTGCAGGGATTCCTTCTCAAAAGTCCCAAAAACAGCATCAAGCTTCTCAAATGCAGACTTAGTCCATATAATAAACCGTCCCAAGTGTCCTCCTGGTGCAAGCTTCAGCAAATTCAATCTGTCCACACAAGCAACCTCAACCCCAGGAAGATTCCTGAAAGCCCTAACAATCTTAGCCCCCTCAGTTCCATAAACAATCAGAGGACCCTTACGAGAAACGTATCTCCTGTTCCTCATCTTACCCTTGCCAGCCCGGATAGTGTGACTCTTCTTTGCCCTGTCCACGTCAGCAATGGCCCCAACCTTTTCCAAAACCTTGATAGCAGCCGAGGTTTTCTCCACACCTTCAACTCCGTCACTGATAACCAGTGGCAACTCAGGGACAGACTCGATCCTGGGACAAAAGTGAAATTTTACATATGAGATCTCTGCAGTCATGAACTAGAACATGCAATCTTAAAACAAATCAATCTATTAGAAGTGTCTCAACAAATAAATTCAGTTTTATTGGTTTACACACCAGCACAGCCTTGGATACATTGAAAACATTTTTAATCTCATATCTATACAATAGTTAGCCTAAAACACGTTTAAGCAATCTTATTAATCTAAAGCACTTGGCTTGAAGCTCGGTAAAATCATCCATTTTGACAAATTCTTACATTACAAAAAAAAAGTGTAAAATAGACTAATATTCGAGGGGTATAAACAGATTAACCAGTAAACCTTAGATCCCAATAATATCTGATTACATAGGTGTATACAGACACATTTTTCAAAATGTTCACCTGTGGAAATCTTAGCTCAATAATATAGAACATTTAAAAAGAATGGCTTCTGAATAAATTGCAAACGCCTCAACTCACTAAATAATATATACCATATAGCATTTTTAGGAAAGTAACTTTGCAAACAAACAAATCAAAGAGATCAACGTTACAGACATCGCAAACACAGGAATTGAAAAGATCGCCATTTCACAGCGTGTAAACACAAAAAATAAAAGATCGACGTTTCAAACCGCACAATGTGATGGTTCATCAACAGAATAAAATCGGACATTTTATTATCTGTTAACAGGAGATTTTCATCATTTTACCCAAAACTATTAAAAAAAATAGAAACTTGCCTGTGATCAACGTTTCAAACCGCACAACGTGATGGTTCATCAACAGAATAAAATCGGTCAAACATTTTATTATCTGTTAACGGGAGATTTTCATCATTTTACCCAAACTAAAAAAAACACTTGCCTGTGACCTCTGGCCATAATTGCAGGAGCCTCAACTCACTAAATAATATATAGCACTTCTAAAAAAGCAACTTTGCAAACAAACAAATCAAAGAGATCAACGTTACAGACTTCGCAAACACAGGAATTGAAAAGATCGCCATTTCAGAGCGTGTAAACACAAATCAAAAGATCAACGGTTCAAACCGCACAATGTGATGGTTCATCAACAGAATAAAATCGGTCAAACATTTTATTATCGGTTAACGGGAGATTTTCATCATTTTACCCAAGCTAAAAAAAATCTGTGACCTCTGGCCATAATTGCAAAAGCCTCAACTCACTAAATAATATATAGCTTTTTTTAAAAAGCAACTTTGCAAACAAACAAATCAAAGAGATCAATGTTACAGACTTCGCAAACACAGGAATTGAAAAGATCGCCATTTCAGAGCTTGTAAACACAGAAAATAAAAGATCAAGAATAAAATCGGTCAAACATTTTATTATCTGTTAACGGGAGATTTTCATCATTTTACCCAAAACTATTAAAACAAATAGAAACTTGTCTGTGATCAACGTTTCAAACCGCACAATGTGATGGTTCATCAACAGAATAAAATCGGTCAAACATTTTATTATCTATTAACAGGTGATTTTCATCATTTTACCGAAAACCATTAAAAAAAAGAAACTTGCCTGTGACCTCTGGCCATGACAAGCGCCGGAACTGACGACGCCGCGAGGGCAGAAACGACGGCATGACGTTTCATGTTAAGATTTATTTTCCGGTGCCATTTTCGCCAGATCTTTGTCGGCGCAAACATCCGACCTCCACGGCACATATTTCCGAAGGCCGCCTGGCCGGCTCTGTGTGTTCCCCCGCCGGCAACCCTAGGGATTCTTGATACGGCTCTACCAGTTCCCCATGACTGCGCAGAAGTCTGATGGCCAGCTTTCGTGCTCACGGCATAAGGCTGCCGTTTGTTCTTCGCCATATTCGCGTGCACAAAATTGACGATATCGGGCCTTATGCAGGCCTTCATGACGTCCGGCAGGTGAACAGAATCTGTCATCTCATTTTCCAGCGATTGCACTGTCACCAGCGGCCGAGCTGCTGCCGTTGCCGCCATTGAAGAAGCTTTGTTGTTCCTAAGAGGAAAAAATTGTCTGATCTTTCTTGCACTGTGATGTTTTTAAGCCGCTGGCTTTTGCCAATCTGAGATGAAAATGAAGAGCTTCTATAAACCCTAGGCAAGAACCCTAATTGTTAAATTCTTTCGAAATATTAAAAAGTAAAAAGAAAAAGAGATTATAGGTTAGGGTTTATTATTATTTATGCTTGCGCGGTCTCCTTAATTTTTGGTTGCTGGGATAGATCCTCGGTTTCCTTTTGCACTTTAACGTTAGGCTTTGTTTATATGCTATTCCTGTGGCATTTAGGGTTCGTGAAAGTTATCTTTTATATAAAATGTATTTATGATTATTAAATATATATGTATGGTTATCAAGTATATAATTAGCACTTACACCCATAGGAGGTTCAAGGAATACGCCAATAGGAACTTTAGAAAATTTCCCGACATGAATTTTTTTTTACAGCGTGAGACAATTCCGAGCACTATAATACTCACATATAAAAGCCTATCGGCTAAATAGCACTTGCATCCATAGAAGGTTCAAGGAATATGTCAATTTTATTTACAGCGTGAGACAATTTTCTGAGCACTATAATGCTCGTATATAAAAGCCTATCGGCTAACTATATCATGTATGATTTGTCAAAACAATTAATATATAATAGGGATGTAAATATAGGTGAAAGTTATTCTCCATACGAAGATACTTGAAATAGGGAGGAGAGAGAGGGAGTCCCTTTATAGATTTTCAAAGGGACTTTTGAGTGGAACAACTTGAAATGGGATTAGTTGGCCTAGGGCTACCTCCCATTTAAATTTTTGAGTGAGAGGAGGGTAGGGAAAATGTGTGGGATGCATTTGTCCCTATCCAGAGGAAGGTGAGATTAGATAGAGAGGAAGAGGGGATGAAAATAAGATGATCGGAGGTGGTTTCATCTCATTTGGAGCCCCAAGGTGTAAGTTATAGAAGAAATGGTGGATGAGTAAGCTAATCATGAGAGGGTATAAGGAAGCATTTAGTTTTTGGAGAAATCACCTTGCAAATGGGAAAAAGGATAGCTTAAGGGTGAAAAAACACATAGAAAAGGAGGAAAGATGTATGGAAAGGGTAAAGGATGACGTAGGGATAGTAAATAAGATTAGTAAGGGGTCAAGTCACATGGAGAGGGGGAAACTAGGAGGAAAATAAAGACTAGGAAGGGGTCACAAAGGGAAAACTGGGGAAAACACTAAAATGAGTGCAAAACATAGTAAAAGGAATTGTAGGGTATGCAATTTTTGTTATTACAGTGTCCAAAACTTGAACCAAAAAATTAAAACAAATCTAACAACTACTTAGCACTTAGCAAGAAAACAAAAAAAAATACATTTCGCACTAAACGTGAGGTGTAGGGGGGCATTACAAATATCTGCCACCTTGCCATAATGTCATGGAATGGGTTTGAGCATGGAGTTCTACATGGCTTTGCCATGCCAAGAGCTTGACCTACAAATGAAGAAAAAATAAAAACGTACATGCAACCACAATAAGGAAACCTATTTCCTCAAGAAGTCATAAATGCTTCCATCAATTTCCTTAGTAGATTGTACCAAGGTAATGCAATGGTGGTGGCTCATTAACTTCCTTGCCAAGTAAGACATAACAATTGCTAGATTAGGTTACACAGGTTTATCGTTTATGCTAACTATTTAGGTAGATTCTAAGTTTAACATTTAGGTAGCAATAGATATTTATGACCTGTGTAGTCTTAGCAAAGTATAGATTTAGATATTAGGTTAAATCACAAGGTTATCGTATAGGTATATATTTATATATGTGTTCAAATATATATAAATAAAGATGTATCTATATGAATAGTTAAAATTTAAATATTATAGCAAAAGCCATGACTAATAAACATACATGCACACACACATACACAACAAATCATACTTACCCCAAAGGTAGAAACAATAACATTCAAACATAAAGTTGCTAACTCAATGAAGAGAAGACGATCCTAAACAAAATCAGACAATAATAATTATACTAGCCAAGACTAACTTGGACTCCAAGTTGAGTCAAAATGAAACAATCAAAATAATACCACAAGATAGCCCAACCTAATAAAGGTAGTTGCCCCACATGAAAGGCATTGTGTAGTTCATATTCTCCACAACCTTTGTCGATGATCCAGGATCTTGGGAAGATGATGAAGTGGAAGGAATATCATTTGGATGGACGTATGATGAAGAGGATGTGTCCTTTGTGGCAACATCATTAGTAGGACAAAAGTTACCTGTATGATGGACAACTTCCATGGCTCGAACATATTCAAAAGGTCGAGGATCTGCCTGGATAGTGACTTCTACACCATTGTGGGGGAACTTTATGCATTGATGAAATGTGGAGGGAATAGCTTGCATAACATGGATCCAAGGGTGACCAAGTAGGATGTTATATGGAAGGTCAAGATCAATGACATGGTATGTAGTGTGATGTAAGATAGGTCCCACTTGTATGGGAAGACATGATTCCTTTGGATTCTCTCTCCACATTTGCATACGCTTTGATGTCCAAATAACACATGGCTCCAAGTCAGTTGCTGAATATCTCAATTGTTTTATTAATCTCAAGGTACTTGAATTCAAGCCAAATTTGTTATCCAAAAGGACATGCATAACCTTGTGTTTAGCAATCAAGACCTCTATGTGAAGGGCATTGTTATGAGATGAATCTATGGGAGGCATATCATTGTGGCTAAAGTAAATTTGGTAACTGGATGAGAGATGACTCACAAGAGCTTGGAATTAGTCAGGATCAATATCACACGAGACTTGGGAGTCTCGACGGGCTCATTCCAATATAGTTTTGTGCATGGGGGACACCTTGAGAAGGTCCAAGATGGATATTTGTGCGAGTGTCTTCCCAAGGTAGTCTAGGATATTGTAACGGGAAGGTTGGAAGGATGAGGAAGATGGATCCCTAGGGATAGGAAGTGTTCCACATCTTACTGTAACAACACATTCAGGGGAGATGGCTTTTATGGTGATAGTTGCAACTTGTGAGGGATCATAGTCAATATGTCCTACAATGGAATCATAGTTGCAAGGGACTTTATTATAGTGGACATTGTTGGCATGATTATTTTGGGATTGGTTTGGGTTGGGGGTGGAGGACGAATTGGATTGTCTGTGCTTTGGAAAAGGATCCTTATAAATGCCCAATTGTACCTTAGGCGAGGACTTGGGGGTTACTTCTAATGTGCCTTGATCAAAAATATATTGGATGTAACGTTTCAGCCTCATACACTTGTTTGTAGAATGTTCGTGTACATGATGATAGTCACAATACTCTTGATCATTGTACCATGTGGGTTTAGGGTGATTGTCATCAAAAGGTCTAGTGATAGGGAATGTGACCATGTTGGCTTCGACCAAATTTTGAAACACCATCTCAATAGGTTCCCCTAAGTCAGTAAAGTGATGTCTTGGATTGGAGGGCGGTCTAAATTCTCTCTCAGAAAGTGAAATGATACTAGTCTTAAGAAAAATTTGCACATAGTTTCAGGGAGGTTGTGTTGTTTGGATATGCTTTGCATCAGTGACTCTATCACTAACCACATGTTTATTCTTAGCTCCAAGGTTTAATTTTATCGTTCATTTGAGTATTGTCCTTGGTATGGGTTTTGAGCAAACCTTTGGTTATAAGGGCTTTTTCAATGTTGATGCCCTTTTCAATGATCTCATCAAAAGTAGAAAGACAATGGATTTGGAGATGAAATGTCATTTCTTGATTAAGGTTTTGGATAAAGATGGTGACCAATTATTTCTCAGGAATTGACCATGGGATTTGACTTGCAAGCCCTCTCCACCATTGTAGGTATGAAGAAAATCTTTCTCCATTATGTTGTTTGGCATTGCAAAGATCTAACATTGTGAGTTCATGATCAACATTATAGGAGAAATGAGCAACAAAATTTTCAAATAGGTCAATGAATGTTTTGACGGTACCGAGAATGGGATGATGAAACCAATCTAAGGCTTGTCATACCAAACTTAGGGGAAAGAGTTTTAGTAGATAAACATCATAATGGGAAACCTCTTGATAAGTCATGAAAATTTATTTGATATGATCCCAAGGATCTCCTTTTCCCTTGTATTTGTCAAACTTCAGAATTTCAAAGTTTGGGGGAAAAGAAACTCTTTATATAATAGATTGATCAAGAGGATAGGGACACAATCTTCAAATTTAAAATGTTTGCGTTGGGTCCCAACCTCTAAACTTTTGAGGACATCCTTTAATTCACCTTGTAATGTTTGGATCGTTTCCTCAAGAGAAGTCCCAAGAGGTGGTGTAGGTGAAGTTGGTAAGGTGGAATTGATAGGTCCAAGTGACAAGGATTGTGTAATGATATTGGAGGTCATGGGATGAGTGGTTAAAGGATTGAGTTGGTAGGTGGTATTTGATGACAAGAGTGAAGATGTAGTGGGTAGAAGTGAAGTGGTTGAATAGATGGGTTATGGTTGACTTTGAAGTGTTGATGGGTTAGATTGGTTGGATTGGGACATGGATGGAATTGTAAGTGTGTGTTGAGGAATAGAAAGAGGTGGAAGTGAAGTTTGTAATGAAGCAAAAAGCATGGGAATGTATTGATGGGATGTCCTAGATGGCTTGGAAATTTAGGGTATTAGTGATGAATATTGGCCTAGTTGATATGTATGGGTTAAATTAGGATCATAGGGAGGTGGAGGTAGGAAGGACATGTCACCTACTTGTTTATGGTCTTGAGGATTGATGGGTAGTGATGAAGGACCAGGAGGATTGGGATCTTTGAGTTTTGCAGCAAGATGTGGAGGAAGGCTCCCCCCTTCTTCCAAGAGAATTTGTATGATACAATCCTTATGTTGTAGGTTTTTAGTGAAATCTATGTGATTGATAATTTGGAAACAACTGTAAAAACCTAATAAGCTACCACAATACTCTAGATTTATACTTAAACCAAAATCACCAATGAAACTAAGAAAAATACAAAATTTGACATAAACATGATTTTATACCTTCAAACTCCAATTTCTCCTCTGTGTCCCATTATGTCCTATCTTCTCAAGATCTTGATTTTGTTGATTGTGATAGTGCTCTCAGAATTGCACTTTTTTATTCAAGACAACTCTAAGACGAATGGACTTGTGGTGGATTTTATGCAATGTAAATAATCCTACAATGCAAGGCTAGGATAATGATATTGACGATGCTAATGCAATGCTATTGATAATGATGAGAAGAGGATAATGACACTATGAAGCTAAATACTAATGCAACAATGGAGATAATGATAATGATATGCAAATAGGGGGCCAAAGGCACGGTTGGATACTTGATATGATTTCTACAGCATGTAAGTACGATTGCTCTTGTGATGCAAAATGAGGGTGAGGACCTTCCTTTTTGGTGGTACATGTATGGGTTTAGGGTTTTAGGTCCACAAAATTGCAAGCTTTTACCTTTAAAATTTTTTAAGCCTAAGTCCCTAGGTCTTGTCCGCTTTATCTTCTAATTTCCTGTTGACCACTTGTAGTAAGTCCTCGGTCACTTAAGTTATAACTTGAAGCCTTTATATTCATTAGGTGAATGGCTCCATGTCCTAGGTTTACCCTTTATAGCCCGTGAAATATTAAATCTATGTCCTAAGTCTTCGAAAGGGTTATAAAGTGTTATGTAAAAGTATTTCGCAGTGTCGCTGTGCATCACAGATGACATCATCATCCCTCTACACGACTGTGACACCTGTCAAGGAATCTAGGCTTACAACCCCTTTATCAAAGAACCCAAATCGATGAACCATATGCTGCCAAGTGTCAAAGCAAGAAGTGATCTGTAGGAAAGCTTAAATCTGACGGGTGCACAAGCTCGCAAGTGAATCTTGCCAGAGAGGAATATTTGTCACGTGGTCGCAAGATGGAGACACGTGGCCTTATCTTAATAAAGGAATGAAAAGCAAATGAAAAGGAGACACGTGGAGGCTTTATCGCACCCGTGCAAGGTAGGTTAGTGGTGGGCCATTTTTGGCTATGACGCCGTGAAATGGCACCACGTGTCCATGTCAGACAAAAGGTGATGCGGTCAGCAAAGAATGTACATCCGACTTGTCTTGCTCCTATTGGTCAAAGACTTTTCAATGATGAGGACTCATATTTTCAAATATGGTGGCTGAATGGTGGTCGTGGATTTCACAAGGAAAAATTTAGATCGACGGCCCAGGTTTAAACTTTTCAGGAAGAATGTTGTAGGTGCCCTGTGACACGAATTCGAGTAAAGGTCGAAGCTACTTCCATTAATGCCTCAAACCTATGCTACGAAGCTTCAAAAGGAAGAAGATTAGGATTTTCTGCATCATTTCCTCAAGCATGAACAGAGTCCAAATGCGCAACAAGTTTTCAAGTGAGCAAAAGAAGAAATTTCAAGCTTCTGCATACGTAAAAAATCAGTAAGTTCACTCTGTTCGACCGTGCTCAGTACATTTTAAGTTGATTGCTTGATTGAAAGGGTAGAGAATTATTGAGATAAGAAGCCCTAGTTTAATATAGATAGTCTGAGAAGATGAGTAAAACCGGTCAAGCCTCCACCTCAAAATGCAGTTTAGATGAGGAGCTCATGGTCCAATTCCTCGGGTCTACTAGGCGTTCTCTGAATTTGCATAGTCTCAGCGGGCCAAATGACAAATTCCTAGAGTTCTGTTAAATTATAGGGATGCTTGATTGCCTATGCCAGGTTGGGTTCTATTCAAACACTGGCATCATAGGATGGACTACAAAGTCCCAGTCTGCAATGCTTGGTAATTTGATTTGGCCAAGCTAGTTTGCCCTAACATATTTCCAAACCCTAATTTAGTGAGGGCAATTGCATAGAGGTACTATCCTCAAACAAGATCGGTCCTAGAAGGAAATGGTACAGTAATAATCAAGTTTACAAAGGCATACATCTCTAGTGTGTTCAACCTAAACCCTGCAGCCAATAAGCTGATCAACCTTGGTGCATTGAAGGAGAATTATAAGACTGTCAAACGTGCATACAAGAATTTCAACTTGGCCAAACACAGACCAAGAGGGGTAGATGGCTAGTTGGTGAAGATATCAGACAGGGAAGAGCAGCCCTTTCAATGCACCCTATTCATGCATTATTTTGTGAAAACCTACCACAGTTTGTGCCAAGTACTTGGAAGGGATGCTTCAGATAGGATGCCAGTATCTCTGATGATGATGGCAGTAAATATTCAAGATCTAAAGACAAGGGAGCCATATGACTATGCTTCCTATGTGGCAGATAAGATGCACAAACAAATGATGGCACTAAAGAGCAAGTTGCATATTGTGGATGCCCATGTTGAATTCACATGGTATTCCTTGATGTGTCATATGGTTTTGTTTGCTTTGTCAGGCATGTGGCGTCAAAATTTACATGTCAGGATGACATATGCACAAGGAAATATGTTCCAGTTCAAATGTGGACAGGCTTTATGTTGATGTTGACTATGTAATTTTTGAGGAATATTTTGTGAGAAGAATTCTTGGTTTCTTAGAGCCAGAAGGAGAAAGGCTGCATGCAAATGTGTTAGACTTTTTAAGGCCTTTAGACAGGACCCCTGATTTATGGATTGATCACAACTGGGGTGACTAGTTCTATCATGAACACACCACTTGTATTAGAATTTATGGATGTGAGGTCCCTCCCCATATTCTGCCTAAGTATGTATCAAAAAAATTTCATTCCTTGATATTATTAGGCAGCTGAATGAGTCGGATAAAGAGCATTTAAGGAAACACAAGAAGGGCTCATTCTTTCCCATCTCCCTCAGATTTAATGACTTCTTGACAGCTGATAAAGGTGGTTTGGATCATATTGATTTAGTTCTTCAGTGTTATGGGATGTATATGGAGCAGCCTAGGATGTTTGACTCTGAGGGCTTCATTGATAATGTAAGGGTTAATAAACAAAGATCGAGATACATTCATCAGGTCTACTTTGATGAGGACACTGTCAGGAATTGCTTCACAATGAATGATGTCCATACCTTGAGAATCAAATGGGACACAATTATGGCAAGAGAAAGAATGAGGAAAAACTTGAATGCTGCCTACCCAGGTGCCTTTGCAGAAGTACAAGACCCAATAAAGAGAATTTAGATGATGTTTGATCATGCAGAGCAGCTAATTGCTAGTGCACCTTCAGGTGAAGAAAGACCTACTTATTAGCCTAAAAGCTCAAGGGGGGGATATGCTATAAAAAAGGAATCACATGACCCTTCCCCTGCCAAAAAGGCAAATATTATTAATTTAGAGGTTGAAGAAGAGATTGAGGTAGTAGACCTAGAAGGAGAAGCAAAATAGCAAGTGCAGGAAGCTACCCCTCAGGTGAATTCACCTGATAGAATAAGGCCATACTCTTCCCCTAGTAATAGATCAATGAGAACAATGGGAAGCCAAACTGTGGATACAGAGGATATAAGGGTGATGGCCTATAATAAATTTATGGAAGATGATGAATTCATTAATACTCCTGAATTCAGGAGTTATGTCTTGAAAGTAAGAATCGAGGAGTTCCAGAAAAGAATTGAAGAAGCCAAGAGTGGCGCTGACCCATCAGAATATGAGGCCATCACCCAAAGGGTGTTGACAAAGGTGAATCAGACTATTAGCAGAATGACTCTAGAGGAGGGGAGGGCATTGGTGGCCAGAAGTAATGTATTGCTCCTCCCTCATTGGACCTTATCAGATGCAATTGCATTTGACACTATCACCATAGAAGATTCATAAGTGATTGATGAGCAGGTAGAAAAGGCTCTCTCTAGTGCAGCCTTTAATCCTAGATTCGAGACTTTGACAATATGGGCCTTAGACCCAAGTAATAATAGACCTAGGATTGGATTGGGGGAGTTAATAGAAGATGTCATAATTAAGAGAGTATCTAACACCTCTGCTCCATAAGCTGCAAGCCTCAATGTGCAAACAACACAATTTGCTGAAGCAGTGACAAATAAACTGCAAAAGGATCATGATGAGCTGCTACTATAGTATGCTCAAGTTATTGCAAAGCTCAATAAATGTAAAGAGCAACTGCTGTTAGGGGTAGGCTCTTCAAGTACTCCGCCAGTGATACCAACCGCAAAAGCATTTCCAGCTGATACAGAGCCCCTACTGGCAAAAATAAGAAAATTGAAGGAGGAGGTGAAGAGATTGAAATAAGATAAGAAAAATTCAGTTAAGGAGATGGTCACTAACTTGATCAATCATAGAGTGACCAAGGTTCTGGCAAGGGCGGATGAGACTATGGAAGTCTTATTTGAATTTGAGAACAACCCTTGATAAGCATGAACAAGATAAGGAAAGCCTCAAGGCTATGAAGAGAGTGTGGTTGACAAGGACTGGTGAATTAAGAGACCTGCATAGATGTTCAAGATTTGATGCAGAGGCGCCACCTGAGATGAAATTAACACTTGACATGCTGGTAATTCTTGAAGAGTTTGTAGCTTTTCAGTTGAAGCTAGATAAGGTGTTGGGTGAAAAGAAGCAGTTTCTTGAAAAGTTAGTCAAGAAAATAATGCCAAGCATATTAGAGGCTGAGGGGCAGGTGAAAAGTCTTGACAAGTGGAGAGTTGACTTCAATGGCAATGCTGGCCAGTTGATATCCACCTATTGTACTGATGGGGACCCCAACTTGAAAATTTTGAGTTCAACTTTGGACAAACTGCATGTGTTGGAAATAAATTTTAAACTATTTTGTAAGGAAGCAAAGATCATGATGGATGTAAGGTACACAAGACATAATGACAAAATATCAAAGTTGATCTCTTTCCAATGGCCATCAGAGAAGTCATATGTCGAATGGACAGAGAAGTATGGGTAAATTGTACTCCTCATGATAAATTACTTTCTATCTTTTCTCTATGCTCTATGTAATTAATGCTCCAACACCCCTGAGCGGTGCTTTGTATTGTAAACTCATCTAACCAACCAAATGTATTAAATGTTGGCACCAGGTTCTGTGTCTATAAAGAATTGGCCGCCTCACTTTGTAAAGGTTGTTGGAAGATTGGGATTTTGAGGAGTGGAAATAATACAAAATTTTGACTGGTTGCTCTCTCTATGGTCTTGTGAGTTTTATTTTAATATGTGTATGTGTTTTCCATAAGCTATTTATCAATTTCAGATTGAATTATATGATTAATGTTTGTTGGCAAGAGACATTGCTCTGATGAAGGATTGCATGTTGTCATTGATGGCAACAAGGCAAAGTATTTTCACTAACATGACAAAGAGACATTACTCTGGAAGACCAACTTGGTTTGGCAACAAGGCACAGAAGTATTCTAGTCTAGAAGACTAAAATGACTAAGTATGGATAGTATACAGAGTAAGTGACAGAGATTAGGTCAGTATGCATCCGCAGTAGAAGATCATTGTATGCGGATCACAATATGTTGTTCATAGTTATTTTATGATGATATGTTCCAGTGCTCAAGACCTAACTTCCTTTGGAAGTCATACTATGAAATGTCTAAGTCTGGGTGAACAGAACTAAGATAGGAACAATGCACATTGATAGAGAAAAAGGGTTCTCATTCCTCCATAGTTGCATAATTTGTCTTGCGGTTCTAGAGGTATGATCTATGATGAGTGAAGAGCCTCTAATATGGATTTAAGCAGGTCTTGTGGTCCGCAGTGGAATATGTTGTCTGACAGTTGAACTGAACTAGTAAAAAGTCTGTGAATAAGGCTGACATAATAGTATGATGTGTGTATAGTAAAGTTTGGCTGTTTGAAACTTAATCCTAAGTGGTAAAATAGTTGAGGCTGGCATGTGTGATTATGTTTCAAATATTTTTTGGGTCCGCCATAAATTTTGGGAAATAAATTTGGCCGACAGAGCACATAATGCATGACTACACAGTACACTTTATTAGGCTAACCTAATATGAAGATTTTGTTTGTTGTGGATATATATGGGATTGATTTTGGTATTTGGATGATGTGATGTGGATATGAATATGTATAGAATGTGAATAGCAGAGTAGGCGACAAAAAGTAGAAGAAGAGAGATCCTGTCTAATGTAAAAGCAGAGCAGTGAAATAGAGCAGTCAAGATGAAAAGTTTTGAGATAGTATTTTGAGCATACATTGAAGTTGCATTCATGCATGTGTAGATGCAATCTAAGCAGTTCATTTTGGCAGTGAGCCATCTCCTTCTTTCTTTCTTTATTTTCTCTTGTCAGTGAGCCTTTATGCAGTGAGCACTTCTACATAGGGCAGTGAGCCCTGGGTAGTAAGGCCTAAGGCAGTGAGCTTTCATGTAATTTGGTATTGTGCTATCATAATATACTGTGAGCCAACACTCACCGTGGTTTTTCCCTTTTTGGGTTTTCCACGTAAAAATCTTGGTGTCCATGTGTCATGTCTTTATGGTTGTTGTTCTTATGCTTATTTTGCTTTCATATTATTGATTTTAGAAATTGGATAAATAAACTTATTAAGAAGTGGTTTTGTGGAATATTGATTCACCCCCCCTCTATCAGTATTCCTTATATTCAACAATTGGTATTAGAGTAAGGTTCCTTGGAAGAAGCCTAATAGCTTGAGGAAGATCCGGGAAAGTTTACTCATGGCAGCTAGAAGATTTGGATATCTCCCAAACAATGTCAAACTAGAAGAAACTCTTATTGATCTTGAAAAATTAGAAGCAGAAATCAAGGATCTGAAGGATAACATTCAAGAAGTTGATGAATGCATTCTAAAACTGAAAGAACAAGTCAATAAATTCAAATAAAAATATAGAGATGTTAGTGAACAATTGATATCAGCAAATGAGAACCTAGATGATTTGAAAGTGGAAGTTATAGAAAGAGCTAAAGCAGAAGAAGATCTAAATATGATGGTAAAAAGCAGGATAGAAGAATGTGTCGAACTGGAAAAAGAAGTTGTGAGCTTGAAAACAGACTTGGAAAAGGCCAAGAGCTATGAAGAAAAGTTCAAGATAAGTTCTGCAAAACTTGATGACATGATTGATAGTCAAAAGAGTTCAGATGACAGGCAAGGCTTAGGATTTGAGAAAGGAGAAAGTTTAAAATTAGGTCAGAAAAACTTTCAGATGAAGCAAAACAAAGGGAACCAATTCAGGAATAAAAAAAGAGGACCTAGAAGACCTTCGGTCAGACAACCAAATGCTCAAAGGTACCCATCTTTCAATGGCCATTGTTTTAATTGCAAAAAGTTTGGTCATAAGGCTACTCAATGTAGGAGTAGAATAAATCAGAATGTTCCATCTTTTTCTGGTCAATGTTTCAATTGCAAGAAAATTGGTCATAGATCAAATGAATGCAAAAGTCTGGCAAGAAATGGGTTTTACAATGCAAGGAATACTCAATCATTCAATGGAAAGTGTTTTGCTTGCAATAGAATTGGACACATGGCTAATCAATGCAGATCAAGGATGAATTCATTTAGAAGGAATCAAGGACAAGGAAGTATTGTGTGCTACAATTGCAACAAGTTTGGACATGTTGCAAGATTTTGCAGAAGCAAGAATGTGAAAAGAAACTACTATGCTGAAGAAAGGAAAATAGAGCAGAGGAATGATAGGGGAAAAGAAGTTGATCTGGTTGAAACTAATAAAGAAATGGGCAAGATTTGGATCAAGAAAGATGTGATTGAAGTTAAGGATGGATCCGCACTAGCATCTGGTGCAGATACTTCCTCTGGGAAGTAAATTTGTGTGTTCTAGCTCAGGGGGAGCTGCAATGAAAATCTTAATCCCCTAGCCAGATTGTCAGTGCTAGAATTCGGCATGAGTATGTAGTGAAAAGAAGCATATGACAGATCTTTTGAAAGAAATTCTGGAAGAAAAGGTTCAAGTGCAAAACATTGCGGAGTAATCCTAATAGACTACATTCTGCAGAAATGTGTTTGACAACTCTTTAATAGGAGCATTTATGGCGATGAAGTCAAAAATTAAAAGGGGGCTCATTCAACGGAAAATTCATTGTGCATTCAAACTATCAAAGTGTCTAGGGCAAATTGAAGTGAAATTCCAAGTGACTCACTGATTTCCAAAGCAAATTAAGACAAGACCAAAGAAAACCCTAATTCGGTGAAAAGCGGTATTTTTCAGACTCGAAACCCTACTGTGAATTGATTTAAAAATGGCAACACCACATGTGATTGATATAACCGAAAGAGAAAGGCCAAAATTCAAAAAGCATCCATACAAATCAACAAAGGTTGATCCAAATGGTGCGTTTTCAGAGATTCCATTTGGTGTGATGCATGTTGAAGATGTTAGGGCTTACATTCATGTTGCCTTAGAAGAGCATGGTAACAACAGATTTTTAGACCTATATCAGAATCATCTAAGTGGTGATCAATTTGAGCTGAAAGAAGAATACAGAGCTCTGGAGGAGACAAAATTCATTCAATATAAAGACTTTCCTACATTTGCAGAAGATGGGTGGGTCCGGTATGTCTTGAGCAGAATCCATGATGAATTCATGTGGTTGGGGCAGCCCTTCAAGATCATCAAGGATGCAATTAGGGTCGTGACTGGATTAAATTCCACTGGTGCAGTTCCTGTATTGAAGGCAGTAAATAATGATACTATAATGAAATCCACCAGAGCTAAGTTTGATAAAAGGGCACTAACAAATAATGACATTGAAGACCATGAGGTAATATTTACGTCCATGGTTATTGGGTTCAAAGTCTACTTCTCAAACTGGGAAAATTCAGTCTGTGGTACTGCAATCTACATAACATTTGAGATGGTTAAAGAAGATGCGGAGTATGATCTTTGTGAATTGCTCTGCCAGCAGCTGATGGAAAATTTAAGGAAGACCAAAGAGCAAACATATTCATTCAAGTATGGTACGCTGATTATCTGTTTCTTTTTCTACTTCATGCATGAATTGCCAAAGATGAAGAACTTGTTCTGGTTAAATAGTCATCCAGTTGCTGTACAAATTAGAGATCATTTAAGTAGTACGGGAAGCTATGATGAACAAAATACAACCCTATGGGGCTATTTCAAGAACTTCCAGAGAATGATGCAATCAAGAGAAAGAATTCCAAAAGCAATTGTGGAAAAATACAAGAATGACATATGCTTCATTGTAACCAAAGGCCAATGCATGATGGAAGATGTTGAGCCTAGAACTGTTTGGGTTATGCCAATGAGCTATGAAGTAGATGGATCAATATTGGATAACTACGCACAACACATGCTAAGCAAGCCTCGGGACCCCAAAGAGGAAAGATTTGGAACTGTCTGCAAAAGTACACGTTGAGGTAAGAAAACTTGAAATTTCAAGAAAGGACGCTGCTATGGCCAAGGATGTGGAGCTTAGAGAATATACACTAATAAAGTTATGTCCAGAGATCTCACTGGAAGTTAAAGCAAAAATCTCCAAAGTGCTGCAAAAGGAATTCAGAACAAAGAAAAGGATGAATACTCTCATGTCAAATGACATTGATAAAGTTTCCAAGGATACAAAGGAAATCACCTTGAAAGTGTTGAGGGATCATCATCTCCTGACAATTTATGACAATGATGAATCAAATATTGGAGATGATACATCTATTCTGGAAGTGAATTTGAACCAAGGGTCAAATGACAAAGTGACTAAAGAGAAGGAAGCCCCTGCCACAGTTATTGAGACTGAGAAGATAGACAAGGCCGATGATCAGGAAAAGAAACAAGACAAGGGAATCCCTCCACCGAAACAAAAGGGTAGTGCAAATGAAGCTATGGATCTAGAGGCTCCGGAGCTAAACTGAGAAGAAGTCTCTGGTATAGCAAGAGACACTGTGAAGTCAATTAAAGAATTTTTGGAGAAAGAGAAATAGGTCCTAGATGAACCTGAATTTTTGCAAGGACCAATAAATCTGGACTTAATGTCCCCTGTACAAAAATTCAAACTAGTATCAATTGTGCAGGCAAAGGCACAATAAGAAATTTTGAAGTCTCACATACAAGATAGTGAACTGATTGGTGGGGCATCCAACATTTTGGAGAAGCTAATGCCATCATATTAGAAGGACACCTCTTTGTCTTCTATAAGTCAACTAGAAGGACTCATAAATTCTATAAGTGAGCATTTTGAATCTTTTGAAAAATCTGTTGAGACAAAAGTGAGACAAGAATTTGATGAGAAAAGATTAAATGAATTGAAGACTATGATAGTAAATGACAAAGCTCTACTAGACAATAAAATGAAAGGCATACAGAGTGCCATCAAAGAAGCAAGTGACTTGTACAAATTTTGTTTATCCTGGCCGGTAGTCACAAAAGCGCTAGAAGAAAAGATAAAGGATCTGAAACAGCAACTAATAAATGTTTCTAAATCATTTGATCCAACAACTAAGTCAGTAAGCAGCAAAGAAATACAAGTAATTAATATTCATAATGAGTTAAGTGATCTTGTAAATAAGAGGGATTAGATGAAAAATAAAATGTGTCAATTGAGAGGACTAATTAGTTCCAAGTTAGATTCAATGATCAGTATTGCAGTAGAAGCACAAGGAGCTTCACAACTTGACACACATTCTTATGTACAAAAGGCAGAAGAATCAGTCTTTTTGATAAATGGTCACATCCAAAATTTGGAAAGAACTAAGAAATGATGGGATGAAGATATTACAAAATTGAAGATTGTGTATAAGGATATCATTTCACCTACAACTAATTCAGTTGAAGATTGTATGTGTACATATGCGGCAGAATAATGACAGATTTGTAGTTTTGACACAATTTTAACTTTTTGAACATACACCTTTGCCATTGATGTCAAAGGGGGAGAAGGAGACTAGTGAAAAATAGGCAAACATCTAAGGGAGACAAGGAATACAGAGTAAGGGGGAGCAGACACAAGCATTTTTCACTAAGTGTTGCCATAAATGCCAAAGGGGGAGATTGTTGGCAAGAGACACTGCTCTGATGAAGGATTGCATGTTGTCATTGATGGAAACAAGGCAAAGTATTTTCACTAGCATGACAAAGAGACAATACCCTGAAAGACCAACTTGGTTTGGCAACAAGGCACAAAAGTATTCTGGTCTGGAAGACTAAAATGACTAAGTATGGATAGTATACAGAGTAAGTGACAGAGATTAGGTCAGTATGCCTCCGCAGTAGAAGATCATTATATGCGGATTAGGTATGTTGTTCATAGCTATTTTATGATGATATGTTCTAGTGCTCAAGACCTGACTTCCTCCAGAAGTCATACTATGAAATGTCTAAGTCCGAGTGAACAGAACTAAGACAGGAACAGTGCACAGTGCTAGAGAAAAAGGGTCTGCATTCCTCCACAGTTGCATAATTTGTCTTGCGGTTCTGGAGGTATGATCTATGATGAGTGAAGAGCCTCTAATATGGATTTGAGTAGGTCTTGTGGTCCGCAGTGGAAGATGTTGTCTGACAGTTGAACTGAACTAGTAAACAGTCTGTGAATAAGGCTGACATAATAGTATGATGTGTGTGCGGTAAAGTTTTGGTGTTTGAAACTTAATCCTAAGTGGTAAAATAGTTGAGGCCAACATGTGTGATGGTGTTTCAAATATTGTTTAGGTCCGCCATAAATTTTGGGAAATAAATTTGGCCGACAGAGCACATAATGCATGACTACACGGTACACTTTATTAGGTCGACCTAATATGAAGATTTTGTTTGTTGCGGATATATATATGGGATTGATTTTGGTATTTCGATGATGTGATGTGGATATGAATATGTGTAGAATGTGAATAGCAGAGTAGGCGACAAAAAGTAGAAGAAGAGAGATCTTGTCTAATGTAAAAGCAGAGTAGTGAAACATAGCAGTCAAGATGAAAAGTTTTGAGACAATATTTTGAGCATACATTGAAGTTGCATTCATGCATGTGTAGATGCAATCTAAGTAGTTCATTTTGGCAGTGGGCTCCTCCTTCTTTCTTTCTTTTCGCTTGTCAGTGAGCCTTTGTGCAATGAGCACTTCTACATAGGGCAGTGAGCCCTAAGGCAATGAGCCTTCTTGTAATTCGATATTGTGCTATCATAATATATTGTGAGTTAACACTCATTGTGGTTTTTCCCTTTTGGGGTTTTCCATGTAAAAATGTTGATGTCCATGTGTTATGTCTTTATGGTTGTTGTTCTTGTGCTTATTTTGCTTTCATGTTATTAATTTTAGAAATTGGATAAATAAACTTATTAAGAAGTGGTTTTGTGGAATACTGATTCACCTCCCCTCTCAATATTCCTTATATTCAACAATGCTATGTGCATGTGTTTCTATTAACTGTCTCCATTTTTTATTTGCATCTTTCTTTTGAACAAAGTAACTAAGGGTTTTCTGAGTTCTGGGGTGCATACCTACTGTATTGCATGTTTGATTTCCTGCTTCTATTCAAGGAATAGATTAAAATGATTTAGATCAAATATGGGGAAGTTTTTGTGATAACAGGGATATTGGTAAGTAGAGTTAATAGGAATACTTAATCTTGGGAGTTCTCTACAAGGCAAGAACTAAAAAACCCTCTGAAATTTGTATATTTTCTTGGTTTATGGAAAGTCATTTACATGTTTTAAGTTGGACTCCATACCCTTGGACAGGCACCGATCAAAGGTTTGGATTAAGTTTATGAATCAAACCCTAATCTAACAGCCAAATACATAAAATCAAATCAACTCAAAGCCTTAAATTTTAGGATTATAGTAGTAGGATTTATGTTCCAAATCCTCTGGTTCACAACTGAAGTAGGATCTAAAGCTAGCCCTTTTGCATTTATCTAATAGTTTTGGTCTGCATAATAAAGGATTTATCTGCTAAAGTGTCAATACCTAGTTATAGTCAGGATTTAACATATGGGTATTGAGTAAGGGAATACCCCCCTTAGGTCCTACGGATCCTAGAGTACAGAGGAGACATAGAGTCATTCTCCTGTTCGTTGGCCACTGACCTGAGGTCCCTGTGGATAGAAGATGGCAACTTTTTTAGGGGAACTCAGATAATCAGCTAGGAACACCAACACTTTTATAGGCCAAGGATGGCTTAGATCCAAGTGGCAAGAGATCCATGGTTGAGGAATTGGTCTTGTGACATGTAGGGTCAAGATTGAATTGGTTGGATGAGGGGAGATATAGAAGGAGGATATTCCTACTACATTGACAAGGTGGAAATATATGTGGGACAAGGAGCCACATGGTGAGATGCTCACAAAGACCATGAGAGAAAGATGGAAGAACATGAGAGAAATATGTAAGAAGGAGTCTATGTTTGTTGGGATGTTGGAGGGAATATAGGATTCATGAGACAAGTGTCTCATAGTCAACTTTGACCATGGTGATGTGGAAAACCAACTTCTACATAGTAGGGATGGTTGAGAGGAAATAGGGCATGTGTTGAGGATAAATACTTAATTAAATATTATTAATATTTAATTTGTGGTGCAACATGGAGGTGAGGTGTCAAATGATGTGTAGGGTGATGTGGATTTTAGGAATAGGACTTTGTCTTAGAAGAATAATTAGGATTATTTAATTAGGGACAACTTTAGAAGAATAAAGATATTTAATTGAATAAATTAATTATTGGAAGAAAATGATGAATGTGAATCAAATAAATAAATTAGTATATTTATTTATTGATAGAGGAATAAGAATAAAATAAATATTAAAATATTTATTTTAATTTTTCTCGAGCCATTTTTAGGTGTATACATTTTACCCCTCTTTGAGACAATGTGTTTTATCGCGTTGTTTCAAAGAATAAAATTTTTATAAGTATGATACATGCCCCAGTTTTCCCCTGGTACAGGTTTGGTGACGGTGGGATGCCCCCTCGGGAGATTGGTCATAATGAAAATTTTGGAGAAATAATAGATGATCTCACGATGAAGAAGAATGAATGACATAATCCTCGTGTGAAAAATGCAGGTGATGGAAAATGAAAAAATGGACGAATAGCATAACATGCATATGCAAGGTCAAAACACCTCTAATTAGGGTTGATTAGGCTATAACTAGTGTTGAGGGGTCCCTTTCTTAGTCATTTGCACACTTGGAATTAGAAGAGAGATTATAGAGAGCCCTAGAGCAAAATAGAACAGAGCAATCTGAGTGAAAATGCAGATTTCAGTACCTAGCCACAGGTTCGAGAGGATTCGTCGATTCGGGCGCCCAGAGGACTACGGACCCCTGGTATGTATATGTTTAATTCCATGTTAAGTGCATTTATTAGGGTCAAAATCTAGGTCCAAAGTTAACAGTTTCATATGCACAAGATAAATCATTCTGCACATATGATAAATATTCTTGTGCATGCGTTAATAAGCTTTGCATATGAGCGTCGAAATCGTGCATATGCAAAAAATTTGTATTTGATAAGTTTTTCTGCGCATGTGTCCCATTCTTGTGCATATGAACTCTAAACTCACGCATATGATAAATCTGCATCTATATCCCGTGCTTCGGTGCATACGCTATGAATTGGTGCATATGTTATAAACCTACGCATCTAACTCCTATTCCTGTGCATATGATTAAAGCTGCGCATATGTGTGGTATTTCTATGCATATGTGATAAAGCTACACTTTTGATAACCAAAGTTGTGCATTTGATTAAGATAGGTCAATTTACTTAGCTGATAGACTGAGTCGGCATCATAGTCGATGTTGGCCAACTGATAGGTGATCTTTGAGATTGATAGAATCTCAAAAGAGATGATAGGATAAATTTTTGATAGGATAGCTAAGTAACTGATTTGATAGATTTGATAGATATGCAACTTAGTTGGTTGTTGATTAACGTGCTTGTGTTGTTGCTTGCAGGAGGAGCTAAATGTCATGATGTCTCGAGAGAAATTTCCACCGACACAGTTGTTATGATCCTACTTGACAAAGATTGATCGTTTTGTACTTGGATCGACTGGATTGTGGTATGTGACATTTATGCCTGAGATTTGGGCTAACCTAGGGATGCTCTTTGGCAAAAAGATGGCACAGTGAGCATTGCACATTTCACTTGCCTACTGGAGAGATGACTGTAATGTTGGAGGACGTATACAGGATCTTGAGGATACCGATTTATGGGGAGATGGTGACCTATGAGCCACATGCAGGAGATGGACTTGACGAGTGCCACAGAGTATTTGATGATGATGATATTGAGGGGACGGAGATTAGTTGGACTGATATGGCTGACTACTATGAGCCCATGTTGTCGATATTAGCAGGATTGATTGGAGGCATGATCTTCCCTGATAGGAGATCACATGGATTAGTTATTGGATGGGGGAGGACCTTGGAGCAGATGGTTTTTGAGGGGACATGCTTTGCTTGGGGTGTCTGCCTACTAGTGCACCTGTACCATGACTTGCATCAGTTTGTGTATGATGGTACTGCTAGTTTGTATGCCAGAGTCTCACTATTACAGATATGGGCATGGGGTCATAGAGCAATTACATGACCTATATGCATGGGGATGAGAAGCATGGATCGACCATATGTTTGTCCTTATCAGGGCAAGGTTTCCCGGCCCAAGTTGGGAAAGTTGGATTATTGGAGACATGCATTGGATAATATCGATGCAGTGGATTGGTGACCTTACCTAGACTGCGAGCCATGGGAGGATGAAGTAGCTGAGCTACCTTTTTGTTTTCAGACATGATGGTTGATAGGGAGGACTCCCTACATCATTGATAGACATATTGTTTCTCGTGTGTTCCGACAGTTCAGCAGGGTCCAAGGGATGCCCCAGGTTACTGTTGTATTTGCTCGGATGCACAAAGAGCATCTAGTGTGGCATCCTGTAGCATCTTATGAGTAGGCACAAGCAAACTTTTTACATATCCCATATCAGGCTTGGGATTTAAGGAGTGATATTGTGGATGTGGGGATGACAACTGACTATGCGGCACACTTTGCAACTCATCCATTTCTGAGATACTCAAGACCTGGAGAGGTAGATCCATGACTGGAGGATGAGGAGGATGAGGCTCCATGGAGGTGGAGGAGACAAAGAGGTGGTAGAGGTGGGAGAGGCAGAGATGGAGATGATAGAGTTGGTAGAGGAGACTGAGATGATGGAGATGACGGAGGTAGAGGGAGACAGAGGAGAGTCTGACAGAGAGTATAGAGGCCACCACAGGTACAACCTCCACCTCAGGCGCATGATTAGGCACAGGTGCAAGCTTTGGTTTAGGGTCAGGGTGATGGGGAGGTGACAACATTACTAGCCTAGGTGGCTCGGCTATAGGGCTAGGTTGTGTCGCTACAAGGGCAAATTACTTAGCTGCAGGGAGATGTGAGGGCAGTGACACTAGAGAGAGATACCGCTATTCAGAGATATACCTAGGTAGAGGCCTTACTTCAGCAGGTACAATAGACTATATAGCACAAGGTCCCAGCAGACAAACCATTACAGAGATGGTTCGCGCAGGATAGGAGATTTTTTACTGGAGATCTTTGTATGAGTAGGTGATGCCCCCAAAGCAAAGAGTAGGTAGCTTTCATCCTAGTTCACATAGTAGATCTACGCGGACACAGTCTAAGAGTGGAGGGGTTATGGGGCCACCACCTCCTCAAGGATCACCAGGGATCGGGCCTTTAGGTTCTCAGCCTCATCAGCCAGCACCTTCTGGAGGCAGTGCCTCATAGACATATTGGGCAATGCATCATTTTGTATCATTTTGTATACACATCATTTTTGATAGCTTGAGATACACTTCATGATATCATTGTATACTTGGACATTTATTTTTTTGATGATGATGATGATGATGATGATATATATATATATGAGTTCGATGGACTATATGCATGTTCACTATGGATGGACGTCTTCTCTATGATTGATGTTATGATTATGCTTCTATTATGATGATTCTAACTTGTTGATTCTAAGATGCATATGGTACTAATTATGATATGACGCTTCTATGATTCTTATGATAACTTAATTCTATGAGTAATGTTATGGAAATGACCTTATATGTTTATAATTTATGATGATTGAATGCATATTTTGATGATTCCTAAATGCAATACATGATGTGTTTAAGTTTTCTTAGTATGGTGATATAATATGCAAATGTTATGACAATGTTATCTATATTCTTGATTTTTGATTTTTGATGATAAATGTTATACATGAGATCTATGTGAATATATGACATCACTATATGAAATTGCTTTTGAAATCATGATCTAAATGTGTTTAGAAAATAAACTTATGATTGCAATGCCTACAATATGCATAATGATGATGATTTCTTTTTGTTATGCCAAGTATACTCAATCATGAATAAAAGATCACTTGGAAGAATTAGAAAATGACTTGGATAAATGGATAACTTTAGATGAATTAAAGAAAGGATTTGGATCTAAGCCATGAAGAAACACAAGAGAGATAACTTGTGAATTCATAACTTGGAAAATGATAACTATGAAATGCTTATAAATGAAATGAAATGCAAACTTAATATGCACAAATGAGACCCAGTCATCTTGTATACAAATATTTGAAGTGATTTTTCATCATTGAGCTTTTAAAATGGTGTACGGGAATACAAGCATCTAGGTATAATTAAACTGGGATGACCTGAGTATCACTTACATGGATTTTGATTTAGCAAAATAATACAAGCATCTAGGTATAATTGAACCAAGATGACCTGAGTATTTCTTGCATGTATCAATAGACAAGGATCACACTCTTTCATGTTAAAACCCATAAGATCTTCAATGATATTTTGCTAATCATGTCATTAGACAAGTCTTCACATTACTAAAGATTAATCCACAAACAACAAACAAATGAAATAATCATGCCCCATCATAGCTCCTCTAGTCCTAGACATTCTTGAGTAGCATAGGAAACATGATAACGAAATTCAAGACATAAGACTTACACTTACAACAACCATTAAATCCTTTTGCAATAGATATGGTTTCTTGTCATAACAGATATAATCATTCTGATAGTTTAGGCAAATTGTTGTTTGTCTAGTATAAGTTGATGTCTTCTTGTCAAGATTATATTTAAAAGCTTATTGTTATGTTGTTTGTTGTCTGAAGATAGTATCGTGATCCGGATTGTTATCCTCTAGATTGTGGCACTTAACAATCCAATTCTATAACTAGGTCGAGGATTTTGCCCTCAGTCAAGTAAAGGACCTACTTATTATGGATGAAAATATATGGATGAACTGATGAGAGACTTGATGCGACGGGCCTTAAGGGACTGACCTAGTGCCTTGGGGGCTCATCGATGATGGCCTTGCCTTCATGAAGTCACAGAGGCAACGTAATTTGATTGCTTATAGAGTGTGACAGATTACTGTAAGATGAGAGGTATGGATGGAAGATTCGATGTGATTGGCCCTAAGGGACTGACCTAGTGCCTCGGGGGCTCATCAACTACGTGAAAGCGCAGAGGCAACGTAGTTTGACAAAAGACAAACTCTATTTGACCTAAGACCTAGGGGATGTGAAGCCTCGAGGGCTCATTGATGATGGCCTTGCCTATGTGAAAGCTCAGAGGCGGCGTAGTTCAACAATGACATTGGCAATGGAGTTATGATAAATGACTGGATGGATGAATGATTGGATGAATAACTTTATTGGATAAGGCGGTAAAAATGAGTGAGCAACAAGCCATGATAAGCATCTTTATGTGTTTTATGGATGCGGAAGAAAAGATGGATGAAATTGAAATCCTAAAAGATGGTGGAGACTAGTTTATCACAAATAGTGTCTATTTCTAGGTTTTCATCATTTGCTTTTATTGCACCATTTTTCTTTTTTTTTGTTCCCTTGCATCAGGGTTAAGCTAAGTATAAAACTTTCGAAGATGCATACTGTTGATGGGATCATCCAACAGCTCACCTTCCAATGTTGCTAACTGGTATGCTCTTGATCCATAAGCAACAATGATTACATAAGGACCGAGCCAATTTGGTTCAAACTTACCCTTCTTTTCTCTATCTTGTTGATTTTTGGGGTTGTCCTACAGAACTAGGTCACCAACTTGAAAAACTCTGGGTTTTACTCTATGATTATAGCTTCTTGACATATGTTGTTGATAGGCCTTGAGGTGATTAAAAGCATTTTGTCATCTTTCATCAAACAACTCTAACTCTTGAAGTTTGGAAATTTGATACTCTTCATCAATTATTAAACCCTTCAATGATACTCGTAGAGAGGGTAACTCAACCTCGATAGGCAAGATTGCTTCTGAGCCATAGACAAGGGCATAGGGTGTTGCACCTGTGGGTGTGCAGATATTGGTATGGTATGCCCACAAAGCGGGGTTTAGTTGTACATGCCAATCATAGTCGACATCATTGACTGTCTTCTTTAAAAAATTTAAGTTTATTTTATTAGACACCTCTACCTGACCATTTCCTTGGGGATAGTGTAGACACCTAAAAATGGTCACAACCAACTTCATCCACTAACGCATTCAACCCTAATCCACCCGCATCACTTCGTCCAATTTGATTATTAATTAAATAAATTTTAATTATTTAATTAATTTATTCTGCACCTTTATCATGTCATAAAAATCAATTCTTCTACTATAGTTTGAAAATTAAATATTTTTTACTATAGTTCATCCCAAAAATTAAATAAATTATCATATTTATTTAATTTCTTATTTTGTGCACTTTTGATTACTTTTTGTAATCATAATTATTTTCTTCTAATCCATGTGCACATGAATTAATTTTAATTAATTCATCATTACAAACCCCCATGTTTCTAGAAGTCCACTTGTCATCCAATGTACACACATGTACATAACAAGTGGTACTTTGGAAGCATGGGCAAATCTTCCAAATTGAGTACATTTGTCCTCTTTCTTCCACCCCACTCCATGTGTCACTATTCATCTCAATTTAAAATTCCATGTGGCACTATTTGAACACTATTCTTCCAATTTTAAATTCCACTTGTCCCCTCCATGGAATTTAAAATTCTCCACAAAATCCAAGCCTTACGTTTTCATAAATGAGTCCTTACATATCATACACCTACTCAAGCCTAGCCATCCATCCATTCAAACTTGCATTCTCATCTATTGATCATCCCTTGAATCTTGGGGAAACTTTCTCATCTAATCTAATAATGTCATTTGTCTAATTCTCCCTGCTTGAGGATCCTTAAGCAATCTCAACCATTGATCCTTCAAATTGATCCTAGCCCTCCAATCCTATCTCCAAAAATCTATAAATTGGGTCTTCCACCTCTCATTTGGGACAAGTCATTTGATGCAAAGTTATTCTGCCAATTTGCGTGCTCACATCCATATCTATTAGTGCAATTCCATTAGCTTAGATTAGTCTAGTATCCATTTAGGACACATCATCACTATTTTGCTTAGATAGGGTGCATGTTTTAGATAGAAGAATAGTAGTGATTTAGTCCAATCTTGAGGTCCCTTGGACTTGAGATTGGGTGCATTTTAGGTGTAATTTACATCCATATTAGGTCTCACTTTCATAGGTAGACATTTTGGCACACCTAATGGGACCCCCACCACCTTTTAGCTAACAAATTTGTATGTTTTGTGTTGCTTTTATTGTGATAGGTCGGATCAGTGCCTAATCTTCTATTTTAGCGCCTATCTGGCACATCAGCACCTATTTGATATATCAGCGCCCATCCCGGTAGATCAGTGCCCATTCAGGGACAAGGTAAAATCCTTCATTTCTTATGAATTTAAAGTCAAAGTCAGCATTTTATATTTCCATAGTACTTTAAATGATGTTTTACTAACTTTTTGGCCACCTTAGCTCTCTATTTTGCAGGAAAATTCAATTTTATAAGGGGGAAGTGCTGTCTGTCTTAGATCAATGCCTATCCCTCTACATCAGCACCCAGTCTCCTAGATTAGCGCCTAACCAAAATTTGAGTTTTTAAACTAACACTTGGTTTTGTAGCCTTATTCGACCATTGAAGACTTGCCTACCATTACTACTTTTTTCTTGCATGGTTATTTGTTGGCTCCAAAAGCATTTAGTGTTGTTATATTATGTGAAATTGTTTGATTAATCATAGGCATACTCATAAGGTTAAAAAGAACACAACTTGCATGTTTCACTTCATAAGGCTTAAAATGAACAACAATTTGCATCATCACTCATAAGGTTAAAACGAACAACAAATTGCATTTTCACTCATGTGGATTTAAAAAGAACAACAAATTGCATTTTCACTCATGTGGATTTAAAAAGAACACAACTTGCATCTTTCACGCATAAGGCTTAAAAAGAACCACAAAGTTTCATTCTCACTCATCTAAACAAGAAAATTTATAACGTTGTGTGAAGTGTTTTGTGGTTTTGTTAAGTGTTATGTAAGTGTTTGTTCTTCCCTCGCACCACTTGGTGATCTTGGGAATCAAAAACTTCTCGCAACACTTGCATAAATCACCTCCAACATAATCCAAGAGCTAAAAACAAACCTTGTTTAGTGTGACCCAAGCCTAAAAATACATATGCTCTCCCCTCGCATCTTCGTATGACCTTGGGGATCAAAAGTATTTTTGTGCTTGTGTTGCTTTTGTTGAACCTTTAGAGGGCTTGCCACCTCTCTTCGAAAGGTAGGAACAACCCAAGCAGCAACAAGCTAAAGCTAAGCTCTTTCGAGCTGCTATATAAAATAATGTGTTTGTGATGAAAGTCACAAACAACAAGTGTTGTTGTGTCATACCGACAGCCAACCTCCCCCAAAACCCTTCAAGGCGTAACCCTTGAAGGCTGAGAGACTCCATAACAGAGAGTAGCGCTGCCGCATGTATGGCCACCTAAATGAAACACTTACTATGAACCATTATTTTAGTAGTCTAAATCCCTCTATTTGTTGGCGCAGAAGGTGGGACCTTCGAAGTGGCCCTGATTCATGCAGTTCTTAGCCAAGGTAGCAAGGACAATCCTAAGATTTGGTGGGGGGACGAGCCTTGGGAAACCTAGATCTTGGTATGCGTGAGAAGTGAGTGCACTGTAAGGGGGAGCTGGTGCTACCAAGATCCTGGAGCTACCCGCTTTGAATAAGCGTAGCTAGGGGATCCAACAAATATTGTCCTATCCTCACCTTAGGTTGTGCATGGTTGTTTAATTTCACAACAAAACCTTTGGACATTGTATGAACTTGTTTGAAATTGCTTATATCACTTGCTAAAGAAGACTCTCATTGATATCACCCAAACATCATTTGAGACATTTGAAAGAGCGAACTATTGAAACATTCAAACCTCCAAAACTCCAAAAACATCATATCCCAAGCCCAAAATTTGTCCAAAATCCAACTCATCACCTTAAAAATCACACAAAACCATCACTGTCATACATCAGCGCCTAGCCCTTCACATCAACGCCTAAAACTCTGAATCAGTGCCCAAACAACCACATCAGTGCCTAAACCTCTGAATCAATGCCCAAACATCCATATCAGCACCCATTCCCTCATATCAGCACCCATTCCTTCATATCAGCGCCCAGTGCTCTGTATCAATGCCCATCCTAAAAATCCATCATTACATCAAATTTTTGTCCTTGTGGTTGTTGAAAACCTTTGTTCCACATCATCCTTTCACATTACATGCTACTTCACTCCATAACCTTGTCCATTTATCACTCTTAGCTTGTGATCCACCTCCATCATCGATCAATATCCTTGTTGTCATTCTCACTAACATCCAAACATCTTTAGCCGAAACCTTACTTGTCACCTATCACTAAATTTACCATCCTAAAACAAATCTTATCATCCTTAACCAATCCACAATCAATCATTACCTTTAATCAATTAAGATCAAACATTTCATCAAAACTCAATCGATAAATCAAATATCACATCCACATCCTAAGGTTAAACTCTAGATCAAAATTATCCTTTTGTCATCAACCCTCTTGGATAAATTGGCCTGGGAATCTTGATAACTCCTAAGTTAGTAAGCTCCAAGGAATCTTGTTTTGCTTAGTGCGTCTCGCCTACCCCAAGTAAAACAATCACATCGTCCCTTTGCTTAGGCTCTTTGTCTACCCTAAGTACATAGGATAACCATCGACCTCCAATCCTCTTGATCTAGATTTTACACCTACCATCATCATTGGCACCTTGTCATACAAACCCACCTCAAATTCACCTTTTATGCCTCCCATTACGCAATCACAAGCTAAGAAAATGGACGCTCATTACCAACCCCTCTCTCCTAGTGGCTCAACCACGAGCAACATGGAGGAATATGTCAACCAACCTGAAATGGGTGAAACATCCACTCATCCTCATCAAACTTATTCCCCCACCTTTGTTGATTTCCTTAATGAAAAGAGGTTGCACAACAAGTTCGACCAATTCATTGACAACCATAAGGATGAATTTCTTCAACATCTCATTGAGCATGGTGCGCACCTTCCATATTCATATGACCATTACAAGCTCAAAACAATCTTTCATGACAAACCACCAACACCCATCCATGATCAACCATGGGGACGTGTCCCTAATCCTAACGAACCCATCTACGATAATCCTTGGGCTAGTTTTGCTTCCAACACCGCCTCCATTCACACCTTGGGACAAAACATGAGGGCTAGAAATGTTTCACAACCACAAGCATCCAATCCTCTCGTCGGGGTACCTTATGACATGCTACCTTCTGATGTACCCGTTTCTAGGGTGCCTTCTAATATCACCATCACCACCATACCACCTCCACCAAACAATCAACAAGAAGCCACCAGAATTGTACCGCAACCTCTCCCTCCACTAAACATTCCACAAAGGTTGATCATCACACAAACAGTTCACCACCCACAACTCAAACACCCATTGCAAATCCACTCAACCAATCACAAAACCCATCGACAAACTATGTTAATCCCACACACACATATCAATCTTCCATGCAACAACCCCACCATGGAGCATTAATGCAACCTCCTTACGACATCCAACAACAACCAAACCCCAAACTCAACAAGTTATTCCGCAACAACAAGCATATGGGTCCCATGTTTACACATGAACCATAGGCCTACCCCCACATGTTCAACATCAACAATATGTCCAACCTCGAACTCAACAAGTCATCCCACAACAACAAATACACGGCTCTCACATCTACACACAAACCGCAGGTCTTCCACCTCATGCACAATAACAATATGCCCACTCCCAACAACAACAACAATACGTCCATCCTCAATATCAACAATCGGCATCACAACAACTTCCACTCCAATAGTCATTGAAACCACCTCTTGCTAACCATTTCAACCAAGAATGGCAAGAGATGAAAAATGCCCTTAAAAACATCCAACTAGGGACCCAAAAGAAACACTATAAGTTCAAAGACTTATGTCCCTACCTGTTCGACAGAAACATTGTTGTCACACCTTTTCCCCAACACTTTGAAATGCCAAAATTTGATAAATACAAAGGAAAAGGAGACCCTCGTGACCACATTAAGGAGTTCTTCATGGCATGCCAAGAAGTCACCTATGATGATCAATTCCTCCTACGTCTTTTTCCACGAAGCCTAGGAGGACAAGCCCTAGAATGGTTCATGCACTTACCTTATGGCTCCATATCCAATTTCACTGATCTTTCAGAGAAATTCATCACCCACTTCTCATACAATGTGGAACATGAGATCACCATGCTTGACCTTTGCAACACCAAGCAATGAAGTGGTGAGAGTTTCGCCGCTTATCTACAAAGATGGAGAGCCCTTGCTAGTAGGCTACCATGGACAACCCCCGAAAAACAACTCATCCATATTTTCATTCAAAACCTCAATCAAGAAATGGCCTTCCATTTGCAAGTACATTGTGCATCAACCTTTGATGAGATCATAGAAAAGGGGGTCACTATTGAAAAGGCCCTTATTGCGAACGGTCTAGTCAAAATATACAACAAGAATGACAATGACAAAACCTCCAACGACAAACCTAAATTTTGGGCTAAAAATAAGAACACCATAGGAGATGGTTCTACCAATTCCAAGTACATCCAAATCGCATCTCATAAACCAAAAGAGACAAACGCAGTTCAAAATGTTTCTAACAATGTATCGGTCCCGTCCACCCCTCCAAAGAGAAATCCTCTTAACAATCCAAAGCGCAAATATACCCGCTTGGGTGAGCCACTTGAGGTTGTATTCCAAAAGCTACTCCGCGCTAACATGGTTGAATTCCCCATAACAAAACCATTTGACGAAAACAAACCTAAGCCCATGTGGTACAAAGAGAATGAATATTGTGACTACCACCGCATCAAGGGCCACGCCACAAACAAATGCATGAAATTGAAAAACTATGTCCAAGACCTCGTTGAACGCGGTGGAATCCAAATGGAAGACCATGATAATACATCACCCAATGATGGCCTATGAGTCTACCAAGACCCTCTTTCCCACCACAACAATAACCAAATCGCTTCCCAACCATCCTCCTCCAATGCCAATCCTAACAACCAAACCAACAATATCAACTACAACAACGTTCCGCCTCCTTACGATAACATAGTGGGTAGAATTGATTTCGATTCTACTCATGTTGCCACCATCAAAGTCAAAAATACCACCTTCGAATGCGCTGTTACCACCCATCGTGGGCGTATAACTGTAAAGGGACCATCCCCATCCTCCTCTACCACCACTTCCCAATACAATTTCCTTGACCATCTTGGAAAGACTCCCTCTCAAATCTTCATCTTGGAACTCCTTAGGACATCCGCCATCCATCGAGAAATACTTGACAAGGCTCTCCAAGAATCCCATGTTCCTATCGACATACCTCCCGCCTAATTCCAAAACCTTGTTGCTCAATTATCATCATCCTATCATCTCACCTTTAGTCATGCCGACATGCCACCCATTAACCCCGCACATAATAAAGCCCTTCATATTGAAGTCCAAATTGCCAACCATAGAGTCAAGAGGCTCCTCTTGGATAATGGATTCGGTTTGAACATATGTACATTGAAATTCATAAAGCTCCTAGGGTATTCAGTGACTGACTTAGAATCTTTGGTTATCTCCATCAAGGCATATGACAACACGGAGAGAGAATTTGAAGGCACTATATGCCTCCCTATCAAGGTAGGCCCACTCACCATGCCCACTCTATGTCACGTGATTGATCTTGACCTTCCATATAATCTCCTCCTAGGCCGACCATGGTTGCATGCCATGCAAGCTATTCCCTCTACCTACCACCAATGTCTCAAGTTTCCTCATAACAGTGTGGAAGTCACTATCCCCACTGATCAACAACCTTTTAAATATTGCAAGGCCTTAGAGGTTGTCTATGATCGACAATTCCATTGTCTGAGCACCTATGGGGACCATGTCAAAGATCCCTCATCCACTCCATCCACATCGTCATTCACGCCGCAAGTCACCATTGAACAATCACAAGCCTCCACTTCATCTTTCACCCATACCCCTCAAAAGGTCAAGATCGTAGACAAAGGGTGTGGCAAGTATGAGCTTCACAATGCCTTCCACGTGGGACAGTTACCATTGTCCCCTCGCTCTCATGGTCATCATCTCCTGAAGAAGGAAAAAGAATAGCATCGTAGGATCAATGATAAAATTCCTTTTGTACCAACACAGGTCTCTAGAGAGGAAGAAGCTGAAGAAACAACTCTAAGTGATTGGCTATATCGTGATGAAACTACCCCATCACCTGTCAATCTAGAATACTTCAAAGAAAAATATCATGTACCATTTCAAATTTGTACCAAAATGCCTTACCGTGGAATAGGACTTGGTGCCGATGAACAAGGTGCTACGGAACCCATACCAGTTGATCCTACATCTCCCAAGAAATATGCTCAATACTTTGGTTTAGGATATGCTCCACCAACTTTGACAATCCATGGACCCGCTAAAACCTTGGTATAGGTAATGGAATCCTCTTCTAGTGTTGAAAACATCATGCCGAGTGTCATCATAGCTTCATGTGAAGATCTAGACCTTTCTTGCATCTTCCTCGACAATGCCATCTTCATTATTGACCTCCCCCTCATTCATCCTGAACTCATTGCTTGGGATTATCAAGGACCTCCGCCTCTCGATGTATTTCCAAATGATGAGGCTCTCTCCGTATTCTTGGAACTTCGCGACACCTCACAATATGACATATGCTTGCATGCTGATGCCTATTTTGGGGAAGAAGAGATCCTTAGTCTAAAAAAGCAAAAATCAAAAAATAAAAAATCATCCCCTAGTGAAAACCTCTCTGAGGCACTTTCAGACACAAAAGAGAAAAATAAAGACATATCTCCTAGTGAAAACCTCTCTGAGGTGCTAGAAGATGAGGATCTCAATCTTCCCCCTATACCATCTCACTGGCAAGAGCGTTCCAACATTTTGATTGAAGGCACACTAGAAATTAACCTTGGTACACAAGAATCACCTAAGCTCACACATCTAGCAGAAAGTCTCGGTACAGAAGAAAAATCCAATATCTCCACAGTGCTTCATGAAACACCTGATGTGTTCGCTTGGTCCTACGCTAACATGCCAGGTTGGATCCATCTTTGGTTGTTCATCATCTTGTGGTACATCCTGATGCAAAACCTATTAAGCAGAAACTCCGCAAGATGCACCCTCAAGTCACCTTGCTCGTCAAAGAGGAGCTACAAAAACTACTAGATGTTGGCTTCATTCGCCCTATCGATTATCTAGAGTGGGTCTCCAATATTGTGCCAGTAGCTAAGAAACCTGGGGGCATCCGTTGTTGTACAGACTTCCGAGACCTTAACAAAGCATGTCCGAAAGATGATTTTCCACTCCCTAACATCGACATGATTGTAGATCTCACAGTAGGACATGAGATGCTTTCCCTCATGGATGGCTTTTCAGGATATAATCAAATCAGAATCACCCCTGAAGATCAACATAAAATAGCTTTTACTTGTCCTTGGGGCACATACTGCTGGCAAGTCATGCCCTTTGGTCTAAAGAATGCAGGGGCAACCTATCAACGTGCAATGACTACAATCTTCCATGACATGATACATAAGATAATGGAAGACTATGTAGACGATCTCCTAGGGAAATCTAAAACTAGGGAAGAACATCATGTGATCCAGCGACAAATCTTTGTATGGCTCAAAGAGTACAAGCTTTGCCTCAACCCTAAGAAATGTGTCTTCGGTGTAACATCAGGTAAACTCTTGGGGTTCATTGTCTCCTGCAGGGGCATCGAAGTAGATCCTGCTAAAGTCACCGCCATAACATAAATGCCTCCTCCAAAGACGCTTAAACAACTCCAAAGTCTCCAAGGCAAACTACAGGCTATACGAAGGTTCATCACCCAACTTGCAGACAAATGCCATCCTTTTGCCCATTTACTTCGCAAAAATGCACACTTTAAGTGGGACCAGAATTGTCAATAGGCATTTGACCACATCAAGGAGTATCTTGCTTCACCACTGGTCCTAATGGTGCCTATCCCTAGAAAGCCCCTGTTATTATATATATGAGCAACTTTAGTAGCACTGGGGGCACTTTTAGCACAACAGGATGATACTGGTCATGAGAGCTATCTATTACATTAGCAGGACTTTAGTTGGCTATGAGCTTAATTACAGCCCCATGGAACGCGCATGTCTAGCTGTCATTTTCTGCTCCCAAAAGTTACGACACTACATGCTAAGTCATTCTATCAAGCTCATATCTAAGGTTGACCCCCTTAAATACCTCCTTTCCAGGACCGCACTCACGGGACGAATGGCAAAATGGGTCATGTTGTTGAGCAAATTTGATATTGAGTATGTCGATAGAAAAGCAATCAAAGAACAGGTTGTAGCAAATCAACTTGCCGAAGTGCCCCTCACAGATTATCAGCTACTATCCATTGACTTTCTAGATGAGTCCATTCTCACTGTGACACAACTTACACATTGGAAGCTATACTTTGATGGATCCTTCACTAATCATGGTTCATGGGCATGAATATTACTGGTGACCCCGCAAGGTGATTACATCTCCATAGCTTACAGACTTGCTTTCCCCTATACAAACAATGTGGCCGAATACGAAGCTTTGATCATTAGTCTCAAAACAACCGTGCAATGGAATATCTTACAGCTGCAAGTCTACGAAGACTCTCAATTGATCGTCAAACAAGTGAATGATGAGTTTACCACAAAGGATGATAAGCTAGTGCCCTATAAGCAAATGGTTGATGAATACAAAACTGTTCTTCACCTACATACAGTTCGAGCAGGTACCTCGCCTTCACAACAAAGCAGCTAATGCCATGGCTACTATCGGTTCACTTCTAGATATGCCTCCTGATAGCCACCAATGTGAGTTCCTTGTGGAACAACTCATGATGCCAGCATATCGTGTCCCTGAGTCAAAATTTGTGTGTGAGATTGTTGGTCTAGAAAATCCTTGGTACCATGACATTTACACTTACATCCAACATCAAACTTTCCCTCCTGAATCCACTCGTAAACAACAAAGATCACTCATTCGCCAAGTTGCCCGCTACATTATTCTTGCCGACATTCTCTATCGCGCAAAGCTATGATGGCACTCTCCTTCGATGCTTAAACATGGAAGAAGCTTCCCTTGCCATACACGAAGTCCATGCAGGTATCTGCAGAGCGCACACAAGTGAAATTGTCCTAGCTAAAAAGCTCTTGCGTACTAGATATTACTGGTCTACTATGGAACATGATGCATGTGAGTACGTGAAAAAGTGCAAGCCCTGTCAGCAACATGGAGATCTCATTCACGCTCCTTCTTAGGTGTTGCAACTCATTACTACACCATGGCCTTTCTCTCAGTGGGGCCTATATCTCATTGGCAAAATCCACCCATCCTCCTCTGACGAACACAAATTCATTATCACCACCATAGAATACTTCACTAAATGGGTCGAAGCCATCCCCCTCACTTTCACCACTGGCAACCAAATCACCAAGTTCATCCTTTACCATATCATCTGTCGTTATGGTATCCCATCTGCCATTGTCACTGACAAAGGTAAGCCTTTCAAAAACCATGATGTTCAGGACATTTGTGAACAATTCCACATTCAACATCATTGGTCCACTCCATATTACCCACAAGGTAACGGGTAGGCTAAGGCAACTAATAAAACTCTACTCAAAATCCTTAAGAAAGTTGTCAATGAAACTGGCTGTGATTGGCACCTCCATATCCATCCCGCCCTCTAGGCCTATCGCACTAGTATCCGCACACCCACAGGTGCTACACCATATTCCCTTGTCTTTGGAGCAGAAGCCATCCTACCAATCGAGATCGAATTGCCCTCCTTGCGCATCTCCTTGCGTAATGTCATCACTGATGAAGAATACCGTGTTGCACGCCTCCAAGAGCTCGAGTTGTTGGATGAACGACACCTCAACGCCCTCAATCACCTCCAAGCATACCAAAATTGGCTTTGCAGATCCTATAACAAGAAGATCTGAGATAGGGAGCTTACAGTGGGAGATCTGGTCCTGAAAGAAAATCAAAGGAATCTATCTAAGCGAGAAAAGAAAGGAAAATTTGAGCCTAATTGGCTAGGACCCTACATTGTCACTGCAAAGTATGGCTTTGGAGCATATCGCCTCTCCACCCTTTAAGGAGAAGAACTAGAGGAGCCCATGAATATCATTCACTTGAAGCGATTTCATAGTTAGTCTGCTAAATACCCTATGGCAAAAAAATGCAAAAAATCTAAAAAATTATTAAAAAAAAATAGTAAAGAGAAATAATCCATCCTATGGTGAAAACCACTCCTTGTGGCGCCTTGGATAAGTACCATGATGAAAACTTGCTTGTAGGCATCATGTGTAGGTTCAATCTGGATCCATTGTTCAAAGCACCTTCCTCTCTTCATTTGCACTATCCACTCCACTTATCCCCTCGTCTGAGCTTCAGAATAAATCCATCATTTGAGCTTCCATTATCCATCATTCCCAAGACATCTCTCATTTCCCAATTACTTAATTCCCATCTTTCCACATCACCATTACATCACTCACTTAACCCTCCTATCCATCCATGACCTTGGTCCCTTTAATGTTTTCGCCACGTCACACCCTTTACTGCACCAACACCATTCTACTCATTGACTAATTGACATCCACATCATCTTCACCACACCTCATCATTCCACATGAACCAACCCCTATCCTTACATCATCAACTCTCCCAGAACTACATATCATCACCACCCACATTGTAATGTGCCTTGATCCCGTGGATACAGGGTATGTAGGCAATCTGGAATACGAAGGAAGTATCTAGATGCACCCATCCAACCCGCTTGGATGGTCCCACATTCATGAGCTTGTTGATTACACTTGACCTATGATCGATATACTTGCTGGGCATCTCATCAAAGCATAACACTCTCACGAAAAATCTTTCACCAACATATTGGCTTTTTCATAACTAGCAGCACGTATCCCTTCGCCTATCCTTAGTTTAGTTTAATCCATCATCGATTCTTGTCCTAGGATGCATCCTTCCTACAATGGACAAAATCATCAAATCTTCCATCCATCCTTTGGCAAGAGATACAATGGTTATGTGTTTTGGATCAGTCATTCTTTTAGTCTTTGATTTTTATCTTATGCATCATTCTTGGACTATGTCAAAACTGCCTTGATCTCATGATATCATGGCAAGTGGCGAACAATCCAGAATGGGGCATGGTCATTGCTTTTGTATGCTGTGCTTGTGGGAGGCTCTCATTACTTCGTATTAGTATTCATACCTCGTGGATTGTAGGGTCGGTTCTAGCATATTGTTCCCCTTCTGCATCTAAGGTCCTTCATACCTTTGGTGCACTACAAACTTATGCTATGAGTCCCCTTCCCTCGTCTAGACAAGGTTGTACTATTATGGACATGAATGGGTTCATCCTATTGTTTGTAGAGTCAGGTCCTATGCATGGATGCCTTCTCACCTTGGTTCCACATACCCTGGTGCATAACATCTCATGCTATATCAACAGTAGCACTCAAATTTATTATCATTGGCAGAATATCTTAATATGACGTTGTTCCTTGCACTTGCATCTACCCTTATTCACCCTATCCCTCTCTTGTTGCTTCAGGATTCATTAACATTTACATTCCCATTCCCCCTATTTTCTACCATCCACTCGTTTCCCATCATTTTGTGACCATTTTCAGGGTTCTATTAGTGTGTCATGATCACCTATCATCCTATATCACAAATACATTAGCATATATCACCACATAACATATATGCATATGTCTGTATATTACATAAATTCATCTATCCTAACATTATAAGCACATGACCGCATCATACATAATATTTAAATTCATTTATCATAAATATGCAGATGCTCCATCCTGCATCCAAACACATGTCAAGTCATATCTCTATCACCATAAACATATACATATCAAATAACATCACAAGCATATAGTTGATCATTTTACATCCATGCATCCATGATATATATATATATATATATATATATATCATAACATCTAAATCCATCCATAAATGCATCCAATCACCAATACCACAGCATAAATCAACGTATCCATACATAAACATAGTCCATCGATTGAATAGTTCATCTCACATATATATATCAAAAAGTGATCATGATACAAAATAGGGTCCTCAGACCTATAAAAAATGGTACATGTATACATCGTGCCCCTAGGAGGAGCTGTCCCTGCCTGACTCAGCTGGTCCTGAGTCCCTCTGATGTGGGCCCCCCATATCCTATTGACCTACCTGTCCTGGTGCCGGTGGAGGCGGCATTTGTGCTAACACCCATGATGGAGAGGGCTACCAAACTGACCTCTTCGATCGTCCTATCCTCCTGGAACTGGAAGCCCTAGATCTACTACGATAACTGGCTCTCTATCCTACCGGCACTATAGCCTCGTATACTGACCTGTAGTGCTACACCTCCCTAGTGACCTCCTCTATCCATTGTTGCATCATCTCCATCATCTCTCTCATCCCTAACCCCAATGCCTGACGTGCTTGGTCTCTCTCTTGTGCATATTATTGTGCTAACCCCTGTAACTGTGTCACCTGTGCCTGTACAGCGCCTATTTGTGCCAACTCTCCCTGTAATTGCATTATCTAAGCATCCTGCTGCTGCACCAAAGACTGTAATCCTGACACATTCACCACATCCCTGATCCTTCCTTGTAGCTGGGCCACCAATCCCTCCAGCTACACTACCTGCCCCTCTCGCTGGGCTATCTACACATGTAACTGGGCTATCTGCTCTCGTGCTCAGGCTAACTTTGATCCATCTGCATCATCACCACTAGCTGCATCACCTCTGCCATCACCTCCAATATCTATATCCATCCTGGCTGTTTGTACATCCTCCTCCTCATCCTCATCCTCACCTCCTCATCATCCTCGTCCTCATCCTCATCCTCATCCTCATCCATTCCCTTTGCATGTGCCTTATCATCATCGTCGTCATCCTCGTCATCATCCTCATCGTCATCCTCCTCATCACCCTCATCCCCATCCTCATTGTCGTCATCCTCCTCCCCTCTCACTGCCTCTACTAGCGCTGCAAACCCTATGGTCTCACTGGCCTCTTTTGAGCCCACCACTCATCATATGCTGCTGTGGTCCTTGCATCCACTACATCCCTTCTATCATCCCACACTTGTCGCTGAAGCCCTCAAACTCTGCTATGACCATCTTTGCATCAGGCACTAGCCCCCACCATCGCTGCTCATCCCGTTCTATGCAAACCTCACCTCCACCTGTGGCACATCCTGTGCTAACCCAAACTGTCGCTGCACTCACTCTGGCAGGTATCTCTCTATGATTAGCTCTGTCTACCCCATTAGGTACCGTGATTGCATCGCATAACCTAACTGATCATTGTCGTTTGACTACCTCTCCACATCCCTCCAAGGTCGCCACATGAGCTCCACCATCTCATCTATCACCCGTCTCCAATATCCCATGTTTCCTAATTGTCACCACATCTAATGTCCTTTATACGCATAAATAAATAGTCGATGTCGTGGCCTATCTCTCACTGTCAATGGCCGAGTCACTAGGATATGCTCCCATGCCCAGATATGCAACAATGTCACCCTGCAGCCCAGGCTCCCTGATCGCCTGTATACCACTGAATACATGTCATGATACAAATGGGCCAGTATACATGGGCCCCATGCGTACACCACTCCATCGATCAACATCCGATGTAATATCTCCCCCCAGCCCACAGGGAATCTGCGAGATCTCCTATCAGGAACCAATGTCCCTGCTATCAATCCTGCCAAAAATAGAGCCAATGAATCTAACCCCCTCTCCATCGTTGTTTGATATACCATCTCTGTCCTGTCTACTGAGTACGACACCTGCCTTGGGGCAAACACCTGGTCTAGATACTCTCTCCCACGTCCATACTGATAAATCACTCTCTCTCCATGAAGGGGGACCCATAGAATCCTCCGCACATCCTCTAAGGTGATAGTCGCCTCCCCTTTCAGAAACAGGAAGGCGCCATGCTTCGGTTGAAACCGCTCCACCACTGATGTCATCATGGCCCTATCTGCGCGAATCCGTGGTATATTCGATACGTGCTCAAGTCCCAGCACCCATAACACAAACCTGTTGGCCCGATCTAGCTCCTCCCAGAGACTGAATGTGGGCGGTCACCTCTCCCGAGACTGAAGAACATCCCTATCCTCCTGCACCCCCCCCCAAACACATGACCATGTCAGTTCATGTCATCATGGCATGCCTACCCCCCCTGCCGCATTTTCTACATCGCTCCTCCTATGACCTCGTAGCTTGAGTTGAACAAACCCCCCCATCTCCCATCTCTGATTAACCTTGCCTGTTTCCCGCCTCCCCCCTTCCCCCCGGGCCAACACCTTCCCTATCCAGATTACACACCCCCCACCCTCATGACCCGCGTTGGTCACAAATTCCCCCGCTCCTCACACCCCGTCTCCCCTCCCCTCATCACCCCAAACAAATTCAAAAATCAACAAAAATAAAAAAAATCAAATATTAAAAAATCAACAAAAATTAAAAAAGATCAAATATTAAAAAAAATCAAAAATCAAAAATCAAAATCAAAATCAAAATTTAAAAACATCAAAAAAATTGAAATATATTAAAAAAAAAGCAGCGCCCAAAAGGCGCTAAAGCCCACCCCAGCGCCCAATGGGCGCCCCACATTTCCCCCCCAACCCTTAGTGCTATTCCCTACCCCCTATTCCCTTACCCACCTACCCCCTACCCCTATTCCCTTACCCGCCTACCCCCTAACTCCCTAACCCCCCTAAACCCTACCCCGTACCTCACACTCTCACACCTCTTTGCAGCGCCCTCTAGACGCCAAACACCACCCTCAGCGCCCTTTGGGCGCCTATCGCCTCCCTCCGCGCTGTTTCGATGCCACTCTCAAACCCTAGCGCCTATTCGGCACAGAATCCTACACCCCCTAAACAAATTAATTAACACTTAAAAAAATTATAAATAAAAACCACCACACACATAAAATAATAATAATACAATAATAACAATATAAAACTAAATCCTAATAATAACAATACACCAAACTCATAATAACACTAATAAATAAAAATCCAAAAATCTTTTCAACAGCTATAACAAATAATAATAATAATAATAACACTAAACCCACATTATTATCACAATAATTTTTTTTTGAAAAAAATCATAAACTCATAAATGTTTTTCAAAAAAATCATAAACCCATAAAAAAATTTCAAAAAAATCATAAACCCATAAATTTTTTTTGAAAAAAATCATAAACCCATAAAAAAATTTCAAAAAAATCATAAAATCCATAAATTTTTTTCAAACAATTTAAAAATAAAAATAAAAAATGTCAACCCATTTAATCATCCACCCATATTTTTCAGCACCCAAACCCACACCCCTGCCCCATTCCCTCATCTACCCTCACACAACTATCATTACCTCAAATCAACCCAAAATCACAAGGTAAGGTTAAAACCACTCACCGGCTCGCCTGCCACTACTGGTTGCAAGTACTCCCGCACCCGCTTTGCCCGGTGCTCCTCTATAGGAATCCCCGCCATTGCTCCTTTTCCTCTCTTCTTTTCCACCTCCACAGTGACAAAAAGTAAAATGAGCTTTTTAGCTCTTTTTTTTACTTTTTAACCCACTCCACTTTTTCCTTTTTTTTCTTCTTTTTTCACTTCTTTTTTTTTAATCTTTTTTTCTCACTTCTTTTTTATCTTTTTCATCCCACCTTTTATCATTTCCCCCCCTTTTTTTCCTCCATCCACCTCTGTCTTCCACTTTTTCCATCTCCACCTCATTTTTTTTTTCATTTTTTTACCATTTCCGTCATTGCCTCCCCGTTCTTCAGTCTCGGGACCCCCGTTTCCACCCTCTTCCATCATTTTTCATCCTTTTTCGAGAAATCGCTGAAACATTTATTTTTTCTGCCGATCTCTCAAGGGGGCATCACCTCACCACCCATTCAACTCCTTTTCGCTCACCGGGGCACATTTTATCAAAAATTCTATATTTTTTGATATCCTGTCAACCTGCTAACCGCGATAGCCGCGACGCCCTATCAAAGAGGGGCAAAATGTAGACACCTGAAAATGGTCACAACCAACTTTATCCATAAACGCATTCAACCCTAATCCACCCGCATCACTTCGTCCAATCCAATTATTAATTAAATAATTATTAATTATTTAATTAATTTATTTTGCACCTTTATCATGTCATAAAAATCAATTCTTCTACTATAGTTTGAAAATTAAATATTTTTGACTATAGTTCATCCCAAAAATTAAATAAATTATCATATTTATTTAATTCCCTATTTTGTGCACTTTTGATTACTTTTTGTAATCATAATTATTTTTCTTCTAATCCATGTGCACATGAATTAATTTTAATTAATTCATCATTACAAACCCCCATGTTTCTAGAAGTCCACTTGTTATCCAATGTACAAACATGTACATAACAAGTGGTACTTTGGAAGCATGGGCAAATCTTCCAAATTGAGTACATTTGTCCTCTTTCTTCCACCCCACTCCATGTGTCACTATTCATCTTAATTTAAAATTCCATGTGGCACTATTTGAACACTATTCTTCCAATTTTAAATTCTACTTGTCACCTCCATGGAATTTAAAATTCTCCACAAAATCCAAGCCTTACCTTTTCATAAATGAGTCCTTACATGTCATACACCTACTCAATCCTAGCCATCCATCCATTCAAACTTGCATTCTCATCCATTGATCATCCCTTGAATTTTGGGGCAACCTTCTCATCCAATCCAATAATGTCATTTGTCCAATTCTCCTTGCTTGAGGATCCTCAAGCAATCTCAACCATTGATCTTAGCCCTCCAATCCTATCTCCAAAAATCTATAAATTGAGTCTTCCACCTCTGATTTGGGACAAGTCATTTGATGCAAAGTTATTCTATCAATTTGAGTGGTCACATCCATAGCTATTAGTACAATTCAATTAGCTTAGATTAGTCTAGTATCTATTTAGGACATATCATCACTCATTTTCTTAGATAGGGTGCATGTTTTAGATAGAAGTATAGTAGTGATTTAGTCCAATCTTGAGGTCCCTTGGACTTGAGATTTAGTGCATTTTAGGTATAATTTGCATCCATATTAGATCTCACTTTCATAGGTAGACAGATAGTATGGTGTGGAGAAACGGTGTTGGATATGGAACTTGTCACAAAGCTCTTGGACATCCTAATTTTTGAAAGGTCTTACATTATCAGTGATAATGAATAGAGGAATTCCATAACGACAAATGATATAATTCAGGATAAATGAGGCAATTTCCTTGCCCGTGACATTGGTTAAGGGTATGGCTTCAATGGCTTCAATCCACTTAGTAAAATACTTAGTGGCGGTTATTATAAATTTGTGGCCATTAGAGAAAGGGAGATGAATCTTGCCCACAAGGTTGAGAACCCATTGGCAAAAAGGCCAAGGAGTAGTTAAGGGATGTAGTTCTTGTGTCTGTGCATGTATCAGATTTCCACGGATCTGACATTTCTTGCACTTTTTGACAAAATGATAAGAATATGTTTCCATACTTGGCCAGTAGTATCCCATACACATAATTTTCTTAGCTAAGGTAGGACCACTAGAGTGCATTCCACAAATACCATCATGAACTTCTCTTAAGGCAGTTTGATATTCCTCATGCTCTAGACACCTAAGGAGAGTACCATCAAAACCTTGTTGATAAAGGGTATTGGCAATTATGGTATAACAAGCGGCTTGGCGGATAAAGGTTCTACGTTGATTATTTGATAGGAGCAGGTGGCAATGTGTTTTCTTTGAGGTAGGTATAGATGTTTCCATACAAAGGGGAATCCGATCCTACTATTTGACATATAATCCGTGTTTCAGGGTCATCATAAGCAGGATTAGGCAATGGCTCCACTAAGAACTCATAACGCGACTAATTTTTAGGTATATCTAGGAGTGAGGCAATGGTTTCCATGGCATCTACAGCTTTATGAACTCCAGTCTAGGTATCTGTTAAAAAGAAATCATAACAAAATACTTTTTGAAGTCATCTACCATACGCTTGTAAGGTAAAACTTATCATCCTTGGTCTGATAATCATCATTTACCTAATTGATGACTAGTTGTGAATCTCCATAAACATGCAACTGAAACTTTCCATTCTACAGCCATCTTGAGACCAATGACCAATGCTTCATATTCTGCCACGTTGTTGGTGCAAGGGAATAATATTCTATATGACTTTGGTATGGTATCTCCTTGTGGTGTCACCAACAAAATGCCTGTTCCTGACCCATGATGTGTGTAAGATCCATCAAAATAGAGCTTCCATGCTTGAGTTGTTATGTTGAAGATGGATTCATCTAGAAACTCAAAACTTAATGGATTTTCATCATTCAGTTGTGCATCTGCTTGCTGAACCGCAATCAGTTGTCCTTTTATTGCCTTTCTATCCACATATTCAATGTCAAATTTCCTGAGAATCATAACCCACTTTGCCAATCTGCCCGTCAGAGATGCCTTACTAAGTAAATATTTCAACAGATCTATTTTGGCTACTAGCTTGATTGAATGAGTTAGCATATAGTGTCTTAGCTTTTGAGATGCAAAGACTACAACAAGACACGCTCACTTGATAGGTGTATACTGTAACTCATAGCCTACTAAGGTCTGACTAATGTAATATATAGCTCGTTCTTTTCCTTCATAATCCTGTTGTGCCAGTAGAGCTCCTATAACAGTTGTTGTAGCTGAAATATAAAGCAACAATGGATTTCCTTGAATTGGTGGTATCAATATTGGTGGATTCATCAGATATTCTTTCAAGAGTTGAAAAGCTTGTTCACACATCTCATCCCATCTGAAAGGAACATTCTTGTGAAGTAGATGAGTGAAAGGATGACTTTTGTCAACTAACTGTGAGATAAACTGACGGATGGAATGTAACTTTCCTTGTAATGATCTCAATTGACTGATATTTTTAGGTGGCATTTCTATGATAGCTTTCACTTTTGCAGGATCCACCTCAATTCCCTTTGCTGACACTATGTATCCTAAAAGCTTTCCGGATGTGACTCCAAACACACACTTCTTTGGATTCAAACGAACATTGAATTGCTCGTCTCTGAAAAATCTTGTCTAATACATGTAGATGTTCTTCCCGTGTGAGTGATTTTCCTAGGACGTCATCCACATAATCTTCCATAATAATGTGCATCATATCATGGAAAATGGTGGTCATTGCTCTCTGGTAAGTAGCTCCTGCATTTTTCAACCCAAACGACATGACATTCCAACAATATGTACCCCATGGACATGTGAAGGTAGTTTTGTGCTGGTCTTCTAGTGCAATTTTGATCTGATTATACATAGAAAACTCATCCATTAGAGATAATTGTTAACGTGCAGGATTGCACCCATTATGCAAAGCTGTGAAGCTCAGCAATCCTGTGTAACATGGGATCAAACTCAGGCTGTGGATGACCTATGGTGAGTTTGAACCTCCAGATTATGGGTTGGTTCCCTTGAAAACTAATAACTTTGCCAGAAAAGGGTTGAAAGGACCTACTGAAATCACTAAAAATGAAACTTAAAGTGTGGTGATGCACCTAATTTGATGGAAAAACTGCAACTCTAGTTCACAATGAATCTCAGAAAAAATCTTAACCACACAATTCACCTTGGCAATATGATCACAAAAATGATTTTAAGGGAGGCTGGAAATAACTTTCTTCTTGAAGGAAAATAGGGTTCTCACAACATGAAAGAAAACTTATTCCAATTGCACAACCTAAGACCTGTGATTTCAATGCTATTCAATACATGCAAGGACAAATGAGACAATGATTATAAAGGTTCTGATATTAAACACAATAAAATCTCATCAAATCATTCATAAAAGCAGCACTAATGAAAAGGTAGATACTTGATTCTACTAAAAAATAAAGGAACACTTGCATAAAAAGACAAAGAATAAAACCTGTAACCTGCTGTGATCTATAAATCTGTACAATATGAGTTACAAAACACTTTCTCTCTGCTGTGTACAAGAGAGCAAAAAGGCAAGAACTAAAAAAAAACCTTAGTTTTTCTTACAATATATAATCTCCTCTGCAAAAGACCTATAAAGGTCAACTGCAGTCAACTGCCTCTAAAAATAATCTCTCAAAATTGATCCACGAGCAAGTGTGAAAATCCCTAAAAACTAGGGTCCTAATTGCATAAAAAGAAGCCAAAATAGCTTCAAACTGCTCCTCAAACTTAGTTTGACTAAGTGGTTGACCAAACTCTTCCAATTTTGACCAAAAATCATGCAAAGAACTCCAAAAAAGCTCAATTAACTCCATCTCCTGATTTTGCATGATTTGGGCATGTGTCAAAAGCAATGTGAACAAATAATAAAGTAATCGATATGATTTACTTAAGTATTTGTTATAAATTTGTCTATTTTTACTCATACAATTTTGTGACAAATAATAAAGCAATTTATAATTGCATTACTTTATTATTTGTTTACATTGTTTTAAGTTGCAAGGTCATGCAAAAATGGATGTATTTGCCTTCAAAAGATTTAAAGCAAATAACAACTCCTTATATCTCCCTTTGGATTTGCACAATTACATTAATGCATCCAATGATGATGCTAAAAATAAACAAACTTTCATGCATGCAAAATATAAAATATCCTCATTTTACTCCCTTATGTCTCCCATGCACACATACATCACGTATTTCAAAACACCTTATAACTCCTATCACCATACCTTGCAAAAAGACCCTTATGACTCCCATTGTAAAAATATTATGCATCATGCATTATTCTTTAACATATAGAATACCTTATACCTCCATGCAGGTTTAAGACATCACACATAATTTATCTTTCCATCAGTATTGCCTTCAACATAAAAGCACTTTGTAACTCCTTTTGATCTCCATGCATTGTAAGGCATAAACCTTACCTTCACATCATTACTTATGTTTGACTTCATGAAAAATCAAAACCAAAAAGGAAAAGGAGAAACCCTCACGGGCCCCTGTGGCATCATTAGGTTTGTGATAATTATATTTGTTGACCACGACATTGCAATGGATAACAATGATTTTTTAAAACAACAGTAAAAAAAAGCAAGAGTTCGAATTAGGTCATTCGACCAAAAGGGAAGAAACAACCCTAAACATATCATTTTGCACTTGTCTTTTGATGCTGCTCCTCTACACCCGCCACCATGCCTATTGGGGTTTGAAGCAATACTCATGGTTCTCTGCAATTTCTAAGGGATTTTGATGGATTCTTGTGAGGATTTTGACAGGAAATGATGAGGTAAGACTGGTCTGCACCAATTCAATCTATTTTTCTTTATCTCTTAGTGCAAAAATTAGCTTACAGGCCGCAACCATGATAGGTTTTCTTCTCTGGTATATTTGCTTTGTTTTATTTCCTTACAATGATTTGTTTGCTTCTTGCTTTGAGGCCAATATGGCCGACTAGTCTTGAATCTTTGAAAGCCTTCTCTGTGAGCAAACCTGCAGCTTCATGCATGCATCTTCACTCAGGAAAAAAAAAGGTAAGCTCTCTTCATCTCTGCACCATTTCTCTGATTTCTATTCATATGTAGCTCAACATGAGCTCAAGAAGTTTATAAATAGAATGACATTTTCTTGTTATTTTGTGAAAAATATTACTGAACCCTTGTCTAGTTTGAAGGGTCGCGGCCATGTACATGTCTTTAACATTCCTTTGTGTCTTCATGGCTTGAAAGCTCTACTTTTCTTCTGTATACAAGATTAGATACTTCAAAACCCAAGTGGGTTTACCTTGTTCAAAACAAAGGTCTCCTCAACTGCGGCCATGTACTGCATTTTTGCTCATTTCTGGGTTACCTCCATATGTAATGATAAGGGTTTGTAAAAATTTTTTACTCTCTGGTAGCAGCATGAATTGGGTTTATTTAATCATCTCTTGAGTGCTACCAAACCCTTGTGGGTTCGAACCCTATATCTCCTTTGTATCTGATCTTCACTATGCAAAATGTGATAAGGGTTTGTAAAAAACAGGAAACTTTGGTAGCAATAAGAACTGGGTTTTTCTCCATTTCTATATGCAGAAAATAATGGCATCACACTGTTCTTCTTTCTGAGAATGCAAAATACAAACTTTCATGAGCTCAAAAACTCTTCATTTTCACCTGTAGATACTTTTCCTTCTGCAATTCGATGTGGGTTTTGACATTATTCAAAGAAAATTACATACATTTTATGGCTCAAACCCTTTACTTTTTGTATTTGTCAATCTATGTGAAGATAGCTTCATTTGAGCATATTGTTTTACATGGTGACCATCCTTGTCCATAGCTTAGGTCAAGTGCTCTATATGCTGTCTCTACTGTACTCTGTCATATGATGCTTCATTTTTTCCAAAGCAACAAAATATGCTTTCAAAATTTTCTCTGTTGTAGCATATACATTATGATGTTCACTATAAAATGAGACTAGCATATAAATATTCTCCTTTTGATTCTTCCTGTAGCTGCAAATTGTTGCAAATAGGTGCCTAAGCGGTGTTGTCATTGATGTCAACATATCCTTGTTACCATTGATGTCAACTATATCCTATTTTATTGCCCTGTTAGCAGACTGAAATGTTGAGGATATTGAGAAAATTGATGAAGATCTAAGTACGCAAACCAAATGACTATGTAGAGGATTGTCTAAAGTAGCTCCAGTTAAGATTTGAGAGGTCCGCATAAAGATTTGAAGATGTTATGGCCATCTGAGTGGAACCAGGTTTTGCAGTGTTTAGAAGAGACAGAGTGACAAGAAATTGGTCCAGATTGCTCTGCAAATGAAACACTATGATCTGTGGATCTAGAGACATGTTTGGGAAGTCAGTGTGTGTCATCAACTCAAGTGGTTCATGGTTTGGAGGTCCACAAGCAATCTTTCTAGTGTGACAGTCATGGCAGACAATGTTCTTAAGGTACTGGATGAAGATGCAAGTGATTCTGTTGATTTGGAGTAGTGCAGATGCTATTGCTAAATTCAATGAGCTTGTGGAGGTCTCTGGATTGTGTGCCTTCTGTGTTGGAGGTCCGCATTGAAGATTAAGCGCGTTATTGAAGATTTCTTCTTTGGTGTTGCTATTCTTCCCAGTATTGGCCAACTGGATGATTCAAGCATGTTGCAGATGATCTAAGAGCAATCCTATGGAGTGCGGCATGTTGATCAAGAAAGATTTGAGTCCCATTTATGCTTGGCTGACAACTTAGTGATTCACATTAAGTCAGATGCTTGTAGTGGTGACCTTGATGTGTATTCCAAGGTTGATGAAGCATATAAAGGAATGTTATTGAGTTGTGGAAAATCATCCTTGTGCAAAAATGATAAAATCCTAAGAAAGGTTCAGAGGCAGAGCAGAGAAGAAGAGAATCAGAAGAACAAGAGCAGCAAAGGATAAAGAGATAGTGAAGAAGTGTTTGGGGTAGAGCAGAAGTTTTTGTGGGCTTTCAATGAGACTGAACTAGGCATGATGAAGATGCTATTTCTTAGCTAAATCTTTTTGTATTAAATATAAATTCTTGTAAGCAGTGAGCCTCGTTGAGCAGTGAGCCTGAAGGCAAGTACCTTCCCATTTCTTTCAAGTACTTTTAATAGGGTATGAATCTTGTGGGTTAACCCCCACCGTGGTTTTCCCTTAACCGGGTTTCCATGTTAAAAATCTTGGTGTCAAGTGTGTTCATTTGTTTCTGCTCATGTGTTGTTGATTCATGCTTTAATGTTTACATCATTAATCTATTTTAAGTGAAAAAGTAGAGTTAATTGCTGCAAGTGTTAAAGTTTTTGGGACAACTGATTCACCCCCCCTCTCAGTTGTCTGGCCTAATTCCAACAATTGGTATCAGAGTCAGTTCTTCTAGAAGAAGCTTGACCACTTGAGGAGATCCAAGATGTCGACTTACAAGAAGAACAATTCGAGGTTTGATGGAACAAATTACCCTCTGTGGAAAAAGTACATGGAGTGTCACTTGCAATGCATGGGTGATGCCTTTTGGTTGATAACTAAGAATGAGTACAAGGTTCCGAAGAATGGCCCTACAACTCTAGACGAACTCAGGGATGCTGAACACAACATTCGAGCTAAAGAAGCATTGTTAAGTGCCCTGACTAAAATAGAAATGACAAATGTCTTGGAATTAAAAATTGCTCATGAAATCTGGAATAAGCTGGAAACTCTGTATGAAGGTGATAAATATGTCAAATGTGCCAAGCTACAGAGCCTGAAGGGTAAATACGAAAGATTGATGATAAGCGAAGATGAAAACATTATTTCCTACATGTAGAAGGTGAATGAACTTGTGACCGATATCAAGAGTGCTAGTGGAGTATTGGAAGAATCAGAGATTGTTACCAAAGTGCTCAAATCCTTACCTCCAGCATACAAGCATAAAGTTGCTACCATTGAAGAGATCAGGATTGTGACAACCGTTACAAGGGATCAGTTGGTTGGTAAGCTTTCAGCATTTGAAATGAGTGAGTTTGGTGATTCTCTTCCTAAGTCTGAATTTGCATTTAAAGCCAGTATTCATGGAAAGCAAAGATATGATCCAGGTGAAAGCTCTTCAAGAAGATCAAACATATGTGACAAGATAAGGAAGGATCTTGAAGATGATGAAATTGAGTTCGATGAAATTGAAGCCCTTTTTGCCAAAAGATTGCCAAGAGGATCCGGTAAGTATGAAGGAAAGTTGCCATTCAAATGTTTTGCTTGTAATAAGATTGGTCATTTTTCCTCAAGGTGTCTGGAGAGAGGTTCAAAGCCAAACCCTAATAGACCTAGAATTCAGAAGAAATTCTACTATGTCTAAGAAGCTGGTGAAGAAGGAGTCACAGATGATGAATCTGATCATGGAGGTTCCACTGAAAGTGATTGGGTGTTCATTGCTATCAAAGAAGAAGATCTCGTGCCTACTAAATCTGCTAGTTGTGCAAATGTGGAAAGAGCCTTGGCTACTCAAGTTGTAGAAAAAGATGAATGGGTGATTGACAGTGGTTGTTCTCATCATATGACTGGTGATAAAAGTAAGTTTGTAAGTTTTGAAAAATATGAAGGTGGAATTGTGAAATTTGGAGACAACTCAGCTGGTAGAATCCACGGTAGAGGATCCATCTCTTTTGATGGTAAGAATAACACTAATGATGTTCTGTATGTGGAAGGATTGAAGCATAATCTTCTTAGTGTTGGACAGTTGGTTGACAAGGGTTATGATCTCCGATTCAAGGATGGAAAATGCAGAATCTTGGAAAGTTCCAGAACTAAAATTGCATCTGATACTCAGACTAGAGGTAACATCTTTCATTTAAGTAGTTTTGGCAAAAGTTGTTTGATTGCTTTGATTGATCAGAGTTGGTTATGGCATAAGAGAATGTGTCATGTGAATTTTGATAACATTGTCAAGATAAGTTCTACTTAGGCTATGAGAGATCTTCCAAAACTTGTGAAACCTACTGATAGCATGTGTAGAGAATGTCAATTGGGTAAACAAAACAAAACTTCATTCAAGAGGAAAGAACAATTTTCAAGTGGACGGTTGGAACTTGTGCATACTGATCTATGTGGTCCTGCTAGAATTAGGAGTGTGCAAGGAGACATATATTTTATGTTACTGATTGATGATTACTCCCGGATGATGTGGATAACCTTCTTGAAAGGAAAATTAGAAGCTCTTGACAAGTTCAAAGTGTTCAAGGTTATGGTGGAAAACGAGATTGGTGAGAAAATAGAGTGTCTGAGATCCGACAAAGGTGGAGAGTTTACCTCCGGTAAGTTTGATACATTTTGTGAAAAGCATGGAATAAAAAGATAGTTATCTACTCCTAGGACTCCTCAGCGAAATGGAGTTGTGGAAAGAAAGAACCAGACCATTCAAGAAGCTGCTAGGACCATGATGATGGAAGAAAATGTTCCACAAGTTTATTGGAGAGAAGCTGTGAGCACTACTATCTACACTCTTAACCGAGTTTAGATCAAAGGCAATTCTAGTAAGACAACTTATGAATTATGGTTTGGTCATCCTCCTACTGTAAAATATTTCTGAGTTTTTGGTAGTAATGCTATATCAAAAGAGATGAGGATCTAGGGAAGTTTGATGCAAGAAGCGATGAAAGAATATTTTTGGGTTACTCTACTCAAAGCAAGGCATACCGGTGCTTCAACAAGAGATTGAAAAAGATTGTTGAAAGTGCTAATGTCAGAGTTGATGAGAGCAAAGAGAGATCTTTCAAGTCTTGGGGATATGATTCAGATGATCAAGATGAAAGTCAAAGTCAAGGAAGGCAAGCTCAAACTCAGACTCAGATCTAGATTGATCCGGAATATCCAATAACTCAAGAAGTTAGTGCAGATGTTGAGGAACAAGCTCAAGAATCAGAAGTTCAAGAAAATCCCAAAACTCCCAGGTATGTAAAGTTGAATCATTTAGAAGATCAGATCATAGGAGATAGAAATAAAGGTGTTCAAACTAGAAGAAGAATTACTGAAGGTCAAGAGGAGATTTGTTTGATTTCAAAGATTGAACCAAAATTAGTAAGTGAAGCTTGCATTGATGAAAATTGGGTAAAAGCCATGGAAGAAGAATTAATGCAAATTGAAAAGAATCATACTTGGGATCTTGTTCCTAGACCTGAAGACAAAAATGTGATTGGAACTAAAAGGGTCTTCCAAAATAAACTAAATGAAGATGGTGAAGTTGTAAGAAACAAAGCAAGGTTGGTATGCAAAGGATATTCTCAAGTGGAAGAAATTGATTTTGAAAAAACTTTTGCTCCGGTGGCAAGAATAGAGGCAGTCAGATTATTTCTTACATTTGCTGCTTTTAAGGATTTCAAGGTCTATCAGATGGATGTCAAGTCAACATTCCTGAATGGAGAATTGGAAGAAGAAGTCTACATTGAGCAACTAGAAGGATTTCAGTTGTCTGATCAGAGAAATATGGTCTGGAGGTTGAGGAAAGCATTGTATGGACTCAAACAAGCCCCAAGAGCCTGGTATGCAAGATTAGATAAGTATTTACTAAAGCTAGGATATAGCAAAGGCACTGCTGACAGTAATCTTTACTTCAAGATTGATCATGAGCACATTTTGATTGTTGAGGTATTTGTTGATGATATCATTTTTGGTGGAAATGAGAGTATGTGCAAAATATTTGCTGATCAGATGCAGAGTGAATTGAGATGTCCATGTTTGGTGAAATGAATTTCTTCTTAGGTCTACAAATCATTTAGTCAGATAAAGGTATCTTCATATATCAATCTAGGAATGGAAGATTCAAAGCCTATGGGTACACCCATGGTAACCGGATCCAAGTTGAGTAAAGATGATGACTTCCCTAAGGCAAATCAGAAAAGGGATAGATCAATGATTAGAGGACTGCTCTATTTGACTCAGACCAGACTTGATATCATGAATGTAGTTGGACTTGTTGCTAGATTTCAAGCTGATCCTCGATAATCCCATGTTGTAGCAGTCAAAAGAATTTTTAGATATCTCAAAGGGACACTTGATTATGGCTTATTGTATCCAAAGGATAATAACTTCACTCTTCATGCATACACAGATGCTGATTGGGTAGGAGATGTGGATGACAGGAAAAGTACTAGTGGTGGTGCATTCTTTTTGGGAAGGAGATTAGTTTCTTGGATGAGCAAAAAGCAAGAGGCAATATCTCTGTCTACTGTAGAGGTGGAGTATATAGCAGCAGCAAATAATTGTACTCAAGTTCTGTGGTTGAAGCAAATGTTGAAAGACATCAGAATTGTGTTTGAGGAGCTTGTTATAATCTTCTGTGATAATTCAAGTGCAATAAGCATCTCAAAGAATCCGGTGTTGCATTCAAAGACAAAACATATATCAATCAAGTTTCACTTCTTGAGAGAGAAGGTTAATGAGAATGAAGTCAGATTGGAGTTTGTTTCTTTAAAGGATTAGATTGCAGATATTTTCACTAAGCCTCTACCCAAGGATAGTTTTGAGTATTTGAAAGAGAAGTTAGGGGTTATTATCCCTCCTGATTAGAACCAAGATGCACTAGCATGCATCACTCCGGTGGAATTCATAATCATATCTTGTGATCCGGATTGATGTTAAGGAGGTACTACTCAGGGGAAGTAGTAAGTATGCAAATTTTAGAAATCAGTCTAAAACAAAAGGGGGGAGAAAAGATTGCAAATATGTGCCCTTTGCCATTGATGTCAAAGGGGGAGAGAAGTCATGTGAAAAACTAGTTGCTGATAAAAGGGGGAGCTGTAAAGAAAAATGGTTGCAGGTGTGATAGGAGAAAGAGGGATAAGCTCTTGTCTTGATGGTTAAATCACTTTTTCACATCATATGTTGCCATCAATGACAAAGGGGGAGATTGTTGCAAATAGGTGCCTAAGTGGTGTTGTCATTGATGTCAACATATCCTTATTGCCATTGATGTCAACTGTATCCTATTTTATTGCCTGGTTAGAAGAATGAAATGTTGAGGATATTGAGAAAATTGATGAAGATCTAAGTAAGCGGACCAAATGAATGTGTAGAGGATTTTTTGAAGTAGCTCCAATTAAGATTTGAGAGGTTCACATAAAGATTTGAAGAAGTTATGGCCATCTAAGTGGAACCAGGTTTTGCAGTGTTTAGAAGAGATAGAGTGACAGGAAATTAGTTTGGATTGCTCCACAAATGAAACACTATGATCTGCGGATCTAGAGACATGTTTGGGAAGTCAGTGTGTGTCATCAACTCAAGTGGTTTGTGGTTTGGAGGTCCACAAGCAATCTTTCTAGTGTGACAGTCATGGCATTCAGTGTTCTTAAGGTACCAGATGAAGATGCAAGTGATTCTGTTAATTTGGAGTAGTGTGGATGTTATTGCTGAATTCAATGACCTTGTGGAGGTCTCTAGATCGTGTGCCTTCTATGTTGGAGGTCCGCATTGAAGATTGAGTGCATTGTTGAAGATTTCTTCTTTGGTGTTGCTGTTCTTCCTAGTCTTGGTTGACTGGATGATTCAAGCGTGTTGTGGATGATCTAAGAGCAATCCTATGGAGCACGGTGTGTTGATCAAGGAAGATTTGAGTCCCATTTATGCTTGGCCGACAACTTAGTGATTCACATTAAGTCAGATGCTTGTAGTGCCAACCTTGATATTTATTCCAAGGTTGATGAAGCATATAAAGGAGTGTTGTTGAGTTGTGGAAAATCTGTTGGCAAGAGACACTATATGGATTCATGAATGTTGTCATTGATGGCAACAAAGTTCATCCCACACATCCGCAGGACATGGTATGTCTCTACCGGAAGTTAGAGTGAAGAATGTTGTGATCCGGTAAACAAGAACAGAGCATGTGGCGAGGTCCAATAGACAGGTCCGGATCTCTCAGAGGAAGTATCATGGTGAAGTGAGGATTTGGGGAAGTCAAGAGGAGTATCTTGATTGATAGATTCCAAGGTTTGAGCCTCTGGTGTGAAAAGGATAAAGAGATATGAATGTTTGAGTGTCGGGTTCTCATGTGACAGTGTGAACAAAGCAAGAACTGACTGGAAGAACATCAGACATTATTCCAGATGTGTTACTGATGTTGGTGAAGGTTATGAAGGCATGAATTATGTTTAGCTGACATAATTAATGATTTCCACAAGTATATCATTGATCCGCATTACCTGGTGTGCAAGGATTCAGCCGACAGATCAAAGTTTGTGAAAAGATTGACTATTCCGGGTGCCGACTAAAAAGGTGATGAAATCACTTGTGCGGATATATATACATGATGGATTTAGTTGTGAGAGGTGTCGTGGTTGTATTTGATGTGTGAATAAAAGCAGAGCAGATCAGAAGCAGTAAGGAAGGTCCAGTATGTGAAAGGAAAGCAGCATAAGAGAAGAGGAAAGATGAAGTGCAGCAAATCAGTGTACTGAGCCTAACCGGAACTGAACTCCAGCATATGTGGATGCTACCAATTAGTTCAAGTATTGTATAACACTCTTTTGTAGACAGTGTGTCTTTTGTAGGTAGTGTACCTCCTTGTGAGCAGTGTGCTCGGGCAGTGAGCCCTAATTGGCAAGTGCCATTTTGTATTTCCATTCTTCTAACAGAGAATACAATCTTGGGTTAATCACCTCGTGGTTTTCTCCCTTAATAGGGTTTCCATGTCAAAAATATTGTGTCATGTGTATTTCCATTTCATGATTATGTTTGCTAATTTGGATTAATGTTACATTGATTATTAATAAAGTTCAGAAAGCAAAAATAATTAGGATAACTGATTCACCCCCCTCTCAGTTATCAACAAAATCATCCTTGTGCGAAAATGATAAAATCATAAGAAAGGTTCAGAGGTAGAGCAGAGAAGAGGAGAGGTAGAAGAACAAGAGCAGCAAAGGATGAAGAGATAGTGAAGAAGTGTTTGGGGCAGAGCAAAAGTTTTTGTGAGCTTTCAATGAGATTGAACCAGGCATGATGAAGATGCTATTCTGAGTTAAATCTTTCTGTATTAAATAAAAATTCCTGTAGGTAGTGAGCCTTGTTGAGAAATGAGCTTTGGGCAGTGTGCCCGAAGGCAAGTGCCTTCCATTTTCTTTCAAGTACTTTTAACAGGGTACGAATCTTGTGGGTTAACGCCCACCGTGGTTTTCCCTTAACCGAGTTTTCACGTTAAAAATCTTGGTGTCAAGTGTGTTCATTTGTTTTTTCTCATGTGTTGTTGATTCATGCTTTAATGTTTACATCATTAATTTGTTTTAAGTGAAAAAGAAGAATTAATTGCTGCAAGTGTTAAAGTTTTTGGGACAACTGATTCACCCCCCCTCTCAGTTGTCTGGCCTAATTCCAACACAAATGAACATTGGAGTTCCACTCTATCTGCTAGTATATCTTGATGTTTTATGTTTATACAATTATACATACATGTATCTCTCACCACTTGATGACTATGGTCTGGCATAAGAATGTATGGAAAACTTGACAGAAACATTTTCTTATGACTATATTTAAACATTACCTCTTGAGACAGCACCTCCTCTTGTTTTGTCATCCTTTTAGGCATCATGTGCTTGTACATTACTTTTGATCTATGTACCTTCTTCCTGTACTTTGTATGCATTTATGCATTTGGTGAAGACAAAAGAAAAAGTTTATGAAGTATCAATTGTATCTTTTGATCTATTTGAGTGTTCATCCTCTTACAGAACAATATATTTTTGAAAATTATCATTGTTGTCCCATTACCTTTGGTTGTACCTCCTGGCATAGATGAATGGTATGCATAATATTCTACACTTGATGCATCCATTGAAAAGATGACTATACTCTGTTTCTCTTGATGACACAATGAGCTCCAATTTGTTTCACATGCTCTTAACTCCTTCACTGTGATTGATCCATCATTATGGCTGAAATAACATGTTTCTTGGGCAAACATTCTCTTGCTATCTCCTATAGCAGCACTTGTACTTGATGACTCTCTTTTCATATTGCAAAAGTGTATAATGAATGCATCCTAAGATGACTATTCCATTATGTATATGTCACTTGTTGACTGCAATATTGCTTTTATGGCATTTACCTAACTGTTTCAAGAATGAGTTGTTCTCTTCTCTTGCACTTGATACATTTGATATAGCAGCAATATGCATGTGATGTAATATCATGATGTTTGGTTGTCATTTTCTCTTGGCTGTCAAATCAAAGTTTCACTTTGACATTAGATAATTACCAAAGCTAGGGAATAGCTCATTCTGATAACTGTCTACTACCAAAGGTCTACTTCTTCATGATTGCTCCAAGTTCACTGAACATTTCTTAGTTCTGGTAACTGTCTATTGTCAAAATGCATTCTTTTAATGACACCTTGATAGAAAGTGTTTACAATTTGAATATTTCTGCATTAATGACATTATTTTGAGCATGCTGGGCTCAACCCTTGTGGGAGCCCATTTCTTCCACATGCTTATTTCATAAAAAAGAATTAGTAACATGATTTCTCCTATACATGCACAATGAACAAACAAGTTAGCATATAAAACATACCTTTGAAAGTTCATATGCCCTCCTCATGATGATTTGGCTTTCATCTGATGATCTAACTTTTACATATGTCTGATAATGATCCAATTGTAGCACCATGATTGCAAGTTTATAGATCTGATGATAACACATATGATGAGTTTGTATATCCTGAGCTCTAACCAAACCTTTCAAACATTGCAGGTTCATCATTGTGATCAGGAGCAAGAAGTTGAAAACATGGAGATCAAGTTGTAGATAGGAGGATTGACACCAACACTTTAAGGCAATGATGGATATCACTCTCCTCCTTTACTTTATCTTCATATGTATAGCTTGCGTGCTTTGTTGCATTGGATTAGTTTAGTCATTCCTATGGCTTGTGTGGGATGTATTTAAACACTCTCTTGAATATAATCAATTATTTTACTTTATGCAATGATTTATGTATATTTTGCTTTCTGAATCAAATACATAGCATAAAACAACTGAATCTGCTTTAAAACACATGTTTAAAAAATGATGATGAAATGACAATTTATAAATACCTTTCCTTTTGCATTGTATTGTGACACTAAATATTTAATAACATCATAACTGAAAGATGAAATCAGTTAGATACCTGTCATTCCTTGAATGCCTATTTTCTTGTCCTTAGATTACTTTCACTTATCAAAATAGTTTGACAGCTCAGCTTGAGCTGTCACATTATCCTGATGAGTGATCTTTTGTTGTTCTCTTGTCAAGACAATAGACATTTGACTGAATGACCATGCACATAAAATTTTTCTTTTGTCCCCTTTGCAACATCTGCAATCTTAGGCCTTGCTAAATTAGGTTGCAAACATAATTTAGTAACAATAACATAGTATGTTATGTTGTCAAATCGACAATGACGTATATATTGGGTAAAGGAAAATCATCCTTGGGTATGCTTTATTCAAATCTCTAAAATCTGTGCAAAGTATGATTCTCTTATCTAGTTTAGAAACAGGAACAATGTTGGAGATCCATTCAGGATAATCAATTGATTTGATAAAACCTACATCCAACAACTTCTTCAACTCTTCTCTGACTAAAAGTGCTATATGCGGATGCATTTTTCTCAACTTTTGTTTCACTGGTTTAACTCCTGGAGCTACTGATAAATGATGCATGATGAGATCTGGATCAAGGCTAGGCATATTCACATGGGACCAAGCAAAATTAATCTGCCTCTCTTTAAAGAATTTGATGAATTATTTCTTTTCTTACTCTGATAAAGATTCTGCTAGATGAATTATCTTCAGGCTATCCTCTGTACCAATATTCTCTGGTTCTACTATTTCTATTAAAACTGAAGACCTCTCCTGACATGTAGGGTTGGGGAGAGTGTCAAGCCTTTCATCCTTTGGCTCCTTAGAGAGGTTTTCACCATCAGATGCATCCTTTATTTTATTTTTTTCATGATCTAATACTGTCGCAGAGCAGGTTTCACCATTAGATCCATTTTTTATTTTTATATTTCTATGACAAAAAAACTTCGCACTCTCTCCAAAATAAGCCACATTATTAAGTTCTATAGTGAAGCCAGTTTTATGATATCCTAAAGGTAGATGATCCCTAAGTTCTAGATAGTCAATAATAGCATCATCATTTTGAAAGGTATCCAGTTCAGGGGCCTCTTTTTGTTCCCAATCTATAAGTTCTGGATGTACTAGTGGAAGAGGATCATCTGGTTGGTCTAATTCAAGGGAAATAATGGTTAGGATGGAAGAGTTCTCTAGGTTTATAGTTGTATCTACAAAGTCTAAAATAGTATTCTCCTTAGGATTATCTATCACGTGAGATATCAGACCTTCCTTGTGGGACTCACTCTCGATATTTTGCGAATCAAACTCTAGTGGTCTAGACCTTGAACTTTATCCCTGATGGTATGTATTGGTGGAGATATGTGATTGAACTACATCAATATGTTTATCTTCACAAGATAACTCAAAAAGACTTTCCCATTCCCATTCGTTAGAATCTATTTCACTTCCCTCTTGCAATTTGTGAATTTGTTCCACTAGATTGGTAGTAGCCTTTTCTATGACCTTTCCTTTATATCCTAGCCCTTTAGTGTCCTAGGCAGATAATGAAGAAGGTTGTATGGGTTCAATAATTCCTTCTTTTCTCAAGCCTATGAGACTGTGACCATCATATCCCATTTTCTGCAAAATAGTGAAACTCGTGCCATATTGTTCAGTTGGTAATTGTGGTTTTTGTTCTTGTGACTTGGATTCACTTTCTTCATTCTTGTATAGCCATTGGAGGATGTCTTTCTCTTCACTTTCTTCTGATAGATTTCCCCATTTGATAAAGGGACCTTTAAGGTGCTTCAATGACTGTTGTTTGGACATGGATGGTTTGCCATGGGATTTGGGTGAAAGGGGTAATTGTGCGATACAAAAGGATTGTTCAATGTAATACTCTCCAACACCTTTGTCCTTGAGCTTGACTTTCACTTCAACAGATTTGGATGTAGATGCTAATGAGCTTATATCAACATGGGAGGTAGATGATGAGGGTGCACAATTAGTGGGTACAATGATTTTAGGTTTAGGTTTGATGGTATTACAATATTGAAAGGGATCAGGATCACCTTGGATTGTAATCTCTTGACCATTGTATGGGAATTTTATACATTGATGATATGTAGATGGTACAACTTTCATTGCATGAAAGCAAGGGTGTCCAAGGAGAATGTTATAGGCTAAATCCATGTCAAGGACTTGACAAACCACATCTTTTTGAATTGGTCCCACTCTTATGGGTAAGACAACAGTTCCTTTAGAAGCTCTTTCCTCTTCATCATATCCTTTGATAGTGATTTTCTTCTTTGAATCAACAACATTTTCAAAAAACCCCAATGCAAGGATTACTTTTAAGGTACATATATTTAAACCAGCTCCTCCATCTATAAGAACTTGTTTGATTCTATGCTTGTGAATGAGTACTTCAATGTGGAGAGATGCATTATGAGGTTGGTGAATGGCCATATCATCATTTTCAGTGAAAGAAAGGAAATGAGGCGTGGTGAGATGTCCCACCATGGCTTGAAACTGCTCTTGGTCTAGATTTGTGGGTATGGTAGTTTCTAGTAGAGCTTTGTCTAGGATAGCTTTGTGAGATTGTGAAAGATGCAAAAGCTCTAATATGGATATGTGTGCAGGTGTCTTTTTGAGTTGCTCTAAGACATTGTATTGGTTTGACATTGGATTTGAAGTTGATAGCTTAAGTTGGGGTTTAAATTGTGGACAAACATTTCTATCATTTGTTTTTCGGGGATGTGGTATGGACATTTGCTTGCAAGTTGTCTCCATCTTTGCAAGAAAGTAGCGAAGGATTCTCCACTCTTTTGTTTAGTGTTGCAAAGATCTAACATTGATATATCGTGCTCAATTTTATAGGAGAAGTGAGCTACAAATTTGTCTACCAATTCATTAAATGTTTAGATTTCGGGAGGTAAATGTGAGAACCACTCCATGGCTTGACCTCTTAGGCTACGTGGAAAGAGTCGCATTAGATAAGTATCATTGTGAGCAACTTCCAAACATGCAACACTAAATTCTCTAATATGGTCACGGGGATCACCTTTTCCCCTATATTTATCAAACTTGGGTACTTCAAAATTAGAAGGCAAAAGTACCATAACCAAGCTTTTATCAAACGGATAAGGAGATATGTCCTCTAATGAATATCATTTTGTTGAGGATCCGGTTTGTAGATCTACAAATTGTTGTTGCAAAGCTTGGATTTGTTGAGTAAGTGCATCTAATGGATTTTTCACATCCTTAGCTTCTTCGTTCTTAGGCGCTTCAATTTCCTTTGTTTGAATTGGTTCTCTCAATTTGGTAATGTCAAATTTGGGAGGTAACTTTGCTCCTTGTTGTGCAAGCATAAGGAAATATTTGTGTGGATCCATTGCTATGACTTTATCCATTAGTTTTTGAAACTTTGGGTCTTGTAGAGCACTAACAATTTCTTCTTGGGGGATTTCTTCTTCTTCCTCATCACTAGAATGACCTTGGCTACCATTGAAGGAACTCATTTATTCTCGTCTTTTCTTTTGAGACCCGGTCTCAACCATACAAAGTTTATATGAATGATGTTGGATGAAAGATGTATAGATATAAGTGATGGCTTTGATGAGATGTAGTTAGGGTGAAAGATGATATGATTAGATTGAATGTGTTGATGGCAGGATTTTCTAAAGTTTTGTTTTTGATCTTGTTTTAAATAGTGATCTTGAGCTATGATAAATAGCTACCAAAGTGTGATCCAAAGTAAGTCAAATAGGGATAATGGATATCACTATGATGGAGACTAACTTTGTCAAGATTTTAGTATAGCTCCTAGATAAAGGATGATGGATCCTGATAGGGAAACTAACTAAATTGTTGTTGGATGATGAGATCTCAAAGGCACTTTGTCAAAACTTTGTTTTGTTTGTTTTTGGAAGGCTAAGTGTGAGATGTAAGTGGAATGTTTGAAATGGATGCAAGATGTCCTTGTAGGGTTTGAATGACTTTGGGAATGAACTCTATGTGGAAATGGGTATCCAAATATGTTATGGTTGTTTGCTCAAGATGTTAGAAACAACTCTTTGTTATGGATGCATGGTTTCAAATGCATAGAAATAGTTCATAAATGCAAAGAAACATGAATTATTTGTGCAGGTTTTTATGCGCAGAAACAGAGCTCAGATGCACAGGAATATTAATTAAATGCACAAGAAAACTATATGCACAGGAACAGAAAGTATATGCGTAGTTCTGTGCAAATGACTGTGTTTGATCAATTTTGCTTGTTTTTGGCTCATTTTTCTAGGTAACCTATTGTTTTTTAGATGAATTTTTGTTGTTTTAGACAAGAAAACACACTTGACAGAAAATACACAATGGCTATTTGTAACAATTAGTGTATGTTTGAGGCTCATAAAAAGCCCAAGTTTTCATGGGTATAAACACAATTGTATACACATCAAGCACTCTTTATCCCTAAAGACAAGGCTTCATTACGATAATATCAGCACACAGCTTGGAATCTTCATCGACTCAAATGTCATCACACCTAGTATGGGTGTGTACATTTTTTTCGTCTTTACGAGAGAGAACAGATAGGGACCTCCAGGACTGGAAGGATGACCCAATCACCCTTTCCCTGGAAAGCTACAAGTAGCTTATGCTATGTCAGGGAGTTCTGTCTCATCTCAAGGGAGCCTTATGGTGAATAATCTTGGGGGTGTCGTACCCTTGCACTGAAAGTTACCACAACATTCAGAGGTGAGTCGGGTGGACAATAACTACAAGGTTGCTAGTTACTTCGGGGGACCAATGCCTTGTGAGCATCCCGCAAGCTACTAAAATCTTTAACCAATTCTACTAAGAGTCTCATATACCTGACACAATGCAAAATTGCTTTCACAAAGTGTTGGTACGCCTCTTTTTGATTTGGCACCGTAAGGCAAGGCTAATGCTGGTTAAGTCTTGGCTTTCACCTCAACTAATTTATATAGCGGTCTAAAGGAAAGATCCTCTTAGAGTCGTCCCTTGGGGTGAGTACCTCTTTTTCCACTAAGGCAGTCTCTTCTAAAGGATAAACAAAAAATAAAAAAGAGAGGGATCTAGTTTTTTTATCACCCAAGTTTGCATAAGGGTAGAGCATATACCTATCACCTCACAAACATGGAAGACACTTGTTTATTTAAATGTCTAGATTAAGCTAAGTGCGACTAATCTAACAACACAAGATGCCATATTTGTATGATAAAAGAAAAGAAAAGATAGTCAAATTGTCATGCCCACATATTTCCATGCGGTCACAACACTCATCACACGTGTCATAGCCACATCTATCATGTGGTTATGACACGAAACATCAAAAATTTTCTCACGCTTCCCTAGAAACCCCCTCGCATGCGTAAGCATACTCGGTGGTGTACGCTCAAGGCGAAAACTCTATAGTTGTCGGCGGGGTACAAAGTACAATTGTGTTCATCTGGACGCACACAGTCCAACAAGGGGGGTCTCTACGACACCGTTAACGTCGCTACAAGGTTTATATTATCAAGGTTCCTAACCCTAAATCTCGGGAGATTTCGGCAGCATAACGCCTTACGGCGTAAGTGGGAATTACTCAACACTATACTTCTTATGGGGTTCCCTGATAGATTAACAACTTCCCACGATGCCTTGTTCCTAATAAACTGACTCGTGATCTCCCTATTGGGTCATTTTTTTAACAAAGCACGATTGTCTGTCTCCTCTCTTGTTTCCTGAAACATACTCCTCCTTCGAAACTTAGCATTCTCAACAAGTTCATTCATTTGCCCTCTCTTTCGTTTCCCTGGAACTTAATTTTGATTGTATTTCTATCATGATCACCTTAACTATTTCTCTGAAATTTATTTTGGTTATATTTCGGTCTCTCTCTCTTTTGTTCTCTAAGTTTTCTTTATGTTTATCCTGTCTTTTTCCTCATGTTTCTCATCAATCAGAGTTATCACTGTATTTCTAAATTACATTACTCCTAATTCCTGGATGGATCAAATCACATAAACTAGTTTACTACTTCGCTGGACTCCGTCTCTTAGTTTTCTCCGCTCTAGGGTTCACCTCTACGTTTGTAGGAATTGCAAATTAATCTTGTTCCTAAGCAGGATTATCGGAAGGGTAATTCTACTTAGTTCTCTTATCCCAGTTGGGAAATGTCACGCATTTTCTCCTCTGTGTTTTCCAATGTTAGTTTTTCTTCTTCTATCTCTCTTTTATTTTTTTCTCAATTGGACGTTTACTAACTACAGTTGAGATTAAAATGGCCTCACATGGAATGTCTGTGATGGCTTCTTTAAGTTTATTTCCAGTGTCCTTTTTAAAAGGGTGACGCATAATTTTCCTCTTCATTTTCCTGGTTAATAAATTTACGATCGTTGTGAAACTTCCGAGAAACTCTTCTTAAATCAATTAGATATGAATATGTGTTGATCGTAAATTTTGTTTTGTTTACATTTATAGTTTATTCTCCCTTTGAAATTATTAATCTTCCTCTTATAAGATTTTTTTTTTTTTTTTTGTAAATAAAATATAAATACCATTGTTATATTATGTTCCATTGTTATATTATTAAGCTTCCTATATAATGTTTTTTTTTTTAATAATATATATATATATATATATATATATATACAATTATATTCCATTGTTATTTTACTCTCCTCTTTATAAAATCCCTACCATAGAAACATATCATAATTTCTTTGGTTGTTTTGTTTAACACTTAAAAACCCTAACTGTGAATATCTTTTGTGTTTTTTTTTGTTTTGTGTAGGGCAGAAAACAAGGGAAGCAGCGGCACCCATGGGCGGAGGGCGCAGTGAGCAATGGAGAGGCTGAACGTAGAGGTGGGGGCGCTGAAGGCGGTGGCGATGGTGTGAAGGGTGGAAGGCGGTGTTCGGGCTGCGGCGGGAGGTGTGAGGCAGCGCAGAGGGCGCAGCGCGGAGGGTGTGGTGGCGCGAAGGCCGCGGGTTGTGGAGAGGGTGTCGCGGGGGAGTGATGGCCCGCGGGTTTTATGACTGGCGGGGGTGTGGGGAGGGGCGGAGCCCCCACCCACATCCCACTATGTGGGGTGTGGGTGGGGGCTCCACCCCTCCCCACACCCTTAAGGATCGACGGTGGTGGTGGGAAGGTTCAAACCCTTCCCACCACCACTCTACCATATATGCTGTGCTGTGTACACAACAAGTATTCCGCGACCATTGTATCCACATTTTTCTAATGCAAATTTCTTTAATGTAAACCGCGATTTTAATAACAGTTATTATTTATAATTTTATATATATATATATTCCATGTTGACTCTCAGACATTGTTCTTTTACAGTTCACTGATTTAATTAGTATTTCTATAATTACAGAGAATATATATATAAAAAAAAAAGAAGCTATTTTATCTAGTAACACAGTTCCATATAATGGATGAAATTTGCAAATACAGAGAACAACTAAAATTCTATCCGATTGACATTTATAATCACCGTTTATTTAAGACTTGAAAATTTGTTTTAAATACAGAGAATGAAAGTTAACTATATTTTACTGCCACCCACATTTTTAGTAATATATTTCTTTCACAGAATACTTTATATATACAGGGAAATGAAAACAAATAAAACTACTTTATCTTGCAATCTCATTTCCATATACTAATTGAACGTTCAAAAATAGAGGACAAATTTTAATTTTATTTCAATGCCAATTGACTTGATACAGATAGTGTTAAACCAGAGACTTAGTAAAATTCAATTTTCCCTTATAACTTGTTAAATTCAATATAATATAAAAAATGTATACAGATCCAATTTCATTGGTCCACATCTGGACAGTCTATGACTAAACCACACCACATTTTTAGACTATTATATTTACTTTTTTTTTATATATGTTTGTTTCCAATAATAAAATCAATTTACAATTTTTAGCAAGGCTAACTAACTAAAATTCACTCTTTCCTTCCGAACAAATCTAAAAATAAAATTTAACATTTTTTTTGATCTAATCAATAACAACTTTAATACTAGAGACACATTCATTCATTTTTTTTTTTTCTAATCAATACAAGGTACAATATAATTGAAAAATTACACACAACAACAATACTGAAGGGAAGAATTTCTCTCCTTCCGCATACAATAATTCTTACAACTTCAGAGGGAGAAATCCCTCCATAATGAACTTAGACAGGATGAAGCTCAAAGAACCAAACTCTCCTTATAGCAAGGATGAAATACATTCTCCCTAAATACAGCACTCCTCCAATTCCAACCATAAGCTTCAAGAGGAAACCTGCGTATCAAAGACAAACAAAGAAGAAAACACCACTCATCTAGCTCTCCTCCCTTCCGTAGACCCGCAAGAGGGTCACCCCCGAGCTAGGGAGGTCATACTCACACCTGGGTAAATCAAGCAATCCACTTCACAACAGGGAACAACAACAAACCCAAAACACACAAACACCCGTGGGTAAATGACACAACACGAAAACTCAACAACAGTGAGCTTTACAAGGGGCAGGAGAGTGGACACACTCGACTCGAGAGTGTCACCTTTACAGAGAATTTAACCAACACAATTTCTCTTGGCCTCAAACCAAGTTTGATCACAAAATTTTCCAAGGAATCTGTATTTGACTCTCAAGTCAAAGAACCAGTCACAAATACATACCCTCAAGGCTTTCAACATCCCAAAAGAACCTGGTATGCACCCGAGGAGGATCACTCCTCCCCTACCCCAAACTTGATGAGCATTTCTCCCAAGTGGGAGAAGCTCTGTCAACAACCCGACAACAGTTCCCACAAAAAAAATAAAAACACAACAAATAAACAACTTTCACATACTTTTCATACAACAATCAGATATACGAAAGAAAGGGAAAAACAACCCAACCTTACAAAGCCCTTCAAGGATGAAGTTGTTGTAGAGCTCCACTGAGATCTTCTCCCACCTAAGCCACCAATTCCCTCTTCCTTTTCCTCTCCAAAAGCTAACTTTCTTATTTTGGCAATAAAAATAAAACTCTCGCAAAATTCAACTAACTCCCTTCCCATCCAAAAATGGAATTCAAATAACCCAAATCCTTTCAGTTTAGAGGAATGGGGAGGTGACACTTGTCACCTCCTCACTCTTCCCAAAACCACTATTATGTCCCAAGGGATGAGTGTTGGCTTATGTCACTCACCCATCCCTAGAGTCCTCCTTATCCCTCTCCTCATGTCATTTCTCTTACGCATGGGAGAAATAAAAGGAGTTAAAGGAGGAAAAGACAGGTGACCCATGCCTCTTCTTCCTTCCTTCATCATGGATGACCCCATAACTCATGGGGAATCTCACTAATGGTGAGGGTGACTTCAAGTCAATTCCTCTATAATGGATGGGTTTGTAGTCATCTCTTACCTTGGGGATTGAAGAGGGATGGGTTGGGTGTTGGTACAACCCATCATGTCCTCCCCATACCTCCAATTTTCGCCACTTAACTTCAGGGTGAAGTTAAGATGACCTTATGGAGGTTACTCAAGGGTTACCCATGCCAAATGGGGCCCTAGACCCATGGGGTATAACCCAGGGTCAACTTTAACCTACTCAGGACACCCAGGGTCAAGGTAAAGCACAAGAAAAGGCCTCAAGGATTTAAATAAAAGAAAAGAAATTCAAATTCAATCTTTTTACAACACAAATCATAAGTCAGTGTTACAAGAGCATAGACCTACCCATTCGACCTTATGAAAGACCACATTACAATACCACATCAAACACAAAGTGATCTTGGTTCCTCGTCGAACCAAATCGACTTACAAGGAATAACAATAACAAGGTGCGGAATGATCTCCAGAATCTGTGGTTTGATTAGTAATTCCTGCACACTAAATTACAAGATCAGTTTCACATATAATCATCATAGCCGAAGCAACTAAAAAAAACACGCATTACCATGACATAGTTCCACATAGCATAAATGAAATCATATTCCAATTTTACATCATCACCTAATTAACTTTTCTGAAATGTAAACTTATCCAAACATCACCCAATTAGTTTTTCCATAATCATAATAAAGTTTAATAGTTTGACAAATCCGGGAACTACTATCCCACAAATATATAAAAAGTATCAATAAAAGTAATATAAATAGTCACAAGAACAGAAGTAAAAAGGGTGGTCCTCACATCCTCTCCCCCTAAGACTGTACTTCCTCTTGGAAGTCGTCAAAAAGGTGAGGATAAAGGGTCTTTAGTCTCTCTGCATCTTCCCATGTCACTGTGACTTCGTCGTATAGGTCCCACTGGACCCTAACCTGGTCCAGCTCTCAACCTCGAAGGGCCAGCGTCCGACAAGCCAATATGCGAATTGGCTCCAACGCCAGCTGTCTGTCTGCCTCTACCTGAAGAGCACTCCAATCCAACACGTGAGATAAGTCAGAAATATATTGACGTAAAACTGAGACATGAAATACATCATGGACACGTGATAGGCTAGGTGGCAAGGCTAGACGATAGGCTACAGGTCCTATCCGCTCCAAGATCTCAAAAGGTCTTACAAATTGAGGTGCGAGCTTAGAGCCCTTCCCGTAACGGATTGGACTCTTGTGCGGTCGCATTCTCAAAACTACTCTATCCCCCATAGAGAAGCTTCGGTCTATCCTCTTAGCATCGGCATACTTCTTCTACCTGTCCTGTGCTTCCTGAAGTCTCTGTCTAATCTGTTTGACCTACTGTTCCATATTCTGAACTATCTCTGGACCAATGGCCGTTCTGTCCTCTATCCGATCCCAACTCAATGGTGTTCTGCATGGTCTGTCGTATAAAGCCTGGAAAGGAGGCATACCCAACGAGCTATGATGCCCATTATTGTAGGCGAACTCAACTAGGTATAGATACTCCTCCCATCTAGATTGATGATCCATAACATACATGCGAAGCATGTCTTCTAACACCTAGTTAACTCTCTCTGTTTGTCCGTCGGTCTCCGGATGATAGGCTGAACTGAAGTTGAGCTATGTGCCCAACGCCTGATGTAAGGCTCTCTAGAACGATGAAGTAAATATGGAGTCTCTATCAGATATAATGCGGCGAGGTACCCCATGAAGTCTAACAATCTGATCAAGAAACACCTTTGCCACTGATGGTGCATTGTATGTTGTGCATATCGGTGAAAAATGTGCCACTTTGGTCAACTTGTCAACTGTCACCATAATAGCATCATGGTGACGTGATGACATAGGTAGACCAATGATAAAATCCATAGAAATGGTGTTCCATTTCCATTCAGGTATCTCGTGAGGGTACAACAGTCCTGCTGGATGCTGATGTTCGGCCTTGACCGTCTGACATTCTAGGCAACGAGCAACATATTCTGTAATGTCATGCCTCATCCCAGCCCAATGATAAAGCTGTCATAAATCAACATGCATCTTCTTCACTCCTGGATGTGCTGCGTAGGGTGCTCTATGAGCCTTTGATAGAATCACGGTACGAAGATTACCCGCAAGGGGTACATAGATGCACTGTCGCTGTTGAAGCAAACCATCAGACTCAAGGGTATATCCTGCGAATTTGCCCTCAAGGGCCTTCTGATTTAGAATTTCCTGCTGCACCTCAAGAAACCACTCGTCCTCCGGCAGATGCTGTAAGATGCGATCTCTCAAGTCCACCCTCAAAGTCAGGGTCAGGATCTCGTGGCACCTTCGACTCAAGGCATCAGCGACCATGTTCTCCTTCCCTTTGATGTAGTGGACGTCAAAGTCATATTCGCATAGGAATTCCATCCAACGCCGTTGGCGGGCGTTCAAGTTTGGCTGTGAAAAAATATACTACAAGCTATGATGATCTGAATGGAGTTCAAAGCGTCGACCTAAGAGGAAGTGTCTCCAGTGGACCAAAGCATGAATAATTACTGCGAGCTCTAAGTCATGAGTAGGGTAGTTTAACTCATGTGTCTTCAGTTTCTACGATTCGTATGCGATCGCTCTACCACCTTGCATAAGCACGGCTCCTAAACCCTCTAATGATGCATATGTGCAAACAACAAACTCCTCCGCAGGATCTGGAACTGCTAAAATAGGAGCACTGGTAAGACGCTCCTTGAGGACTCCAAAGGCCTTCTCACACTACTCAGTCCATATGAAACCCTTCCCTTTTCGCTGAAGGGAAGTGATGGGATGTGCTATCCTGGAAAAGCCCTCAACAAACCTACGGTAATACCCGGCTAACCCCATAAAGCTTTTGACCTCTGTCACATTGGTGGGTGCTGGCCAGTCTTGAATTGCTCTGATTTTGGATGGATCTACGGAAATGCCATCGCCTGATAGAAAATGTCCCAAATACTGCACCTCTGTCCTAAAGAAGGCACACTTCGCCAAGTTGCCATAAAGCTGCTCCTCTCGTAATCGCTGCAAAACTTGACGCAAGTGCTCCACATGCTCTTCCTCGGTCCACAAATAAATCAAAATGTCATCCAGAAATATGATCACGAACTGATCTAGGTAAGTACGGAACACCCCATTCATGAGACTCATGAACACTGCAGGGGCGTTCGTCAACCTGAAGGGTACCATTGTGAATTCGTAATGGCCATATCTGGTTCGAAAAGTAGTCTTATGAATATCTGCCTCTGTGATGCGCAATTGGTGATACCCAGATTTTAGATCGATTTTTGAGAACACTCTGGCTCCCTGCATCTGATCAAAAAGGTCGTCAATCCTAGGTAGAGGATAACAGTTCTTCACCGTTACCTTGTTCAACTGCCTGTAGTCCATGCATAATCAAAGAGACCCATCCTTCTTCTTTACGAAGATAACCGGTGCGCCCCATGGTGAAACGCTAGGTCAGATGTGCCCCTTCTCAAGTAATTCCTCTAACTGCAGCTTAAGTTCGGTGAGTTCATGTGTAGTCATCCTATAGGGTGCACGGGATATCGGTTCTGCACCCGGCACTAAGTCGATGTGGAAGTCCACTTCTCTGCGTGGAGGCATACCTGGTAATTCCGGCGGAAATACGTTGGCAAACTCTCTAAGGACAGGGTGATCATCTAAAGTAGCCTCAGGTTCATCCTCTGCTCTATCACTGACCGTAATGGTAAACATCTGACATCCCTTCCGCATACAGCGCTTAAGCTGCTGAGCAGATGTCATACGAATAGCCGTGGGCTTTTGAATGCCCACTATCTCAATCGGCGAACCATGATCATCTAAACAACTAATCATCCTCTGGCGACAATCTAGCTTGGCTCTATGTGTCGCAAGCCAATCCATACCCAGAACTATACCATAGGATCCTAATGGCATAACCCTAAGGTCACATGATGTAGTGAAGGATCCTAATGTGATCTCACAGTCTTTAACCAAGGTATCTACTGACATCCTGGCCCCAGAGGCTAATTCAACCTCCCACCTAATGTCCTGCCTAGAGGCCACTAGCCTGCAACGCTCCACTAACAATGTAGACAGAAAGGAGTCAGTAGCTCCCAAGTCAAAAAGGATAGAGATGGGGAAGTTCCCAATCGTACCTGTTGCCTCGATGACTGAGGCCTGAAAATCAGCCTGGCGGTTATCAACCGCTGCAAACATGTGGTGGGATCTACCCACGTTACCTACGGTCTACTCAGATCCTCCTGATCGGGGCTGTCCCCCTGCTGTAAATCCCTGCGGGCACTCTCTAGCCAAATGCCCTGCCCCACCACACACATAACACGGTCCTCTAGCCTGTAACTGCCCTGACTGTGTCTTGCCCGACTGTTGCTGCCCAGTCCATCCAGTGGACCCCTATGAGCCTCTGTAAGACTGCTGAGACCTCGTGGGTCCTGCCGATGAGCCCTGCTGTCTCTAATCTCTGCATGAACCCTGCTGCTACCAACCACGGTTCTGTCCTCCCTGACCCCTCTGTTGGAATTTAGATTTTTGCTGATGTTGCTGCTGCTGTGGAGGCCTAGGAGGTAATGATGAAGAGTTATATCCTCCTCTCTGTATTATGTTTTGAGACCTTCGAAAGTTCTGCTGTTATTGGGGATTACGATCCTGATACTGCGGGCGTGAATTCTGCCCTCGTCCCTGAATTTCCTCTGATATAAGGGCCTTTTCAACAGCCTCGCTCATGGTCTGGGGGTCTGCCATACGAACTGGTCCTGCTATCCTGTGATTCAGCCCTCTGATGAATTTGTGTATTAAGATTTTCTCGTCATGGAGGTATTCTGCGTAACGAGAAAGCTCAATGAATCAGCTCTCATACTGAGTAACAGTGAGTCCCCTCTACTGTAAATCATGGAACTCATCGATCCTGCACTGTCTGTAATGTTCTGACAAATAACGCGCATTGAAGCACTCAATGAAGATATCCCAAGTGAGTGTATCCACAGAAAGTTGGCGCTTGCACTCCTCAGTGCGCTACCAGGTAGCTGCGGCATGCCTCAGAAGACGGACTACCACTTGTGCTTTCGTGTTGCTTCCATATGGTCGCAACGCGAAACACCTGTCTAAACTAATCAGCCAAGCCTCGGCCACAGCTCCCTCTGTAGCACCTGCGAAAGTGGGTGGATTGAGCCTAAGTAGATCTCTGATGGGGTCCCCTCTATCTCTAAGTCCCACAACTGGCTCTTCCACACCATCCTCATACAATCCATAATGTCCCTGTTCTGCCCTCTGGGTCTCATCTCGTCTCAAAGGTCTCGGAGGACTCCTGCTCCGTGCACGGGAGGCTGACCCTACCTCCTCTTCTGTAGTGTCGGGGATCTCAACGATAGGCTCCACACGTGGCACCTCTCGCGGATCAATGCGGGGCTCCTCACGTGGCTCAACACGTGACTCAGCATGTGGTTCTCTACGTGGCTCCTCTCACGGATCAACACGTGGCTCAGGAATCACTGGCGGTAACCTCTCTAACATAACCTGTAGTGCCTGTAAGATCTGTGGACCTATATCCAATACTGGTGGTGCTTGTGGTACTAGTGGTGCTTGTGGCACAGGTGATGCAGGTGGTGCTGCTGTAACTGCAGGTGCCCGTCCCTCGGCTGAGGAATCGCTGTGCATCTCGACAGACGCTGCGTGGCGTGATCGCGCTCGTCGAACACGTCAGGGAGGCATCCTACAAAACAAGGTAGAGACTATTTAATCAAAGTTGCAGAATAATAACGTGCCCAAATATGCCCAGTGTTTAAACCTGGGCTCTGATACCAAATGTCATGCCCACATATTTCCATGCGGTCACAACACTCATCACACGTGTCATAGCCACATCTGTCATGTGGTTATGACACGAAACATCAAAAATTTTCTCATGCTTCCCTAGAAACCCCCTCGCATGCGTAAGCATGCTCGGCGGTGTACGCTCAAGGTGAAAACTCTACAGTTGTTAGCGGGGTGCAAAGTACAATTGCATTCATCCGGACGCACACAGTCCAACAAGGGGGGTCTCTACGACATCATTAATGTCGCTACAAGGTTTATATTATCAAGGTTCCTAACCCTAAATCTTGGCAGATTTCGGCAGTATAACGCCTTACGGCATAAGTGGGAATTACTCAACACTATACTTCTTACGGGGTTCCCTGATAGATTAACAACTTCCCACGATGCCTTGTTCCTAATAAACTGACTCGTGATCTCCCTATTGGGTCATTTTTTTAACAAAGCACGATTGTCTGTCTCCTCTCTTGTTTCCTGAAACATACTCCTCCTTCGAAACTTAGCATTCTCAACAAGTTCATTCATTTTCCCTCTCTTTCGTTTCCCTGGAACTTAATTTTGATTGTATTTCTATCATGATCACCTTAACTATTTCTCTGAAATTTATTTTGGTTATATTTCGGTCTCTCTCTCTTTTGTTCTCTAAGTTTTCTTTATGTTTATCCTGTCTTTTTCCTCATGTTTCTCATCAATCAGAGTTATCACTGTATTTCTAAATTACATTACTCCTAATTCTTGGATGGATCAAATCACATAAACTAGTTTACTACTTCGCTGGACTCCGTCTCTTAGTTTTCTCCGCTCTAGGGTTCACCTCTACGTTTGTAGGAATTACAAATTAATCTTGTTCCTAAGCAGGATTATTGGAAGGGTAATTCTACTTAGTTCTCTTATCCCAGTTGGGAAATGTCGCGCATTTTCTCCTCTGTGTTTTCTAATGTTAGTTTTTCTTCTTCTATCTCTCTTTTATTTTTTTCTCAATTGGACGTTTACTAACTACAGTTGAGATTAAAATGGCCTCACATGGAATGTCTGTGATGGCTTCTTTAAGTTTATTTCCAGTGTCCTTTTTAAAAGGGTGACGCATAATTTTCCTCTTCATTTTCCTGGTTAATAAATTTACGATCGTTGTGAAACTTCCGAGAAACTCTTCTTAAATCAATTAGATATGAATATGTGTTGATCGTAAATTTTGTTTTGTTTACATTTATAGTTTATTCTCCCTTTGAAATTATTAATCTTCCTCTTATAAGATTTTTTTTTTTTTTTTTGTAAATAAAATATAAATACCATTGTTATATTATTAAGCTTCGTATATAATGTTTTTTTTTTTTTAAATAAAATATAAATATATATATATATATTTATATATATATACAATTATATTCCATTGTTATTTTACTCTCCTCTTTATAAAACCCCTAACATAGAAACATATCATAATTTCTTTGGTTGTTTTGTTTAACACTTAAAAACCCTAACTGTGAATATCCTTTGTATTTTTTTTTTGTTTTGTGTAGGGCAGAAAATAGGGGAAGCGGCGGCACCCATGGGCGGAGGGCGCAGTGAGCAATGGAGAGGCCAAACGCAGAGGTGGGGGCGCTGAAGGCGGTGGCGATGGTGTGAAGGGTGGAAGGCGGTGTTTGGGCCGCGGCGGGAGGTGTGAGGCAGCGCAGAGGGCGCAGTGTGGAGGGTGTGGTGGCGCGAAGGCCGCGGGTTGTGGAGAGGGTGTCGCGAGGGAGTGATGGCCCGCGGGTTTTATGACTGGCGGGGGTGTGGGGAGGGGCGGAGCCCCCACCCACATCCCACTACGTGGGGTGTGGGTGGGGGCTCCGCCCCTCCCCACACCCTTAAGGATTGACGGTGGTGGTGGGAAGGTTCAAACCCTTCCCACCACCACTCTACCATATATGCTGCGCTGTGTACACAACGAGTATTCCGTGACCATTGTATCCACATTTTTCTAATGCACATTTCTTTAATGTAAACCGCGATTTTAATAACAGTTATTATTTATAATTATATATATATATATATATATTTCATGTTGACTCTCAGACATTGTTCTTTTACAGTTCACTGATTTAATTAGTATTTCTATAATTACAGAGAATATGTATATAAAAAAAAAAGAAGCTATTTTATCTAGTAACACAGCTCCATTTAATGGATGAAATTTGCAAATATAGAGAACAACTAAAATTCTATCCGACTGACATTTATAATCACCGTTTATTTAAGACTTGAAAATTTGTTTTAAATACAGAGAATAAAAGTTAACTATATTTTACTGCCACCCACATTTTTAGTAATATATTTCTTTCACAGAATACTTTATATATACACGGAAATGAAAACAAATAAAACTACTTTATCTTGCAATCTCATTTCCATATACTAATTGAACGTTCAAAATCAGAGGACAAATTTTAATTCTATTTCAATGCCAATTGACTTGATACAGATAGTGTTAAACCAGAGACTTAGTAAAATTCAATTTTCCCTTATAACTTGTTAAATTCAATATAATATAAAAAATGTATACAGATCCAATTTCATTGGTCCACATCTGGACAGTCTATGACTAAACCACACCACATTTTTAGACTATTATATTTACTTTTTTTTTTATATATGTTTGTTTCCAATAATAAAATCAATTTACAATTTTTAGCAAGGCTAACTAACTAAAATTCACTCTTTCCTTCCGAACAAATCTAAAAATAAAATTTAACATTTTTTTTGATCTAATCAATAACAACTTTAATACTAGAGACACATTCATTCATTTTTTTTTTTTTTTTCTAATCAATACAAGGTATAATATAATTGAAAAATTACACACAACAACAATACTGAAGGGAAGAATTTCTCTCCTTCCCCATACAATAATTCTTACAACTTCAGAGGGAGAAATCCCTCCATAATGAACTTAGACAGGATGAAGCTCAAAGAACCAAACTCTCCTTATAGCAAGGATGAAATACATTCTCCCTAAATACAGCACTCCTCCAATTCCAACCATAAGCTTCAAGAGGAAACCTGCGTATCAAAGACAAACAAAGAAGAAAACACCACTCATCTAGCTCTCCTCCCTTCCGTAGACCCGCAAGAGGGTCACCCCCGAGCTAGTGAGATCATACTCACACCTGGGTAACTCAAGCAATCCACTTCACAACAGGGAACAACAACAAACCCAAAACACACAAACACCCGTGGGTAAATGACACAACACGAAAACTCAACAACAGTGAGCTTTACAAGGGGCAGGAGAGTGGACACACTCGACTCGAGAGTGTCACCTTTACAGAGAATTTAACCAACACAATTTCTCTTGGCCTCAAACCAAGTTTGATCACAAAATTTTCCAAGGAATCTGTATTTGACTCTCAAGTCAAAGAACTAGTCACAAATACATAACCTCAAGGCTTTCAACATCCCAAAAGAACCTGGTATGCACCCGAGGAGGATCACTCCTCCCCTACCCCAAACTTGATGAGCATTTCTCCCAAGTGGGAGAAGCTCTGTCAACAACCCGACAACAGTTCCCAAAAAAAAACAAAAAACACAGCAAATAAACAACTTTCACATACTTTTCATACAACAATCAGATATACGAAAGAAAGGGAAAAACAACCCAACCTTACAAAGCCCTTCAAGGATGAAGCTGTTGTAGAGCTCCACTGAGATCTTCTCCCACCTAAGCTACCAACTCCCTCTTCCTTTTCCTCTCCAAAAGCTAACTTTCTTATTTTGGCAATAAAAATAAAACTCTCCCAAAATTTAACTAACTCCCTTCCCATCCAAAAATGGAATTCAAATAACGCAAATCCTTTCAGTTTAGAGGAATGGGGAGGTGACACTTGTCACCTCCTCACTCTTCCCAAAACCACTATTATGTCCCAAGGGATGAGTGTTGGCTTATGTCACTCACCCATCCCTAGAGTCCTCCTTATCCCTCTCCTCATGTCATTTCTCTTACACATGGGAGAAATAAAAGGAGTTAAAGGAGGAAAAGACAGGTGACCCATGCCTCTTCTTCCTTCCTTCATCATGGATGACCCCACAACTCATGGGGAATCTCACTAATGGTGAGGGTGACTTCAAGTCAATTCCTCTATAATGGATGGGTTTGTAGTCATCTCTTACCTTGGGGATTCAAGAGGGATGGGTTGGGTGTTGGTACAACCCATCATGTCCCCCCCATACCTCCAATTTTCGCCACTTAACTTTAGGGTGAAATTAAGATGACCTTATGGAGGTTACTCAAGGGTTACCCATGCCAAATGGGGCCCTGGACCCATGGGGTATAACCCAGGGTCAACTTTAACCTACTCAAGACACCCAGGGTCAAGGAAAAGCACAAGAAAAGGCCTCAAGGATTTAAATAAAAGAAAAGAAATTTAAATTCAATCTTTTTACAACACAAATCATAAGTCAGTGTTACAAGAGGGTAGACCTACCCATTCAACCTTATGAAAGACCACATTACAACACCACATCAAATACAAAGTGATCTTGGTTCCTTATGGAACCAGATCGGCTTACAAGGAATAACAATAACAAGGTGCGGAATGATCTCCGGAATCTGTGGTTTGATTAGTAATTCCTGCACACTAAATTACAAGGTCAATTTCACATATAATCATCATAGCCGAAGCAACTAAAAAAAACACGCATTACCATGACATAGTTCCACATAGCATAAATGAAATCATATTCCAATTTTACATCATCACCTAATTAACTTTTCTGAAATGTAAACTTATCCAAACATCACCCAATTAGTTTTTCCGTAATCATAATAAAGTTTAATAGTTTGACAAATCTGGGAACTACTATCCCACAAATATATAAAAAGTATGAATAACAGTAATATAAATAGTCACAAGAACAGAAGTAAAAAGGGTGGTCCTCACACAAATTAACCCCCTAAATTAAGCTATGTTTTGATTGTATGCAAAAATGGATAAAATTACTTCCCCCTACTTAAGCTATGTTTTGATTGTATGCAAGATGTCCAATTAACCCTCCTAAATTAGACTATGTTATGATTGTGTCAAATTAACCTTCCTAAATTAGACTATGTTGTGATTGTATGCAAGATTGTCAAATTAACCTTCCTAAATTAGACTATGTTGTGATTGTATGCAAGATTGGATGTATAAAATTACTCCCTCTACTTTAAACTAGATGATACTAAATTATCAATGTAAAAAGTAAATGGAACAATGATGCCTTATATGTGCAGCAATATGAGTCATATGCATAGTAACAAAGATCAAATGTGCAGAAAGACCGTTTTTGTTCATGTAGGCTTTGTTTTTGGTACGGATGCGCAAGACTAGAACTCAAATGTGCAAGAATGATCTGTTATGACTGTAAGCACGAAAAACTCAAATTTTTGATGTTAAATTCGGGGCTACGCCCCATGGTGGGTGCCAAAATGTGATTGATAATTTGGAAACAACTGTAAAAACCTAATAAGCTACCACAATACTCTAGATTTATACTTAAACCAAAATCACCAATGAAACTAAGAAAAATACAGAATTTGACATAAACATGATTTTATACCTTCAAACTTCAATTTCTCCTTCGTGTCCTATTATGTCATATCTTCTCAAGATCTTGATTTTGCTGATTGTGATAGTGCTCTCAGAATTGCACTTTTTTATTCAAGATGACTCTAAGATGAATGTACTTGTGGATTTTATGCAATGTAGATAATCCTACAATGCAAGACTAGGATAATGATATTGATGATGCTAACATGCAATGCTATTGATAATGATGAGATGAGGATAATGACACTATGAAGCTAAATGCTAATGCAATAATGGAGATAATGATAATGATATGAAAATAGGGGGCCAAAGGTACTCTTGGATACTTGATATGATTTTTGCAGCATGTAAGTATGATTGCTCTTGTGATGCAAAATGAGGGTGAGGAACTTCCTTTTATAGGCCAAGGATGGCTTAGATCCAAGTGGCAAGAGATCCATGGTTGAGGAATTGATCTTGTGACATGTAGGGTCAAGATTGAATTGGTTGGATGAGGGGAGATATAGAAGGACGATGTTCCTACTACATTGACAAGGTGGAGATATATGTGGGACAAGGAGCCACATGGTGAGATGCTCACAAAGACCATGAGAGAAAGATGGAAGAACATGAGAGAAATATGTAAGGAGTCTATGTTTGTTGGGATGTTGGAGGGAATATAGGATTCATGAGACACGTGTCTCATAGTCAACTTTGACCATGGTGATGTGGAAAAACTAACTTCTACATAGTAGGGATGGTTGAGAGGAAATAGGGCATGTGTTGAGGATAAATGCTTAATTAAATATTATTAATATTTAATTTATGGTGCAACATGGAGGTGAGGTGTCAAATGATGTGTAGGGTGATGTGGAGGAATGATGTGGATTTTAGGAATAGGACTTTGTCTTAGAAGAATAATTAAATAATTAGGATTATTTAATTAGGGATAACTTTAGAAGAATAAAGATATTTAATTGAATAAATTAATTATTGGAAGAAAAGGATGAATGTGAATCAAATAAATAAATTAGTATATTTATTTATTGATAGAGGAATAAGAATAAAATAAATATTAAAATATTTATTTTAATTTATCTCGAGCCATTTTTAGGTGTATACACTATGAATTTACGGGAACACTCATGTTGATCAAGACCATGCTCGTGCACTTGAGTTATCAAGGCAATCATGAAGTGAAGTGGATTGAGTTTCTATATGGGGCTCCATGAGTTTCTTATCTTGTAACCTAGTTATAGGGGGGCATAAAATGATAATATGGCAAGTTTAGAACATTGAAAAGATTTGAGAGATCTTAATGATGTGGCTAGAGGTTGATTTGTTGGAGATATTTGAGTTTGATGATGAATGGTTTAAGATTTGGAGGAAAATATTAGGGGTGATGTGGATGGGAATGATTAGACTAGAAGAATTATTATGACTTAGACTAGATTGGGATTAAGATCAAGTTACAAGACCCTATTAGATTCAATTTGTATGGATCAAGGATGGTGTTGTGGGAACGAGATATCCCAAGAACAACACAAGGATTGATTAGGATTAAAGGATTGGATGATGGATTAAAAGATGAGGGTCTTGATCTAGGGCTTAATCTCTACTCAAAGCCTATGGATAAAGGGAGATAATGCTAAGGACAACTTGACTTGGTGAATAAAGTAGATGATGGGGCTCAAACTGCCGAACCTTATGTTCTTCTCTCAGAGATCTATGCAGAAGTAGGTAGATGGGATGAAGCTCAAATGGTAGGGAGATTGATGTAAGATAGAGGAATTAAAAAGATCCATGGATCTAGTTTGATTGAAGGCCATAGGATGGTACATGATTTTTGTGCAGGAGACAGTTCACATCCATAGAGATGGGAGATCTTTGCAAAATTGGGGAAATTGGCTTTGCAACTGTAGAACATAGTATGGAGATTCATACGCTAAGGAAGATATGGCCACAGTTTGGAGGGATGAGATATCTCCATATTCTAGACTTGAGTAGAAATAGTTTATCAGGATATATTCCCAAAGTACTCACCAATATGAAAAACCTAGAGAACTTAGATTTGTCTGATAATCATCTTTCTAGAAACATACCATCATCTTTGAAGGCATTGACCTTTTTGTCTAAGTTTAATGTGGCTGACAATCATTTAACAGGAATGATTCCAAGTAGATATCAATTCTTTAGCTTCCCTATAAGTATTTTTGAAGGATACTCAAGTTTATGTGGTTTGCCTCTTGATGACCCCTGCAACAACAAGACCTTTAGATTGCCAAATGTTCAAAACAATCCAGTCCAAAGTAGGATGTAGAGAAACACCATTATGGGGATGACTATTGGTGTTGAAGTTGGGATTGTTATACTTCTGGATGCAATAATTTGCAGCTTATCAAGGAGATAGATTGAGATTTTGGAAGTTGAGAATGATGAAGAATTTGGGAGGCTTGAAAGAGTATCTAAAACTATTAGACTATCCTTGGTAATTATGTTTAAAAACTAACATAATAAGGAACTTATAGTTACAGATCTCTTAAAACCGAGTATGAGCTTTAGAAATGTAGATTAACAACAAATGAATGAAACCAATGGAATACAAAGAAACTAGATCTACAAATCTAAGCTATGCAATAGAGCAAGAGATAAAACTATGAATGTAAATACAACTAACAACAACCAATGTGATTGATAATTTGAAACTATTATAAGAACCTAACAAGATACCACAAATACTCTAGAATTCCTACTCAAATTCAATAATCAATGAAACTAAGAAAAATATAAGTTATACCTTGCAAGCTGATTTATCCCGTGTGTTCCATTGTCTCCTATCTTCTCAATGATCTTGTTGATAATGATATTGCTCTCAGAATTGTACTTCTTTGCTTTCCAAGATGACAATGAGATGAATGGTTTGTGGATTCAAATGCAATGTGATAAGCCTACAATGTAACTAAGATAATGATAATGATTTTGATATTTACATGATGTTGATAATGATTGATATGTAACTAAATGATACTATGCAACTAGAGGATAATGCAATTATGGAGATTATGAGACTAATACAAATGGGGGGGCCAAAGGCACGCTTGATTGCTTGATGGAATTTCTACATGTAAGTACTATAGCTCTTGTGATTGATAAAATGGAGGTGAGGAGCTTCCTTTTATAGGCCAAAGAGAGTTCCACTCCAAGTGTCAAAAGATCCATGGTGGAGAATAAGTCTTGTCACATGTACGATCAAGATCAAATTGGTTGGGATGAGGGAGATAAAGGTGGAAGATGTTCCTACTACGATGACAAGGTGGAGGAATACGTGGAACCATAAGCCACATGCCATGATGCTCACAAGGACCAATGAGATAAAGGTGGAAGACCAAGAGAAAAACATGGAGGAAGGAGTCCTTGGTTGTTGGAATGTGAGAGAGAATATAGGATTTTAAAGACGAGTGTCTTTGACCATGTTTGATGGTTGAGAAGATATAGGGCACATGTTTGAGAGGATAAATAACTAATTAAATATTAAGAATATTTAATTATTGGAGCAACATGATGAGGTGTCCAATGATGTGGAAGATGACAAGGATGAGATGATGTGGATTTTAGACATAGGACTTTGTCTTAGAGAAAATAATTAAATAATTTAGGATTATTTAATTAGATATGACATTAGAGGAATTTAGGAATGATTAATTTTTAGAAGAATATGATGAATGTGAACCATATAAATAAATTAAGATATTTATTTATTGATAAAGGAATAGGAATAAAATAAATATTAAAATATTTATTTAATTTGACTCGAGCCATTTTTAGGTGTATACATTTTGCCCCTCTTTGAGATAATGTGTTTTATCACGTTGTTTCAAAGAATACAAATTTTCTGACTATGATACATGCCCCAGTTTGCCCCTGGTATAGGTTTTATGACTGTAGGATGCCCCCTTGGGAGATTGGTCGGGTTGGATTTGGCAAAAGGATGACGAACGATCTCACGATGAAGAAGAATTGATGATACGATTTGCAGGTGAAATATTTGGATGATGGAGATTGAGAAACGGACGAAGAACATAACATTCATGTGCAAGGTCAAACACCTCTAGTTGGGGTTCACTTGGCTATAAATAAGGATGTGGGGTCTCTTTTCTATTCATTTGCACACTTGTCATTTGAGGAGAGATTATAGAGAGCCCTAGTGCATAGCAGAGCAGTCAATGAAGATGCAGCAGATTTTGATAGAGAACCACAAGTTCGAGAGGATCCGATGATTCAGGCGGCCAGTAGAGTACAGACCCTCAGTACGTATGCCTTTAATTTTAGTCGAAGTGCATTTAATACGGTCAAAATCTAGGGTCAAAGTAGTCGGGTTTGAATGTGCCATTTTGTTATTTCTATGCTTTTGATAAATATGTCCGCGCATATGTCCCGATTTCACGCACATGAGCTGTGAATCGACGCATATGCATTATTTTCGCATTTGATAGACAGTCTTGCGCATGTGAGTTAAACTTGTACATTCAATTAGGGGTTTTGCGCATATGATATGATCTTGTACATTTGGTCTAGAATTACGCAATTAACTCTAGATTTTGTGCATGTAAATGAAATTGTGCATTTGATTAGGGCTCCTGTGCATATCCCTGAATTTGCACGTTTGACAGGGGGTTCTATGCATATGCTTGAATTTGTGCTTTTGATAGGGGGTTCTGCGCATATGCCTGAATTTGTGCTTTTGATAGGGGGTTTTGCGCATATGGCATAAAGCTGCGCTTCTGAGAAATAGAGCTGTACATCTGATAAAAATGGCCAAATTACTTAGCAAAATTGATTAAGTTGGCATTGTGATTGATGTTGGCCAACTAATAGGTTATCTTCAAGATTGATAAAATCTCAAAAGAGATGATAGGATAGGTTTAACACTAAGATAGCTAAGTAGTTATTTTGATAGATTTGATAGATACGTAGTTTAGTTGATTGGTTAATGCACTTGTTTTATTGATTGCAGGAGGAGCTAGATGATGTTTTGATGTCATGGGAGACATTTCTCGTTACACAGCTGCTACGACCGTACTTGACCGAGACTGATCACTTGATTCTTGGATCAGTCAGACTTTGGTATGTTTGCTTTATGCTTGAGATTCAGGTGAATCTGGGACTGGTAATTGCACTGGGGGAGAGATATTATAGTGAGCACGACACATTCCACCTGCCAACTGGAGAGATTGCAGTGACCTTGGAGGATGTGCATCAGATTTTATGGATTTTGATACAAGGAGAGTTAGTGGAGTATGAGTCACACTCAAGAGCAGGATTGGTGAAGTGCAGACAAGTGTTTGAGGATGCAGACATTAAGGGCACAGAGATTAGCTGGGCCAATATGGTTGATTACTATGAGCCCCTGCCAGCTATACTAGCAGGGTTGCTTGGAGGTGTGGTTTGCTTGGACAAGAGATCTTGTGGATTTTCGGTTGGATGGGGGAGGACTCTAGAGAGGATGATATCTAAGGGGACCCACTTTGCCTGGGGTGTTTGTCTTCTTACACACTTATACCATGATCTTCACCAATTCGTATATGATGGAGCCATGAGCCTATCGACTGGAGTTTCCTTATTGTAGATTTGGGCATGGTGCCATATAGGTATCACACGACTAATTGTGATGGGAGTTAGAGGCAGAGACAAACCCTACTCCTACATGTTTTAGTAGATCCTTTCCCAGCCCAAGCTGGGAAAGCTTGAGTATTGGCGGCATGTGTTGGATAATGTGGACACGGTGGAGTGGCGGCTTTACCTAGATTGTGATGTGTGGGATGAGGATGCTGCAAAGTTACCATATTGTTTTTAGATTCAGTGGTTGATTGGGAGACCCCCTAAGCAACATATCATTTCTCATGTGTTTTGACAGTTTGGTAGGGTCCAAGGGATGCCCCATGGTACTGCTATATTTGCTCGGATGCACAAGGAGCATCCATTGTGGGGTCCTGTAGCATCATATGAGCAGGTGAGGGCTGAATTTTTATAGATTCCATACCAGGTGTGGGATTTGAGGTGACACATTATGGATGTGTGGATGATGACTGATTACGCTACACACTTCATAGCTCATCCCTTCCCTAGATACTTTGGTCCCGGGGAGCGAGCTCCTAGACTGGAGGATGGAGATGAGGGTGACAACGATGCTCCCTAGAGGAGGAGGAGGCGACAACGGGGTGGGAGGGGTGGTCGAGGTGGAGGGGATGATGGTGGTAGAGGTGATGATGGAGGTAGAGGTGGTGGAGGTGATGATGAAGATGATGAGGGACAGAGGAGAGTGAGACAATGAGTACACGGGGCACTGCAGGTGCAACACCCACCTCAAGTGTAGGATCAACCACAAGTATAGGCACATGCTTAGGATGATGGGGTGATGGAAACATTACGAGCCCATGTAGTTCAGCTTTAGGGTCAGGTTGGACAGATGCACCAACAGATTACCCAGCTGCAGGGGGATGTGAGGACTGCGATATTAGAGCGGGATACCACTATACAAAGATACACTAGGGCAGAGGCCCTATTTCAGTAGGTATAATAGATCGTAGTACATGGTCCCACTGGGCAGACTATTTTAGAGATGGTCTGAGTTGGTCAGAAGATTTTTTACTAGAGATCTCTATATGAGTAGGTAGTGCCTCTGGAGCAGAGAGTGGGTAGCTTTCATCCGAGCTCACACAGTAGATCTAGGCAGGAACTGTCAGAGAGTGGAGGAGTTATGGGGCCACTACCTCCTCGAGGGCCACCAAGGACAAGGCCTATAGGTCCACAGCCTCATCAGCCAACACCTTCTAGAGGCAGTACCTCTTAGACATTTTGGAGACATGTATCATTTTCGCAACATTTTATATACACGTTATTTTTGACAGCCTGAGATACTCTTTTTATGATATCATTGTATACTTGGACATTTATTTTTTGATGATGATATATATATGGCTTCGATGGACTATATGCATGTGCACTTATGGATGTATATTTTTCTATATGATGGATGCTATGATTATGTTTCTATTTTGATGATTCTAATATGCTGATTCTATGATGTACCTGATACTTATGATATGATGCTCCTATTGATTCACACAATGACTAATATCTATGTGTAATGTTATGCGCAATAATCCTATATGCTTATAATTTATGATGACCTAATGCATATGTTGATGATTCTTAAATGCAATACATGGTGTTTGATTTTCTGTGCATGATGATCTAATGTGCAAATGCTATGACAATGTTATCCATGTTTTTGATTTTTGATGATAAATGTTATGCATGAGACCTATGTTGATGTATGACATTACTATATGAAACTATTGTAATCAATCATGATCTAAATGCTTATGTAACTAATGCACTTTAAAGGTGATAAACTATTGACATGCCTATGATATACACAATGATGATGATTTATTTTTGTTATGCCAAGTATACTCAATCATAAATGAAAGAACACTTAGAAGAATTAGACTAATGATTTGGACAAATAGGTAACTTATAATAATAATTTGGATGAATGAAAGAAATGATTTGGATCTTAAGCCACTTGGTAAATGATAATTATGGAATGCTTATAAATGAAATGAAATGCAACCCTAATATGTATAAATGAGATTTAGTCATCTTGTATACAAATATTTGAAGTACTTTTTCATCATTGAGCTTTTAAAATGTTGTAAGGAAATACAAGCATCTAGGTATAATTAAACCATGATGACCTGAGTATCTCTTACATGGATTTTAATTTAGCAAGTTAATACAAGCATCTAGGCAAACTTTAACCGAGATGACCTGAGTATTGCTTGCATGTATCAACAGACAAGGATTGCACTCTTTCATGCTTATACCCATAATGTCCTCGATGATCTTTTGATGATCATGTCATTAGACAAGTCATCACATTACTAAAGATAAATCCACAAACAACAAACAAATGAAAATAATCATGCCCCATCATAGCTCCTATAGTCTTGGACATCCTTGAGTAGCATAGGAAACATGATAACAAAAATCAAGACCTAAGATGTAAACTTATAACAGCCATCAAATCTTCTTGCCATAGATATGTTTTCTTGCCATGATAATAGATATAACCATCTTGATAGTTTAGGCACATTATTGTCTGATATAGGTTAATGTCTTGCATCAAGTTTTTGTTGAAAATGTTTGCTTGTAGTGTTACACGTTGCCTGGGGATAGTGTTGCGATCTTGATTGTTATCCTCTGAGATTTGTGACATTCAAGAATCCAATTCTATAACTAGGTCGAGGATTTTGCCCCCATTCAAGTAAAGGATCTATTTATTATGGATGAAACATATGGACTAAAATGATGGGAGACTCGATGCAACGGGCCCTAAGGGACTGACCTAGTGCCTTGGGGGTTCATCGATGATGGCCTTGCCTACTTGACAACACAAAGGTAACATAGTTCAGTGATGAGGACCAAGTGGACCTAAGACTTAGGGGGTGAGAAGCCTTGGCGGCTCATTGATGATGGCCTTGCCTACATGATAGCTCAGAGGTGACGTAGTTCAAAAATGAAGGTTGACACTAGTGATGGATGAATGGATGGAATGCATTTATTATGGTAAGATGAGCGGTATGGAAGGATGGGAAGCCTCAGGGGCTCATCAATGATGGCCTTGCCTATGTGATAGCTCAGAGGTGACGTAGTTCGACAATGACATTGACAATGGAGTTGCGATAGATGACAAGATGGACAAAGGATTAGATGGATAGCTTGATTTGATAAGGCGATAAGGGTGAGCAAACAACAAGCCATGATAAGTATCGTTATGTGGTTTGATGGATGTGGAAGAAAAGATGGATGAGGACTGAAATCCTAAAAGATGGAGGATGCAGTTTATCACAAATATCACCTATTTCCAGGTTTTCACCACTTGCTTTTATTTGCACCATTTTTTTATTCCCTTGCATTGGGGTTTTTAGGTATAAAACTTGCGAAGATGCATATTGTTGATGGGATCATCGAACAACTCACCTTCTGATGTTGCTAATTGATAGGCTCCTGATCCATAGGAAGCAATGATTACGTAAGGACCAAGACAATTGGGTTTAAACTTGCCTTTATTTTCCTTGTCCTGTTGATTTCTGGGATTTTCCTTGAGAACTAGGTCACCAACTTGAAAGACTCTGGGTTTTATCCTATGGTTGTAGCTTCTTGACATCCTTTGTTGGTAGGCTTTGAGATAATTAAAGGCATTTTGTCATCTTTCCTCCAACAACTCTAACTCTTGAAGTCTAGAAATCCAATACTCTTCATTAGTTATTAGGCCCTTCAATGATACTCGTAAGGATGGTAGCTCGACCTTGACAGGCAAGATGGCTTATGAGCCATAAACCAGGGTGTAGGATGTTGCACCTGTGGGTTTTCGAATGCTTGTATGGTAGGTCCACAGAGTAGGATTTAGTTGGATATGCTAATCATGACCAGCATTATTGACAGTCTTCTTCAAGATTTTCAAGATGGTTTTATTAGACGCATCCGCTTGACCATTTCCTTGGGGGTAGTACAGGGTGAAAAATGATGTTGTATATGGAACTTGTCACAGAGTTCTTTAACATCCTAATTTTTAAAGGGTTTGCCATTATCAGTGATAATGGATAAAGGAATGCCATAGCGACAAATGATATAATTCAAGATGAGTGAGGCAATTTGCTTGCCTGTGACATTGGTTAAGGGTACGACTTTGATCCACTTAGTAAAGTACTTAGTGACAATTATTATGAATTTATGGCCATTTGATGATGGGGGGTGAATCTTGCCCACAAGGTCAAGTCCCCACTGACAAAAAGGCCACGAAGTCGTTAAAGGCTGTAGCTCTTGTGCCGACGCATGTATTAGATTTCCGTGAATTTGACATTTCTTGCACCTATTCATAAAATGATAAGAGTCGGTTTCCATAGTTGGCCAATAGTATCCCATACGCATGAGTTTCTTAGCCAAGGTAGGACCACTAGAGTGGGTTCCACACATTCCTTCGTGAACTTCCCTTAAGGCGCTTTGATATTACTCACTTTCGAGACACCTAAGGAGAGTACCATCAAGACCTCATCGATAAAGGATATCGGTAATTATGGTATAACAAGCAGCTTGAAGGATGAAGGTTCTTCGTTGATTATTCAATAAACCAGGTGGTAAGGTGTTCTCTTTCAGATAGGTATAGATATTTCCGTACAAGGGGGAATCAGATCCTACTATGTGGCATATGATTCTTTTTTCAAGGATATCATAAGCTGGATTAGACACTAGCTCAATTAAGAACTCATAACGTGACTGATTTTTCAGTATATCAAGGAGTGATGCAATGGTTGCCATGGCATCTGCAGCTTTATTCTCCAATCTTGGTATTTTTTCAAAGGAAATCACAACAAAATATTCTTTCAAGTCATCTAGCATATGCTTGTAGGGTATTAACTTCTCATCCTTGGTTTGATAGTCATCATTTGCCTGATTAATGACTAGTTGTGAATCTCCATACACATGAAGCTCTCGGACTTTCCATTCTACAACCATTTTGAGACCATTGACCAATGCCTCATATTCTCCCACGTTGTTGGTACAAGGGAAGAGTAATCTATATGATTTTGGGATTGTATCTCCTTGAGGTGTGACTAAAAATATGCCTGCTCCTGACCCATGCTGAGTATAAGATCCATCATAATAGAGTTTCCATGCTTGTGTTGTTATGTTGAAGATGGCTTCATCTGGAAATTCAAAGCTTAATGGATTGTCATCGTGCAATGGTGCATCCACTAACTGATCCACAATCACTTGGCCTTTTATTGCTCTTCTATCCACATATTCAATGTCGAACTCGCTAAGAATCATTACCCACTTAGATAATCTACCTGTCAGAGTAGCCTTATTGAGCAAATATTTCAATGGATATATTTTTGCTACCAACTTGATTGAATGTGTGAGCATATAATGTCGTAGTTTTTGGGATGCAAAGACTATGGCAAGGCATGCTCTTTAAATAGGTGTGTATTGTAACTCATAGCCTACTAATGTTCAACTAATGTAGTAAATAGCCCGTTCCTTTCCTTCATAGTCCTGCTATGCCAATAAAGCCCCTAGAGCAGTTGGTGTAGCTGAAATATAAAGAAAAAGTGGTTTGCCTTGAATCAACGGCATCAAGATTGGAGGATTCATCAAATATTCTTTCAGGAGTTGAAAGGCTTGCTCACACATCTCATCCCATCTGAAAGGAATGTTCTTGTGAAGGAGATGGGTAAATGGATGACATTTGTTAGCTAATTGTGAGATAAACCGACAGATAGATTGCAACTTTCCTTGCGATGACCTTAGTTGACTAATATTTCTAGGCGGTGGCATGTCCATTATTGCTTTCACTTTGGTCAGATCCACCTCAATTCCTTTGGCTGAAACTATATATCCTAAAAGTTTGCCGGATGTGACTCCGAACACACACTTTGTTGGATTCAAGCAGACGTTGAATTGCTCCAGTCTCTAAAATATTTTATCTAATACCTGTAGGTGTGTTTCTCTTGTGAGTGATTTGGCTAGAATATCATCCACATAATCTTCCATAATGGTGTGCATCATATCATGGAAGATTGCTATCATTGCTCTTTGGTATGTTGCTCCTACATTTTTTAGTCCAAATGGCATTAGACACCAACAATATGTACCCCATGGACATGTAAAAGTGGTCTTGTGTTAGTCTTCTAGCACTACTTTGATATGATTGTAGCCAGAAAACCCATCCATGAGAGATAGCATAGTATGCCCCGCTGTAAGGTCCACAGTGATGTCGATATTAGGCAAATGAAAGTCATCCTTGGGGCAAGCTTTATTCAAATCCCTAAAATCATTGCAAAGTCTGATCCTTCCATCCAGTATTGAGATAGGAACAATATTGGAAATCCATTCCAGATAGTCAATTGGTCTGATAAACCCAACATCTAACAGCTTCTTCAATTCTTCTTTCACTAACAGTGCTATATGCAGATGCATCTTCCTTAGCTTTTGTTTTAATGGTTTAGCTCTTGGAGCTAGTGGTAAATGATGCATCATGAGATCTAGATCAAGTCCAGACATATTTGCATAGGATCAAGCAAAATTAATCTATCTCTGTTTGAAGAATTGGATGAGTTTTGGCCTTTCTTGTTTAGATAAAGATTCTGCGAGATGGATTATCTTTGGATTGTCTTCTGTGCCAATGCTGACAAGTTTTGCTGGTTCTATCGAAAATGATGATCTCTCATGATGTGTAAGGTTGGGGAGAGTGTCAAGCCTTTCATTCTTTGGCACCTCAGAGAGGTTTTCACCATCGGATTCGTCCTTTATTTTTTTACTTTTTTCATGATCTAACACTGTCGCAGAGCAGTTTTCACCATTAGATCTATTTTTTACTTTTACATTTTTGTGACTAAAAGGCTTGGGACTCTCTCCAAAATAAGCCTTGTCATTGAGTTCTATAGTAAAGCCAGCTTTATGATCTCCTGATGGTAAGTGATCCCTTAGTTCTAGATAGTCAATAATAGCATCGTCATTTTGAAAGGTATCTAGTTTGGGGGCCTCTTGTAGTTCCCAATCTATAAGTTCGGGATATACAAATGGTAGAGGATCATCGAGTTGGTCTGACTCAAGGGAAATGATGGTTAGAAAAGAGGAGTTGTCTAGGTTTGTGGGGGTATTTACAAGGTCTAAAACAATACTCTCCTCAGTATTATCTATCAAGTGTGACATCTGACCTTCCTCTTGAGACTCACTCTCAGTATTTTGTGAATCGAACTCTTGCGGTCTAGGCCTTGAGATTTGACCCTCATGGTATGTATTTGTTGAGCTATAGGTTTGAACCACATCAATGCCTTTATCTTCACAAGATAGCTCAGAAAGACTATCCCATTCCCATTCATTCCAGTTTGTGTCACTCCCTGCTTGCAATTTGTGGATTTGCTCAACTAGATTGGTGGTGACCTTTTCCTTGTCTTTTCCTTTGTATCCTAGCCCTGTAGTGTCTCAGACTAATAAGGAAGAAGGTTGTATGGGTTCCATGATACCTTCTTTTCTCAAGCCTATGGGACTATGCCCATCATATCCCATTCTTTGCAAGATAGTGAAACCTGGGCCATACTGTTCAGTTTGTAATTGAGGTTGTTCATCTTGTGGCTTGGATTCCATATCTTCTTCTTTGTATAGCCATTAAATGACATCTTTCTCATCACTTTCATCTGATAGAGTACCCCATTTGATAAAAGGACCTTTAGGAGTGTTTAATGACTGTGGTTTGTCCATAGATGGTTTGCCATAAGACTTGGGTGATAGGGGTAGTTTTGCAAGACAAAAGGTTTGCTCAATGGAATACTCTCCTATCCCCTTATCTTTGAGCTTGACTTTTAGTTTGGCTATTTTAGATGTAGAAGGTATTGAACTTGGGTCAACAAGGGCTATAGAGGATGAGCTTGCATGGTTGGTAGGTATGACAACTTTCGGCTTTGGTTTGATGGTGTTGCAGTATTGAAATGGGTCGAGATCACCTTGGATAGTAATCTCTTGGCCATTGTAAGGGAACTTTATACATTGATGATAGGTGGATGGTATGACCTTCATCGCATGTATCCAAGGTTAGCCAAGGAGATTATTGTAGCTAGTTCCATGTCAAGTACTTGGCAAACCACGTCTTTCTCTACCAGTCCAACTCGTATTTGCAAAACAACAGTGCCTTTAGATGTCCTTTCTTCCTCATCATATGCCTTGATTGTGATATTCTTCTTTGGGTCAACAACATTCTCAGAGAACCCTAATTCAAGGATTAATTTTAGTGTGCATATATTTAAACATGCCCCTCCATCTATAAGGACCCGTTTTATTCTGTGTTTATGAATGAGGGCTTCGATGTGAAGAGATGCATTATAAGGTTGAGTAATGAACATGTCATCTTTTTTGGTAAAGATAGGAAGTGAGGGGTAGTAAGATGTCCTACCATGGATTGGAATTGCTCTTGGGCTATATTAGTTGGCACAGTGGTTTCCAATAGAGCTTTTTCTAGGATAGCCTTATGGGATGGTGAAAGACGCAAAAGCTCCAATATAGATATATGTGTGGGTGTCTTTTGGAGTTGGTCTAGGACATTATACCAATTGGATACGGAAGATGGTTTAGGTGGAGCCCCTTGGAGAGTAATCTTTCCATGACGAGTGGTTACATTACAATCGGGCTTGTTATTTATAGTAATCACATTTACATGTGAATCACTTTTAGAGATGTGGTTAAAGGTGTATTCATATGATACATTCGTGTAATTGACTTTGTTACCACCATTATTTTTTTGCTTAGAGGGACCTCCCTTCTCATAGTTAGGGAGCAGATTCTTGAATGCCATATGGTTATCATTGGATGCATGCCCATCAATTGATATATCTTCGCGATCTATCAAGTCTTGTATGGTGTTTTTTCAGTCGTTGGCAATCATTGGTTTTATGGCCTTTGCTTCTATGGAATCCAAAAAAGTTAGAATCTTTCCACCAAGAGGGTTTTAACTTGGGTTCATATTCTCTTATCCTCGGAAGCGTTATAAGGTTGTTTGCTATGAGCTTCCTTATGGCTGATTCAATTAATTCCCCTAATGGTGTAAATTTTTTGCGAGGAGGAAAGTTTGTTGGTCATGGTTCATTGTTTGGAGGTTTGTTTGAAGGTGTATTGTTGTGTGGACTTGAGAGATTTAGAATAGGTTGTTTTGGTGTCACACGTTTTGCATTTACTACTCCATCATTGACAATGTTCTTGTTATTAGTCCAAAACCTCAATTTATCCGTGTTGTTGCTTGAACTAGGTATATCCTTATAGATTTTTATTTGTTCTTTTGCTATCAAGGCTTTCTCAATAAGTAGTACCATCTCAATGACCTTACTAAAAGAACTAGGACATTGGATTTGGATTTGATAGCTTAATTTGATGTTCAAGTTATGGACAAACATTTCAATCATTTGCTTTTTGGGAATATGATAAGGACATTTACTAGCAAGTTGTCTCCACCTTTGTAAGAAAGTGGCGAAAGATTCTCCATTCTTTTGTTTGTTATTGCATAGATCTAACATTGAAATCTCATGTTCAATATTGTAGAAGAAATGAGTGACAAAATTGTCCACTAGTTCATTGAATGTTCAGATTCTGGAGGTAGACAAGAGAACCACTCCATAGCTTGACCTCCTAGGCTGCGTGGGAAGAATCACATAAGATATGTCTCATTATGGTCGACTTATAAGCATGCAACGCTGAATTCTCTAATGTGGTCATGTGGATCACCTTTCCCTCTATATTTGTCAAATTTAGGGACTTCAAATCTTGAAGGGAAAGGTACCATGACCAAGCTTTTGTCAAAAGGATATGGAGATATATCCTCTAATGAGTAATGTTTTGTGGAAGTTCCCATTTGTAGGTCCACAAATTATTGTTTTAAGGCTTGAATTTGTTGCGTGAGTGTATCTAAAGGATTTAACATATCCTTAGCCTTTTCATTCTTGGGAGCTTCTGTTTCATTTGATAAGTTTGTTGCTCTCAATTTTGAAATGTGAAAATTAGTGGGTAGCTTGGCACCTTGTTGTGCAAGTAAGAGGAAGTATTTGTGAGGATTCGTTGTTATGACCTTATCCATCAATTTTTGAAATTTTGGATCTTGTAAGCATTTATCAAGCTCTTCTTGGTTGATTTCTTCCTCTTCATCACTAGAAGAGTGTACATTACTATTTGTGTAATCCATTTCTTTTCTTCTTTTGGCTTGAGACCTAGTTTCAACCATACAAAAGTGTGATGCGAATGAAATTAGATGAGAGACTTGTGGATGTAAGTGATATTTGTGATGGGATATAGTTTGGGGTGAAAGATTGGATTGAATATGTTGGTGATAAGATTTTCTAAAGGTGGTGTTTTGATTCCTTGTTCAAATAATGGTCTTGAGCTATGATGAATAACTATCAAAGTGTTGATATAAAGTGAGTCAAATAGGGATGATTGTAACCACTATTGATATAGACTAACCTTGTTAAGATGTTTAGTGTAGTTTCTAGATAGAGGATGATTGATCCCGATAGGGAAACTAACCAATTTGTTTGTTTGAATAGTAAAAATCTTAATGGCACCTTGGGAAAATTTGTTTTTGTTTGATTTTGGAAAGGCTAGATATGAGATATGAGTGAAATGTTTGAAAATGGGTATGGGATGAATTTTTATGGTTTCAATGACTTCTCAAGTGTATCCTAGGTAGAAATGGGTATCCAAAATTGATTTTGTTATTTTCTAAAAACCTCAGGAATAGCTCACTATTGTGGATGCACAATTTTATATGCACAGAAACAGGGTTCAAATGCGTAGCTCTGTTGTGTGTATGCGTGGCAGGATTTATATGCATAGCAGGATTGTTTAAATGTGTAGTAGGATGTTTCAAATGTGAAGCAGAAGTATACGCATAGAAAGAAGTGTCAAATGCACAACAATAAGTTTCAAATATGCAGTTCTGTTCCAAGTAACTATGTTTTTGATCAAGCTTGATTGTTTTGGCATGTTTTTCAAGATAACCTAATGTTTTTCTTGTGATGATTTTCTTTGTTTTTAGGCAAGAAAACATAGCAAATAGTACAATTTGATGTTTTTGACATTTAGTGTTTAACACAAATTTGAAGACATGTACAATCCTAGGTGAGAAAGGATACTACTTGTTGAATCCCAAATTGGATTTCTCTAGCCACTTAAATCAAGGTGGACAGCTAGAAACTTGGTAGCACTGGCTCCCCCTTACACGGCACACACTTCTCAAGCACACCAAGTTTCATTCCCCAAAAGAGGAATTTATGTCTCTACACATGATTAGTGAAAATGTTGGGCGGCTTCAGAGGTCTGACCTCCTACGTCAACAAGTAAAGGGATTTTGGCCTCTAAAACAATGGTTCTTAGTAAACTTTGAGGGACTAATGCCTTGCGAGCATGCGACAAGCTACTAAAAGCTTTGACCAATCCTACTAAGAGTTTCAAATACTTCACACAATGTGAAAATCATTTCCACAAAGTGCTAGTACACCTCTTTTCAATTTGGCACCGAAAGGCAAGGCTGATACTGGTTAGGACTTGGCTTTCGCCTTATCCCATTTATATAGCGGTTCAAAGGAAAGCTCCACTTAAGGTTGTTCGTCTTGGATGAAGCGCAATCCAAGAGTAGGCCTTTCTAAGGGTAAACAAGAAAAGGGTAGATGAGTCTGGCTTTTTGATCACCCAAGGTGTTGCAAGGGGAGAGCATATGCCTATCACCTTTGCAAGCACAACAAACACTTGTTTATTGATTGCCTAGATTAAGCTAAGTGTGACTAATCTAACAACACAAAATGCCATATTTGCATGATAGCATAAAAGGAAAGATAGTTAAATTTAGCCTCTTAATTAAATTATGCGATGATTTGCATGCAAGATTGGAATTTACTCCTCCTAGTTAAAACTAAGATATGATTGTATGTAAGATTGTATGCAAAATTTGTATGAAAAATTTGTCCAATTAACCTCCTAATTTAGACTATGTGAAGATTGTAATGCAAAATTTTTCCAATTTACCTCCTAATTTAGACTATGTGAAGATTGTATGCAAGATAGAATTACTCCTCCTAGTTAAAACTAAGTTATGATTGTATGCAAGATTTGTAATGCAAAATGGTATGATTACTCTTCCTATTTTAAACTAGGTACCATTAGATTAACAAAGTATGAGTAAATGATGTCTAAACCAAGCCCTAAACCTGCAAAACCAATTGTCAGTAGTTTGAATACATTTCTTTGATGATCGATGACAACTGCAACAAGAGTTAGCATAAAAAATTATCAAAAGACTTATACTAAAACTGACTAACTTCAAATTCATAGAAATAGACAACAGATGCACAACAAAATGGGTTATATGCGCAGAAAGACAAATGTGCAGCAAAATGTATCAAATGTGTAGCGGGGTGAATTAAATGCACAGGAAGAATGGATGCACAACAAAATTTGTCATATGCGCAGTAGGAATGATCATATGAGTAGGACTGCAAATTTTCTTCACAGGCGCGCAGAACTAGAACTTGAATGCACATAAACAACCTGTTACGACTGTAAGTACACCAAAAACTCAAATTTGGAAGTTAAAAATGGGGCAAGGCCCCATGGTGGGTGCCAAAAATGTGATTGATAATTTGAAACTATTGTAAGAACCTACTAAGATACCACAAATACTCTAGAATTCCTACTCAAATTCAATACATTAATGAAACTAAGAAAAATGCAAAAAACATAAGTTATACCTTGCAAACTGATTTATCCTGTGCATTCCATTATCTCCTATCTTCTCAATGATCTTATTGGTAATGATATTGCTCTCATAATTGTACTTCTTTGCTTTCCAAGATGACAATGAGATGAATGGAATAGTGGATTCAATGTGCAATGTAACAAGCCTACAATGCAACTATGCTAGTGATGAGGGTATGAAGCTAATGATAAAAGCCATGATATTGATAATGTTATGAAGCTAGATGATATGCAACTATGGAGATTATGATACTAATGCAAATTTGGGGGGGGGGGCAAAGGCACGCTAGATTGCTTGATGGAATTTCTGCAGCATGTAAGTACTATAGCTCTTGTGATTGTTGAAATGGAGGTGATGAGCTTCCATTTATAGGCCAAGGAGAGGTCCAATCCAAGTGTCAAAAGATCCATGGTGGAGAATAAGTCTTGTAACATGTACGGTCAAGATCAAATTGGTTGGGATGAGGGAGGTAAATGTGGAAGATGTTCCTACTATGAAGACAAGGTGGAGAAATACGTGGAACCATAAGCCACATGTCATGATGCTCACAAGGACCATTGAGACAAAGGTGGAAGACCATGAGAAGCACATGGAGGAAGGAGTCCTTGGTTGTTGGAATGTGAGAGGGAATATAGGATTTGGAAGACAAGTGTCTTTGACCATGTTTGATGGTTGAGAAGAAATAGGGCACATGTTGAGGGGATAACTGACTAATTAAATATTAAGAATATTTAATTATTGGTGCAACATGATGAGGTGTCCAATGACGTGGAAGATGACATGGATGAGATAATGTGGATTTTAGACATAGGACTTTGTCTTAGAGGGAATAATTAAATAATTTAGGATTATTTAATTAGGGATGACATTAGAGGGAATTTAGGATAATTAAATAAATTGATTTTATTTAATTATTGAAAGAATATGATAGAAGTGAATCCAATAAAGAAATTAGTGTATTTGTTTATTGATAGAAGAGTAAGAATAAAATAAATATTAAAATATTTATTTAATTCGACTTGAGCCATTTTTAGGTGTATACAACCAATACAAAATAACTCTATTGTTTATAACATCGTGATCCAAATACTCTCAAATTCGCATAACGTGATAGCTTGCTATTGCTTGAGGATGATAGAGTGCTTCAATGATTGAGTGCTTAAGTGATTGATAGTTCAAGAATCAAAATGACAGCATAAGGCTAAGATAATGAGAAGTTCTTCAAAAATCAAAATGACAGCATAAGGCTAAGATAAAAAGTGATTACAAATGGCTTAGAGGAGGTGTGCTTATATGCTTTTCCTTGAAAAGAATGGAGGGTTGAGATCAAAAGAATTTGAATTATGATCAACAGTTAAGAATGAATGAGACAATAAGCCATGAGTTAACTAAGGAGTTAAATCCAAAAATCAAGGGATTGCTATATGTTAACTCCCAAAAATCAAGGAATTGACACATGTTAGCTTCCAAAAATCAAGGAATTGACATATGTTAACTCAAAGTCAATTTGAAGGGTGGAGATTAAGTTGTAGGATTTTTTGATCAATGGTAGGATTAAATGAGGCAAAAAGCCACAGATTTAGGAATTTAAATAATAATAATAATTATTATTTAGCATCCAAAAATGGTTGGAGGAATAAATAAGATTTTATTATTTATTTCAAGAAGAAGTGTGAAGGAAATTAAATAAATTTGATTTATTTATTTAATTTAAGGTGTTAGTTAATTAAATCATTTTTAGATTATTTAATCATGAGGAGGGATGGTGAGAATAATTAAATATGATTTATTTAATTATTAGGAAAGATGGATAAATAATTAAATTTGGAAGAATAGTTAGATTAACTAAATAATAAATATTATTTAATTATTTAATTAATAAGGGAAACTAGAATAAATATGCAAGTGTGATCTATATGAAAATGTAAATAATAATCTATGTTAATTTTGGGTGTCTACATTTTGCCCCTCTTTGATATAATGTCACGCCCATGTGGCACTGTATCAAAGAACACTGAAGAAAAAGTTGGCAGCATGCCCCGGTGATGCCCCCACGGGAGGTTGGCTCAGAGAACACAAGGCAAACTCTCGAAAACAAGACACATTAATTTCAAGGAAAAGCATATAAAATGAAAATTGGGATAAAATCGATATGTGATATGCCTATGGTTTCTATGATTGTATGTTATGATGTAATGTGATATTATTTGGATATGGACATGGTATATAGATATGGATGTTTTTGCACTCATTGTATTTCCTTCATAGTTTGGAATAGATCCATCTAGGATATTATTGGTGTTACTTCCCCTTTTTGGATTCAATATTACTATTTACTTTTTCTTAAATAGTACAGTTATGTGGATATGTTTTAACATCATAGAAAATGATGATATGAATAGAAAAGGTTAATTTTATGAAATTATGGATTTTTATTTGATTATAATCAATTTGATGTTATGAATTAAAATGTCTTTCGATATGAAAATGAAATGATTTGATATAAAAGTGTTTTGATCAGAACATTGGTACTCTGACCACAAATTATATGTGAGATTGTCAATGACAGGAATAGATGGAACATGTTTGTCAAGAAGAAAGAAGAAGAGAAAGCATCTTTGAGAAAGAGAGAATAGACTCTGGAATAACCCATGGGTACTTGCCACTGAAAATGATTATCAGGTAGATAAACCTAGATGCCTTAAGTTAAGCTTTGATTATGGGCTAAGTCAATCTTAGACGAGATGTCAAGGTTTACAAGAATAGGTCTTTCTTCTTTTCATAGTTGTCATATTGAGTATGGGAAATCGACATCTACGTTGTAATACTCGGTATCTTGTCGTCAAATATGGACGACCGACATATTGTTATATATATATATATAAATGTATACACTTGAGAACAAGTTGTAAGTCGTGTCTTGTTTAGTGGTTTGGTGCAAAAGTCGAAAGCTATGCGTAAGTCAACCCCAAACCTTGTTTTGAGTTTACGCTCAATTTGTCCTTATCGTCGTAAAGCTCTACGAGCGTATGATGTAAACGTCTACTTGCAAAATTTGACGGATGTTGAATTGTTTCTATATTGGGCTATTATCATATAATAAAAGGTTTAAATAATGTTTTAAATCTTGAGACCATGGCGTGTAGTACCTTTGGTCGTATTGTATTGGAATATACAAAATTATATTAGTTATATTTAAATTGTAGTTTTGAGGTAATTCCTTTATTCTTTTGTGATGTTGGTAATTGGGCAGTAGCTCAAAAGGGACTCACTTAAGTCTTTACTATGATGTCTTTTATTTCAAAACAATCTATTTACCCTTGAGCTTCAACTCTACGAATGGTTGTCGGCTTATCCATTATTTTTAGTTATGCATTTGATTTATACTCATAATCGGTTATGAGTGGTGAGACATCTTATCCAAACTAAAAACCGCCACCTCGCAAAGTGATTGAACTCCACTTTTCTGAGTAGTTGCGAACTTAGTGGGAAATCAAGCCTTTTTTGGGTAGTGGTCACAGATTAGAGGAGATGGTTACGCCATGCAGGGTGGTTACCCAGTTGATAGGGCATGATTTGGAGAGTGGGAAAAGTTAGTTGTTGATGGGAAGAACGGGATTTAGAGAAGAGGGAGTCGAGTTTGGAGACGGGGGAGAAAACGGTGAAAGGAAGCTGAGAGGTGGGGAGCGAAAGAGGAAGTGTGAATGAGTAAGAGAAGAATGAGCTCTTGGAAGCCACTGGAGGTTTTCTTCAGGTTTTACTTCATTCCTCCTCTACACTGTCAAGGACAAACCAGAATGTTTATTTAGGACTGGCACCAGTTTGTTATTTGAAGGAATTCAGTATTGTCTCGATGATGTAATACATGGATTGTTAGCAACTTTAAAACCTGTAGGTTGTCATTTCTTTCTAAACAGAAACAATGTTATTTGTTCTTGAATCACTCCGCAGTCTTTAAACTCATAGCTATAGCACATTTGTATCTCGATAGCATTATTGTTGGTCGGTTAAAACTGTGTCGTTATATTGTTTAGCTTCTGAAACATATGGATATGTGGAGAGCACTTAAGTAGACTGTGTTTTGTCCAAAGAACTAGCTTTTTAGTCATTACAAAACCGCAGTGGACTAACCCTAGTCAACATAGGAAGTATCCTCAGCTGGCTTGCGATTAGTTACGATTGGCCTTGTCATATTTAAAAACTTGTTTCATAAAAGACTTGAAAATGTGTTAACCGTCGGTAGGCGAGGAACATTAGTGTGGAATGTATGTCGATGTGTGTAAGAATACTCAGCCTCCCAAAAGTTCTGAATCTTTAGTTGGTTAGTCGACCATAGAGAGCATTCTACACTTGCTGCGATTGATAACTAATTAAAGTCCATTAAATCATTGTATATAGCTCTTTTCGCTTTAAATCATTCAAACTTCTTTGACTTCAAAGGAGGATATAGAGTTAAGGAAGAGATAGAGTTAAGAAGTATATAGTGTTGCTTTTGGTCTAAATTGTTAAACATGTTAGATAAGGAAGTTTTAAGGCTGACACAATGAGTTATAGTTATATAAACTTGCATGTATTTTCCTTGCAAATAGAAACAACATGAAAGGATTTCTAAATACCTAGTATGATAAAAGATTAAGCTGTGTCGAAAATTTGATAGTTCAAAGAAGACCTTTAAGAGTCTTTAAACTTTAACTCAGGGCCTTCGAGTTTTGAATTCTATAAATTGGTTTATTGTGAAACCCTTTCGAAAAAAATATAGTTAAGTTTAATGTCCACTCTTGAGGGAATAATTTAAGCATTGGGCTGACTTAGAGATCAACTGATTAACTTATATTATTATCCGATTTATCGATAAGCTAGGAACCCATTCTTTTAACATATGGATGGAAATGTCTCCATAAGCTAAGAAGAGAGAAGTAAACCTCACTGCCATGCGCTTATGCATGATGAGTTTGGAACACCTAGAGGTTATCAAGGTCGTTATATTGAACTTATGTATAGGTAACTGTAGGATTGTGATTAATTCGAGTCGAGTCGAGGTGGGTGAACTTATTACTTGCATTGATACAACGCTAATTATATTCAAATCCTTTGGCCAAGGTAATGCATGTGCCTCAAGTGCATTGATAGTTCACCGTGACTGGATGGCGTAGCTTGTGGAGTGGTCATGCTTGACTAGAGGGTATCTACGGGATTGCATGATAACAAGTTACGTAGGTCACAACACCAGTACTCAGATGGCAAACACCATTGGTTATCCTAAGTCTATCCTCTTTGAGTAGGGTAGGGCCGATTCCAGATAGGAAGGAGTGCGGGAGACCGATGGTCTATGGTTGGAGGTTAAGCTCCTTGAAGATACTTTCTCTTCTATATTCCTGAGGATTGCCGAGACTTGAATTTGGATGGTCGACAATTGAGATGCAGTGACTTTGGTAAGCTTCTATTTTGAAAATGTTCTAAGTAACTTTTACCAACATATTGTTTAATGTTGTAGATGGATATATATTCCTTGTATAATTTATAATTTCATGTTTATTTTTAGTCGATGGATGAACTACTTGGTTTAAAAATGAGAAACAAATTATTTTTCTGTTTTAAACTTTCAAAGAAAAAAAATTATTACCTTTGGTTAAACTTAGTTTTTAGGGTGAAAACAAAACTGGGTGTTACAATTGGTTATGCTTTCTTTTTCATCATAGAGCGATTACACACACATGCATACATGCACTCATGCCGCCATTCCTCACTTTCCTTCATACACATCATGGTGTAGAGATCTTCAAACTTCCTTAGAATGTGACATAAAACAATGAAAGATTGAAGATGTAAAACAAAATAAGATAAAGAGATAAGATCATCTAAAGTATAAGATAAGATAAAAGATACAAATGACAAAATAATAAAAGATAAAACACTAAAAGACACAAGATATGAGATAAGATAAAGGATATAAAATGGGAAAAATGATAATAGATAGTGATAAATGATAAAGAAAAGAATATAATTATGATAAAATAAATGGATAAAAGAAGAAAAAGGTAAAAAAAAAAGACAAATGACAATAAAATGATTTGATACACATAGACAACATTCTTCAGCCACATTTTGACCACCAAACACACATGTCATAGAAAAAGATACAAATTTATATACATTGACCAAGGCACTCCTATGCTAAACTACCCATAAGGGACAAAAGAGATATATATAAAAATACATACAACATACCAAAAAGAAAGAAAACACAAATGGCCCCAAAAAGTCACCAAATAAAATAAGTTAAAACATCACAATGTCCTTTGCCAATTTATTAAGTTTAAGACTTAGAAAAAAATGATAGCCTGATATAGGAAAGTTATATCTTGTCAAGGCATCATGATTTTGATATTATATTTTGATTTTGAAAGATTTTTCTTTTTAGACAAAGTTAGGAGATTAACTTAATTTATAAGGATCTTTTGAACGTCAAGGCTTCTTACTTATTAGTTTATTTGTGTGGATCTTTTGAACGCCAAGGCTTCTTGCTTATTAGTTTATTTGTGTGGGAAAGTTAGGATATTAGCTTTTTAGAAAATTTTAAAGATTTGTTTCAAGGATCCATATGCGTAACCATATCTAAGACATGCTCCTAATAATGTAATTTAAAAGAGACAACAATACACCCAATGGATGGGGAAAACATAGATGCCAAAGGTACAAGACACAAGGTAGGAATTGTAAAATTTTGCTTTTGGATTGCACTGTTTGTGTTTTTGTCTCAACATTTCGGATCACACTCAGTGATCCATCATCAGGAAGAGGATAAAATGGAGTAGGATTGCAGAATAAAGCCCTATAAAAGGAGAGAGGGGGGTTGGGGTTGAAAGTGAAGAAGGGAGAGAAACTCATTAATTAAACCCAAGAATTAATATACAATTAAAGAAGGAAGACCAAAAAATTATATAGAATAATAATATCATAAGAATAGAAAATTAAACTAATAAATCTAAACTATAACACCAAATGAAATGACTAAAAAATCTATACTCAAAGGATATATGTAGTATATTATATAAAAAGGACAGATAAGCAAATTAAGAAGAGGAAGAAGAAATAATGACTTAGAATAATAAAATGAATAATAATACAATAAAAGCAATGAGTATAAATGACAATATAAAATAATAATAAAAAAACTAAATATATAAAAAAAGGGGGGGACATAAAAATCAATTAAGCAAAAAAAGGAAAGATTAAGGTGAAAAAATATGCAGAGAAAGAACTCTAAAAACAATAAATAAGAAGCAAAACAAAATAAAGAAGGAATAAATATGTAACCCAATTTATAAAGAAACAAGAAGAATAATAGGAGGCACAAGAAAAATAAGTTAAATAATACATAATGATAGTTAAGGCCACAATGAAAAGAAAGATACTATAAACAACCAACATGTCATGCAGCGCAACAGATTGAAACTAGAAAATTATAATGAGAACAAGTAAAAAACTAAAACGATCAAAAGCAAAGGGTACACAATGCAATCAAATAAATATATATAATGAATAGAAAAAAATGAATAGTACTTAAGGACAAAAGAGAAGCAAAGAAAGAGGATGTGAGACAACAAAGAATAATAGAGAGGAAAAAACCACAAAAGAGGCGTAAAAGTAGCAAGGAGAAATAAATGAGGGGAACTACCTAAGAAGTCACAAAAAATATTAATGTGCAATACATATATCAATATGCAAAGATACCAAATTACATCATACAAAGGTATAATACAATATGCAATACATAAAACAATGCCATATAATAAATATAATGAATGCCACACAATTAAGTGATATAATATAATATGCAATAATACTAGAATATATCAATAATAAATCCAAATAAAAGGTTAAGGATGTAAAATTAAGAAGAAAAATGATGATAAGAACAATATAGATAGTGCAAAAGAACCAATATATGACAAATAATATAAAGAAAAGTTCAGCAAATAATAAATTACAAAAAGAAGCTATAAATAAAATAAGATAAATTAATAAAAATATTAAAGAAAAGAAAAGGCCATAGAGTAAAGAAAGAGAAAATAAAAATAAAATTTGCCAAGAGTGAAACCAAATGTAAACTATAACGATCAAAAGAGCAAAGGGCACACAATAAAATAAAATTAATAACTATAATAGATTACAAAGAAGAAAGATTACTATCTATAATAAATTAAAAAGAAGATGGATAGCACAAGGGGACAAAAAAGAAGCAGAGAAAGAAGATCAAACACAACGAAATGTGATAGCAAGGAAAATCACAAAAGAAGAGCAAAAAGTAACACGGTGAAAATAAATGAAGCAACTAACATGAGAAAGCACAACCTACCCAAGAGAAGAGACCTCACGAACACCACACTGTGCAAAAAGAAAGACGGTGACACAAACACTAGGGGAAAGAAGATAGACACAGGAAAGGAAGAGGACAGGGGAGGGTGGAAGGGGGAGGGTGGGGAGGAGAGGACAAAGGGAAGGACAGGAAAGGAGAGGAGAAGAAAGAGAAGGATTAGGTTTGAAGAGGGGGGGTTAGGAGAGAGTCCAACAGGGGTAGCCATGCTGGACTTAAATGCCAACCTTCATCATGATTAAGATTCATAGGATGGTTCCTAATGAAGATGACTTCAAGGAGTTTTCTTCTGAAAAAATTATCCTCTTTGATGAGAACTTGGGTGTCCTCAAGAAAAATGTGGTGTTTGGTATAGAAAGAATGCTCTGTGAGGGCGGATTTAGAAATCTGATCATGTCTAAGGTCAGCACAATGCTCCTTGATCCTTGTACTAAAAGAACATCCAGTTTCATCGATATATGGTGTACTGTATGAGCAAACAATTTTATAGACTCCAGAGTTGAGCATTATATGTCTAGGATCTTTAACGAAGGGGATAAGATTCCTAACTATGGAAGAGGGTTTAAAGGTGCACATGAGGCCTTTCTTACGTAAAATTTTTGAGATCTTATTAGAGAGGCCTTCTATGTAAGAAAGAGTAGCAAGACCGGAATAGGAGGAAACATCAGGCTTGGACTTAGAGTTGGTACGGTATTTGGCACTGGCAAAGGCTCTAGAGATGGATTTATTGCTGAACCCATTAAGTTTGAAAACTTGAGAAAGGTGAGAGAGTTCAAGGCCAATGTGCTCATCATCACAGATGCGGTAAGCACAAGTGGCTAGTGTCTTAAGTACACCAGCCTTTTGGCTAGGATGGTGAAACGAGGAGGCATGGAGGTATAGATCGGTGTGGGTAGATTTCCTGTAGACTCGGCGACCTAATGAACCATCATTTTTCCTAATGATCAGGACATCAAGGAAAGGAAGTTCATTGTTGGCGTCGAGTTCTTTAGTGAATTGAATACGATCTACCAAATTGTTAAGATGGAAGTGTTAAGGTAGGAATACTGCACATCAACCATTTATGTTCTAGAGGATTAAGCATAGAATTTTTTAAGGTGCATGACATTGATGGGTTCGTCCAAAGATTCCCCTTCAAGAGTTGCCAATTGATATGCCCCTAATCCATAAGCTGCTATAACCACAAAAGGTCCAAGCCAATTAGGCTCAAATTTTCCTTTTTTCGCTCTTTCTTGTTGATTCTTCTGATTTTCCTTAAGTACCATGTCACCAAGCTCAAATCTTCTAACTCTGATTTTCTTGTTATAACTTCTTCGTAACCAATTCTAATAGGATTGCAAATGATTCAAAGTGTGCAAACGCTTCTCTTCTAGGACCTCAAGCTCATGCAATCTAGATACCCAATACTCTTCTTCATCAATTATGTGCTTTAATGACACTCTCAAAGATGGGAGTTCAACCTCAATGGGAAAAATGGCTTCTGTTGCATAAACAAGCGAATAGGGAGTGGTTCCAGTAGGGGTATGAATGCTAGTTTGATAAGCCCATAAAGCTGGATTAAGTTGTAAGTGCCAATCATGGCCAGCGTCATTGACTATTTTCTTAAGGATCTTTAGGATAGTTTTATTTGAAGCCTCAGCTTGACCATTACCTTGCGGGTAGTAGGGGTGGAAAAATGATGCTAGATATGGAATGTGCGGCAAAGTTCGTGGACATCTTGATTTTTGAAGTGCCTACCATTATCGGTAATAATGGTAGATGGGATATCATATCGACAAATAATATAATTAAGGATAAATTTGGAGATTTGTTTTCTGGTAATATTAGCTAAGGGAATGGCTTCTACCCATTTTGTGAAATATTTGGTGGCGGTTATGATAAAGGTATGGCCATCGGAGGAAGGAGGGTGAATTTTGCCCACAAGGTCAAGCCCCCATTGAGAAAAAGGCCAAAGAGTAGTGATAGGTTGTAACTCTTGAGTGGGTGCATGTATTAAATCCACATGTTGCTAACATTGTTTGCATCTCTTGACAAATTCTTGAGCGTCTTGTTCCACAGTTGGCCAATAGTATCATGTTCTCAACAACTTCTTAGCTAGGGATGACCCACGAGAATGTGCCCCACAAATTCCCTCATGCACTTCTTGTAAAGCGGTTTTAGATTCTTAAAGGTTTAAACATCTAAGGAGAATACCATGTAGGCTTCATTTATATAAGGTATCACCAAGGATGGTAAAGCGAGTGAATTGGTGAATAAAGTTTCTCTTTTCAGAGCTAGAGAGATTGGGTGGAAGAGTGTTATTTCAGAGGTAAGTGTAGACATCTTGGTACCAAGGGGAATTAGGACCAACAAGGACACACACCATTTTTGATTCTGACATCTCATAAGCTGGTATGAAAAGCTGCTCAAATAGAAACTCATAGTGCTGATTACCATGAGGCATGTCCAAAAGGGATCCAATAGTGGCCATTGCATCTATGACCCTATTGTTTAACCTTGCTATTTGTTCAAATGAGATCCTTTTGAAATGCTCCCTTAATGTATCTACCATTTTCTTATAGGGCCATAGCTTTTCATCTTTTGTGTGGTATTCTTCATTCACTTGTCTAATGACCAATTGAGATTCCCCTAGAACTTGAAGTTCCTTAATATTCCATGAAATAGTTGTTCTTAGGCCTAATATTAAAGCTTCATATTCAGCTATGTTATTTGTGCATGGAAAAGCTAAGCGATACGACTTAGGTATGCAATCTCCTTGAGGGGTAACAAAAAAAATTCTTGCCCCTGATCCATGATTGGTGTAGGACCCATCAAAATATAATTCCATAAAGATGAAGATTCCATAGCAAAGACCAATTCATCAGGAAACTCAGGTACTAAGGGATAATCCACTTGCAATGGGAAATCTGCCAACTGATCTGCTATGACTTGACCCTTGATGGCCTTCCTATCCACATACTTGATATCAAATTCACTTAGCATCATGACCCACTTAGCCATTCGTCCTGTTAGGGCTGCCTTTGACAAAAGATACTTGAGAGGATCCACTTTTGATATGAGTTTAGTTTGTTGGTTTAGCATGTTGTGTCAGACTTTTTGAGAAGCAAAAACAACTGCTAAGCAAGCTCTCTCTATGAAGGTGTAATTTAACTCATAGCCCACCAAAGTTCTGTTGACATAATATATAGCTCTTTCCTTTCCATGATCATCATGTTGAGCAAGGAGCATCCCTAGAGTTGCCGAGGTGGTAGAGATATACAATAACAAGTGTCTACCTTGGATAGGTGGCATTAAAACCGAAGGTGACATAAGATACTCCTTTAATTGTTGGAAAGATTGTTGACATTTATCATCCCATTGGAAGACCACATTTTTATGCAACAAATGAGTAAAAGGATGACATCTATCCGCTAATTAAGCTATGAACCATCTTATGGACTACAATTTACCTTGTAAGCTCCTTAATTGTTTTATGTTAGACGGGGGTTTCATGTCTGCAATGGCCTTGACTTTAGTAGGATCTACCTCAATTCCCCTTTGTGATACAATGTATCCAAGAAACTTTCTTGATGTGACCCCAAAGACACATTTCTTAAGATTCAATCTAACTTGATATGCTTGTAATCTGTCAAAAATTTGCTCTAGGACCCTTAAATGGCCTTCTCTTGTTATTGACTTTCCCAAAAGGTCATCAACATAGTCCTCCATAATGGTATGAAAAAGATCATGAAAAATGGTGGTCATAGCTCTTTGATATGTGGTCCCTGCATTTTTAAGGCCAAAGGGCATAACATTCCAATAATAAGTTCCCCATGGACATGTGAATGTGGTCTTATGTTGATCTTCAACATCTATTTTGATTTGATTATAACCAGAAAAACCATCCATTAAAGAGAGCATTTCATGGCCAGTTGTTAGGTCCACAATGATATCTATATTAGGAAGGGGAAAATCATCCTTTAGAAATGTCTTGTTTAAATATCTGAAATCTGTACAAATTCTGATGCCCCCATCGGGCTTAGTGACCGGAACCAAGTTGGAGACCCACTCAGGATTATCAATGGTCCTAATGAATCCCACATCCAACAGTTTTTGAAGTTTTGCCTTAACCAAGAGAGCTATCTGGGGATGCATCTTAGAAGCTTTTGTTTGACTGGTTTATCATTAGGCATAACTGTTAAATGATGCACCACTAAGGTAGGATCAAGACCTGGCATATCAGAATAGGACCATGCAAAATTTATCTTCCTTCCTTCAAAGAAAGCTATAAATTCTTGGTTTTCTTGAGGGGTTAAAGATGCTGCAAAGAAGGTAACCTTGGGATCCTCTTGAGTACCTAGATTAATTGCTTGAGCTTCTTCCACTAAGATAGGAGATCTTTTTGGATATTGAGCCATATTTGAAAGTCCTATATTCTCTTCTTCCTTGTCATAGGATTGTGTATTCTAGATTGTACTTTTAGCATCTTCCCCAAAATAAGCCTTTGCATCTAATTCTATAGAAAAACTTGCTTTGTGATCACCTAAGGGAATTCCATCTCTAAGACCCATAAATTCTGCAATGGCTTCATCATTTTGAAAAAGGTCCAAAGAGGGTGATCCTTGTTGGTCCCAATCAATGAGTTGAGGATATATGAGGTCAACAACATTGGTTTGAGAAGTAGATGTCATAGGGGTTATGGTGCAAATGGACATGTCTTGGAAAATGTTTGCTAGACCAAAGGAAGAGTCTTCTTGAATGTCTACATTAAGGTTTTTAGACAAAAGGGAAGGTTCACCAACTTCATCAAGAGTGTGTGGATTTTAGGGGCACATTCGTAGGAAGCCTATACCCTAACCCTTCATGATTACTTTTAGGAACTAGAGAGATAGGCTCAATGATACCTTGACTTTCATGTCCAAGACCACCTTCTCCTTTATAACCCATGTTCTTTATGATATGGAGACCTTTTGGATAGGTCTCAAGGTTCACTTTGGGAACTTGGACTTCTTCTTTTTCTCTATAGATCCATGATGATACAGTGTCATGAATTTTTTCTTGCTCCAAATTACCCCAATTGCGAAACTTGGAGAACCATTGCTTGGCAATGACCTTAAGTAGACCTTCCTTAGGTTGACCATAAGACTTAGGCGTGAGAGGGAGTTGAAAGGAATGTTGCATTTTATATTATCCACAACCATTATCATGGATTTGGACCTTGATCTCGAGTGGTGATGGATTCAAAGTGGAAGGAGTGGATGATGATGAGGCTAATGTGGATGGGTTCACATAAGAATGAAGAGGCTTCATGGTTAATAGGGATACGATGAGTCTCTTGGTATTTTTCAGCTAAATTTTGACAATATTGAAAGGGTTGAGGATCTCCATAGATGGTAATTTCATTTCCATCATGGGGGAATTTTATGCATTGGTGGAAAGTGGATGGGACGGCTTGCATGATATGGATCCATGGGTGACAAAGAAGGATGTTATAAGGTAGATCAAGGTCCAAAACTTGACACACAATTGTTATTAATGTAGGGCTCACTTGAATAGGCAATTCAATAGTTCCTTTTGACTCACTCTTAGTGTCATCATAAGCCTTAATGGTTATTTTCTTTAAGGGATCTATCACTCCATTAGAATACCCCAACTGTTTGACCAAAATTAGAGTACAAATGTTTAAGCCAACTCCCCCATCATTCATGACTCTTTTGACTTTATGCTTATGAATAAGAACCTCCAAGTACAAAGCCTCGGTATGTTTGGGGCTAAGAGGTGGAAGGTCCTCTTTAGAAAACACAAGGTGATGTGTAGAAGAAATATTTCCAACCATGGCTTGAAACTCATTGGCATCTATGTTGGAAGACACACTTGATTCTTGGAGAATTTTATCAAAGATTGCACGATGGGTTGGGGATATTTTTAGAAGTTCAAGGATAGAGATTTGAGCTGGGGTTTTGTTCAAATGATCTTCAAGGTTATAATTAGATGAAGGTCTAGATGAAGTAGAAGGTCCTTGAATAGTGACCCTACTTCTCTAGGTGGTTACATTACAATCAATCATTGGATTTTTTATGGTTAATATAGAGACATGGTTGTTTGCTTGTCTTAAATGGGCTATTGCAAAATTAAATCCTACGTTGGTGTAGTTGGCATCTCTAGAAGAATTACCTTGGTTAGGGGCATGTACTTTTCCATGGTTAGGCATAGGATTGTTAAAAAAATTTAAATCCACATTAGTGGTATGAGAGTTATTTTCAATCGTTACATCACCACGATCGATGAGGTCTTGGATTAGGTGTATGAGCCTAATACAACTAGAAGTTCTGTGACCCTTGGTCCTATGCAAGTCACAAAATTCATTGTCATTGTACCAAGGTGGTTTTACTTGGGGTTCAACATTTCAAGGTTTAGGTAAATCAATTAATTTAGATTTGATCAACTTCTGCAATGCCACCTCAATAGGTTCCCCTAAGGGTGTGAACTTCCTTTTTGAAGGAAAGAGTGATCTGTGAGGACGTTCATTACCTTGAGGGTTGGTTGACAATGTTGTATTTGATGAAGATGGGGATGTTTGAATAGCCCTTGAATCAACCACTCCATCATGTACAACATTCCTATTTTTAATCCAAAATTTAGATCGATCATTGTGATTATTATTCTTAGAGGATTTTCCTTTATCTTCCTTATATATTTTAACAAGACCTTTTGCTATCAATGCTCTTTCAATGGTCATACCCCTCTCTATGAGTTTAGAAAAGGTATTAGGACCTTGAAATTGAACATGGAAGCTCATTTCTTGGTTTAGGTTTTGGGTAAAGATGTTGACCAATTGTTTTTCAGGAATTGACCAAGGAATTTTACTTGCCAAATTCTTCCACCTTTGTCAAAATGAAGCAAAAGATTCACCATTCTTTTGTTTGGTATTGTACAAATCAGTCACTAATATTTCATGTTCAATGTTATAGGAGAAATGCTGGATAAATTTCTCAACCAATTCTTGAAAACTCTTGATCCCTTAAGGCAAGTGATTAAACCACTCTATTGCTTCGCCCCCTAGACTTATAGGAAATAGGCACATGAGATAAGTGTCATTATAGGATACTTCCATGCAAGCTAAATAGAACTCTCTCACATGTTCTCTAGGATCACCTTTACCCTTATATTTATAGAATTTGGTGATTTCAAAGTTCTTAGGGAAAGGAATCATATTAAGGGATCTATCAATTGGGTAGGGACAAATGCCCTCTAAAGTATAACTCTTCTTAGTACTTCCTCTTTGAAGGTCCAACATTTGTTTTTGCAACTCTTGAAATTGTTGCTTCATTATCATTACTTCATCAATTTGGGAATTAAGATTAGAATTTGAATTTTGATTTAAAGGGTTATTATTATACATTAAATTTTGATTTAAAGGGTTATTATTAGACATTAAATTTTGATTTAAAGGGTTATTATTAGACATTAAATTTATACTTAAAGAGTTATTATTAGACATGAAATTTTGATTTAAAGGGTTATTATTAGACATTAAATTTGGCCCTTGGGAATAAAGGATGAGGTTTGAACTTGGGTTTGAGGGATATTAGTGAAGGTATTGAAAAAAGGATTTTGGGCACCATAGTGTGTTGAAATCAAAGGCGAGGTAGTTTGAATGATGTTTGAGCTAGGAACATGAGTTTGTTGAGGCATGGACACTCTGTGAATGGTGGGTGAGTTTGGAGTAAACATGGAATTCGAAGGTTGGGGCATAGACATGGATAAGTTGGGAATGGTAGGTGAACTTGGGATAAATATGGAATTTGAAGGTTGAGGTATAGGCATGGATTCCATTCTTGGGATAACTCTAGAAAGGGTAGGGGTTAAGAGGTCCATGGGGGTGTATATTTGACTAATGATGGGATCCCCATCCCCAAGGGGTCTTAATTCTTCTTGAGAGGGAACTCTAGCCCCTAATTTTAGCAACATTTCCATATAGTAATTAGGGTGTCTACCCATCAATATTTCAATGAGTTTAGAGCCCCTTGGATCAACTACAAAATCTTCTATTTCCTTAGAAGTAGGCATGTCATCTAGGTCTTCCACAAGGACTTCTTCCAAGGGCAAGGTTGATGGCATAGATGGCATACCGTATTCTTCAAAAGTAGTGTTTGCATTTGAAACATAAGAGGTTCTTGAGACATTGATGGATATTCTTCTAGGAGCCATTTCTTCTTGTTTAGAACGTGCTCTTGTATTCACCATATACTATTGTTAAATTGATATCGAGTTTGGATATGTTTCAAAGATCAAATTTGAGACCCTTAGGCTTAATCTAAACCAAGATAGTCAAAGATATGCTAGATCTCAATGATATAAGATATGATCACGATAATGATATTTTGATCATGATATGATAGTGTTTACTTGTACTAGACTTTTGAGTCCAAGCAAACTGATATGCAACTGGATTGATCACGATATGATAGTGTTTACTTGTACTAGACTTTTGAGTCCAAGCAAACTGATATGCAATGATATTTTGATCACAATATGATAATGTTTACTTGTACTTGACTTTTGAGTCAAAGCAAACTGATATGCAACTGGATGGAGAGATCTAGTGTTCTCTTTGATATGTTCTTGGTATAGATAAGTATAGGTTCAAAATGATTTTGATATTTACCAAGATCTTGATACGTTCAATAATTGGATATATGATAAAGATAAGAACAAAAATCTAAAACATTTCAGAATGTCTCCTATGCAGATCCTTGGATTTATACAAAAAATTGCTTTTCTTTTAATCTGATTAGTTAATTTTTGTTTTGGTTAAAGATGATTAGGTTTAAGATATTTTTGGCAAAATGACTGTGTCATAAACTAATAAAACCAGCAAAAAAAAACCCACCCTAGAACAAAGAGTTTAAATGAGTTTTGATTGAGACTAATTTAGTTTTTTGACAAAGAACTTGGTTTGTACTTCAATTCGCGCAATGAAATATAGATGCTAAAGGCAAATAATCAAAAACAGACACTTAAAAACACTTCTTACAGTTCCAATTTTGATATTTATCTTACAAACACAATAGACACAACAACAATCCTAGAGATAAGAGGGTAGATAGGCTAGATGGCTCAACTAGGATAGAACAAGCTCACTAATGGAAGCGTCCTCTATATACCTCGAGGGTACTTGAGGCCCAAATATGTAGATGGATAAGAATGTCCTCATAATAACTGAGAGGAGAGGGTAACCCTCCCTCCTCTATCACTTCCCCAAGGTATAAAGTTCTTGGGGGCTTAGTTATAGTGACGATATACTAGATCCAAGAGAGGTGTCTTTAGATTCACCTCTCACTATTTATACTTTGCCAGAACACTAGAGTTAAGGTCATCCCTAGAGTGATCACTTCTATAGGCAAGTCTTCCTAAGAGGTTACAAATGGTAAAACAAACAATGTTCTTAAATATCATCCACTTCAACAATCAAAGGTCATTTAGCCAATAAAAATAGGACAAATATTTACCTCTTTTTGTTGTGAATGAGGAGTAAAATCCCTATTGATTGTTTGACCATTGAAGTGGATGATATTTAAGTAGAGATGCAAGAGGAGATCAAACACATGTGTTTATTTACCAAAACAAGTCATTTCTTTTATCCTTTAAGAAAAGTGTGATAACAATAAAAATGCAAAGTTGTGAATGTAAGAAGGTGTTTTTGATCCTCCAGATTGTGCAGACACATAAGAGGAGAGCATACACACCAATCTTGAATGGTTCACGAACTTTACCAAACACTTCAAACACTAGTTCTTTTTAAAGACCCAAAATCAAATATGAAAGAATGTGAGGAAGGTGTAAGAGGGTGTTTTTTATCCTTAGGATCATGCTAAGCATGCAAGAGGAGAACATACACACCACTCTTGGATGGCCAACAACTTCTTCACCAAACACTTGTTCTTTTAAACCTCAAAATTAAATGTGATGCAAGCAACCTATTTAACTTAAGAAAGAAAGGTTGGAATGAGTGCACCTTATGTTTTACTCCTTAGCTTCCCGCAAGTAGATCCTTTTTGATGTAGCTCTATTGAGGCAAGTGTTTTCCCTACACACAGATAAAGACAACAAAGAAAAACAAAACACCAAATCCTAGCCAAATAATAATGATTGAAATAATAATAATTGAACTAAATGGAGATCAGCCAAGAAAAAAGGAGAAAATGCCTTGAAAGGCTGAGATCCGCACTTATGATTAAGCAAAGTGCCTCAGGATGGATATCCACGCCAACTCCAAGGAAAAGATGCATAAAAAAGGAAATCGTATTCAGCCAAGGGAGGCACCCACACCAAACAATTGAAGCGGCCAACAAGATTTTTTAATGAACTAGTAAAGACTCCAAAAATGTGCCTCAACAACAAAAATGCCTCTAGTTCTAGTCTACAACTCACTCAACACTTTGTGTATTTTGAAGATTTCTTAAAATGCTGACTTAAACAAATGGAATCCACCAATGAAGCAACTTGTTTGAAATGACCGATCTCTGCAGAATGGGCGTTGACTGTGGGAGATTTAAGAGAAGATGTAACTTATTCTAAAATCATATCACAATACAAGTATGCTCTCATTTGTCTGCACCCTAACAAAAAACATTTCATTCCATCTCAGTCCGTATCTATTAACACTAATTTAGCCAAGGAACCCAATATCTCAACTATTGAAATGGGCAAGGAGAATTTTGAATTTGTTGAAGTGGTTGTAAATAATTATGGTTCTTTTCTTGGTGGGTGTTAAGGAATTCACAACTTATCTGCAAGCATAGAGAATAGGAATACAAAACAAATCTAAGCTACACAACAGATCTAACAATGAAACAACCAAATGAGCCAAGCTACAATTCAACTACATAGGCAGGCTTTTGCGAAACGTACAACCTAGCGTGATGGAGGCTATACTTCAAGCTACAAAAGATGGTGAGATGGATAAGTTTCACACCCTATGTGGAAGTGAGAAAAAACCCATGGATGAAAGTGTGGAACTTGATGGAAATGAAAGTGAAGAGGAAGAATAGGCTTTGGCCTTAATGAAGACCACGGAGCCAAAAAAATATGGCGATGAAAATCTTGAAATGTCAAGCTGACACCACTCTACTTAAATATCATCCACTTCAATGGTCAAACAGCTAATAATAGTTTTACACCTCATTCACAATAAAAAGTGGTAAATATTTGTCCTATTTTTATTGGCCAAAATTAACCTTTCACTGTTGAAGTGGATGATATTTAAGAAGAGCCAGTTGACACGGGGCAATGGCAACCAAGTAAATGCAGAGCCAAACTATTAGACAACGAACAAAGCACAAATCTCTATGGTAGGATGAAGAATGTGGAAGAATGCAGTGATAGAAACCTCTGCAACCAAAGAAGTCAACCTTGATCAAAGCATATTGACCTTAAAAAAATAGTAATAAAAACTGTGATGAAAGTCAGCAGAGCGAACAACACAAATACTTTTCACAGTGGGTACTAAAATGTGAGCTTTAGAAATGTAGATTAATAGCAAATGAATGAAACTAATGGAATACAAAGAAACTAGATCTACAAATCTAAGCTACGTAATAGAGCAAGAGATAAAACTATGAATGAAAATACAACTATCAACAACCAATACAAAATAGCTCTATTATTTATAACATCGTGATCCAAATGTTCTCAGATTCACATAACGTGATAGCTTGCTATTGCTTGAGGATGATAGAGTGCTTCAATGATTGAGTGCTTAAGTGCTTGATAGTTCGAGAATCAAAATGACAACATAAGGCTAAGATAATGAGAAGTTCTTCAAAAATCAAAATGACAGCATAAAGCTAAGATAAAAAGTGATTCCAAATGGCTTAGAGGAGGTGTGCTTATATGCTTTTCCTTGAAAAGAATGGAGGGTTGAGATCAAAAGAATTCAAATTATGATCAACAGTTGAGATTGAATGAGACAACAAGCCATGAGTTAACTAAGAAGTTAAATCCAAAAATCAAGGGATTGCTATATGTTAACTCTCAAAAATCAAGGAATTGACACATGTTAGCTTCCAAAAATCAAGGAATTGACATATGTTAACTCAAAGTCAATTTGAAGGATGGAGATTAAGTTGAAGGATTTTTTGATCAAGGGTAGAGATTAAATGAGACAAAAATCCATGGATTTAGGAATTTAAATAATAATAATAATAGTTATTTAGCATCCAAAAATGGTTGGAGGAATAAATAAGATTTTATTATTTATTTCAAGAAGTGTGAAGGAAATTAAATAAATTTGATTTATTTATTTAATTTAAGAAGGTTTTAATTAAATAATTTTTAGATTATTTAATCATGAGTCTAGGGATGGTGAGAATAATTAAATATAATTTATTTAATTATTAGGAAAAAGGGATAAATGATTAAATTTGGAAGAATAGTTTTTTTTTTAATAATGCACCTGGTAAACATTTTAACGTAACCAGTGATGTTGGTGCGACACGCCCTCCAGCACCACAGTAATGCTTTTGCCCAGAGTTATGAACCGATGAGGCCACAACATGGGGGACCTCATCCCCTAACAAGAACACTTCAAACTCGTGAGCTCGTTGGCCCAATGAAGGCGTAAAGCCTGCGAGCTTGTTGGCCCAGTGGGGGTTTGAACTCTGGTGGCCGCCACTACAACCGAGCAACTTAACCACCGAACCATGCCCTTATCGGCAAATTTGGAAGAATAGTTAGATTAACTAAATAATCAATATTATTTAATTATTTAATTAATAGGGGAAACTAGAATAAATATGCAAGTGTGATCTATATGAAAATGTAAATAATAATCTATGTTAATTTTGGGTGTCTACAACGACAAACAATTTTGATCAAGAAAACATTATTGGTGTGGAGGCTTTGGATTGGTATATAGGGCTACTCTAGTAGTATGTACACATAGCAATTCAAGTAAAGAGAAAACTGATGAAAGTATTACACATCAAATGATGGATTGGCCAACTCAAAATCATAAATATTTATCTAGAGACTATGTTCAACCTTAGTGCATTTATGATTCTGTCAATGTGCACCTTATCCTACCCACATAAGATTACATGGTTTATAAGGTTCTTCTACCTCACCTTTCACCTTTTGTTACTAATGAAGTGGAAGATTACTTGTCAAAGTATGTAGAAGAAATCAAGCACTTACAAGTGGTAGAAAAGAAGTCCCGAGGCTAAGAGATGATAAGATTATAGAAATAACTGATATTGATGGTTGTGTGTTTGTGTATAGCAGTGTATTTGATGTAGAAAAGGGGAAGCATATACATCATTAAAACTAGAAATGAAGTTGATATCATTGTAGGGATTACTCTTGTTGATATGTATGTCAAATGCAAGATTATGGAAGATGCATGCAAAGTGTTTGAAGTGCTTTATGAGTTAGACACAATCACATGGATTACTATGATTATTAGGTGTGTTCAACATGGGAGGGATAAATCCACCCTTCAACACTCTAGAGAAATGCTCTAACGAGGAAATTAATATCCGTGGCTAGTACAAACCAAGTGTTCGACGAAATTCCTTGACAAGCATATGCCCATCAAATTTTGACAAAGACTCAATATTTTATTATAAAATTATCATCCCAATGTTTGTAATGAAACTATTTCAAAGTGTATTCTCAAGAGATAATGATATTCTATAAATCATTTAAACTCCCAAAGTGAAAAATAATAATTATTAGTTAGTTATGGGCTAATTAGATAATAAATACCATGTTTTCAAATGTAAAAGGGGTTCCATTTTCTTTTGGTTCTTTTTCTGTTTCAACAGAACTGGGAGAAAATAGAGTCCGAAGGTGCTGCCACAATAATGGGTTACACTTTCTGGGACATCTTGATTTTTGCTGAAATCACATATTTTTAGAAAATATAATGAGCCTTAAAAGGTTCCATTTAAAAGATTTTAATTGAAGAGGGTTTGATCAAACCCCCTTAGATTCAAACTCCATGGATAGCACTCCGCTAGTTTTAAACCATACCTATAATGGAGTCTCCTCTACACCTATCAAAATGCTGATAAAAAACCAATTTTGATTTATCTTTTGAGGGATCAAATGAATTCATTTAAAATTTATGCTTTGTAAGTATGTAGTCCTTATTATAAGCTTCCCAAAAAATATAATTTTAAATATATTTAATTTGATTATTATATTTATTTTTTATTTATTGTGAATGTATGTTTTTCACCGAACATCAAGTTCTCTATTCTACACACATGGAAAATTAGTAAATTACTGAATCAAAATTCTAAAAAATATCTATGCACTAGGTATTGGTGTCCTTGTTTCAACAAAAGAAAAAAAATTGAATTTCGATACATATAGAAAAATTTATGTTTTACAGAATACGCCTATGTCTAAATTATAATTGGTTTGATTTCAAAAACTAATTAAAAAATATATATTCAACAAAACATTATGAAGCCAAATGCATACACTATATATTGGTGTTACCAATCTAAATTAAAAAGAATCAGAATTTAATCCTTTGTAGAAAAAAAGTTATGTGCTATGGAATACACATCACTTTAAAAAAATGTTGTTTACTATTAAAAACTAGTTATCAAAGGAGATGCAAAAAAATTTACAATTTAACTCCATTTTTTTTTTTAAAAATATATTTAGAATCTACAAACAAAATCTCACAAATCACTAGTTCGCATCATCTGCGGCTATAGGTGTCAGAACGTGAAGATTTAGTTCAAAATATTGATTTCAATGTCAAGTTTGGCCAAAAAGTGTAACCCATTATTGTGGGAATAACTCACACTTTGTACAAAAGGTTATCTAAAGTTGTGTAACTTCAATGAAATAATAGAGGAAGCATTTAATTCATATATTTTGGGTGTTTTCTATGTTATTATTAATAAATTTTCTTATGTTAGATTGGTAATCTCTTTTTATCATTGTGTGAACTATTAGTCATCTATTGGAGCATTTACAAACTATGCAACATGTGCAAAGAAATGCAGTCATAATCTTGGTGTCTTGGTTTGAGTGCATTGATATAGCCTATCTCATAGTGTGTGGGTTTGCATGTCATTTTCTCGTTGTTGTCATAGTATCATATATATTGTCCTTTTATTTCATCATATAAATTTGAGAATGTACATATTGATTATATGATGAACCCTCTTTATGTTTGTATAAATCTATGAAGCTCAAGTTGGTATTAGTGTGTCTGCAACTAGGGTTTCTTTGAGTCATTTTCTATAAGTTTTTCCCTTTTTACCTTTCATTATTTATGGTTAAAACACCACAAAAACTCCCAAATTTGATCATATGAGGGAGTTGCCCCTCTCAAACGTAGAGGAAGATTGCTACTCGATAGCGATCTCTCCAATTGTTGGTACAATTATCACTACTCTGGAAAAAATAGAGTCATTATTAAAGATATAATCATAGTGACAAATCTAGTTACCAACAAATTTTTGGTAACTTTGTTGGGGAGAGGAAGTGATGTGCATTTTAATCCTTATAAAACTAAGGATACCTCCTTTGGAATGGAGGTTGGTGACTCTGCGAAAAAGAAATACTCGCTGCCATTATCTTTAGACTTGCACCATGTTATTAAATCCATCTCAACCATGGGGAACTCATTTTGGCCCATTACCCTTGGCTCAATACACAACCTTGCCTGCTGAATCACATAATTATTTTCTGAAATTCACTGGAGAGAACTCACAGGATGCTGATTATCAAATTTTAGCATTCATAGTTGCTTGCAGAATTCTGGGGGTCATTGAAGAAGATGTGTTTGTGTGGTTGTTTGTTGGAAGCCTTGTTGGACCTACTACAGAATGGTTTCAACACCTGAAACATGAATGCATTACAAATTGGGACAGTTTGAAGGTAAAGTTCCTTGCAATATTTAAAATTGTAGTTGATGTAGGTGAACTTTTATCTTAGTTTATTCTAATTCAGAAGAAATAAGGTGAACCTATAAGGGATTTTGTGGAAGGATTTAGCAAATATTTGAAGCAAATTCCTCAAGTGGATTGACTGACTAAAGACATTCAATTATGTACCTTCATCATTAAATTACACCCTCAAGTCAGGTTCCTCCTAAAGAGGAATAAGGTACATGACTTGGACATTGTACAAAAAGAATCTATTGAGATTGAAGATGATTTGATCTTGTTTGGGTTGTTAAAAGAAAAATGTGTTAAGAGGTGTACTTATGGAGGTTTCAAGAAATGAGCTGATAAAGAGGTCTTCCATGCAAAACCAAAATTATCAGCTCAAAGACCATGCTTATACACATCTTAATCTTAATGCAAAAAGAGTAAAGTTAATGCCCCCCTCAGATAGTTATTTAAGTGAACAAGACTTGTTTCAAGATAATTGAGTTCCCCCAACAATCGAATCATGTGCTACACAACATGCATAAATATACCATTTATATGTTGAGGAAAGTGATGATGAATCAAAAATCTCTATTGAAGATCAAAGAATAATTCTTTTTCGGTCCCTTGGGGAATGTTAGCAATCAGTGCATTCAGTCGGGAGGTGTAGAAAATTTTTCCACTTCAGTTCCAACAACTATTGGACAATCTTTCACAATTATAACCAGTAGAGAGGAAAGTACAAGTGAACCCTCATAGATGTTGATGAACATGGAAGTATTTGCCTATTGATGAACATTCAATGAGTTATATAGCCAATAGAGAAATTAAAGTCCAACTCGAGGTTAAAGAAAATGAACAATCAAGCCTCTATGTTCTGCCATACATGCAATCTGAATATGAAGCATTCAAGTTTTTTGATGAGGATTGTGAAGAGGAAATACAAGGAGAGGTAATAAATCATCCCATTTTTGAATCTTTCTATTTTGAAGATATTATCTTGAAAACTCTTATAGCTTCATCTCAGCCTTCTATTTCTTATAATTTTGATTCATCATGTGAATACATAATGATGAAGGAAGAAATAAAAAATTAGACAACCTAATGGCTAAATCTGGTGAAATTAATAATGGTTTGCATCCTCATAATGTCTATATTTTGAGTTGGTGTTTGAAAGCTTCAGATGATGATTTCCTCTATGGTGAAGGCATCTGCCTTAATCCTCTAGTGATTTCAGATGAAAGTAGTCCAACAGATGATTCCCAAAGTACAAACTCATTATCTTCTTCTCCTCTTCCATTTTATATGGATAAAGAATTATCTAAATTCCTTACAGCAAAAGAAGAAAGGAATCTTATAATAAAAAATGATCCTATGCTCTTAGAAGTTGACATCTAGAAACTTGACTTGACATCAACATTTGTAGGGGTTTTTTCATCTCACAATTTACAGGAGGTATGTCTAGTTCCTGGTTTAATCTCTTCAGATTCAGGTATTCAAGAGAACATAGAGATATGTGACATTGATATATTCAGTGCTATACATGAGGATCCTTTTGATATTATATAGGGAGATGTTAATGTAATTTGCCAATATTCAAAGGTCTATATTGAGGAATGGCTATTTAGACATATTATCTTATTCAAAATGTATTTGCATGCTATTATCACAATAATTGTAAATTGGCAGCTGGGTTTACTGGCGCTCCTTGGTTGCCATCCATTATTCTACACAAGCACATATTTTTCTCAGCTTGTTAATGGGTTCACATGATCATCTTGGAGCAGTTTGAGGTAGGAGTCGCCTACCATGTACATAAGTTAATTATCTATTTTTGTCTTGTCAATTTTCTCTTTTTTTGTGTGTCCTTTGTTGTTTGTCCTATTTTTGCATTGTTCTCATCCCCGTGTTTTCTCTAGTGTGTTGTGTCAGTTCCAATTAACTCGATTGCCCAATGGCTAAAGGACTAGTTCTTAACCAGAAACCCTAGGTTCTTGCCACATCCTTTGTAGTCCTCATCCCCAGTTAGAGCCAATTGCTAACCTCATTTTGACACCACCAAATTTAAACTTTTCACATTGAAATGACAAGCGTCATCATGCATCAAACACCTTTGTTAAGTCACCTTTTGTCATAAAATGCTAGCGTCGCTTGTTTCCTGCATCAACTGTCGTAATCACACATTTTTGAAATATTGTGTTTAACCTAGTTCATGTCGATTCATTGCATCAAACCTAGTAGAGGTACACTTTTTTGGAGGATAATCATCCATTGTTTCAGTTGAAATCCTAGGAGCAGTTGTGTAGTTTATCGAGATTTACAAAAATAATTAAGTTTTGAAATTTGTAAGAGATGGTGTAAAATCCTTTTATGGGGGTGTTTTTGACTTCATTTTGCCCAATGTGGCAAGTTTTTGAGGCAAGGTTCTTTACCGGTTGGGAGATAATACAAGTTTAAGTTTTCATCAGGTAGTTTGTGGAAATGATTAAATTAGGAGTTTTATAGGAGCTGAAGTGAAATGGTCTAGCAGGGAGGTTTATGATGTTATTATTGACAATGTGGAAATTTTTTAAGAGAAATTATTAATCTTGTCAAAATTTATGCATTAATCTTCCTTTGCCAGGTTTGGATATTCATCAGGAAAATTTTATAAGTTTGAAAAACCAAATAAAAAGCATTCTTTGACAAAGAATTTTAGAGGATTTTAAATTTTATTAGTTGGATATTCTTGGTGAGTATAGATCACATATAAATATAGTCTTAAGATTATTTACAACACGCTAATTTTTTATTGGGATCCTCACAACAAAATGATAAATCATTCATTAAAAGAAGTCTACAAGAAACTGAAAGAGTACAAATAGAGGATATCTCATTATGTGAAGGAGTCCAAGTAGACTTGATGTCCCCAACATCCTCTCGGCCTGCACCTTAGAATGGGAACTTTTAAACATAATGTCTCACAAAAATGCGGTTTAAATGGAATGCAATGAATGCAGGATATATCAAAAATGGGTCAATTGAAAAGAGTTTAGAAACTTTCAAATCAAATGCAACAACCCAAATATAAAGCCATTATTTCTGAAATTGTTGAACCTTATGTTCTTCTCTCAGAGATCTATGCAGAAGTAGGTAGATGAGATGAACCTCAAGTGGCAGGGATATTGATGAAAAATAAAGGAATTAAAAATATCTGTTACATCCCTAACTTTGACTATGTTTTACTTTTTACTTTTGAAGTAACTAGTAGGTGATTTCGCATGATTCAAAGATTTGACATTTAGTAAAAATGTTAGGAAAAATCAATGTTTTCATGAGTTATGATTAATTGATTATAATTGACATGTGTTTATATGTTGTCAAGGTGTTATGATTTCATAAGGATTATGTAATGATTATTGATACACTAATCACAGGTTGTTATTGCAAGATGCATACAAGAAATCAGTTTCTGCCCCTCCAAGAAAGGGAGGGAGAGCATCATCGGAGAGAAGAGTATAGATACAAGGAAAAGAACAGTTTGTCGCCATCTTAAATCTTTTGTTGGTGCAAATTAATGAACCTAGTTGAGTCAGGTATGTGGTACTCAACCCCCCTGTTTTGGTTTAAGTTTATTTCTCGACTCGATAAGATTGTCAATGTCGTTGAGAGTCTTTTAACAATAGTTTAGTCATTTATAGTGTAATCAACGTTGTTAACATTGAGCATTAGTCATTTTTTGACTAACATGACTTTTCGACGAAAATGACGTCCCTTGCGTCATAAACAAGAATATGTTTACGTTGACAATGACGTTGTTGGAAAGGAAAATAGAAGAGTGTTTCCTGTTTATAGTTTTAATGTCAAATTCTGTATTTTGTCTAATTAGAATTGACGTGTTTTTCTTTTAAACGTGTAGGGGAGAATATCTCGACCCAATCACGTTTTGTGCGTAAGTTTACGTCACATTATTATTAACCCTATTGATATTAATATTTAAGATCATAGACTATTATTTTATATAAAACTTTGGGAAGTTATAACAAAGTTGTTAGTGGGTTATCTATTACCGACCTCATTTATCAATGAAACATTCTTTCTTATCGATAAGCATAGTAATGCTTTAGAGAGAGAGTCGTTATTGTGTGAGGAGTGGTAATTCTTACCCATGATCTTGTCAAACCATGCATGCTAATCTAAGAGCTTTCACAGGCTGATCTTGTGGAGAGACCCACGACTTAGTGGGCATTTTCTGTTGCTTATCAACCTTGAGTAGAGAATCCACAGGAGTGGGCAGTTATTATTATCAGTTTAGCACAGAGTCTTCATAATGGAGGCATGGGCCATTAGAAAACCAAGTATTGGTTATAACAGATAAGTGGAGATAACCGCACGTGTGGGAGTCTTAAAATAACCTAGTGGTGGAGTCGTGTCATAGAAAACAATATAGCTTTATTATCGAGACTCCTTACTTGACCATCTGCACCACCTTCATCATTTTATGCCTTTGTGGAGAGATTTTGGGAGGATTAAAAAGTGGAAGTTTTTGCGGCTCGTGGAGAATCTGTTAACGACTTGAGATTGGAGTCATTATTATACTTAAGGTATAAGTCGACAGGGAATATAGAAGTTTGTTGTGGAGAAGGTAGTCATAAAGACCAACTGCCCCACTAGTCTACATGCCAGCAAAATGTAAATATAGGCAGGAAATCTTCCAAGAACTCTGCAGAATAAAGGAGAGATGAAGTCTTGAAAGCGAAGAGGTCACTCGTGCAGTGGCATAAAAGGGGAAATTGAGAGGCTTTAGGAAGGGAAGATTTTTGGGTGCTCGGGGATAGCGGGAGCCAATGGGCTCTAATATGTGAGAATAGAATGCTTGAGAGCGGGGAAGGTACGTGAGAAGAGTTTTTAAACTCGTCGATTGTTCTTTTCGTCATATTCCCTGAACCTCTCTATGACACACTCTCGAAGAAAGGAGTACAAATAAAGGGGACGACAAATGGTGAAAAGGAGAAAAAGCTTCTTGTGTGAAGTAGGTGCCTACTCTCAACCGAGGTAGATAGTGAACATAGTTTAGAAAGAAGATGTTTTGAACATAGCATAGAGAGATAAGGATGGAAAATGAAGCATAGTAAAGAATTACTTCGATATAATGAGCTCAGGTATGAGCTGAATCATTGTTTCTTAGTTTTATGATTTCTTTTAAAATCAAGTTCAATGAAATACTTCTTTATCAGTAATTCTATCTCTTATAAGAAAGTAGAAACATCTTTAAGAGAGTATGAAATATCAGAGTGAGTAAATAGTCTTCAAATGAACTTATTGTAGAGAGTGATATCGTAGCTATGTATGCATAACATAGTACTCATGAATTCATAGTTGATACTATGAAAGTAGTTGTTCCAATTTGTTGATCATATGTGCATCAAATCTGTTGGAGGCTGACATGTTATAAGTTTTATGATATGTTTGTAGGATAGTCAAAAACTTGCTATAACCTTTTAGGGTTGAAATGATATTAGACTCTTTGTGAACACTTAGTAGAGGGATATATGTTACCACATGGGTAGTCTACAAAAAATAGTAGGTGTCTTTTCAATATTGGAAAGTAATCCAAATCTATTCTTTTGTGTAGAAAGTTCTAAATAGGTTTATGTATACCAAGGAGATAATGGTATAAGTTGTATGCCTTAAAGTCAAAGACCTTGGAATAGTTATTTCTTTTACAAGAATGTTAAACAATGATATTGTTATCATTAAGAATAATCTATATAAAGACACCGGGTTTCAAACAACAATGGTAAGCTATAGGAAGATAAACATAGAATGTTAAACTTTAGTTCATATCTCAACTTGGTAAAAGTCAGTTGACTTACCTAGAGGTTGAAAACATTATATTGTTATCTCAAGCTTAAAAAGTATATGGTTTTTGTGATTAAACTTAATCAAGAATGTTTATGTTATAAATAGGGTACTCATATTCTATGAGTATTGGGGATTTGAATAGTACCTAAGTGGTTTAGAGAAAACTAGATGTACTATAATCATGTTGTAATATTATAATATTGATCTTGGATTCTAAGTAAATAGTGGGAAGCTAGGAAAATGGAAATAGATCCTTTAGTCGATGTTAAAGACTAGGATAGTTCCATAGATGAAATCTTGCTAGTTCTCTCAAGGGACTTTTTGGTGAAATAATATCATCATGACATTGAAGCAAGGAGGATGCAACATGGATAAAGATTCCTTTGTAAGAAATAGAATTCCTCTTGTCAATTTTTGTAATACATATTTAGGAAATAGGTGATCCAAGAATGTGGAACCCTAGATAGTCTTTGATAGCATCTTTTTCTTATGTTATGTTATCTCGAGAGAAAGAGTAATCTAGATAATGCCAAGATATAGATCTCGTAGCTTTTGTTATTTAGAACTTATTTTAGTGCTAAGTGTAGAAGACACAGTTAACCCTAGGTTGGGCATCACTGGAGTGATTTATTCCAGGTTTGGGCATGTTCAGAGTTTTGTAACTAAATCTCACATGATTGTGGTAAACTATTATGATTGATAAAGGTTTTAAGTGACATATATATACGAGGATGTTATATATGAGTTCATAACCTAACTTATGTTGAAAGCCAGTAGACTCAAGTAGACCAACGGGTCAAAAGTAGATTATTATCTTTTATAAATCAAACCTGTTAGGGTTTAAAGATTGACTTAGATCAAAACAATTGATATGAAATGATAGTATTCATTTAGATATTATATAATTGGTGAGGAAATACCTCAAATTCTATGCTTATTCATGTTACGTGAAATGTGAACTCGGGCAATGCTAAGTGGTCTAGGAAAGACTAGAAGTATTTGTTCTCATGTTTTGTTATACTTATGCTATTACCTTTGGAAACAAGGATGTTGATTTTTCCCTGTATTGGGTTAGAGAAGCTAAAACCTAGTATTAAAATAAGGAGGATATAGGAAACATATAACTCTTATGTCAAATATGACATTATATATCTATTAGTCGACAGTGAAAGGTTGAGAAAACCATATTTGGTTGATAGTGAAAGGTCGAGAAAACCATAGAGCAAGACAGGAAGAGTCTTTGTAATACTTTATCAAATTTAAGTGATTCTATGATAATGTCAAAAACTCATTTTAATGCATCAAAGATGTTTGATATTGGAATTAGAGAGTAGAATGACAAAAAGTCATAAACCCTAGAAATTGTAAGTATGCAATGGGGGACTCTTAAAAAGGTTAGAAATACCTAAATCTTAATATTACAAATATATCCTAGATTAAGAATTTGTTCTAAGTCAGATTGACTAGAATGGATTTACAGTACAGACAATATTGTGTCTAGAGTTACTAAATAAAGAAAGTCAAACTGTAGGATGAGATAGCTTCCAAGTCGAGTTGGAGTGGGTGAACATTACGACTACGTTCATTGCGAATGTCTATTTATATTGAATCTTTGGCCAAAGTAATGCATATGTCTTTGCGTGCATTGTCGTTTTACCGTATCTAGATTGCATAACCTATTGGAATGGTCATACTTAGCTAGAGGGTATCTAGAGGATTGTATGATCGATAGTGTTATGTAGGATACAACACTAGTACTCAGATGGAAAATAATTGTTGGTTACCTTATATCTATACTCTTTGTGAAGGGTAGGGCCACTTCCATTTAGAAGGTGTGCGGGGGACCACTGGTATGTGGTTGGAGGTAAAGCACTTGGATCATGCTCTCCCTCTGTAGCAGATGACTCACCGAGGCTTGTGAAGACAAATATCAATACTCCAGATGCAGTATACTCCATGTTATGACTTATGACTTATGACAGTCAAATGTATGAGGTAAAACTATACTTTATGCCAAGTGCAGTTTTTGTATTGTAAATAAAAAGTGAAAGGATTTCACTACGATTCTATCTTTGATTATGTTATGTTTTCAAGGTTGAAATTATATGGAAAGTTGTAATTTATTTCTTGTGATTATGCAAATGATATTTAATAAAAAAAAATTCTCTCTTATGTTTACCAACTTTATTTACTTCTAGTAAATATTTGATTTTAGTCTTGTTGAAGAAGGGGTATGTTACAAGATCCATGGATGTAGTTGGATTGAAGGCCATAAGATGGTACATGCTTTTTTTGTAGGAGATAGTTCACATCCATAGACACAGGAGATCTTCACAAAATTGGGGAAATTGGCTTGGTAGCCATAGAACAGAGTATGGTGATTCACACACTAAGGAAAATATGGCCACAGTTTGGAGGGATGAGATATCTCCATATTATTTTCTTGAGTATAAATAATTTATTAGGCTATATTCCCTAAACACTCTCTAATATGACAAACTTGGAGAACTTAGATGTGTTTGATAATGATGTCACTAGAAGCATATGTTGGCAAGAGACATTGCTAGGAATGATAGGTGTTGTCATTGATGGCAACCAAGATTATCCCAATCATCTGCATAACACAATTTGTTCACACTGGAAGTCAGAATCAGAATTTGTTTAAGTTTGGGCAGTTAAGAACAGAGCAGGTGACATGGTCTGGTATCTTGGTCCGGATCTATCCGGTGGAAAGGCATGGTTTGTGTCAAATCTGAGGTAGTTGTAAGAATTGTTAAGACACTCTAAATCCAGAGTTTCATCCTCTGAAGATGGACTCAAAAGATATTAGCTTCTGAGTATCAGGTTTCAGTTTGACAGAACAAACAGAAGAAGAACAAGCCAACCTTGTGAATAATCTTATTTCTGGATGTATAGAAGTTGTTTATTGGACAATTGGTGTTGATAAGTAATAATAGCCAACATGATTGATGATTTACAAGTGCAAGTTTCAATCCGCATCTCATATCATGTATGGATCCAGCCAACAGAGCAGAGTACTCTATAAAGTTCTAAATGTTCTTGAAGCCGATTGGTAAAATGATTGTAGATCATGTTACGGATATATATATCTGATGGAATTGGATGATTTTGGTGTGTGAGCGAACAAGGTGTAATTGTGAGAAGAGTAGAAAATCTAAGGAGCAAATGAAGGCAGAGTAGTAAGAAGACAAAGTAAAAATGAAATGTGTAAGATCAGTTTTTGCACTTAATTAGAATTGAAACTCTTGCATGGGTAGATGCTATTTATTAGTTCAAAATCTCTGTTATTCTCTTGTAATCTCTCTATAGGCAGTGAGCCTCTATTTGAGCAGTGAGCTCTAGGCAGTGAGCCCGAATGCACGTGCATTTTCATTTGTAAAAATTCTTTTAACAGGGTATTAATTTTTGTGGGTTAACCCTCATTGTGGTTTTTCCCTTAACCGGGTTTCCACATCAAAAATCTTGGTGTCAAGTGTGTTATTCATGTTTCTGCTCATGTGTTATTGATTGATGCTGAAATGTTTATATCATTAATCTAATTATAAGTTGTAAAGGAAGATCAATAGTAGAAAAGATTAAAATATGTGACAACTGATTCACCCCCCCTCTCAATTGTCCGGACCTAAACCAACAATTGGTATCAGAGTGAGGTTCCTTTTGAAAAGTTTAACAGCTTAAGGGAGATCTGGAAAGTCAGTAAAAATGGATGAATATAACCTTCAAGGGCAACTGAATCTTGCCCTAGATGATCTTGAGCAGTCCAAGGCAGAGGTCCAAGAGATGCAAGATAACCTCAAAAAGGCTAAAAACTTCATTGAGATTTTAAAAGAAAAATTGAGCAAATCCAATGCAAAAGGAAAGGAGCAACCTCTTCAATTGGAAGACAAGGCCCTAAAAGAGAAGACAAAGGAATGTGAAAAGTTAGCTAAAGAAGTTATTGTCTTAAAACATGAGATGGAAACGGGGGGAATGAGACTAACCAAGGAAATTGAAGATAGGAAGAAAACTGAAGAAGAAATGAAGCAAAATCTGAAGGAGAGAACTGAAGAATGCTGCAGATTGGATGGAATAGCTAGTCTCCTAGAATCAAATCTACAAGAAAGAAGAAACAATGAGAGAAAACTTGAGAGACAGATTATCACACTCAGACATGACCTAGAAATTGCCAATGAGTATAAGGAGAAGTTCAAGATAAGCTTAGCTAAACTTGAAGCACTAATTGAAGAACAGAAAAAGGATGATGACAAGCATGATCTTAGATATGAGAAAGGTGAAAGCTCTGGATCTGGACAAAGAAATTTTCAACCAAGAAATAAAAGAAATAGAACTAGAAAACCTCCGGTAAGAGCCTAATGCTCAAAGATATCCATCATTCAATGGAAATTATTTCAATTGCAATAAATTTGGTCATAGAGTTACTCAGTGTAGAATTAGAGTGAATCAAAATGGTCCATCCTTCTCTGGTCAATGCTTCAAGTGTAAGAGGTATGGTCATAGCTCAAATGAATCCAGAAGTATGATAATGGATAATGCTAATATTAGAGGAATTGGCAATTCTTTCAATGGTTACTATTTTCCTTGCAATGGGTTTAGACACATGGCTAATCAATGTAGATCAAGAGGAAATCAAGTTCATAAGCAAGGAAATGTTGTGTGCTTTAATTGCAATAAATTTAGTCATATTGCAAGATTTTGCAGAAGTAGGAACAATGGAAGAAGAGGTCCAGTAAACAAAAAATTGGATGAACAGAGACAAGACAAAGGCAAAAGAAAAATTGATGTGAATGAGATACAGAGAGAAATGAACAAGATCTAGATAAAGAAAGATATAATAAACAATGATGATGGGTCCGCACCGGAATCAGGTGCTGACAATTTCTCCAGGAATTAAGTCAGGAGCTTTGGCTCAGGGGGAGATGCATTGAACATCAAAATCCCCTCGTCAGTAAGTGGGTGCCTGAATTTGGCACAAGAAAAGAGAATATTTTGAATTGGTCCAGAACCTTTGGAAGGATTTCTGGAAGAAAAGATGTTGATATGAAAACTTGCAGAGTGATTCATGAAGAACTGCCAAAAATAGAGTAACCGGATATAGCTAGGGCAATGCATTTATTACAATGCCAAATTAGATTTTGCAAAAGATAAAAGGTCACTTGGTCACTCATTTGAATCACTTTTGCATTCGAAGGAAACAAGAAGAAGAGCATTCAAGTTGCAAATCTAGAGACTGAGGCAAAGAGCGAATTCAACCGACAACTGATCAACTCTACCCTCGCAAAAGAAAAAGGTACCTCTCTGCAAAGCTTTGAATATGAAATCTGTTGAGATGACTACTCCTCATGTTGTTGATATTACTGAAAGGCCTCAACCCAAATTTAAGAAGCATCCTCACAAATCGATTAAAGTCAACCAGTTAGGTGCTTTTTCAAGTGTTCCGTATGGTGTGCTGCATGTTGAAGACATTAGGGTTTATATTCATGCAAACATAGATGAGTTTGGAGATTCAAGGTATGTAGACTTGTTTGAGAAACAACTTAGGGATGAAAATCACGAACTTAAACCTGAGTATAAGGCACTACAGGATAACCACTTTATTCAGATTATGGGGTTTCCAACATTTGATCAGGATGAATGGGTTTGATACGTTTTGAGTCAGATGCATGATGAATTCATTTGGTTGTTAAAACCATTCAAGATTACCAAGGATGCTATTAGAATTATAATTGGCTTAAACTCAACCAGAGGATTGCCCATACTGAAAGCCGTGAAAAACTAGACAATGACTAATGCTACCGGTGCTAAGTTTGATAGAAGGGCAATGACCATTAATGACATTATAAAACTGGATGTCAAATTCACCTCCATGGTGATTGGGTACAAGATCTACCACTCGAGAAGAGAAAATTCTATTTTTGGAATAGCCATATATGCTGCATACAAGATGCTAAAGGAAAACACTGATTATGACTTGTGTGAATTACTACAGAATCAATTGATTGAAAATTTAAACAAAATCAAGAAAGATAAGAAAAACACTTTCAAGTATGGTACATTGGTTCTATGTTTGTTCTTTTGCTTTATGAATGAGGTACCTGGGGTAAAAGGTGTGCACTCGACTAAGGATGAGCCAGTTGCCATTCAGATCAGAGATCATCTTTGCAACATTGGTGATTTCAAAGCTCAGAAAACTGCAATATGGGGTTACTTCAAGAGTTTTTAGAGTATGATGCACTTAAGGGAAGGAATCCCTAAATCAATTGTTGAGAAGTACAAAAATGATATATGCTTCATGGTTGATACTGACCAGTGTCTAATGGAAGCAGTGGAACCCAAAACTGCTTGGATCATGCCCATGGGGTATGAAGTAGATGAAAACATCTTGAATATGTATGCTCAACATCTTCTAAGCAAGCCTAAAGACACAATGGGTGAAAGATTTGGAACTTATGAGGAGCTGAATTTAAAACTGCATACTGAATTCAGAGAACTTGAAACCAATAGGAACGTAAGAAAAGAAGTTGAGCAGTTAGCTGAAAATCTGGGCCTGACTAAGGAGGCTGTGAGGAAACTCAGAGAAAGAATTGAAAAGGCTGAGAAAGAGAAACAAGATAAGAAACAAATAGATGCTCTGGTGGAACACTCTTCCACTTCAAGAACTACTAGGAGCTCTGCTGCTGCCCCTGTTCCTTCCAAGACTGCAAAACTAGAAGCAAAATCATCTAGAAAATGGGAGAAAAGGAAGAAAACAAAAGCAACCTAGACCTATGAAAGCATAAGAGAAGAAGAAGAATATATAGATTTTGACATTGAAATCAAGGAAATAAAGGCCATCAGAATAAAAGATGCAAAAGTAACCAAAGAAAAGTCCTCCGGAAGCAAAAGGGCTAGTAAAAGGCAAAAGATAGAAGCATATGAGGAATATGTTGAGAAGCCCACACTTTCCCTAGAGGATGTGATAAAGTCAGTCAGTGTAGATGGTAATCTAAAACCCATGATTGAATTCTATGATGAATACAGTGATGTGGATAAAAGGGTGTTGGAGGAAGCAACTGTCAGATATCTCAACAGCTACAACAAGGCACTAATTGAGATAACTTCTGAGTTGCCATAAAGTCTAGAAAATATTTTGGAATTGAGAAAAGAAAATGCCAAGAGCAAGGACATGGAAATCAAGGAACATGAGCTAATAAATTTGTGTCCTCAGATTTAACTTGATCAAATAGATATGATATTCAAGGAAGTCAAAGATGACTTTAGAAGCAAAAGGAGAATGAACAAACTCATGATTGGAGAAACAAGTGAAATCATTAAATAAACTCAAGAAATTCTTTTGAAAGCATTGGAAAAGCATAATTTTCCCATAGTCATAGAAGAAGTTCCAGATGGTGAAGAAGAGAACATCATCGAGCAACAATCTGAGTTGGGTGAAGCCTCTGTTCCGGAAGTGGAACAAGTAAATCAGGATGATACAAAAATGATGGATAAAGTAGTTGATGCAGGAGATACTCCTAATCCACTTGACCCATGAGGAAAAGAAGAGAATATGACTACTTCACAGAGCCCTCCGGATCAGGTAGCAAGTGGTGAACAAACATAAAAGAGTCCCTCTACAGAGAACATAGAGAAAAGTAAAGCAGAGAAAGAGGAAGAAAAAGGAAAGGAAGATAAATCAGAAGAAGATGGTGCAAATGTTGAAGCACCTAAAGCAGATACTGAGAAATCTGATGAACCAAAGGATGGTTTAGAAAATGTTGCAAGAGACACTGCAGATGCAGTGAAAAGTCTTGTTGAAAAAGAAATGATTGAGATTGATGAGCTTGAACTACTCCAAGGTCTAGCCAATCCAGATGCTCTCTCTCCAATTCAATTGAAGAAAATTGCATCATTCACCCAAGTAAAGGCTAGAGAAAAGATGTTAAAGTTCCACATGGAGGACAATGAGCTACTAGGGCTTGCAACCGGGATTTTGGAAAAATTAATGCCTTCCTACTAGAATAGTCCATCTGATTCCCCCTTCGAACATCTGAAAAATCTTGTAAGTTTTGTAAATACTCATTTCGAGTCCTTTGAGAAGTCTGCAGAGACAAAAGTCAAAAATGAGTTTTTGGATAAGAGATTTAGTGAAATTAAGAATCTAATAGGGTATGATAGGACTATACTTGCTATCAGTATAAAGAGTGTTCAAAATACTCTAAGTGATGGAAGTGATGTATATAAATTTTGTCTATCCTGGCCCAAAGTAAATGAGGATATTGAGAAGAAGATAAAGGAACAAGAAATAAAATTGTCAAATCTGTCCAATAATTTTGATCCTCTAACCATTTCATCCATAAGTCAGGAACGTCAAGTAATTAGCTTGACTGATGAGATAAAGAGACTTGTTAAAGAGAAAAGCAACATTATGAAGAGAATGTGTGAGCTTTGGGAATTGATTGCCCCTAAGTTAGAGACAATGTATAATGCCCTATCTGAGGCTCAGACTGTAGTTCAGACTAGTGATCCATCAGATCTATCAAAGGCAAAAGCATATTCATTTTTTAAAGTGGGCACATCTCTATTTTGGATGGAATGAAGAGTACTTGGGCCTCTGAACTTGTGCAAATAAAAACTAGCTTTGCAGACATTCTCAAGTTCATGTAAATAGAACTTAATGATTAGTTGTACATATGCGGTCCTATATACAACTTTTTGAAAAATTTTGGCTTGCGGACCCCACCCTTTGCCATTGATGTCAAAGGGGGAGTGAAGATCAGTGAAAAATGAGGAATCCAGCTAAGGGGGAGTACCAGAAAGCAATGTAAACAACAGTATGGAGCACAAGCTAAGGGGGAGCTATTCCAACACTTAGTCATTTTTCACTAGTGTTGCCATCAATGCCAAAGGGGGAGATTGTTGACAAGAGACACTGATAGGCATGATAGGTTTTGTCATTGATGGCAACCAAGATCATCCCAATCATTCACATAACACAATTTGTTCACACTGGAAGTCAGAATCAGAATTTGTCTAAGTCCGGGCAGTCAGGAACAGAGCAGGTGACAGGGTCCGGTATCTTGGTCCAGATCTATCTGGTGGAAAGGCATGGTTTGCTATGGATCTAAGGTAGTTGTAAGCATTGTCAAGACACTCTAAATCTAGAGTTTTGTCCTCTGAAGATGAAGGACTCAAAAGATATTAGCTTCTGAGTATCGGGTTTCAGTTTGACAGAACAAACAGAAGAAGAATAGGTTGAACTTGTGAATAATCTTATTTCTGGATGTATAGAAGTTGTTTATTGGACAATTGGTGATGATAAGTAATAATAGCTGACATGATTGATGATTTACATGTGCAAGTTTTGATCCGCATCTCATATTATATATGGATCCAGTCGACAGAGCAGAGTACTCTACAAAGTTCTAAATGTTCTTGAAGCTGATTGGTAAAATGATTGTAGATCATGTTACAGATATATATATCTGATGGAATTGGATGATTTTGGTGTGTGAGCGAACAAGGTGTAATTGTGAGAAGAGCAGAAAATCTAAGGAGTGAATGAAGGCAGAGCAGTAAGAAGACCAAGTAAAAACGAAATGTGTAAGATCAGTTTTTGCACTTAACTGGAACTGAAACTCTTGCATGGGTAGATGCTATTTATCAGTTCAAAATCTCTATTATTCTCTTGTAATCTCTCTGTAGGCAGTGAGCCTCTATTTGAGTAGTGAGCTCTAGGCAGTGAGCCCGAATTCATGTGCATTCTCATTTGTAAAAATACTTTTAACAGGGTATTAATTTTTGTGGGTTAACCCCCACCGTGGTTTTTCCATTAACCGGTTTCCACATCAAAAATCTTGGTGTCAAGTGTGTTATTTATGTTTCTGCTCATGTGTTATTGATTGATGCTGAAATGTTTATATCATTAATTTGATTATAAGTTGTAAAGGAAGATCAATGGTAGAAAAGATTAAAATATGTGACAACTGATTCACCCCCCCCTCTTAGTTGTCTGGACCTAAACCAATAGTACCATCATCTTTGAAGGCACTGACCTTTCTGGCTAAGTTTAATATGGCTGACAATTATTTGACAGGACCAATTCCAAGTGGAGGTCAAGTTTTTAGATTCCCTATAAGTAGTTTTGAAGGAAACTTAGGTTTATGTGGTTTGCCTCTTGATGACCCCTACAATAAGAAGACCTTTAGATTTCCAAATGTTCAAAATAGTCTAGTCCAAAGTAGGATGCAAAGAAACACTATTTTGGGGATAACAATCGGTGTTGAAGTTGGGATTGTTATACTTGTAGCTACAATAATATGTAGCTTATCAAGGGGATGGATTGAGATTTAGGAGTTTGAGAATGATAAAGAATTTGGGAGGCTTGAAAGAGCATATGAAACTATTAGACTATCCTTGGTAATTCTATTTAAAAACTAGCATAATAAGGAGCTTACAGTTGCAGATCTCTTAAAAGTGACAAACAATTTTGATTAGGAAAACATCATTGGGTGTGGAGGCTTTGGATTGGTATATAGGGCTACTCTAGAAACATGTAGACATAGCAATTCAAGTAAAGAGAAAATTGATGCAAGTGATGGATCAACCAACTTAGGGTCATAAATATTTATCTAGAGACTATGTTCAACCTTAGTGGATTTATGATTGTGTCAATGCACACCTTATCCTACCCACAAAAGATTACATGGTTGATATGGTTCTTCTACCTCACCTTTCACCCTTTGTTAATAAGGAAGTGGAGGGTTACTTGTCAGAGTATGCAAAGGAAATCAAGCACTTACAAGTAGCAAAAAAGAAGTTCTGAGGCTAAGTGATGATAAGCTTATAGAAATAGCTAACATTGATGGTTGTATGTTTGTGTATAGTAGTGTATTTGATGTAGAAAAGGGGAAGTAGATACATCATTAAAACTAGAAATGAATATGATATTGTTGTAGAGAGTGCTCCTATCAACATCATGGAAGATGCATGCCAAATGCAAGATTATGGAAGATGCATGCAAAGTGTTTGAAGTGTTTCTTGAGTTAGACACAATCACATGGATTTCTATGATTATTGGGTGTGTTTAGCATGGGAGGGATAAAGATGCCCTTCAACACTCTAGATAAATGCTTCAAAGAGGAAAATAATATATGTAGCCTGTACAAACCAAGTGTTCGACGAAATGCCTTGACAAGCATATATCCGTCAAATTTCGACAAAGAGTCAGTATTTTATTATAAAGTTATCATCCCAATGTTTGTAATGAAACTATTTCAAAGTGTATTCTTGAGAGATAATGATATTTTATAAATCATTTAAACTCCCAAAGTGAAAATGAAACAATTATTAGTTAGTTATGGGCTAAGGATTAAAAATATAATGTTTTTGAATTTAAAAGGGGTTCCATTTTCTTTTGGTTCTTTTTCTAGGTTTTAACAGGACTGGGAGAAAACAAAGGATTTTTTAACTCACACTTTGTACAGAATGTTTTTTGAAGTTGTGTAACTTTAATGAAATTATAGAGGAAGCATTTAATTCATATGTTTTGGGTGTTTTCTATGTTATTATTACTGATTTTTGTTATGTTAGATTGGTAATCCCTTTTTGTTATTGTGTGAACTATTGCTCATCTATTGGAGCATTTACAAATTGTGCAACATGTGCAAAGAAATGTAGTCATAATCTTGGTGTCTTGGTTTGAGTGCATTGATATAGCCTATGTCACAATGTGTGGGTTTTCATGTCATTTTATCATTGTTGTCACAGTATCATATAGATATTGTCTTTTTCTTTCATTGAAATGTACATTTTGATTTTATGATGAACCTTCTTTATGTTTGTATAAATTTGTGAAGCTCGAGTTGGTGTTCATGTGTCTATAACTAGGGTTTCTCTGAGTCATTTTCTATCAGTTTTTCCCTTTTTACCTTTTAGTATTTCTAGTTAAAATACCACAAAAACACCCAAATTTGATCATATGAGGGAGTTTCCCCTCTCAACATAGAGGAAGACTACTACTCCATAGCGATCTATCCAACTATAGGTATGATTATTATTTCTCTTTGGGTGAAACAAAGTCATTCTTGAAGATATAATCACAACTATGAATTTATTTACCAACAAGTCTATGGGCCTTTTAGCACCTAGCAATTGATTCCATGATGGTATATTTCCCCATGGTTCTTGTAAGGTATTTGATAAGTGGGAGAACATTAGAAATTAAGGTGTCTCAACCTTGGAAATTCCTAAGTTTATTGATTTATTATTTAATATTTTCCCAAAGACATCAAGACTATAATTTGATGATTTATTTTATTTAATATTTACCTTCAACACAAATTGGGGTGTTAGAATTTGAGATGAAATAATGTGCCACATGCTGATGCCTTATAGTGTTAAAATTCATTTAATATTTAATCTAGTTATTCATGGTAAAAATGGAACACTCTACTTTTGAGGGATCCCATGACAACTTATGATAGATACTTATGACATGTAAGAGCCTAAAATAGAGGGAATTACTTTGGAATCTAGACCGGCTATGATAGAGTGTTTATTGTTTTCAATAAGTGCCTATTTTATATTAGAATCTTGTCAACCCTAGGCACCCATGTTGGGTGGATATAATTAGTGATTTATGATAGTTGTAAGTGCGTAAGAGAATATGTTATTTTTATCCTATATGACAGATCTTCTCATAGGGGCATTGGAAATTGGCCCCAAGTTGGACACCATACCTCTTGGGATATTTGTTCATGGTTTTGAAAGCCACAAATGACCTTTTTAGGTTGCACGAAGTGTATAAATTTGGAGCTTGAGGATTCATTTGTATGATGAGAATTTACAAGTACACAAGTGCTACTAAAATGCTGCTAGAATTAGTCATTATTTGAATGCTAGTGAAATACTCCTATAAAGACTTGCATTGCAAGTGTCTTGTGTTCCATTGTTGATTTGATAATACATTGTGCAAGTTTTGGAGTGTGGGGTTTCTCTTGAAAGGGTTTTCCCCATGTAAATCATTGTGTTATCGTGTTGTTTATCTATTTACAAATGTGTTTCTCTATTTTATGTAATAAATTTAGATCAATTTTAAAGTTATTATTACAAGTTACTCCTCTCAAGGTTAATGCAGGAAGCTATTTTTGCACACCTTACTTCCTTACAACACTTAATAGGATATGTGGGGCATATAACATTAATAAAACCAAGGTACTTCCTCTTGCATTTTCACTTCATCATTTTTTAGTGGGTCTAGAGTTTCATTTTCATGTGGTATGGGGTTTGATTTCCCTAATATTGTTTATTTCTGACCTTGATTAGGCTTATTTGACTAGTTTGTATTATAAGGCCTATTAGCTAGGTGTGTCTTTTCATTATTATGTTGCCTAGCATTCTAAGGTGGCAAAATCTTGGTATTCCTTGCAAATCTACAAGATAATTATTTTGAAGTGTACCCATGATTTTGTTAAGTTTGTTAGATATACAATAGGTGGTTTACTAGTAAAAATCATATCTTTGAGTTTGAGCTTGAGAGGCTCCACAATATAAAACTAAGCATATGGATTCACTTGGCCTAAGATGAGGAGTAACTTTTTTCATTGTAAGGAAAAACCTATTATTAAAATCAATCATGGATTCATTATATTATTTTTAATAGTAGTTAATTCATGCAAATTTAGGATCAATATTATCTCTATATTGCATCCTAAATACTCTCATTAACTCATGTTGTTCTCCATCCTTGAGTATGTCTAAACCATGTGTGTTTGTTTAAAAGAATGTATAAAATGATGTGCTCCACAATCAATCCAAGATAGATCTGAGGAAGACATGACAATATCCACATGCAAGTCTCTATAAAAAAAGTATATGTCATCACGATGCATAAAGAAGTATGTGGGATTTGGGTCATTGTGATGTGTGTAAAGTATACAATCATCATCTCCATCATGAGAAGATAGAGGACTATCATTATGCTCATTAGTAAACATACCATGAGGCACACAATGAAGCAAAAGGACTAGCAACCTCATGTGAAGGTGAAAGAGATGCATCATATAGGTGCATGGCTCTAGTGATAGAAGAAATACAATCATAAAACTCATCACTAAGGTAATCATCATATAGAAGTGATCCCAAATCAATAAGCATATCTCGAGGCATTAAAGAAGGTGTACCATCACGTGTAAATAAAGGTGAAACATGTGTATTTCCATCACTAGACTCATCAAGAGAGGCACATGGAGGAAAGCTATCATGAGATATACAAAAGAAATGCTTGTTAGGTATAACGTCATGACTCAAGATCCCTAGATGTATGAAGAGTATACAGGGATGAAGTAATAGCCAATTCATTATCATAAGCCACAAAAGATATATCATCAAAGAGCATAGTGACATGAGAAGAAAGCTTGGTAAGAATAATGCAGATTTGTTACTTTCTTTAGTGCACCAAATCCAAATGTTTGACTATTGATTATTGGAATCCCAAATGAATGAATATAAATATCTTTAAATACCAACAAATGATATTGAATTGTGAAAATCATTACAATCTCTTACAAATATTTTTTTAAAATAAAAAATAAAATAAAATAAAAATAGCTAAACGTAATAATTAGAAAAATTAAATGATTTGTATGAAGATAGAGTATCAAATGTATCAATATGAAATGAAGAATTTTCGTATTTCAGCAGATTATCAAATACTCCTAATTTGTTTTAAGCAATGCCTGGTAGGAAAATTTAGTTGCCTTTTTAAGTTTCGTCTCTGCCCCTATTTCTCATGTCCGATTTTGAAAATGGTTAACAGCCAATTTTGAAAATCGTTAACTGCCAATTATCTAGCCGATAAAATCAGAAAAAAACACAATGATTAGCAAGTTTCTTTAATTTTTGTTCTGCCCGAATCCCGATTTACAACGCTATTCTTTCATTTTCATTGGAAATAATCTATGCATTTATACTTGTTTCATTCTCATTTGAAGTAATTGCAGTAAATAAGAATCTGCAGAAATGTTTTCGACATATAAAAGTCTGGCCATTGATTCTGCCTTATCCGCTACGAGCCTCCGACCAAGAAGATCTTCACCCGTTTCCTGTTCTCTGTGCACGATTTTTCAAAGTGATGATATTCCTGTTCTCTGTGCACGATTTTTCGATGCCCTTCCGTGTCGATGCTGAATATGGTAAATATCATGCTGGAACAGGAGGATCTAGAGGATTAGGTCTTCGATCATGGCGGACTTCAAATAAAAATTAAATGTGGCGGGCAAGCATTTTTAAGGCTTTTAAGCCTAATAAACCTGCGGATGAATCCAGTGAATCAGGTAACAGGATTTGGTTTTCAAAAAAAAAAAAAATACATGCACTTATTTTCTGTACAATATATTTCCTCTAATGTATAGAACGCATTTGAGACAAACAGGTCTATAACATACATATGTGCATGCCAATACGATAGATGGTAGCTAAAATTTTGGAATGTTGGAGGGTTGTTTCTTGAATCTTCACACATAAAGATAATCAGGCCTCTGGTATACATATACCAATGGCAGATGCCATTTTTCTTAAATAGGTCTTATAATTATATATTCCTCGTGACATTTTTCCAAAATTCATAGAACCCATTTAAGGTTAACAGGTGTCTCACACATATAGACACCAGTGCCAATGCCAGGGGTTGTTTATTTTAGAGGGTCCCATAACGCCTATAGGGCCAAGATAGATAGGCTTCTCACATGTATATACCAATGCTAGAATTCCCCTGCTTATCTTAGATGGGTTTTATAATTTTGGGATGCTATAGGCTTTTTAAGTCATCCATGGGTTTGATGATTTTGAATGCCAAAGACCTCTTTGTTTTGGAAAATTTGTAATATGGGTTCTATAATCAATTTACAAGTAGCACAAATTCCCAAGCTTGTTTATTTTAAGAAGATTTTTTAATTTTGAAATAGAATGTAGTGTACCAATCCAGAGGTCTGTTTAATTTTGAAAGATAACTTACAATATCCTCACAGTAAAAGAACTAGTGAGAGATCTAGTTCTTGTATTGTATAAGTTTCTTGTCAAGCTGTCATTCAGGGGGTTTATATCTTGTATCATACTGGTGTCTAATTTATGTATCTGAATATCTTTTTAATAGATAGAAAGTCAATGCTTCTATGTCATCCACCTTTTTTGACAAGCAAGCTTCCTGATAAATGCCATTGATATCTCTAATATTGCAATGCTATTCTGCATCACATATAACCTTGTCTTTGAAATGAACAATCATTTTGAGTAAAATAGTTGTTACAAATGTCACTTGGGATCAAGAAACAGAAGAGTGTTTGTTCTTTTCATGTATTTGGTTTGTCTGCCTTGGGTGATTATACAATGTCATTTTCAAGAATCTTTATTATGCTATTATTGTACAATGTCATTTTCAAGAATCTTTATTATGCTATTATTGTTTGTTCTTGTTTCCATTTGCTTATCACAGAGAACACCAATTTTTAGGTTTGTTTTTTTCCAAAAATTGAAGTGATTATTTGTATTTGTTATAGCATAATAAGGATATACGTGCAAGTTTAAAATGTCTCCACCATTGCACTGTTTATATCTGCTTGAATAAATATTTATAGAATGGTAAGCACCTCATAAATGTTACTGAAATTTATATCAAATGTGAATAGGGAGAAAATGGTTACACATATACCATTCATTTTATCTAGATTATAATCTAATTTGTAAGGGGTCTAAGTGATAAAAGAATTTTCCTAAGCACCAAAACAAGAGCCACAGTTTCTCTGGTCCCATGATAAAATAACATATGTTTCCCAAAAATGTCATCCAAATCTGGACGATGTTGGCAACAAGAGCTGTGGACCTGCATGAAATATAAGCAAATTTAAACGTTGTTTAGCTGTTAAAACTGTTCTAATTTATGCTGGCAACTTTCCCAACATTGCAGAATTTTAAGATGCAAGTTTGATTCCCGCCTTACGCAGTTTAGAATGTTTTGTATAACATACCTAATATTCCATGCTTAATCTTTTGTGTAGTAAGATACTTCTAGCTGGTTCATTTCCAGATGCAAGGCATTTTGAGTTACCTCATTTGTGGCTGCAAAGTTTTGATTTGGACGTTTCAACATCTGAAGTATATTTGATAAAACAAAGAATGAACTTCATTTGCATCTTGGCATTTATCATATCATACGGTTGACTGAAATGAGTATGTATTGACCTCAATAAAAGAATGTTCTGGATTTTTACCTTAATTCAATTATATAAGGAAGGCTTTCAAAGTTTTAGTGCCGTTAAGGAAAATCAACATACTACCGATTTTACCTGCCAATGGGTTTGGTCTGAATGGGCTGAAAGAGCCTAATGGAACTAGGCTGCATAATGAAATCTAGGATTAGCAGGAGGGGAAGGAATTTTTAAAGATGTGATAGACAAGCTTTGTTAATGTTTTCAGATCATTTGAGAATAATAATTCAGAAGCAATGAATTGCTTAGAAGAAATTTGACTGGCTAAGGAAAATGAACTCCAAAATTCCCTATTCACTATCACACCTCAATGTTGATGTCATGTCATTTGCAACCCATCATAGTCACCATATGTCTTTATGGGTCTTTATGTACCAAACACAGTAAAAGGTTAATAATTAACATGCCACTTTCAACGTTACAATATTCCTACTGTAAATAAACAGTGAACTGCATAACAAATGTACATAAAGATAACTTGAACTGCATAACAGATGTACCGAAAGATAACTTACAATATCCTCTCAGTGGTTTAACAAATTATTTTTTAAAACCGGATATAGTTGATAGTCACAGGCTGTCCAGGTAAATCCTTACTATTATATAGAATAAGCAGAAGAGGATTTTTGTAGTAAATGAGTTTTTATTTGAACTTTTGTTTTTCTATTGGTGACTAATTCGTCATATTTTTCATAAGTGTATAGGTCGGTGGATGCTGGGGATCTACAAAAGTTTGAGTCACAGATACGAAATACCTATGCAGATCTTACCCTTGGTGCTAACATTCCTCGCTTTCTTCCACCAACAAAGGGACAAGATCTTAAACCAGGTATTGATTTAGATTGATATGATATCGTATCTTCATTTAGATATTCCTAATTCTTAAGTTACCGATCCAAGTACTGGTTTGGGTTCGCAGGGTGCAATCTTTTTTGGGTGTGGGTTCCTTTTATAAATAAGAAATAAAAGCGTAATACCTGCGAGTTCGTTGGCCCAACGGGGGTTTGAACTTTAATGGCCGCCACTACAACCGAACAACTTAACCACCAAACCACCGAGCCACACCCTTATCACACCCTTATCGGCATTAATATAAATATATTAACATATAACAAAAAAATAAAAAATATAATTATATATTAATATATAAGAAATATAAAAATACATAAATAGAAATATATTAATATAAATATAAATTGTTTATATATATAGAAATAAAAATATATTAATATTAATATCTAAAGACTAATGCCCATTTATATAAATATAAAAAGAAAATTAAAAATATAATTATATATTAATATATATAAATAAGAAATATAAAAATACATAAATATAAATTAATAAATATATTAATATGAATATTAATATATTTATATTCATATAAATATAAATCCTTTGTCCTATTTATATTTTATATTCATATTAATTAGTCTATAGGCTTTTATATGTGAGCATTATAGTGCTCGGAATTGTCTCATGCCGTAAAAAGTTCTTGTCAAATTTTTTTGAACTCATCGGTTATTCCTATCACCATATTTCTTAAACCTCCTATGGGTGCAAGTGCTAGTTAATAAAATTGAAAGCAGTCATAGGCGGGTGATTGAAGTAGCATCATAGCTTGGGATTTCCATCCATAATGTAAAATGAGTAGGAAGCAACATAGTAGAAGATAAAAATGTTTTTAATAGTGATCATTGGCAGTCACTAAGCTGTATTCTTGATGAAGATTATCTTCGTAAGTTGTTTGCTTTTCTCATACAACACAAAAATATTCCTACAACTCCACAACCATCAAATGTGGATAAAAGCCCTATCATAGAAGAATGTGTGAATTCTGTGAGAGAACATCTTAGGCTAAGTGCTATAATGAAAGGAGAGTGGGTGAAAGGCCTTCTATCCTATGCTCCTGTTAGCGCTGAGTACACTATATACAAAGGATTAAACAACTGGGGAATGAACATGTGTGAAGGAGTGAGTTTGGTGAGAGAATTAAAAGTGGGTATGATGGAAAAGTCAGGCCTATGCCTTTAGATTCCCTTTTTTTGCTCTATCTTTTTTGTGCACTTCTGAAGCATCCCCATTGGTTGCTATACGCTGATCCCATGATGTCGTCTCACCATCCTAACAATGCCTTCTATGCAGGTGAGACATTGCTTCATCCCTCAAGGAAAGGTCCACTGCGACACTAAAATATATATTGTTTTTTCTAGTGTCCCCAGTGATATACATCGCGGTGCTATAGTGTTGGTGATTGGAAAGAAAATTCAAGGTGTATAACACTGGGGACACTAGATAAAACAACAATATATTTTAGTGGCATAGTGGACCTTTCCTTGAGGCTTTGAGGCAATGTCTCACCCACATAGAAGTCATTGTCAGGAAGGTGAGAATGTAACATGGGATTGACATGGAGCATCCAATGAGGATGCTTCAGAAGTGCGCAAAAAATATAGAGCAAAAAATGGGAATCCAAAGGCATAGGCCTGACTTTTCTATCATACCCACTTGTGATTCTCTCACCAAACTCATACTCCTTCACACATGTTCCTTCCTCTAGTTGTTTAATCCTTTGTGCAGTGTACTCAGCGCTAATAGTAGCATAGGGTAGAAAGGCCTTTCACCTACTCTCCTTTCATTAGAGCACTCAGCTTGAGATTTTCTCTCACAACATTCACACATTCTTCTATGATAGGTCTTTAATCCACATCTGATGGTTGTGGAGTTGTATGAACGTCTCTGTGTTGAATAAGAAAAACAAACAACTTATGAAGATAATCTTCGTCAGGAATGCAGCTTAGTGACTGCTAGTGATCACTATTAAAAGATTTTTTATCTTCTGCTATGCTTCTTCCTACTTCTTTTACATTATGGATAGAAATCCCAAGTTGTGATGCTGCTTCAATCACCTGCCTATAACTGCTTTCAATTTTATTAACAAGAGGATTAAACAAAACAATGGAGAACTACTAGCAGAGTTCATCTCTCCACTACACAATATCAGGATAAATACCAAATTTCTTTAAGGCTTGAATTGATTGTTCCATTGACATGGGTAGAGGAAGCTTCACAAGACCTTTTTCACTTAAAGGGGGCTAGTAAAACTTCTGTGAAGTTAAACTCCTCATAGGCTGAAAGGCAACTATGGCTCTTAATGGAGATACATGTTCTCTCATTTTTTCTCTTACATCTACGACAAACTGGTGAAGGTCTTGTTTCTACCTTTACCATGGTTGTGTGAACTTGACCATAGGGGAAGTTGTGGTTTCACTACTTTCATATCTTACAAAATACAATGGAGCAACACCATCAGATAGAAGACATGGTTTACAAGACTAGGATTATGGTGGAGCAAATGGATAAGTGAAATTGGTGTTACTCTTGCTTATATTGGCAGGCATATTTTTGAAGAATTTAGGAACAACTGACAAAAAATATTTTTGGATTGATATTGTTTGTTTGTTTTGTCTATATTCATTTAAAATAATAAATGCATGATCTAGCATGATTATCTTTGCAATGTTGGGAATTAAGATGTCTCAACCTTGACAATTTCTAAGTTTATTTCATATTTAATATTTGTGCTCCATCAAAATGGGGTGTTTGTTTTTTATTTAGCACTTTTGCCACATGTTAGTGCCTTGAAAATTGATATATTAGTTGTCAAAAGATGCACACTTAGTGGTATATTATGGAGATCCTATTTTTTAAGGATATTATGACATTCTATGACAACCGTAAGGGTACAAAATAAGGGAATTTACTTTGGAAATGAGAGCCTAATTTTAGACTGGAACCTTTCCTATCTTGGGCACCACACCTCATGGGAGGTTTAGCACATGGTTTTGGTAAACAACAAATGGTTTTCTGGTTGCCAGAAGTCTATAAAATAGAGGCTTGAGGACTAGTTTGTATGGTTGAGTTTGTAGGTACCTATGCTATCGAAATTACTCTAGGAACTAAGTGTTGTTGTACTCCTATAAGAAACTTTCTTTGCAAGTGTATGTAATCTTGCATTGGATTCATAATACATTGAGTAGGCTTTTAGAGTGTGGGGTTTTCTCCTGAAAAGGTTTTCCCCTCCTATATTTCGTGTTATGGTATTATCTACTTATTGTGTTGTTTTTTATGATTCATGCTTGTATATCTTCTTCATTGTAACTATTAAGGTTTAAAAATTTACACAATACTCTCCTCATTAGATTGGTGTAGGAAGTATTTCCACATACCTTGCTTCCTTTCAATTGGTATCAGAGTCTAGCCAATTTTGGTTCCTAGTGTTGGGTAATAGGTTTGTTGGACTAATCATTGTTTGAGTGCGAGCTTGTGTAGAGTATTTTGTGATCTTGTTGTAGGAAGGAGATGGATAGCACATCTAGAAGAATAGAGATGGAGAAGTTTAACGGTGGAGTTTTGAGTTATGGAAACTTACGATGGAGGATATGCTTGTAGATAGATATCTATGGGCTGCAATATCCGGTACCAAACCTACGAGCATGAATCAAGAAGACTAGAATTTGATGGACCAAAAAGCTAAGGGTCTTGTGAGACTCTATTTGTCTGAATCTATTTTGTTAAATATTCATGAAGGGGCTACAATGGCAAGTATGTGGAAAATTCTTGGTGAAATTTATCAGGCTAAATCCCTATAAATAAGTTATTCCTAAGAAAGAAGTTGTATTCATTGAGGATGGAAGATGGAGGATGCGTAGCTGATCACCTGAATGCATTTAATATACTTGTTTCTCAGTTGAGCTCTGTTGGAGTGAAGATGGAGGTGGAGGATCATTACATGACTTTGTTGTGATCTTTGCTAGATTCATGGGACTACCTTGTGATTTCCATTGAAAGTACCACCACCAAGTTCATGATGGACGAGATGTTTGGATTGTTACTTTTTGAAGAGGTGTGAAGAAAAGCTTCTAAAACAACTAAGGAGGCTCTTACGATTCATGGTAGATCCAAAGACAAAGGCAAGAAGAAGGACAAGAACCAGGATAAGGAAAGATCCAAATCCCATGGGAGATCTAAGTCTCTTGGTAAGTATGAGGAATTATGTTGGAACTACGACAAACTAGAACATTTCTGAAAAGAGTGTAAAGAGGAAAAGAAAAAGAAAAAGAAAAAGAAGAAGAATGATTCTGATTTTGATTCTAATAAGTCCTCTTAGAATGATGAAGCGTTTGTCTTTGCCTTTTCAACTCATGCATCTAAGGATGTGTCAATAATAAACTGTAGTGCATCTTTTCACATGAACTCACATCGGGGTTGGTTCACAAAGTATGCAGAATTTGAGGGTAGGAAGGTGTACTTGGGTGATGACTCTCACCTAAAACTTGTTGGCCATGCAAGAGTCTTGATTTGATTCCCTAATGGACGAGTGAAGGGGATCAATGGTGTTTTTCATATCCTTGGTTTGGCATGGAACCGTTTATCTATAAGTAAGTTGAATGATGTGGGTGTGCAAGTTGTTTTATCGAATGGAGGATGTAAGATGACTAGAGGAGCTATGGTGCTTTGCTAAAGGTGTTTGAGTTGGCACTCTATTTAAGTTGGATGTATGCACAATTCAGTGAAATAGTTCTTCTGTTACAAAGAAGAGAACTTTAGAGTCTTCATCCTCACCATTGGAACCAACAACAAAGAGGTGTGTTGTGTCTACTTCTGAAGGACGTGCTTTCTGGGTACCCAAGGGTGCTCATTCTTTGGAAATGAAACTTCCTACTGAGAAGACAATGTTATGGTACCAAAGACTTGGTCATATAAGTAAGAAGGGTTTTAGGGCCTTGAAAAGTAAAAATCCTGTTGAGGGGATGAATTATTGTAATCTTGAGTTTTACTTTTGCGAACATTGTGTTTATGGAAAACATAATTGTGTTCAATTTTATTCTTGTTCTCATAAATTTTTTGGGGTGTTGGACTTGATACATTTTGATGTTTTTGGTTCTATTAAAGTTCTTTTGATTTCTAAATCTATTTATTTTGTATCATTCATTGATGACTATAGTAGGACATGGGTATATTTCCTTATAAGTAAATTTGAAGTCTTTAGTCGGTTCAAAGAGTTTAAGGCTTTTGTTGAGAATCAAATTGGTAAAAAGATTAAGTGTTTGAGGATTGATAATGGCGGTGAGTTTTGTTCAGCAAGGTTTTGTAAAGAACATGGGATTAAGAGGCACAAGACAACTCCGTATGCCCCTCATCAGAATGGAGTTACAGAGAGGATGAATAGGACATTGATGGAGAGGGCTAGGAGTATGCTTAGTGGAGCTGGCCTAGAATAAAATTTTTTGGCTGAAGCTGTAGCCACTGCTTGCTACCTCATTAACAAGTCACCTACATCAGCTCTTGTTGAGAAGACACCTATGAAGGAGTGGTCAAGAAAAATGCCCTCATTGAGACATCTTCAAGTATTTAGTTGTGAGGCACATGCACATATGCCTAGGGAGATGAGGTCAAAGTTGGAGAACAAGGCAGTTAAGTTTATCTTCATCGGTTATGGCATCGATGTGAAAGGGCACAAGATTTGGGATTATGTGGCCAAAAAGTTTTGTATAGCAAAAGTCTTATCTTCAAAGAGATGAATCCTTCTTCTGTTGTTTTGTAGCCAAAAAAGAGAAAGGAAATAGGATGTGGTTTAGCTTCCCCCTACACCCAAGAAAGTTGAACCAAAAGCCCATGGTGGACTAGAAGAAGAAGAGAGCTCTAGAATCTCTAAAATTTTAGAAGATGAAGAACCTCAACTTCCACCTGTGAGGAGGTCCACTCAGATAAGAAAACCACTTGAAAGATATGGGTATACACTTGATGGTTGGAATTGCATTTTTTCTTTGATTACTAACACTGATGAGCCTAGGACTGTAAAGGAGGCTATGGGTATGAATGATGTAGATTCCTGGAAAGAGGCCATGGAATAAGAGATGGCAGCATTAAAGAAAAATAATACATGGGATCTAGTGCCTTTTCCTGTTGGATGTAAACCTATTGGTTGCAGATGGTGTTCAAGAAGAAATTTAGTTTTGATGGCAATGTTGACAAGTATAAGGTGAGGCTGGTTGTGAAGGGTTAATCCTAGGTTAAGGGAATTGATTATGGTAAGATTTTCTCTCCCGTTGCTAAGCTAACATCCATTAGATTCTTATTATCACTTGTTACAGCGTATGATCTTTAAGTTGAACAAATGCATATGAAGATAGCTTTCCTTCATAGTGATTTGGAGGAAGAGATATATGTCACAACTAGAGTACTACATTGAAAAAGGTAAATAAAATTTGGTTTGCAAGTCGAAGAAATCTTTGTATGGTTTGAAACAGTCTCCTAGAATGTGGTACCAAAATTTTGATGCCTTTGTGTTGAGTTTGAGATTTCTGAAATCAAATTTAGATCATTGTGTTTATTTCAAAATGGATAATGATTGCATTCTCATTATTGCATTGTATGTTGATGATATGTTGTTCTTTCATAATGGTAAAAGTTTGAATTCTAATTTGAAGTCTCAGCTTTCAACACAGTTTGAAATGAAAGATTTAGAGGTAGCCAAGTACATATTGGAGATGGAAATCAAAAGAGATAGAGCTAGCAAAAAACTTTGGTTGGGGTAGAGTAAGTATGTGAACTCAGTGTTGGAGAATTTCAACATGGCAACTTGTAGACCATTGTGTGTTCATGTTATGATGAGGACAAAGTTATCTGTTGAGGATTGTCTAAAGTCTCCTACTAAGATGGAGGACATGACTAGAGTACCTTATGCTAGTACGGCTGGTAGTCTGATGTATTCTATGGTTTGTACAAGGCCAAACATTGCACAAGCAGTGGGAGTTCTTAGTCAGTTTATGGCTAACCCTAGACAAGTACATTGGGATTCACTGAAGAGAGTGTTCAGATACTTGCAGGGTAATTTCAAGTATTCCTTATGTTATTGTTAACTCAAAATCTATAAAATATAACTTTGAGAGTTTTTTGGTTTTTTCCTTAGGTTTTGTGTCTTTTTTGGATTTTCAGAGTTTCAGGTTACCCGTTCTTGCATGCCATCCTTATTAACTCTGAAACTCTGCCTTGTTCCCTCTTTGATTTTCTTAAGTGTTTTGGGATCATTGTGTCAGGCATTCCTATTTTCCTTTGACTTTAAGCATGAGTTCCAATGCCTGCCTGATTCCTAATTCTTGATGCTATTCATTTCTTCTAAGTCTTTCAGGATCGCGACATCAAGTGTTTTCATTTTTCTTTGTCTCTGTAGCATGCATTCAGTGGTGTCCCCAATCCTTGATCCCCGATGTTCCACAACTGCAAAGTCCTTTTGAGATCATGATGTAAGGTGTTCTTGGTTCTCTTTACCTTTTGGGCATGTGTTTTGTGGTGGCCTCAATCCTTGATCTATGACAGTTCATATTTGTTGAAGTCTTTCAAACTTTAGAGTTCAAGAAGTCACTTGTTTCTCTTCCTTAGGTGAATGCTATTTAGCGAAGGCCTGAATTATCAAAGTTTGACAAGTTTACTTTGTTCTCTTTAGACTTCAAAGTTCAGGGGAAATTTCATTCCTATTCAAAATTAGATGGATGTTTAGCGCGGAGGCTTGATCATCGAAGCCTGATAAAGTGGCGCCTTTGTTTTTGGACTTCAGAGTTCGGAAGGGTTGTTGTTCCTCACTAAGTTGATGGATATTTTCTGAAGGCCAATATGCCAAAGGCCAATAGCTTGGTCCTCTTGTTTGGTGCATCCTAAGCACTTGTTAGAGTTGCAAGGAATCTTCTACTCATGATAATGAAGAGGAAGAATACTTGGTGAAGTCCTAATTTTTTGGCCCTCGACATTTTTGTCTTCCCTATTCATTGGCTCATCAAATCATGACGGGATGCTCTAGCGACCCTCTGGGCTGCCATTAATGTTCATTCCATAGCCCGATGGCATGGTTGGTGAACTTTTCTGTTGCAAGTATGGGTCTAACTAGGATTGTCATTGATGTCAACATAGTTCTGTTTCATTAATGATAAGGATTGGATGAGCTATATGTTGAGAATATTGAGAAAATTAGTCTCAATCAGGAACAGTGAAGAATAGTGATGACAACAAGGTAAAATCTCAAGACAGGTTAAGGATTAGAGGATGTGGATTAAGGGTTTGTTAATATGAGTCTTAAGATGTTCCAGTAGAGATTTCAGAGGTCCGCATGAAGATATGAAGAAGCTGTGATCACTCAAGTAGAACCGGTTCCGGTAGATGTTCAGAGGTGACAGAGTGTTACAGAAAGGTCCGGTGGGATCCAGAAGTGCATTGTCCTATTTTGTGGATAGGAAGGAGTGTTGGGGAAGTCCTTATGATGTGTCATCTTGATTTATTCATGATTTGAAGGTCCAGAAGCATCTATTCCCTTGTGACAGTAAAGGCAGACTGTGTTCTTTAGGCACAGGATGCAGGAGAGAGAGATTTTAGTAAGTACAGGAAGTGCGGATGTTCCTGGTGATTCAGGCAAGCTTGTGGAGGTCCTTGGATCATGTTCAGTTCATGTTGTTGGTCCGCATCAGAGTTGGAGCTCAAAATTGAAGTAATACCTTTGGTGAAGGTGTTCTTCCTCAAGCTGGCCGACTGGATGAATGATTCATCTTGTAGATGTTCTTGTGGATGTTTGCCGACTTAGATGTTTGTTCCTAAGTTGATGTTATGTATAAATAAGGGATTGTGAAGTCATTTCAAAGTGTGACTTGCAAGATGAGTGTGTGGTAGCGAGGAGAAGAGCGAAAGGCAGAGCAGAAGGTTTGGGCTTAAATGGAACTGACTCAAGCATGGTGAAGATGCTAATTACTAGTTCAAGTATGTGATACTTACTCTTTTGTAGACAGTGTGTCTCTTGTAGGCAGTGAGCCTCTTGTGAGCAGTGTGCTCTGGCAGTGAGCCCTAATTGGCATGTGCCATTTTATTCTTTCTATTCTTCTAACAGAGAATACAATCTTGGGTTAGTCACCCCGTGGTTTTTCCCTTAACCAGGTTTTCCACGTCAAAATCTTGGTGTCTCATATGTTGATGTGTTTCTACTCTTGATCAAATGCATAATGTTTCATGTTTGATTTATTGTTATATTGCTAAGTGAATATAAGTGTTTAAAAGAAGAAAGTTTAAGACAACTGATTCACCCCCCCTCTTAGTTGTCTGCCCTGAATCTAACACTTTTCATGCCCCGAGGTTACTGTATCCTGCTCATTAATGAATTTTGAACCAAGGCATGGGCGAACACTCCAAATCTACAACATTTCCTAAAGAAACCCATGTGGGCATGATGTAGGGGACATGGACGACCTACAAACGTGTTGACTACTCTAAGCTCCCATCCAAGCTACTACAGTAGAAAAAATGCTATATATGCATATTCTTAAGATGTAATAGTGGTTGGTCATAGAGGCATTTTGTGGTATACCCAAGACTCTGTATTGGCTGTATTTTGCCTCTTTAATTTATTGGCACGTACCTCAAATGTTTTCAAAAAGTCCCTAGTTTATGCCTCTATCTTGTCTAAAAATCTTTCGCGCATTACTGATAACCAATCTAAGAAATCTTTAGTGGGCCCGCCTTTGTCTAGTTTGTGTGGTGATGATTGTATTACCTCAAGTGCCTTTACCATGTCTCATTGTTGTTGAAAATCCCATTAAGCTACTTTGTTTTGTGCTTTTTCTGTCATTTTTGGCTTTTTGGGATTTTTAGTATTTTTGTGATCCTTCTGGCCCACCTAGTTTTCATTCAATTTGGAGGGTCAAATCTTAATATTTTTAGATGATCTCAGAAATGATGGTTAATTGTGTCAGGCAACATCAAATGAACCTTCTGTTCAGGGGTTTTGACCAATTTTGGAATTTCAAGTTTTCTAGGGACATCAAAACATTTCCTAGGTTTCACCGTCCTCCAGAAACCCCATTCCCCCTCATTCAATTTGGAGGGTCAAAACATAGTATTTTCAGATGATCTTGGAGATGGTGGCTTAGTCTGTCACCTAGCATCAACCTGGCTCTTCTGTTTCAAAATTTTGGCACTTTGGGAATTTTGGATTTGAAGGCATTTTGGGATATCAAGTTTTCCAGGTGCATCGAAACATTTCCTAGATTTCGCCGTCCTCTAGAAACCCCATTCCCCCTCATTCAATTTGGAGGGTCAAAACATGGTATTTTCTGATGAAATCAAAGGTTATGGACTGTTGGTGCCCCCTTGCATCTATTTGGACCTTTGTTAAGGTGTTTCACTCATTTTGGATTTTTCATATTTTTTGAAATCATTCCGAACCCCCTCGTTTTCCATGCCCATTTGGGAGGTCAAAACTTATTCTTTTCTAATGGTTTCAGACATTTGGGCTATGTTCGTCATGTTTATCATATGAAACTTTCCTTTGGTGATTTTTGGTCAAATGGGGATTTTGGGTTTTCAGAGGACATTTGCACTTTTCCAAAGATTCTTGAGTTCTAGCTTCTTCCAAGTTCCCCATTCCCCACGGGGTGCCTCTTTTGGCCTAAATGTCCAAATCCATTTTGGAGTTTGGAATTTGTGTGTTTTTGAATGTTTTGAGGGGATTTTTGGTTCCCTGGGAACATTGGAATGTTTTGGGGTTCCTCGTTCTTCTAGGATTTTGACTTCAGGACCAAAATACTCAGATTTTCATGTTTTTGAACAACACGTGACATGACACTCCAAGGACTCTTAGGGATGCCATTAATGATCATTTTGGAGCCTGATGGTGTGGTAGGTGAGCTCCATATGCCCCATGACTATTGTGGACCCTTCCATGATGAATTTTTTGTACTAGAGCATGGACAAGCATTCCAAATCTACAGGGTTTTCTGGTACAACCCATATGGATGTGATGCAATAGGCCTGGGTGACCTACAAACATGTTGACTACTCTAGATCCATGTCCAAACTATAATAGTGAATTGTAATGCTATATATAGATGTTCTTAAGATGTGAAAAAGGTTGGTCATTGAACCAATTTCTGGATTGCAAGTGTCTCAGCAGTGTTCTAGGGCATCAATGATGCAATCTAATTTGTAAAATAATATGTGCATTGTGTTAAGAATTTGAAGGTTGTTGAAAGATAGATGCATGTAATGGTATGTCTCTAGGGAAGTCTGTAACTATTCAGGAGGGTGTTTGAACCTAGTTTTGTTGGAATCATTTGCCATTGCGCCAAAAGATTGAGCTATCAACGCTCACTACAAATGCCAGACTTAACCCAGATCCACGGGAGGCTCATTGCCATGTCATGAATCCTGAGGTTAGCGTTGAATGCCTCATTGAGAAGGGGGTAGCTCACTACCAACAATCCCCCCTCAACGCAACCTGAGGGATTCGAACCTGTGACCCATGGCTCTGATACCAATTGTTGGAATTGTTTGCCGTTGTGCCAAAAGCTCGAGCTATCAACGCTCGCTACAAATGCCAGACTTAACCCAGATCCACGGGAGGCTCACTGCCATGTCACGAATCTTGAGGTCAGCGTTGAATGCCTCACTGACAAGGGGGTAGCTCACTGCCAACAAGTTTCTCATCCTCTCTTACCACATTTGTTGGTATGAATGTAATAGAGGTAAGAGAAATGTGTGATAGCATTTTACTTCATTTCAAAGCAAGTATGTGATGCTCTTCTTTTATGTTCCATGTGGGTTTTCATTATTGCTAGGATTACTAAGAATGTTCATTACCTAAGATGAGATATATGCATTGTATGATGATGCACATAAGATTCCATTTATGTTTTCATTGATGCATCTCTTTCCCTTTTGCAGATTTATGACTCTGTTGCCCAATGGAGTAGGCACCGGTTTGATTGGTGAAGGGCCAACACTTTCAAAATTTATTAAAATTGTTGGGATAAGGTGCCATTAACCTTGTAAATCCCAATATTGTATTTATTCCATTTATTATATGTAATTTGTAATTATCCATGAGGAGATGTACTAGTTTCACTGACAGGGGTAATTTCAGAGTAACTGGAGGTAATTACGGAGTGACTTTTATTGTTGGAAAATGTAAAAACTTATGGTAAATGAGGTTAGGCATTCCCCTTGGAGAATCTGCTATTTTTGGCATGTATGACAACTATCATAATGTTTGGTAAGTGAATCTATGACAGCTGCAAGTTGTCATAAGATTTTGAGATTCTATGACGCATATGATGGATATGTTAGTTGTATATTTGCTATTTTTAGCCCCAAGCACCCATCTTGGGAAGGATGCATGTTGGAGGTATCTATGACGGTTATAATGCATCATAAGATGCTGTAAGATGCCATTCTTGGATATGGGTGCCCAACTTTGAATGGGTCAACTTTTGACACTTGGAGGTTGCTTGTAGGTGCCATTTTGATGCTTGCATGTGGGATATTTGGAGAAGAGAGAAGGTGAATGCCTAGGATGAGTTGGAAAACATTTCTTTAAGTATTTTCTATTAATTTGTTGCTGTAATAGATATTTTAGGTACTCAGGAGCTGCCAGAATGCTGTCGGATTGAAGACTGAAGGAGAGATTGGTGGTGTTGTTGTATTGTAAATCATATTCAGATTAATACAAACATTGGGCCTCTTTCTTGTGTGGAGTTTTTTACCCAAAAGGGTTTTCTCCACGTTAAAAATTGTGTTATGTGTTTAGATTTTTGATTTTGCATTTATGTGAAGCATAGTTTCATTTCTTGTTACAATCTCCATTAATAATACACACTTAAAAGATTGCAGAAATGTATTTGAATCATATTTCCATTGAAGTAGTGTTGCTTTCATTTCTAACAAAAAATTATTTTGTTAGCTGTAGGAGTAGGATTAGGTTCACCATGCTTGCATGATTCAACATTATAAACTCAATCACACTTTATGTAACCAAAAATTGAAAATTGTTAGAGAATCATGCATGTATGTTTTCCTCTTGTCCAGGTGCGTATTCAATATTTAAGGTGGATTCATCAGCTGGGGAACATAGTATAGATATCATCTTTGGGTGTAGGGTAAGAGTGAATTTTCTTCTTCTTATTTGAGGTCTTTAGGTCTGTATACAACTAGTGTTGACATGAATTTAGTGATATATTTTGGGATTCATAACACATTGGGTATGGTTGCTTAAGGACCTTGAGCTGAATTATTTTGTTTCTTTTTAATTGTCCTATGTTTAAGACCTCAGGAACACCCCCCTTGGCCTAGCAAAGCCTAAAGTTGAAGGTGAGTTTACCCACTTACAACAATTGTTCTATTCATGCCACTATCTGATTATAAGCCTTACCCATTGCCTAAGCACGATATATCCCTGGCCTTAGGTTTTGGTGTCGAGTTTTTAGGATTTGTGGAGTTGCATGTTTGAGCACCAACATGATCAATATAACAACTAATTTTATGCCTTCTCATATTCTTTGCATTGTGTAATACTAGGAGTTTGAGTTTCTATCTTGTGAACGATCAATTCATTCTAGTTTTAGCTCTTTTTCTTTACCTCTACAAAGATTTCTATGAGTTGTGTATGTCCATCATCCATTTGAGATTATTCTATGCATGTAGGGATGATACAAAAATTCTTCAACTAAATCTATTGCATCACCATTTTATTTTATGTCATTCTCCTTTTGTCCCTTTTCCTTGGTGATTAGTTTTACTTTTAGTATAGATATCTGAGCTTTAGGCTTAGAGAGGAACCAACCTTCTTTGGAGGTCTGATCTCAACAACATGGTCCATGCCTTGAGATCATTCCCATTGTATCATTGGATTGTGTGAACTAGGTTTAGACAAGGGTGTAAATCCAAGTGATAATAGTTTTTGGCATGCTCGATGGGACTGGTTTGATGATCCTTATATCTGTTATGTAGGAAAAGTGACCTAGGTTAACATATACATCACCCTAAATCAATCTTTCTCCACATAACATTGGAACACAAATCAAGGAGACTCAATACTCAGCTATAGTCCTCAAAGGAGAGTTGAGAGGTCTCTTGATTGGTCCCTTTATTGCCAAGGAGAGAGATCTTATGACTAATTATCAAATCTAGGGTTTTAGGGCTAAAATAGAGAAAACATGAGTTGCAGACTTGAAACTATCAAAAACCCACAAAGAAGAGGCAGGGAGGGGCTAAACAGAGCTATGAGAACCTAATTCTAGAAGGGTTTGGTCATTTGAACAAGTGGGATAAGGGCATTAGACACCCTAGACCCAAATTAGGGTTCTGCAAGATCTTTAGATCTGGATGTCTTCACCTGTCGGTCTTCCTACTTGTCACCTATTGTCATCCGATTCCCTCGAATGTGACCTGTACACACACAAGAAAAGGAAGGTTTGGTGCTATTTAGGAGCTTTCCTAAGTCAGCCCTGTGAATGGTATTCCCACCTCCACAATAGTGATAATAAGGGATCAAAGAATGTGTGCCCTAGGAGGGCAGAGGCAAATTTGAAGTAGAATGGAATGCTGCAATAAAGCATGAAGGAAAGAAGTCACCATGAGCATGGGAACCCTATCTTACTTGATGGGACGTCACAACTTGACTCAAGAAGTTGGTGTAGCCCCAAAGATGTAGAGAGATCTTCACATGACCTACAAGAAGTTAGTACAACAACAATAATCCACCATAAAAAGCTTCCAAGATCATGTAGAGAAGAATAGAGAGCATGAGAGAGAGAGAGAGAGCTAGAATCCTTAGATTCATTAAGTGTTCAAATGAATAAACTAACTTGCTTATATATGCATTCCCATTGATTATTGGGGAATTAAACCAAATGAGGTCGACATGAATAAACATTAGGGATGTCCTAAGCTGACATAACCTTAATTTAGCCTCGAGTTAAAGGAGGGACTAGGGCACTGGGCACCCTTGTCCTTTAACCTCCATAAACTCTAGGATGAGCTCAATTAAGTGTGCTTAGTCCCATTCTAAAGTCATCTTTCAAGTTTTATGCATCAGGATTAAGAATTAATTATTTTAGGTTCACTCGGGGGCTAAACTAGGTGTAAAATGGCAAGGGTAAACAAATTACTCCATAACAATATCATCCATTAAAGAGTTTTGGTGTGTTCTTCATTGTATCTTTCCATTCAGCGTAGTTTCTCCAACACCATGGTGACTCCAAGATCAATTCTACAGGTTTAAGGAGTCCAAGTGCTAAATGACTATCAAGGATCAAGATTTAGGTGATATTCTTGATCTTTTCCTTATTTTGAAGTTTTCAATCACCTAGTGACTCTTCTGACCTATGTGCTTAGTTCTCAGGAGAAGATGTGTTTTTTCTCATTTCAAATATATTTCCATGACTTTATGGCTTCTTTGAATGCTCTATAATGTCAAACTTTTATGGAAGCTATGTCTCTTCCCCTCCATTTCAAGAAAATGCATCTTTTATGCCTCCCTATCAGCCATATTAGACTCTAGAAATCTCCTTGGTTTCATCCCAAATAACCCTACCACAACATGATATTGTTATGCTGTAAATTGTTGACACTAGATAATTTCACACAAGGTTTATCTCCCTCCTAAATGTTGTACCACTTTTAGGACTTGATTAAGGATATTTGATAGGTCCCCTAGCCACACACCCTTCCAAGGGCTAATTGGCTAGAACACAAGTGCCCAAGTGCTAGTGTCATGCCAGTTAGGCCCTAAAAAGGTCCCAGATTAAAGTGTGTTAGCCTTCTGTGCCTTGGGTATTGCACCTTGTTGGCCTCAAGTCATTTGGGCCCCTAACAAGTAATTAGGATTAATATATATATATATATATATATATATATATATATATATATATATATATATATATATATATATATATATATATACACATGCATCTTTCACTCATTTACACCTAATGGAAAAATGCTCTAATGATTCTCTATGTAATTGCTCTCTAACAAGCTTCTATCTACAAGCTCTCTATTTGTGTAGAATATTGCTGTGTGTGCTAAACCTTGTTGTAGATATTAGTAGAAGCTCCTTTGTCCTTCACTCATGCCTTATGATGATTTGATTGTGACATCATCTCATAAGGGATTCCATTCTCATGGTAACATCTTTCCTTTCTACTTGCTTACATTCATCTTCTATTATTTAGATATACCTCTAGCCTCCTAGGGCACACACTCTTGATCTAATCCTTGTTGTGGAGGCAGGAACACCATTCATGGGGTTTGACTTAGGCAAGCCCCTAAACAACACCAACATTTTCCCTCTTTTGTGTGCGTAGGCTGAAGATGAAACATCTGACAGAAATGAACGATAGAAAGATGGAAGAATCAGGGATACAGATTGTCACCCCAAAATTTGGGTAGAAACCCTAGGACACTAGTGCTAGCTCTAGTCTCCCACCTTTTTCACCCTAGTTTCTGACATCAGGATTCATCATATCTGCACAGTATTACCCTTCTCTCTGTTTATGCATTTCAGGTCTATAACTCATGTTTTTTGTAGATTTGGCTCTCTAGGTCACATAAAACCCTAGATCTAGCCTCATTAATTCAATCTTCTCAATTACAACAAAGGGATAGAACCGCCTATAGCTTGTCTCTCCTTTAGGGCTATAGCCAAGCTTGGTTTGTGTTCAAATGTTTGATTTCAAAAGGATTGACCTAGCTGATTGACTAGTAATGTTGGTCATTGTTTTCTATTAAATATTTTGGTGAACTCGACATACCCTACACTTGCACTTACTGATTTCATTTCTCAGATCTGTAGATGTGTTTTATTAGTTGATAGATTTGATTAAACATTTAGGTTGCATACCTTCTTTTATCTCATTCATTTGGTCTAGAAACAAAAATAATTATACATCTTCATTGTTGCGGTTACCCAAATAAAACATTTTGGTGAACCCAACACATAGATTGCACTTTATTAGCCTTCTTTTCTTAGATTTGATCTATTTACTATCTCAGATCTGATTAGTATTGAATTGATTAAACACTCTTTATTTGTAGATCTTGCATTTGTACTCTTTCATTGTTGTGGTTACCAAAAACCTCATCTTTTTGGTAAACCCCGTTAGTCTTGCACTTATTGGTGATGATTGCAAACCTATTTCAGATCTTTGCTATGTTGATTAGTTGTTAGATCTGATTAGAATTTGATGTAGCATATCATACTTGTCATTTGTATTTAAATTAGAAAGTAAAAACATTCATGCATCTACCTTTTCTTTGAGATTTGAAAGCAAAAACATAAACAAAACTATCTAAATGCAAACATGGATTTTTTCTCATCATTTTCCAAATTTACTTGAAAGGTTTGTGAAATTTATGTCCCATTTCTTAAATATGGTAAAAACAAAGCATTTCCTATGCCCTTGTATTCCTTTGATCCCTCTCCTAAGATTCCTCCTACTTATGAGGACATCTTGGCGCAAGAGGTTAAAATCATTGACACATTCCTTAACATTACTTTACCTTATCTTCATTTGGATGATCTCTCTTCTAAGATGAGCCATTAGAGGATGTCAACTGAACATACTAATTCTACTTCTACCACATCTTCCATAGTACATGATGATTCCATGACTCATTCCCTTGATATTCCTCCTTTAGTTGCATATTCAAGTACCTTGGATATCATTAAGGATGTGAAGACCCTTGATATTCCTCCTTTTGTTGCATGTTCAAGTACCTTGGATATCATTAAGGATGTGAAGACCTTTTCTCTTGCTCCTTTGGTTGCATGTCCAAGCCCCTTGGACATCACTAAAGATATAATCATTGACAATTTTATTAACATCACTCTACCCTCCCTTCATTCCAATGCTCTCCCTTCAAATGATGAAGCATTAGTGAATGAAGAGCCTTCCCTCACATCAAATCCCTCGGGGATGGATGTTGAACATACTCAAAAAGACAATAATGTAAATTCCATCATCACTAATAGACTAAACTCACCCACTAAGGGTATGTTGGATAAGTGCAATGATGTTCAAAACATTCCTAAAATCATTGTGCATAAGGCACCTGATCCACCTCCTATTGCTAAACTTGTGATTACTGTTCGAGGTGTTCCAAACCCATCTCAACCTCCTAGTTACATTTTAAACTTTGCAAGACAACTTACTCAAAGCAACTAATTGGTTCAAAATGTGTCGCAACAACCTAGTTACCATGTGGTTGATCACACACACAACACTCAAAACAACAAACATAATAAACAAGCACCGAGTGTGCCCCACTTCTCTTCCACCATGACCTCATCGTTCACGACATACTACTAGAGAATATGATCTTGTCAAGTAGCTCCATGCTACTCTAGGTAAGATTTCACTTTGGGATTTAGTACAGACCTCGCCTACATACCACAAAATGCTCCAGGATGCTCTACAAAAGGTAATCATTACACCTTCTATTAGACCAAATGATGTAGTAGCCCTGTTTGATTGTATGCATGCGATGAGTTTCGACATAACCTTTCCATAACATTAATTACCTCCCATAGAAGTACAGAAAAAATATGATCCTCTCATGATATTTATCATTATTAATAGAACTGGAATAAAACATACTATGATTGATAATAGATCAGGTCTTAATGCTTGTGGCATTAATTTATTACATAAGATCCATGTAGATACCTCCCTTATTAAGCCTGATACTCTAAATATCTGTGGCTTTGATAATGTTGGTAGGAAATCACTAGGTACAATCACACTACCTATTACGATTGGACCTATGACATTATCTACACTTATCCATGTCATGCTTGGTTCTCTTACATATAATATTCTTCTAAGTAGACCATGGATCCATGCCATGAAGGTAGTTTTGTCTACCCTTCATCGTTCAATTAAGTTTGTTTATGATAACAAACTCCATACAATTGAGGCTAATCCTAATCCAGACAATTGTTTACAAGATGAAGCCAGAAATCAACCTCTTTCTTCTACACCTCTAAACTCATTAATTCCATCTCTATCAAAAATAGATTCACCAGTCCCTCTTGCCACAGATAATGTTGGGCAAGAGCCTAGATCATCTTCAAACAAGTTCTTTGGTTATGATTGGGGTTCGTTAGACTTTACACCTACCTTCACAGGTGAGTATAAAGTCTCACCATCAAAACCAGAAAACTCAAAGGTATCTACAATATCTTCTACACAATCTACTCTTTCTCCTAAAATCACTTTAACATGTTGTGATGATTATACTTATAATATTGACTACATGACTAATGGTGAGCCACCTCCTTCCACATAAATGGCTTCCATTTATAGTCGAGGTTATCAAATATTATCTCAATTGGGATATAGAGGATCCTTAGATTTTGACCCCCTTGGGAACGCTAAATTTTAAGTTGACCCTCCTCACCATGATAAAAAGGATCATCATTCTACGTCTTCAACATATGATAGCACTTCTCATTTCAACAAGGCTTATAATGTAGCCTCTCCTCTTCCTTTAAATTTGGAGCCACATTATGGGCATAGATTTAAAATTCTTTCTAAGCATGGATACAATGGAAATGGTTTAGGATGCATGGAACAAGGCGTTGGGGATTTTGTGAAACCAACACTGCACTTGTCAAAAGTAGGTTTAGGTTTCCAACCATTCCTACGTTCTCGCCACCATATCCTAAAGTGTCTATGGCTCCTTCTTTTCAAAAATCAAACTCCTCTCCACAATGGAAAGGGTTGTTTCCTACTCCAACTACATCTTCATTGTTATCTCAACAAGAGTGCATTTTGCCGAGCCTACTCAAAGACTGCTTGATCACTCTTCCTCCTCCAACACGTAAAATGATGCCACAAAATAAACAATCAACACTTCCTTTCTGTGCATACCATCGAGTGCTTGGCCATTCCACTAATGAATGCCAAGCCTTGTATGACAAGATTCAAAAAAATTGAACAAGATATGGCTCAAACACCTTTCACAATGCTTGATGTTTAGCATCTTGTACTCCATTCATTTATGTTTCATGATATTGTTTGATTTATGTGACACCTTGTTGCAATGCTCAACATCATACCATGACTACACAAGCCATTGTGTATCATGCCTACAACATCGCCTTGGTTTGTCCATCCTGGGGGCAACCCATTGTAGTGATGTAGCTTTTGAGAATACATATGGGAATGTGATTCCATAAATTTCTCATGTCTGCTTTACATTCATTATTCATTCTATCTTAAAGTAGTTTCTCCCTAATGGAGTTAGTGACCACTTTAAGGTGGAGGCATACATTATACTATGCGATTTACTTTATTCATGCACCATGTGGCTGGTCTTGTTATCAAAATACTTGATAATTTTTGTAGCACCTCTAATATGGTTGATGCGGAACTCACCTAGTAATTTGGTTGTCCTTACTAGCTTGTGATGTTTCCTTTTGTTGTTTGTCCATGAGCCACCTAGCATAACGCAACTTGCTAGCCTATGTGCTTCACACGACCTATCATTTTTACACTCATGGTCACCTAGTAATTCGACGGTCCTTACTAGCCCATGATTCATCAGAGCATTGTTCATGTTATCTTCTTCTTTGATTGCTCCTTATCTATCAGCATATCTTCTTTACATTCTTCTATCTAACCCATTAGAATTCCTCCATTTTAACTACATCTTGTGGATGATGCATGGTGATAGAGAAAACCTTTTAGATTGAGGTCTGTTTTACCTTGCTGACTCGACATCTCACTTTATGTGCTCAGGTATTTGTGATGACATCATTATTGTATACTTTTGTCTTTGATTAAATTCTTCGTGTATGCTTAATGTGTATTCTACGTGTGTCTTGCGTGTATTCTGTACATCTTTTGTGTGTATTCCATGTGTCTTTCACGTGTATTCTCTATGTTTTCTTCATGTACTATGTGTTTTGTTCGTGTAATCTCTATGTTTGCTTTGTGTATTATGTATTTGCTTCGATTATTGCATGCTTTACATGTATTCTCTATGTATGATTTGTCTTATCTCATGATTACTGAATTCTCAAATATATGTGAATGTGTATGTGTGTATGATTTGTGCCATGTTTTTTGTTACTCATAGGTTCCTAAGAATGGGGGCTAGTGCATCTCTCAAACTTAGTGTCATTCTATGAGAATTTTCTAGTTTCTCCATAATTTAGTGTGAGTAGGATCGTAAGTTCCTACTCTTGCTAAAGTGGGGGCTAAATGTTATTTTGTAAATTATCAACACTAGACAATTTCACACAAGGTTTAGCTCCCTCCTGAATGTTGTACCACTTTTAGGACTTGATTAAGGATCTTTGATAGGTCCCCTGGCCACACACCCTTCTAGGGGCTAATTGTCTAGGACACTAGCACCGAAGCACTAGTGTCCTACCAGTTAGGCCCTAAAAAGGTCCCAGATTAAAGTGTATCGGCCTTGTGTGCCTTGGGTATTGCACCTTGTCATCCTCAAGTGATTTGGGCCCCTGACAAGTAATTAGGATGCATATATATACATGCCTCTCTCACTCATTTACACCTAATGAAAAAATGCTCTAATGATTCTTTATGCAATTGCTCTCTAACAAGCTTCTATCTACAAGCTCTCTATTTGTGAAGAATAGTGTTGTGTGTGCTAACCCTTGTTGCAAATCTTTATGGAAGCTCCTTCCTCCTTCACTCACTCCTTATGGCAATTTGATTGTGACATCATCCCATCAAGGATTCCATGCTCATGGTAACATCTTTTCTTTCTACTTGCTTACATTCATCTTCTATTATTCAAATCTACCTCTGCCCTCCTAAGGCACACACTCTTGATCTAATCCTTGTTGTTGTGGAGGTGGGAACACCAGTCATGGGGTTTGAATTAGGCAAGCCCCTAAACAACACCAACATTTTCCCTCTTTTGTGTGCGTAGGCTGAAGATGAAAGATTCGACAAAAATGGATGATAGAAAGACAGAAGAATCAGGGATACAGATTGTCACCCCGAAATCTAGACATAAACCCTAGGACACTAGCGCTAGCTCTAGTGTCCCACCTTTTTCACCCCAGTTTCTAATATCAGGCTTCATTATATCAGCTCAGTACTGCCCTTCTCTCTGTTTCTACAATTCAGGTCTATAACTCATGTTTTTTGTAGATTTGATTCTCTAGGGGTCACATAAAACCCTAGATCTAGCCTCATTAATTCAATCTTCTCAATTACAACAAAGGGACATAACCACCTATAGCTTGGCTCTCCTTCAGGGTTGTAGCCAAGCTTAGTTTGTGTTCTAATGTTTGATTGAAAGGATTGACCTAGTTGATTGACTAGTGATGTTGGTCATTCTTTTCTATTAAACAAATATCAATATTCTCATAGTGTTTACCTCCCTCCCACCCCTATTCAACCTTCTTGTTAGCTTGCCCATGTTTATAATCAAGCTCAAGAGGCCTATAGTGCTCCCAACCAGCATGGTTACCCTCCTAGTCAACCCCCAAATATTGACAATATGAGTATCAATGATATCATGTTGTATTTACAAAGAATGTTAGATGAGGTCGATAGAGAGGAGGAGTATAACTTGTAGTAGGAGGATCCTAGTTATCAAGCTTATCTTCACCAACATGAGATGAAGGCACATCAAAGGTATGAACAAGAATGTCTTTCTATGTAGGTTGCAGCTAAGGATGATTAGATGAGGCAATTGTTTGCTCGAATACAAAGGATAAAAGCCTAATTAACCTCCCCCATCCCTAGTTTCAAACAAAATTCACCTCTTGCTACTATAGAGTAGCTTATAAAGGAGAAGGATTCTAGATTCAAATCCCAATCTTCGAGTAGGGAAAGCCTTCTAAACATTCAAATCAACCTCTTCATTTCAAAATTCCAAGTTTTAGGGATTCTCATCCTTCACAGAAGCCTATACCTATACAAACTCAATCTATTATTCCTTAGGAATAGCCCTCCCAAAATCCTATTTCCCTTCAAGAAAATCAACAAACCTTTTAGCCCCCCATTCCATGTCAACCTTCTTGTCCTAGCACCATTTCACTTTGCAAAGGTAGACTTGTTGTTTGGCGAACTAGTTGGTTGGATGAACAAGAGAGTGAGGTGTTAAAGGAAAAAGGAGAATAGTCTACTATTTATGAGCCCTCATTTGTTATAAAACTGAAGAATCAGACCTGTTACAAGAAGAGAATGAGTCTAATCAGCTCGAGGGGTAGAATGTTTAGAAAAAGGTCATGATGAAAGGGAGGATTTGGTACTATTGTTTGAGCAACTACCTTACTTTTTTGGTAAAGAAGAGGAGAGCATACCAATGACTACATCAGAAAAAGGTATGAAGTGGAAGGAAGATATTGGAGACCTTGATGAGTTGCTGGTACTTAAGAACAAATATGGGAATGAAAGCTCCACATCTCATAAAGAGGAAGAAATTGAAAAGGAAATTATCTTGGAGGTTACAAGGAATGATGGCATTGACCTATTTGATGAACTCCTGAATTTTTTAGGGTATGGTGTTGAAGATATTGAGCATGATGGAGAACAAATTAAATATTTGTTCTCAATTATCTAGCAGAGATATTAACTTCTCGATGAGGGATTTTACTATTGAGCACATACAAGGCTTGTTTTTAGAGCCTATTTCAAATGACCACCATGAGCAGCATGAGAATGAGGTGGAGTTATCCATGCTTCCAAATGAGTCACAAGAGTCAAATCATCTCAACCAACAAAATGGTGAAGGATTAGAGCACACTAGTAGAAAAATAGAAATAAATGACTAAATAAACTACCAAAAATTGGTCATGTGATCAGTAGTTTGGTCACGTGACCATTGTTAGTTTATTGCCGGTCATTTATCTCGCCACCAAATTTATGACCAAACAAATTTTAGTCATTAATTTGGTAGTATATTTAGTCATAAATTTGGTAGTATATTTAGTCATAAATTTGGTAGTATATTTGGTAATTTGGTAGTATATTTAGTCATCAATTTGGTAGTATATTTAGTCACGTGACCATTGGTAGTTTATTGCCGGTCATTTATCTCGTGACCAAATTTATTTAGTCATTGTAATCATTAATTACCGTCAATTGGTAGTATATTTAGTCACTAATTTCTATCCATTGGTAGTATATTGAGTCATTTGTATTAACTAATTTCCGTCCATTGGTAGTATATTTGGTCATTTTAATCATTATTTTTCTGCCAACTGGTCATATATAAACAACTAGTACATGATAAACATCAACTATGCCATTTTTTGTTGATAAACTTCAACAAATCTGCTCAAAGGATTGAAACAACAATGCTAGAAAATAATTCACTACATATAGTCAAATTGTATATAAAATATGTTACAAAGAACTTGTTTATCAAAAAATCTGCTCAAAGGATTGAAACAACAATGCTGTAAAATAATTCACTGTATATTCAAATTGTATATAAAATATGTTACAAAGGACACTATATATAGAGTTTTCAAGACATAATCTTTCTGCAGTATGCAAATTGCTGATTTATTATGCTTTTAAAACTGAAAAAAACTAAAACTAAAGCTAAAAAGCCATCGGTGTGAATGCATGTCTTCAGTGGTGCCATTATTGCACATGGGGTGGGCTGTAAATGCATCTAGAAGGCACTAGTTTTGCATTTTCTCCTTGCTCTGTACCTGTCCACAATCAAAAAACTCAAAATTTGTTAATATTTTAAAAAGATTTATGAAACTTTGAAATATGAAAAACAAAGTGGGATGATAAGGAATTTTACAGTAATATAGGCATATATTATGAAAGTATTCAAGAAGAAATGCATATACAGGTCTGATAGTCAAACTCCATACTTCATTTATTCATATTTGATTGAAACACAATATGATCTATGCAAAGGTAACCCCCAGTCATATACAATTTCAACTAAACAACATTGAGGATTGATGTTCAAGTTTGACTCACACAAATAATGATACAACAATATGAAATTTACCAGTAATTACTAATCTGTCTGCATCAGCAAATGACAATATTCAAATAAATACTTTTAAACCTGTAGGTGCTCACGCCAGGAAAGACTTTGCCTTTGTGACTCCTCACAACTGATGACGGTAATATGAACTTAGAATGCTTACAATCAAAAATGATTTCTACAATAAAAAAGGCTATAAAATAAAAACTTATATAATATCCCTAAACATTTACATTAAGAGAATATTAAAAAATAATAATTAATAGAGGCATTTTCGAAAGTGTTATGCCCACATTTCCCATGTGGTCACGACATGCAACACACGTGTCATGTCCACATTTGTCATGTGGTCATGACACGAAATATCAAAAACTTTTTCCACGCATCCCTAGAAACCCCCTCGCATGTGTCAGCGTGCTTGGTGGCAATACACATAAGGCGTGAACATGTTAATCAAATCTCGGGGTAGTGCATTTACATATGCCATCCCCTGCGTGATGATCACCGACCAGGGGGTTATGCGACGTGATGAGCGTCGCCATTAGGATTAGGATCGATTTGACTTGAACCCTAAGTTTCCTAAATGAGTGGCAGGATTTTGACATGTGCCGAAATCCAAACCCTAAAACTAGAGCATAAAAGGATCAAATAACAACTCATCAATACAACACTAATTTGTGAAAACTTTAAAATATTAATCAACGCAAGGATTAAATAACCTAAGAAATTAACCCTGATTCCTAGAAAAATTCGGCAACATAATGCCTCTAGGGCGTACATAGAAATATATTACAAAACAATTTGCCTACCAAGAGTTTACTAAAACTAATTAAAATAGATTAAATTAATAATTACGCTAGGATGGTTAATTTGCCGTACTAAGGTTTTCTAACTTGGTTAACTAGGTTAAATTAAATTAAAGATTAACCTCATCCCATGGAGGCCCACCTATAAAAAATATTAAATCTAAGGTCAAGTAATTAACTTCTCACTACTAATTAATTCACAAACGTTCCCATAATTATTTGATTACCAACACTACCAACTTTTACATTAATATTATCCTCACTAGTTAAATTAATGGGCAAGGTAATATAAAATTAAATCCCGTAAGGTAAACAAAATATAAAAGAAAAAAGATAAAAGTTTCCACCCCAAACAAATATCCTACCCAAGGTTTTTTTTTATAAAAAAAACAACTAAGTGATAAAACAATTAAGGGGAGAAAAAGGGCACATGGGCTCACGTGCACCCATGCCCATCAAATTAAAAATTGCATTAAAACTTCCCCCCAAAAGAAAGAAATAATATAATAAATTTGCCCAAGCCCTAAAAGTTGATCCATGAAAATATTAAATTCCTTAAGGGAAATGCCCTAAAAGCACTCCCAATAAAATACTAATTTCATTATGAAAGAACCCCAAACTCATTTTATACTTTTCACTTCTCTCATTTTCTCTTCTATTGTTTTGTTGCAGGTCTAGGGTGGAGGCAACCATGGAAGGCTTACCACAGTGAGGTATATTCTGTTGATAACTGAGAGGGGGGGGGGTGAATCAGTTATCCTAATTATTTCCCTTTCTGAACTTTCCTATTAATTAATGCAGCATTGAATCAAACACAAAAACATTATCATGAAATAAGAAACACATGACACAGTAATTTTTGACGTGGAAACCCTGTTAAGGGAGAAAACCACGGGGTGATTAACCCAAAAATTATTCTCTGTTAGAAGAATAGGAGATTACAAAAAATGGCACTTGCCAATTAGGGCTCACTGCCCGAGCACACTGCTCACAAGAGGCCCACTGCCTACAAGAAGACACACTGTCTACAAAGTGATAAGAATCACAGTCTTGAACTGATTGGAAGCATCTGCATATGCTGGAGTTCAGTTCCGGTTAGGCTCAGTACACTGATCTGCTGCACTTCATCTTTCCTCTGTTCTTTATTCTGCTATCTTTCACATACCGGATCCTTTTTGCTACTTCTGCTCTGTTCTGGACTTATTCGCATATATCTTCACACCATCACTACTTTCACAACTAAATCCATCCTCTATATATATCCGCACAAGTAATTTCATCACCTTTCTAGTCGGCATCTGGAACAGTCTAGTTTCTTACAAACTTTTGTTCTGTCGGCTGAATCCTTCCTCACCAAGCAATGCGGATCAAGCATATACTTGTAGATATCATTAATCATGTCGGCCAAACATGATTCATGCCTTCACAACCTCTATCATCAATAGTAACACATCCGGAAAGTAGTCTGATACTCTGTCAGTCAGTTCTTCCTCTGTTTTCACTGTCTCTCAGGAATCCGGTACTCAACTATTCATATCTTTCTCCTTGTCCATCACCGGAGGCTAAATCCTTGGAATATACCACTCAAGGTAATCCTCTTGACTTCCCCAAATCCGCACTGCACCAAGACACTTCCTCTGAGAGATCCGGATCAATCTGTCGGACCTTGCCACATGCTCTGTTCTTGTTCACCGGACCACAACAATCTTTATTCTGACTTCCGGTAGAGACACATTATGACTTGCGGATATGTGGGATGACCTTTGTTGCCATCAATGACAACAACCATGAATCCATATAGTGTCTCTTGCCAACAATCTCCCCCTTTGGCATTGATGGCAACACTTAGTGAAAAATGACTAAGTGTTTTCACTATGCTCCCCCTTTGCTGATGCTCTGTCTTTATATACAATTTCTGGAACTCCCCCTTAATTGGATTCCTCATTTTTCACTGCTCCTCACTCCCCCTTTGACATCAATGGCAAAGGGTAGGGTCCGCATATCAAAATTTTCAAAAATTTTCTATACATAGCCGCATATTTACATACTCACATATACTGAAGAATGTCTGCAAAGGATGTCTGCAATTGGATCATTTCTGTAGCCCAACTTTGCTTCATTCTATCCAAAATTGAAATGTGACCACTCAACAAAAATGCAAAAGCTTCTGCCCGCTTGAGATCTGTCGGATCTTTTGTTTGGGCGGTGGTCTGAGCATCACTGATGGCCTCATGCATAGTTTCCAACTTAGGGATTATAATCCTTCTAAGTTCTCCCATCCGGTTAGTGATATTCTTCCTTTCCTTCTCAAGATTCTTTATTTCATTCAAGACTGCAATAGTCTGACATTCTTGATTTATTATGGAGGAAGAGAGAGGATCAAAACTTTGAGATAAGCTTTGTAGCTTATCCTGTTCCTCTTTTATTTTCTTATCAATTGCTGCTGTTGCCTTTGACCAGGATATACAAAATTTGTAGATGTCACCGCCATCCTTAAGAGCATTCTCTAAGCTCTTTACTCCAATGCTCACAATCTTCCTATCTTTAGAGATTAATTCTAATACTTCTGAAAATCTTTTATCCAAAAATTCCTTCCGGACCTTTTCTTCAGCTGATTTTTCTAGAGAATCAAAATGTGTATCAACACTGCTGACTAAGGTTTTTAGATTACCGGAAGTGGAGGCTGTCGGATCTATCTGGATTGATGGCATAATCTTTACAAGTACTCCGGAAGCAGCCTCTATCAACTCACAGTCTTCCATATGAGACTTCAGGAGTTTTTCATTTGCCTTGGCATTTGCAAATGAAGCTATCTTCATTGTTTGTACCGGAGAGAGAGAGTCAAAGTCGAATGGGCCTTTTAGAATCTCCGGTTCATCAATCTCTAAAGTTTCTTTGCTCAAAAATTGTTGAACAGTTTGTGCAGTGTCTCTTGCCGGAGACAGATGTTTCTTTTCTTCTGCAGTCTTGGAACTGTCAACCTCTTTATCTTTCACCCCTGCTTCCTTCTCCTGTAATTGCTCTTCTACTTTGGATCCGGAGACTGTAGGGGAAACCGGAGGAGAGATGCTTGTATGTTCAGGGCCCACTTCTTCCGGAACAGATGATTCCAAATCCGCAGCTGTTTCTGCACCTAAGTCCTCTACAACAGGAAGATTGAACCTTTTGAAGGCCTTCCGGAGGATCTCTTCTGTCTCTTGGGCCACTTTGTCAGTCTCACCAAGCATGAGTTGATTCATCCTGGCTTTACTTCTGAACTCATCTTTGCAGTCCTTGAAGATTATGTTCATTGTCTTGGGATCAATTTGAGGATATAGCTGAATAGCTATCTGCTCCCAGATCTCAAGATCTTTTGCATGAGCATTGTTCTTTCTTACTTCCAATTCCTTTTCTAGGCTTTTAGGAATAAGAGATATGATCTCAATGAAAGCCTTATTATATATGTTCAGATATTTGACTGTGGCTTCCTGCAGAGTCTTTTGGTCAGCCTCACTGAAGTCATCATAAGATTCAGTCATTGGTTGAAGGTTTCCATCCACCGTGACCGACTTGATTACATTCTCTAGAGACAGAGTGGGCTTTTCAACAGATACCTCAGCCATTTCATCCTTGTCTTGTCCTGAGGAGGGTTTACCGGATCCTTTCTTCTTCTGCTTCTTTATTTCTTTTACTCCCTCATCTGACTCTGTTTCCTCTTCATCCTTTTGGCTTTTATAAGCCCTTGTGGCTTTTGTCTTGGATCTTTTACCGGATGCCTGGACTTCCAGTTTTGAACTTTTGGTTGAGGGAGGTGCAGATCTTTTTGATGATCTGGTCCGGGTGGGAGTTTCAACCGGAACACTTTCTTTACTTTTCTCTTCTTCCTCAGCCTTCCTCCTCTTTTCCCGGCTGGCATCAAGTGCCTCTTTTGAGATGCCTAGGCCTTGAGCAATATGCTCAACTTCTTTTCTTACCTTCCTCTTTATCTCCGGTTCCCTGAGTTCTACATGTAACTTTACACTCAGTTCCTCAAAGGTTCCAAACCTTTCTGCCTTAGGATCTTTGGGCTGGCTTAGCATGTGTTGAACATGCAGCTCTACTATCTGTTCATCCACTTCATACCCCATAGGCATGATCCAAACAGTCCTAGGCTCCACTGCCTCCATCAGACACTGATCTGTTTCTACCATGAAGCATACTGTGTCTTTGTATTTATCAACAAGGGATTGGGGTATTCTTTCTCTTGCATGCATCATGCTTTGGAAGTTCTTGAAGTAACCCCATAGAGCTGTATTTCTTGCTTTTGCATCCCCAAGTTCATGCAAATAGTCTCTGATTTGAATGGCAACCGGTCTGTCATTCTGCCATATCCATCCACTGGATCCGGGAAGCTCATTCATGTAGTAAAAGAAAAGACACAGGATCAGATTGCCATATTTGAAGGAGTTTTTCTTGTCCTTCTTAATCTTCTACAGATTTTCAAAGAGTTGGTTTACTAGAAGCTCGCACAAGTCATAGTCTGCATTCTCCTTTAACATCTGATAGGCTGTGTAGATTGCAGTTCCCGGTATTGAATTTTCCCTACTGGAGTGATAGATTTTGTAACCAATTATTATAGCTGCAAATTTGACATCCGGTTCAATGATGTCATCAACTGTCATAGCTCTCTTGTCAAACTTGGATCCGGTTGCATCACTGACTGTCTGATTTTTGACAGATTTGAGAACAGGTAATCCACCGGATGAGTGCAGACCGGTTACAGCCCTAATTGCATCCTTGGTGATCTTGAAGGGCTTGTTCAACCATAGGAAGTTGTCATGTACTCTACTTAGTACATACCGGACCCATTCATCTTCTTCAAAACAGGGGAAATGAATGCACTGTGCAAAGTGTTTGTCCTGGATGGCTTTATACTGAGGTTTGATCTCAAAGGAGTCATCTATCAATTGTTTGTGATAGATATCCATCAGTTTTGATTCTCCAAAGTCTTCAAGATTCGCATGGATGTAAACCCTAATATCTTCCGTATGCAATACACCATGAGGAACACTAGCGAAGGCTCCTAGTGGATCTACCTCCAATGATTTGTAAGGATGTTTCTTGAATGAGGGGCGAGGTCTATCAGAGATCCTAACTATGTTTGGAGTAGCCATTCTTCAAAGATTTGCAGTGAGGTAATGAAAAACGGAGAATACCTTATGCGCCTTCGACTTGCACGGAGTGATTGGATTGATTTCTTTATGCAATGACTTCGGCAGGAGATCCTTGGTGTGCTTGATGAATCTTGTTGCAGAGCTCCACTATTCGCTTCTTCTTGAGTGCAGAATGAGAAAATGACTTTTGAGAAATCCCTTATATTGCTCCGCGAACCCTAATATCTGTCTGCAATAAATGCTTCACCTACATTATTCCGGTTTGCCTTGTCTGGATAGCTTGGAGTATCCCGGATTAGTCCTGATCTGCGAATATCATCTGGATCTTTCAATCATGAATAAATCGAGGTAACATATTACAAGAACATCCCAAACACTCTGTCCAATCCGCAGAACAAGATAGTGCACTTCCGGATCTCTTCGAACCTTTTTGTAATCCTTTGTCATACCGGAGCATCTCCCTGAACATGTCTTATTTGATCGATCACAGCTTCTTCATGACTCCATGCGGACCTCTGAAAACTTGACTGAAGCATCTCAAGACTCATATCTGCAAACCCTTTAATCCGCATCTTGTGCCACATTCGGCACCACTTGTTTGGCTGGGGGAACAGGATTTTCTTTGAGTCTCCCCCTGAGCCTGAGCTCACTTTTTAATTTCTGGAAGAAATATCAGCACCAGAGTCTGTTGCGGATCCAACCTCTACATTCTCTAAACTTTTCTTCACCCAAATCTTGCTCATCTGATTCCTAACTTCATCCGCATTCATCTTTTGTTTACCCTTGTCTTGATTCTGATTATACACCGGACCTCTTTTGTCCTGATACTTGTTTCTGCAGACTTTAGCATTATGACCGGACCTATTGCAGATTTGGCAAATAACATTTCTTTGCATATTTGACTGATATCCTCTTGATCTACATTGATTAGCCATATGACCTACTCTATTGCATGTGAAGCATCTACCTTTGAATGATTTGTTTACTTGCATAATTCTGCATTCATGGGATTTGTGTCCATACCTTTTGCAGTTGAAGCACTGTCCGGAGAAGGATGAATTAATCTGATTCATTCTCATTCTGCACTGATTAGCTTTGTGACCAAAGTGGTTGCAGCTGTGGCAGTATCCATTGAAGGATGGATATCTTTGAGCATTTGGCTGTCTTACCGGAGGTCTTCTAGGTCTGCTCCTTGGATTTTCTGATCCAAGATTCTTCTGACCGGATCCGGAGCTTTCTCCTTTCTCATATCCCAAACCATACTTGTCATCTGTCCTTTTTTGACTTCCAAGAAGAACTTCAAGTTGAGCAGAACTTATCTTGAATTTCTCTTTATATTCATTTGCTGTTTGAAGGTCTCTTTTGAGAGAGGCAATTTGATCCTCAAGTTTTTCTTCATTATCTTTGGCATCTTCAAGATCAGATTCAAGATGTCTGATAATCCTGTCCATCTGGTGGCATTCTTCTGATTTTTCTTTAAGAGATTGTCTTAGATTGTCTTCAGCCTTTCTTTTTTCTTCAATCTCTTGAGTAAACTTTATAGTTCCTGATTCCATTTCATGTCTTAACATAATGACTTCTTTTGATAACTTTTCACATAACTTGGTTTGCTCAGTCAATTCTTCATTTGTATTGCTTTCTTCACTTTGTCTTGCCAACTGTTGGAGTGGCTCCTTTCTCTTTTTCATAGAGAGACTTAATTTGTCTTTTAATTCTCTCATGAATTCATCAGCCTGTTTGAGTCTTTCCTTTAATTCATTGACTTCAGAATTTGACTGTTCAAGATCCTCAAGAGCAGTCTTGAGTTGCTCCCTTAGACCATATGCATCCATTTGAACTCCCAGATCTTCCTCAAGCTGTTAGGCTCTATTAGGAGGAACTTAGCTCTGATACCAATTGTTGATAACTGAGAGGGGGGGGTGAATCAGTTATCCTAATTATTTCCCTTTCTGAACTTTCCTATTAATTAATGCAGCATTGAATCAAACACAAAAACATTATCATGAAATAAGAAACACATGACACAGTAATTTTTGACATGGAAACCCTGTTAAGGGAGAAAACCATGGGGTGATTAACCCAAAAATTATTCTCTGTTAGAAGAATAGGAGATTACAAAAAATGGCACTTGCCAATTAGGGCTCACTGCCCGAGCACACTGCTCACAAGAGGCCCACTGCCTACAAGAAGACACACTGTCTACAAAGTGATAAGAATCACAGTCTTGAACTGATTAGAAGCATCTGCATATGCTGGAGTTCAGTTCCGGTTAGGCTCAGTACACTGATCTGCTGCACTTCATCTTTCCTCTGTTCTTTATTCTGCTATCTTTCACATACCGGATCCTTTTTGCTACTTCTGCTCTGTTCTGGACTTATTCGCATATATCTTCACACCATCACTACTTTCACAACTAAATCCATCCTCTATATATATCCGCACAAGTAATTTCATCACCTTTCTAGTCGGCATCCGGAACAGTCTAGTTTCTTACAAACTTTTGTTCTGTCGGCTGAATCCTTCCTCACCAAGCAATGCGGATCAAGCATATACTTGTAGATATCATTAATCATGTCGGCCAAACATGATTCATGCCTTCACAACCTCTATCATCAATAGTAACACATCCGGAAAGTAGTCTGATACTCTGTCAGTCAGTTCTTCCTCTGTTTTCACTGTCTCTCAGGAATCCGGTACTCAACTATTCATATCTTTCTCCTTGTCCATCACCGGAGGCTAAATCCTTGGAATATACCACTCAAGGTAATCCTCTTGACTTCCCCAAATCCGCACTGCACCAAGACACTTCCTCTGAGAGATCCGGATCAATCTGTCGGACCTTGCCACATGCTCTGTTCTTGTTCACCGGACCACAACAATCTTTATTCTGACTTCCGGTAGAGACACATTATGACTTGCGGATATGTGGGATGACCTTTGTTGCCATCAATGACAACAACCATGAATCCATATAGTGTCTCTTGCCAACATATTCACTGTGTATACCCTTGTTTGCTTGGAGGTTGATCTTCACACTGGTTTATCACTCCACAACACAACAATAAGCAAACCACAAATTATGAAGAACACCCATAAGATTTAACATGACACAAAACCCATAGAAATGACTTTGAAGGGGTAGGGGAGTGGACATCACTTGAATCAAGAGGATCACTCCACAGAAATCCCAAAGTCTCCACACAAATAAAGGCCTCAAGCCAAAAATGATAACTCCATGTATAAATAAATTTCACCATGGCACTCATGCCAACCAAAATATCCCATACTCAATATCTTGCCCTCAAGGCCATAAAAATACCAACACCAGGAGGGTGACCTCGAGGAGGTTCACTCCTCCCCCACCCCAGACATGGATGGACACACCCAAGTTGGTAGTCTCATCCCAAAACACCCAAAAACCCCAACAACAAAGAAGGACAACACCAAAATCATTTCAAACACATAACCAAAATTTAACAAGCATAAGGAATGGCTAAAATGCCATGAGGCTTACCTTTAGAGCCCAACAATGGATGATTTAGTTGAAGAAGAACCCACAATCTTTCTCCAAGCCTCAAAAAATCTCTCTAACTCCCCCAAAATCCTCCAAAGATAGAAAAAATAAAATAAAAACAAGAACCCCATTCCCCTCTCAAAGAGGAATTAAAATAGGCCTCATTCTAAGGCCCTGAGGAATGAGAAGGTGACACATGTCACCTTCTCCTTCCTCCTCCCATCCCACTTGCAAGGGAGAAGGAATGTGAGGGTGACATGTGTCACCCTCCCATCCATTCAAACGTCACCCTCTCCACATGTGCTCTCACATGTGTGAGAGCAAGGGTTGAGAGGTGGCATCTCTCCACATGGGCTCCAAGAGGATAAGGGCTGACACATGTCATCAACTTATTCTCCAAAGGGAGCCCCTTCACTCCAAGATGCTCTCACACATGTGAGAGCATTGGAGGAAGGTTCCACACACTTGGGGGTCTTGAAGACTCCCCAAGTCTTCAAAGTGTGGAATCCCATGCCTTGAAAAAGGGAGATGTGTCTCCTTTCAAGGCATGACTCATCTCCCACACTTATCCAATTTGAAATTTCGCCACTTTTATTTAACCCAAGTTTAAGGTGACTAAACGGGGGTAACCCTAGGGTTTGGCAATTCAAAATGGGCCCTAGACCCTAAGGGTACCACCTAGGGTTAATTTTAGCCCCTAGTAAACACTTAAGGAGATAAAAATCCACATAAAATGGCCACAAAATTAAAAGACACCAAGTGGTGTAAATTAAAACACATATTTTACAACACATCATTTAAATAATATAAAAGGGTGAAAACTAGGCCAAATAATAAAATACAGGCATTTACGAAAACATCATTCAATCACACATGATCCTTGTCCCTCTTGGGAATGGATCAGTCTAACACGGGAAACACATAAGTGTGAGATCGATCTCTAATTTTTCATGGCCTGGAAAATCACCTGCGCACTTGAACAAACAGATTAATCCAACATATATATATCATAGCCGAAGCAAGGAAATGTAACACTCACATCATCGCATAATTCATTTAAAACATTAAACAATCACATCATAATTAAGATTCATAATTGCATTTCTATATACTATCTCAGTATAATCAAAATCACATAGCAAATCTATATAATGATTTCACAACTAACATCTCTAATATCACCAAAGTGCATATCACATGTCTAAACATCATCAGTGAATAAAAATCAGGATATAGTCAAATCACCACATACTAAGCATAGCTAATCCAAAATAAAGGAGTGTAGTCTAGAATCTGCATATCAGGATCATCAGTCCCCAAATGTCTAAAATGTCTCCAACTGTAAATATGAAATGAGAAAAATAAGGGAGTCAAATAAATAGGCCTCACATCCTCCCCCCTAAGACTAAACTTCCTCCTGGAAGTCATCAAAGAGGTGAGGATAAAGCATCCTCAATCTGGCTGCATCCTCCCATGTCACCGTGACCTCATCATACCTGTCCCACTAAACCCTAACCTGGTCCAGCTCTCGACCTCGAAGTCCCAGCGTCCGACGAGCCAATATGTGAATTAGCTCTAAAGCCAACTACACGTCCGCCTCTACCTGTAGAGCACTCCAGTCCAATACATGAGATAAATCAGATATATATCATCATAAAACATACACATGAAATACATTGTGGATGCCCAACAGGCTAGGTGGCAAGGCTAGATGGTAGACTACGGGTCCTATCCGCTCCAAGATCTCAAAAGGCCCAATGAACCATGGTGCGAGCTTAGAGCCCTTTCCATAACGGATTAGACTCTTATGCGGCCACACTCTCAAGACAACTCTGTCACCAACTGAGAAGCTCCGACCTAGTCTCTTAGCATCGGCATACTTTTTCTGTCGATCCTATGCCTCCTGATGTCTCTGTCTAATCAAGGTCACCTTCTACTCCATATTCTGCATCAGCTCTGGCCCAATGGCAACCCTGTCCTCTATACGGTCCCAACTCAATGGTGTCCTGCAAGGTCTGCCATACAAGGCCTGATAAGGAGGCATACCCAACGAGCTGTGATACCCATTATTGTAGGCAAACTCAACCAGATACAGATACTCCTCCCATCTAGACTGGTGGTCCATAACATACATGTGAAGCATATCCTCTAATACTTGATTCACCCTCTCCGTTTGACCATCTGTCTCGGGGTGATAAACAGAATTGAAGTTGAGTTGTGTGCCCAACACCTGCTGTAAAGCCCTCCAAAAGGTTGATGTGAACACTGAGTCCCTGTCAAAAAATACCCGCGAGGTACCCCATGTAATCTCACAATGTCATCTAAGAATACTGTCGCCATTGCCGGTGCACTGTATGTCGTGCGTATAGGTGAGAAATACGCTATCTTGGTCAGCTTGTCAACCGTCACCATGATGGCATCATGGTGACGAGATGACATAGGAAAACCAACTATAAAATCCATGGAAATGGTGTCTCATTTCCACTCTGATATCTCATGAGGGTATAAAAGACCCGCTGGATGCTGATGCTTGACCTTGACCCTCTGGCACTCAAGGCATCAAGCAACAAACTCTGCAATATCTCGTCTCATACCTACCCAATGGTACAGCTGTCGCAAGTCGGCATGCATCTTCTTCACCCCCGGGTGCGCTACATAAGGTGCTCTATAAGCCTCTGATAACACCACTGCACATAGGTTGCCTACACGGGGTACATAGATGCGCTGCCAATGTCTAAGTAGCCCATCTGCCTGTAGGGAATATCCTGCAAACTTGCCCACAAGGGCCCTTTGTGACTGGATCTCCTGCTGTACCTCAAGAAACCACTCATCCTCAGGTAGATGTTGTATGATGCACCCTCTCAAGTCCACACTCAGTGTCAAGGTTAGGATCTCGTGGTGCCTCTGACTTAATGCGTTGGCAACCACGTTCTCCTTCCCTTTGATGTAGTGAACATCAAAGTTGTACTCGCAAAGGAACTCCATCCAACGCCACTGGCAGCTATTTAGATTTGGCTGCTTGAATATGTACTGAAGACTGTGATGATCTGAATGTAGCTCGAAATGACGACCCAATAGAAAGTGTCTCAAATGAACAAGAGCATGAACCACTACTGCGAGCTCTAAATCATGTGTGGGGTAGTTCAGCTCATGGGTCTTGAGCTTTCATGACTCATACATGATCGCTCTACCACCCTACATAAGTATGGCTCCTAATCCGTCTAGTGATGCATCAATACAAACCATAAAATCTGCTGCTGGATTAGGAACCGCTAAAATGGGAGCACTAGTAAGACACTCCTTGAGGACCCCAAAGGCCCTCTCACACTGCTCAGTCCAAGAAAAACTCTTCCTTTTCCGCTGAAGGGAAGTGATGGGGTGTGCTATCCTGGGGAAGCCCTCAATGAATTTGGACTAATACCCAGCTAACCCCATAAAAATCTTGACCTTTGTCACACTGGTGGGTGCTGGCCAATCCCTAATAGCCCTAATCTTCGATGGATCTATAGAGATACCATTGCCAGATAGGATGTGCCCCAAATACTGCACCTTTGTCCTAAAAATGCACACTTCGCCAAGTTGCCATAAAGATTCTGCTCCCTCAAGCACTACAAAACCTGACGTAAGTGCTCCTCATGCTCCTCCTCGGTCCGCGAATAGATCAAAATATCGTCAAGGAATTTAATCATGAACCAATCCAAGTAAGTACAGAACACCCCGTTCATGAAACTCATGAACACTGCAGGGGCGTTCGTCAAGCCAAAGGGTACCATAGTGAACTCATAGTGGCCATAATGAGTCTGGAAGGCGGTCTTATGGATGTCTACCTCTGTGATGCGCAACTGGTGATATCTAAACTTCAGGTCTATCTTAGAGAACACTTTGGCTCCCTACATCTGGTCGAATAGATCATCAATCCTAGGCAGAGGATAATGGTTCTTCACCGTCACCTTATTAAGCTGCCTATAATCCATGCACAGACGAAGAGACCCATCCTTCTTCTTCACAAAGATGACTGGTGTGTCCCAAGGTGAAATGCTAGGTCAGATGTGCCCTTTCTCGAGCAACTCCTCTAACTGCAACTTGAGCTCCGTGAGCTCATGAGTAGTCATCCTGTAGGGTGCACGAGACACTGGCTCGGTACCTGGCACAAGATCAATATGAAAGTCTACCTCTGTGTGAGGTGGCATTCTTGGTAACTCTGGTGGGAAAACATCAGCAAAATCCCTCAAGATGGGATGATCATGTAAAGATGCCTCTGGCTCATCCTCTGACCTATCAGTAACAGTGATGGAGAACATTTGACATCCCTTCTGCATGCAGTGCTTAAGCTACTAAGGGGATATCATACGAACTGTCGTGGGCTTTTGAATGCCCACTATCTTGACTGACGTGTCATGATCATCTAAGCAACTAATCACCTTTCAGTGACAATCAAGCTTGGCTCTATGAGCCGCAAGCCAATCCGTGTTTAAAACCACACCATAGGATCCTCAAGGCATAACCCTAAGGTCGCATAAAGTAGTGAATGCCCCCAATGATATCTCACAGTCGTGAACCAAAGCTTCTACTGCCATCTTGGCCCCAGTGGCCAACTCAACCTCCCACCTATCACCCTTCCCAGAGGCCACTAGCCTGCAACGCTCCACTAACGATGGAGATATAAATGAATCAGTAGCGCCAGAGTCAAATAAAATAGCAATGGGGACATCCCCAATCATACCTACAATCTTGATCACTGAGGCCTAGAAGTCATCCTGGTGGTTATCAACTGCTGCAAACATACGGTGGGACCTACCCACATCACCAACTGTCTACTTTAATCCTCTTGCATGAGGTTGTCCCCCCTGCCGTAAAGCCCTGTGGGCACTCTCTGGCTAAATGTCCCACTTCACCACAAACATAGCATGGTCCCCGAGCCTGTACCTGTCCAAACTGTGTCCTACCCAACTGCTGCTGTCCAGATCGACCCGTGGACCCCTGTGAACCTTTGTATGACTGCTGAGATCTAGCAGGCCCTACAGGTGGTCCCTGCTCTCTCTGATCCCTACACGGGCCCTACTACTTCCAACCACGATTATGACCCCCATGTGCCCTCTGCTGTGGCCTGGACCTCTGCTGCTGCTGCTATTGCTTCTATGGAGGTCTAGGAGGTAGCGGTGCAGAACTAAATCCTCCCCTCTGAGGTTGTGGTGGTGGTCGACGGAAGCCCTACTACTGCTGGCTACGGTCCTGATACTGAGGACGTGAACTCTGACTCCGACTCTGAATATCCTTGGTGATGTACGCCTTCTCGGTAGCCTCACTCATGGTCTGGGGGTTTGCCATACGCACTGGTCCTGATATCCCATGATTTAAACCTCTGATAAATTTGTGAGCCAAAAGTTTCTCATCATGGAGGGACTCTGCATACCGTGACAGCTCAATGAACTTACTCTCATACTGTGCTATAGTAGAACCTCACTACTGCAAGTCATGGAACTCATTAATTCGATGCTTTCTGTAGTGATCTGAAAGATAACGTGCATTAAAGTGCTCAATGAAGGTGTCCCATGTAAGAGTATCCAGTGATAGGCGACGCTTGCACTCCTTAGTGCGCCACCATGTCATCACTGTGTCTCTCAAAAGATGAACTGCAATGCATGCCTTTGTGTTGCTCCCATAGGGATGCAACACAAAGCATCTATCCAAGCTGATGAGCCAAGCCTTAGCCTCAGCTCCCTCTATGGTCCCTACGAAGGTGGGTGGATTCAGCCTAAGTAAATCCCTAATGGGGTCCCCTCGGTCTCTGTGTCCTCTGAAAGGCTCATCCACCTCCTCTCACCGTCCATAATCATAAGGTCCATGGTATAGTTGCTCTATCCTCATAGCCTCCTCTCGCCATGCATGACATTGCGGATTCCTGCTACGAGCTTTGTACACTGAACCGACCTCCTTTGCTGTGATGTTAGGTATCTCTATATGCGGCTCAATGCAAGGCTCCATGTGCGGCTCAATACGTGGCTCCACTCACAGCTCTACACGGGGCTCAACATGTGGCTCTACACATGACTCAGCACATGGCTCATCACGTGGTGCCTCTCGCGGCTTAACGCGGGGCTCGACACGCGGCTCAACACATGGCTCTGTTGCGGCTGGTGGTAACCTCTCTAAGACTACCTGTAAAGCCTAAAGAATCTGTGGCCCAAAGTCAGGTGTTGGTGGTCCCTGACCCTCGGTTGATGACTCGCTATGTATCTCCACGGACACAGTGGCACGTGAATGCGCTCGCCTCATTCTGAGAGGCATCCTATAGGAACAAGGTAATCATGAATCATATGAATTTTGTAGAATAATAATGTGCCCAAACAAGCCCAGTGTTTAAACTTGGGCTCTGATACCAAATGTCATGCCCACATTTTCCATGCGGTCATGACATGCAACACACATGTCATGTCCACATTTGTCATGTGGTCATGACACAAAATATCAAAAAATTTTTCCATGCATCCCTAGAAACCCCCTTGCATGCGTCAGTGTGCTTAGTGGAAATATACATAAGGTGTGAACTTGTCAATCACATCTCGGGGTAGTGTGTTTACATACGCCATCCCTTGTGTGATGATTGCCAACTAGGGGGTTATGCAACGCGATGAGCGTCACCATTAGGGTTAGGATCGATTTGACCCAAACCCTAAGTTTCCTAAATGAGTGGCAAGATTTTGACATGTGCTAGAATCCAAATCCTAAAAATAGAGCATAAAGGATCAAATAACAACTCATCAATACAACACTAATTTGTAAAAACTTTAAAATATTAATCAACGCAAGGATTAAATCACCTAAGAAATTAACCCTGATTCCCGAAAAAATTTCGCAGCATAACACCTCTAGGGCGTACATAGAAATATATTTAAAAACATTTTGCGTACCAAGAGTTTACTAAAATTAATTAAAATTGATTAAATTAATAATTATGCTAGGATGGTTAATCTGTCGTACTAAGGTTTTCTAACTTGGTTAACTAGGTTAAATTAAATTAAAGATTAACCTCATCCCATGGAGGCCCACCTATAAAAAATATTAAATCTAAGGTCAAGTAATTAACCCCTCACTACTAATTAATTCACAAATGTACCCATAATTATTTGATTACCAACACTACCAACTTTTACATTAATATTATCCTCACTAGTTAAATTAATGGGCAAGGTAATATAAAATTAAATCCCCTAAGGTAAACAAAATATAAAAGAAAAAAGATAAAAGTTTCCACCCCAAACAAATATCCTACCCAAGGTTTTTTTTTATAAAAAAAACAACTAAGTGATAAAACAATTAAGGGGAGAAAAAGGGCACATGGGCTCACGTGCACCCATGCCCATCAAATTAAAAATTGCATTAAAACTTCCCCCCCAAAAAAAGAAATAATATAATAAATTTGCCCAAGCCCTAAAAGTTGATCCATGAAAATATTAAATTCCTTAAGGGAAATGCCCTAAAAGCACTCCCAATAAAATACTAATTTCATTATGAAAGAACCCTAAACTCATTTTATACTTTTCACTTCTCTCATTTTCTCTTCTATTGTTTTGTTGCAGGACTAGGGTGGAGGCAGCCATGGAAGGCTTACGACAATGAGGTATATTAATTGTGTATACCCTTGTTTGTAGGAACCTCTCTCTTTTCTTTTTTCTGGAATATATATATAATAACAATATGCAGGTTAAGGCAAAGAAAATCTGGCAAACGAAGATGGCGGCTGAAGGCCAAACGGTTTTATCTGTGGCATCGACGCCGAGCAACGAGGAGGAAACTCCAATGGATGGGGGGGTCCAAGCTTCCCCCCCACCATCGGCGGCCAAAGACAGTGATGGGGGGGTTAGATCCACCCTAATTTCCTGTATTAACAACTATTTTTTTTTTTACAACTTCGGCGGCCCTTGGTTGCTGCCCCAAACATGAGCCCCCTCGGCCCATGGTCGTCTAGGGTTTAATACCCTAAACACTGTTCAGACATTAATTCACTTTCTTTTTTTTTATATAAAGTTTATTTAACGATGACTAAATACTGTTAAGTTATTGTTATATACAAGGAATTTGGTATTATATATATATATATATATATATATATATATTATTTTCCCTTCACACAGAAATGTATTTTGTGAATTAAAACACAGTCAAATTAATATATTTGTATATACAAATCTACAAAAATAAACATGTATGTATTTGGAACTGTATGCATAAGTATAATTATTTCCCCCAATATGTTTTTCCCATACTAACAATATGAACAAGTTTATCAAGGAATTTCTTTTTCTTTTCTTTTCTTACTAACAGTATAACAAAATTTATCTCTAACCTTCTCTTTTTTTTGTCACTTGCTGATGTAAAGGAATGTAAATTAATAGTACTTAAACTAACTTTTCCTTACTAAACCAAGAGTACACATAACCCTTTTTTTTTTTCTTTTGAAAAAAGTATACAACTGCTATGTATTCCCTACTCAAATTTAAATAGCCAACAACTAATTCTTTATTTAGCCAATAGTTTGAAAGGCAACAACATGTATATATTTTTTGCAATAAATCAGCAACTATAATTTCTTTTCTCTTTTCTTTGTGCAACAATAGTTTACAAACAACAACAAAACCCATTATCCATCTACAAATTTCCTCACAGCCATGATAAAACCAACAACATATTATATTTTTGCAACTTCAACAAGATAGAGTATAACACTAAAATCATTTAAACAATACAATTGAAGAGAGTATTTCCTCTCTTTACATTAGTCCAACTACAAATAGGCCCTTTTTGGCCATGCCTCTCAAATAGCCAAAACATCAATAACAACACCAATAAAAAGAAATAACCTCTCCCGAGCACCAAGGATCACCAAGACAACCTGCAAGGACTAACAACAATGGAGGGACAACCAAGCCACTAGAAATGCTCTCCTCCCTACCATAGACCCGCAAGTGGGTCACCCTCGACCTTGGAGGTCGATCTTCACATGGGTTTATCACTCCACAACACAACAATAAGCAAACCACACAAATCATGAAGAACACCCATAAGATTTAACACGACACAAAACCCATAGAAATGAGTTTGAAGGGGTAGGGGAGTGGACATCACTCAACTGAAGAGGATCACTACACAAAAATCCCAAAGTTTCCACACAAATAAAGGCCTCAAGCCAAAAATGATAACTCCATGTATAAATAAATTTCGCCATGGCACTCATGCCAACCAAAGTATCCCATACTCAATATCTTTCCCTTAAGGCCATAAAAATACCAACACCAGGAGGGTGACCTCGAGGAGGTTCACTCCTCCCTCAACCCACACATGGATGGACACACCCAAGTTGGTAGTCTCATCCCAAAACACCCAAAAACCCCAACAACAAAGAAGGACAACACCAAAATCATTTCAAACACATAACCAAAATTTAACAAGCATAAGGAATGGCTAAAATGCCATGAGGCTTACCTTAAGAGCCCAACAATCGATGAAAGTTGAATAAGAGCCCACAATCTTTCTCCAAGCCTCCAATCCTCCAAAAATCTCTCTAAATCCCCCAAAATCCTCTAAAGATAGAAAAAATAAAATAAAAACAAGAACCCCATTCCCCTCTCAAAGAGGAATTAAAATAGGCCTCATTCTAAGGCCCTAAGGAATGAGAAGGTGGCAAATGTCACCTTCTCCTTCCTCCTCCCATCCCACTTGCAAGGGAGAAGGAATGTGAGGGTGACATGTGTCACCCTTCCATCCATTCAAACCTCACCCTCTCCACATGTGCTCTCACACATGTGTGAGAGCAAGGGTGGAGAGGTGGCATCTCTCCACATGGGCTCCAAGAGGATAAGGGATGACACATGTCATCACCTTACTCTCCAAAGGGAGCCCCTTCACTCCAAGATGCTCTCACACATGTGTGAGAGCATTGGAGGAAGGTTCCACACACTTGGGGGTCTTGAAGATTCCCCAAGTCTTCAAAGTGTGGAATCCCATGCATTGGAAAAGGGTGATGTGTCTCCTTTCAAGGCATGACTCATCTCCCACACTTATCCAATTTGAAATTTCGCCACTTTTATTTAACCCAAGTTTAAGGTGACTAAATGGGGGTAACCTTAGGGTTTGGCAAGCCCAAATGGGCCCTAGACCCTAGGGGTACCACCTAGGGTTAATTTTAGCCCCTAGTAAACACTTAAGGAGATAAAAATCCACATAAAATGGCCACAAAATTAAAAGACACCAAGTGGTGTAAATTAAAATAGATATTTCACAACACATCATTTAAATAATAGAAAAGGGTGAAAACTAGACCAAATAATAAAATACAGGCATTTACGAAAAAATCATTCAATCACACATGATCCTTGTCCCCTTGGGAATGTATCGGTCTAACATGTGAAACACATAAGTGTGAGATTGATCTCTAATTTTTTGTGGCCTGGAAAATCACCTGCACACTTGAACAAACAGATTAATCCAACATATACATATCATAGCCGAAGCAAGGAAATGCAACACTCACATCATTCATTTAAAACATTAAACAATCACATCATAATTAAGATTCATAATTGCATTTCTATATACTATCTCAGAATCAAAATCACATAGCAAATCTATATAATGATTTCACAACTAACATCTCTAATATCACCAAAGTGCATATCACATGTCTAAACATCATCAGTGAATAAAAATAAGGATATAGTCAAATCACCACATACTAAGCGTAGCTAATCCAAAATAAAGGAGTGTAGTCTAGAATCTGCATATTGGGATCATCAGTCCCCAAATGTCTAAAATGTCTCCAACTGTAAATATGAAATGATCAAAATAAGGGAGTCAAATAAATAGGCCTCACAGAAAGCCATTTTCAATAAAACCATTTTGTGCATACACTGCAATTAATGCACTCAACTTACAAGAGAATTGGCTCACATATAAAATTTGACAAAATGCATGCAAGAAAAACTAGAATAATTGATTATAAAGATAAGTCAGAAATGTGATTTTATATGGATTCTTCTTTGTTGTAAGCAATATCGGACAAATTCTATAGCACAGGTTTCCATTCAAAAATTAACATGGAAGTAAGATTGTTGGGCTTTCCTACAGATGTTTATTGCTCCTATAGATGATTATTGCTGGGAACTAGGTGTGCTAATTTACAAAATCATTTTCTCTGTACACCTAGATAAGAATGAATCCTTACCACATCACGGCTAGCTAGTGTGGCATACATAGCAATGTATCCTGCACCAGAATAAAAATCAACTCATTTTCTTAGGTCTTAAATTTTGAAAAGTATAAATACTGAGATTTCTCAGATATGATATATATTTCTGAACTCTAAGAAATTATTTGTTCCCTAAAGTAATCCATAATTCTTCCTATTTTATCTGAAGACTACTTCATAGTGGATTTGTTTCCAAAAATTAATACCAAAAAAATATTTGCACTTAAACATTGTCCTTGTTAATTTGAGTTATTTCATTGTGAATTGAGACCTACAATAATTTGGCCAAGACAAGTGGATGCATAACTTACCACTATAGAGGCCTATAAGCTTCACAAGACCCACACCATTTTAAAAACTCTTTGCTTCTACGTGAGCTACATTGATTGCCCTTTGTGCTTTCTCCACAGTAGTGTCAAATCCAAATGACTTATCTGACCTAAAAATTAGGTCCAATGAAAACTAGTTGACATATGAAGAACAATATCCACATTCATAACTTTATGAGACTGTTAAATAAACACATCAAGCTAATATGAACTGATTTGAGATAATTTGAAAGTTCATAATCCAAATAAATGAAATGGTAGCCAGATTGGAGTCTTGAAATTCATATTTGTGATATTATATATCAAATTTTGTTAGTTAAGGTTCACCATACCGAAATATCATTATCAATGGTTTTAGGAAGTCCAACAACAACCACTTTCAAGCCACACCTTTGGATTTCTTGCATAAAATTTCAACATTCACAGCAACAAACATACATCACACAAAAATACTGTAGATGAATTGGTAAGATAATGGAGCAGATATAAAAATATTTCAACAGGTGGCAAATGGAAATAACCTTCATTATCAAAAGAAGAATTCAAAAGTCATTTTTAAATAACAACAAACTCATGGCACATTGAACCATTTCACATTCATGAAACCACCAAATCTCATGAATAGATACTTAAGCAACACGATAGATGAAAAAATTAGATGCTTTCCAGATGCATTGAGGAAGAAGTCATAATTCTTTAACATAAAAGGCCCTAAGGCTTCTTGAAATAACTTTTGAACCCTTTGTAAGAGACCTCTTATTTTGAGAGGTACAATACCATGCCATTAAATTCTCACAGCTATAAATTTTTTTTATAATTGGATCCTAGTTTATTTGTTTCACAGTTTGAATTTTGCCTCAACGTTATTAGTCATCATTGTATCTACAGAATTCCCATTATGGTATCTCAACAAAATGCATATAGTAAATGCCTCATAAATGACATTTTCTCCTCTTTGTCTTCCATCTCCTCCAATAATATAGACCTATCATACAAAAGCAACTGAAACTTTAAACATATTTGATGGTAACATAGAATCATTGTGTGGCAAAAGGATGAACAAACAAGGTCATTGAAGAATCAAGCACCTGGTTAATGCTACAGTCTTGAATGTTGTCAACTATTTTTTAACTTGCATGACCACCCCATGAAGTACCAAGAATAGTACCTCCACATTTGTGAACATCATTAACAACATTTGGGTTTAGGGGATGATATTGTGAGAGTAAAACCTTTATAACCTCCCTGCACAAGAAGAACCCAAAAGGCTGTTTATTCACAAAAATGTGCACACAAAAGTTTTGATTACAGAAAAATTGCAATAATATGGTCACACATTCAGCTAAGTTCTCAAACAAAATGCTATTCAAACTAGGAAAACTTTAAAATCTAAAATTTTTGAATTGCCCCTACTAACTAATCTTTTCATTTGCAACATTCAGAAGAAAGAAGAACAGAGGAATCACAAAAAAGTGTGACGCTTGACGTTAGAAAAGAATCAAGACAAGGATATACATTCCTAGATTATAAGAAGAAATTGTTTAAATCAAAAGGCTCCTTAGTATCTAAAAAGAACCCTTGAATCAAAAAATAGCCTCATGGACACTTTGCAAAGGGTTCTCTGAGGTATGATTCAGAACCATTGTGAATGCCACCAAACAAGAGAAGAAGCATATAAAAGATTAGAAGCATTGCCTTATACAAGCTTTAAAAGTGCTTCAACAGGGCTACTTAATTTACCTGCCTTATTGTAGATCACCTATCATTTCTAGCTCACCTTTTCAGATATATCTACCAAACAATCTTCAAAATATCTGTCGCCATTTCCAGTTAGAGGTCATTGTTTGATCTTCCTTTACCATATCACCGTAGTCATCATCTTCATTCTAGTCGATCTCCAATTCGTAGCCATGACTATCACTGAGGACGCATACCTTGGTCATTTTTTTGGCTCTGCACAAGGACATTTTTTCGACCTCACGAGCTTAAATCCTCTGCAGATCCTACGCAACTTCTTTGTCCACTTTGTTTAGCTCTTGGTGCCCCAATTTTTTTTGGATCGACCTCAATCTCCATATTTTGATCCAAGACCTCAATTTTATGTTCAGGGATCTCCGTATTTGGTATAGCAACCATTGTTGTTTTTTTTCTTTGGCCAGGGTTTCAACTTCAAGGTAGCTGTTACAGAAAAATTCTCCATGGAGGTCAATTCTCCACTCTATTTGTTGGTTTTTTCCACCTAACAGTCAGGAGACAACTGGTATCGACAAGTCGAAGAGACTTCCAAGCTAGTCACAACGATATCACCAAGTCTCATCAATAAGGGTTTAACACTCTTATCGCTATGTCGAAGAGACCACATTTGGAGTCAGGCTGATAAGGCAAGGTCCCACCAATTGAGGATATTGGGATATCGAGGGGACACCAAATGGACTCCCACCGATATGCAGATCTCCAGCTGACGCCGTTTCCTTCCTGCCATTGAACTTCGAAGCACTTCCATTAATGATGGAAATGGTTCACAACTCTCACAACAATTTCTCGTGCAACAGTCTTGGAGATAAGTTTCGTTAAAAGAACATTGTCCCTGTTTAAAATGATGAAAATGGTTCACAACTGTCACAACAATTTCTCTTGCAACAATCTTGGAGATAAATTTTGTTGCAGTGTGACAATCAACATATATTCCTCTATCTTTCATCAATCTCCTTATCATTTGAACCTCGCCCTAGCTACCCACTTCTGCATAGATATTTGAGAGAAGAACATAAGTCGTAGCATTTTTAGGATCCAAATAAAAAAGTAGCATTGCTGTAAATTCCCCTAAGCTTATATTCATATGTAATCTACAGGAACCAAAAAAACACATCCACACAACTAGCACAGGTTTAACTAGCATCATAATGATAAAGTTTAGGGTGTCCTCAAGATAGCTAGCATGGGCAATAAGGTCAACCATGCACACATAATGATCAACTGTAGGTGTAATGCAATAAGGGTTACTCATGTGATTAAAGTATGTACAACCCTCATCTACTAAACCTGCATGGCTGCATGCACATAGAACACAAGCAAAGCTTACAATGTCAAGATATGTTTCAGAGTGCTTCATTAATTCAAAGATTTTAAGAGCATCCTTGCAAAATCCATTTTGTACATATCCTGCAATCATGGCATTCCATGAGACCACGTTCCTTTGAGGCATTCTGTCAAATAGTTCACGTGCTTTGTCTATGCTTCCACATTTTGCATACATGTCTACCAAGGCAGTTGCAACTACAACATCTGATAGAATTTCTCTATCCTTTATGCTTTGATGGATGTCCATACCTTGTTCAAAAGTACACGTTTTAGCATAGGCAAGAAGAATGTTGGCAAAGGTTGTGGAATTTGGCTTTACTTCTGCCAATTGCATTTGCTTGAAAGTTTCTAAAGCCTTTTCAACAAATCCATTTTGTGCATATCCTACAATCATTGCATTCCATGAGATGACATCTCTTTTAGGCATTCTGTCAAATAATTCACATGCCTTGTCTATGCTTCCACATTTTGCATACATGTTGTGGAATTTGGCTTAACACCTGCCAATTGCATTTGCTTGAAAGTTTCTAAAGCCTTTTCAATAAATCCATTTTGTGTATATCTTGCAATCATTGTAGTCCATGAGACCACATCTCTTTGAGACATTATGTCAAACACTTCACGTGCCTTGTCTATGCTTCCACATTTTGCATACATGTCTACCATGGCAATTTCAACTACAACATTTGACAGAATTCCTCTATCTTTTATGCTTTGATGGATGTCAACACCCTATTCCAAAGCTCCCATTTTGGCATAGGCGGGGAGGATGCTGGCAAAGGTTGTGGAATTTGGCTTTACACCTACCAATTGCATTTGCTTGAAAGTTTCTAAAGCCTTTTCAACAAATCCATTTTTTGCATATCTTGCAATCATTGCATTCCATGAGATGACATCTCTTTTAGGCATTCTGTCAAACAGTTCACATGCCTTGTCTATGCTTCCAAATTTTTCATACATGTCTATCAGAGCATTTCCAACTATAATATCTAATGAAATGCCGCCTTCCATTATGCTTTGATGGATGTCTATACCTTGTTCCAAAGCTCCCATTTTGGCACAAGCAAGGAGGATGCTGGCAAAGGTTGTGGAATTTGGCTTAACACCTGCTAATTGCATTTGCTTGAAAGTTTCTAAAGCCTTTTCAACAAATCCATTTTGTGTATATCTTGCAATCATGGCATTCCATGAGACCACATTTCTTTGAGGCATTTTGTCAAATAGTTCACAAGCCCTATCTATGCTTCCACATTTTGCATACATGTCTACTAGAGCAATTGCAACTACAACATCTGTCAAAATTCCTCTATCCTTTATGCTTTGATGTATGTTCATACCTAGTTCCAAAGATCCCATTTTGGCACACACAGGGAGGATGCTATCAAAGGTTGTGCAATTTTTGTAAACCCTAAGGCAGTTGGTTGTGCTCTTACCCATATTGTGATCTTGCCTTACGAAGACATTGTTTTGCAGTACTGTCAACAACTATTAGGTGGGGACTTGTCAAAACCCTAGGTGTATGGTTATTATGTCCTAACACCTTACCTTGGGGGCCATTGCTAGGTCTTGCATCATGGTTAGGGTATTAATATACTAAGAGAGATTTGAGATATTCCATGTAAATGATGTCACAGTCAAACAAAGACTATCCAACCCTAGCGAGATGTTTCCCATTCTTGGTAAAGTGTTGCCACTTATGTGAAGCCATAGAAGAATAGGTTGATTAGATCTAAAGGAAACATGAGGCCAATCATTATGAATGCCAGTCCATCTTAGGTTGATAAAAGTGGGTGATAGTTATGAAGTTGGATTTGTTGTCATAGGGTGGTATTGTGGCCATATTGTCATGCCCAACAAGACTATCCTAGCCATAAGGGAATGCATTTATGTTATAGGATCACAAAGGGAAATCATCATGCATATTGGATTCCAATCCAATCTAGATTGGTATGGGTGGGTGTCTTAATATATAATTGTCATAGGATACATCAACATTGGGTTCTGTTGGTGTCTCATTCTTTGTAGTACCCACCTGATTGTTTGAGCTTCCTGAACAATGTCTTTCTATGCTACAGTAGCAAGGGCCTGGGGTAAAAGGTAGTTTAGTAATTGAAGGAGGCAACATATGATTTTAGAGGACTATCCTAGTTCAAGTTCCTTCATAGGATTGTCGTAAATACTATAACAACCATGAGGGTATGGGCGCTATTTGGAATATTTCTAACAATGCTTGAAGTGGAGTGACAAGAAGTAGACCCTATCACAAACCTAGAAGGTCCAATACTATGACAACAATCTCAAGAAAGTTCCAATGCAAAGATGAAAATAAGTCCCCCATAAACAATAGTCCTAAAATTTCCACCCCAAGTGTAATCAATAGTGAGACAACAACATGATTTAGTCAAGCATATGTAATCACCACTAGTGTGAGGGTAGTCATAAAACTCCATGGACACTATTGTCATGGACTGTAATATTAAAATAGGCATCAAATCTTGTGATAGTCACATTTGTATGTAGCCAAAGTACCTCCATAACAATCATATATGAATGATTGTTGCACTTATAAGATCATGAGATCCCCACAAAGAGGAAGGCTAAAGATTGCTATATCCATTTATTCAAAGCAAAGTGCTAGTGGAGACACCCACTCATCACCCTAAGATGTGAAAGATAGTTAAATAGTAATGACAGTCGACATCACTGTCATTTTATTTTCCTTCTCTCTCTCCCACCTTCATGATCTTCCAAATCATGGTTATTATCCAAGGAGGTTGGTCTAGAACTTGATATCAATGATGTTGAGATTTTTGCCATTAGAAGATTACTTCAGAGCTATGAATGTTCCATTTAGGCACTTCAAGATGAGGGTGGATGTCTCAAAGGCTGTCACACATTGATTAGACCACAAAGGAGGTTTAACACCTAGAACTTAAGATTTAAAAGGCATTTCCTATCAACATAGTGTACAATAATTGACCGTGGAAGTTAGAGATTACATATGGAAGGACACCTCTATAATCTCATGTGGGTAGGATGGAAGAGGGCAAAAATAAGACTATCATGACAGTCAGAAGCTCACTAAAAGCTCTTTTTAGAGACTCTCATCTTGTTGTGAGTCCAGTTTTATGTGGAATTGCGTAAAGGTTTCATTACAATGAAAATTATAATATGGGCTACCAAGTATGAGCTATCACCTCAACTCAAATTTTTTTACTCATTACATCCATTGTTTCCAATATGGAGGCCTTATAATGGGCCTTTCCTCTATATATTCTAGAAATAAACAATAATGATAAGGATGTCCCAGTGCTGGTGCTAAGCCTAAAGATCTTGCAAAGTGTGCAAAGCCTGCTTCTCAAGGTTCTATGGTGATTATTGGCATGAATGAAAGCTAAACCCCTAAAAGGACATTGAATAGAATCTTGGAGGAAGCTAGAACATTAGATCTACAACTCAACTCAATCTACACCTCTCGTATGGCCAAGACGATTTCTTGGCTAAAGTGACATTACATAAACATTTACATGTGAAATTATACAAGGAAGAAATAAACCCACATCCATCCAACATAAAGTCATGCAAAGAAACTATTGCAAACATCTAAGGCCACAAATAATGAAATGCTAGCAATACATCAGCTATACTTCCAACGGTACTGTTGACAATGAATAAACTAATGCATTCATCTTAGCAAAGTCTCAAGAGGTTATAATTACAATGAACCTTACTTGAACTTCACTGATGTACATAAGATTTTCCTCAATCATTTTTTGTGTTAACTGCACAAGTAAAATAAGGAGATCTGGCACACCTTCTCCATTGAAACCCACAATCAATAAATGTTAAATACAACCGAACAACCAAAAATCTGAAAAACAAATCTATCCAGTATATTGTAACCTCAACTAAATATGGACTTGAACACATAAAAAAAGAGATTACAAGAACCTATAATGCTTATGTGATAGAATTCCTAGTTCCCTAATGTCTAGATCATGATCATCCTGCCTAGTCCTTGAAGCCTATGTAGTAGTGTGCACACACACTTGAAAAATAACCATTAAACTTGACATTGAACTTTTCTTCACTACTAAGTTGGGTAAATTTTGATAAATTGGAAAAGCTCAAGTCATACCTGATTGCGCTAGTCACCATCATCATCATCCTCATTATCATCATTATTTTTCCCTTTCTTACTATTCGTATTCCTAGATTTGTTATTATTATTACTATTGTTCAGAGACATACCTTTAAGCGAAGCTGAAACTTCATCCTCCAGAGTGGCATCTCCATTGTCGTCAGCCACTAGGAAACCATATGCAAAAATTGGTGAAGCTTTTACTAACATCAATGAAAATTAAAATTCTTTGTATACAAAGATTTATCATTACTAAGATTCATCTTGAGAGCTAATAAACTATAAACAATGTTCACACACAACAATTGATGAAGGGGGAAATCATAAAACACACAACAACAAAAATGGAACACAGAAAATAGAATATTTCTTTATTGATTTGGGCAACCCATTACATTATAGAAGCTCAAATACAATCAGAGGAATCAATCCTCCACAGGTTGCAACACACTATAGCTGCACATCACCAGGCTCTGAAATCTTCTACTTTATGTAACCCCAAATCAGCTAGGGTTTCTATTTTCCCACCTATTCTTGACTCTACACTTTCCCCCTTAACTCTACTACTACCCAAGGTTCCCAAAATAGTCATAAATAGCACTTTTTGGCGACCTCCAGCTAAATTTTAAAATTTGCAACTCCCTCCAAAAGTAGGTCAACTTCCGGGAAGCATAACTTTTGATCCAGGTGTCCGATTGATGAACTGTTTTAAGCACCAGAAAGCTTACGATGTGAACTATCCTGCTAGAAATGCGTTAATGGAGTTTTGTCAACTTTTCGGGATGTTATGGGATGTTTTAGTGCCTCATATCACGTTTCAAAATTTTTTAGGGACTTTTTACAAAACAAAAAAACTTTAATATCTTTCAGCTTACAAATGATCTTTACCTGATTCCTTCACCAAATGTCTTATATTTCAATTATGAAGCTTTCTATAAGTTTTCACTTCAATCCGTGCCCAAATGAAAACTTTCCTAAAATGGCAGGTGAACTTTCCAAAACTAGTAGTTTACTATTTTTAGCAGTGGAAAAAACTGAAAGTCCAACATCATTATTCAGAAGATTATGAAACCAGAAACACTAATTATGGAATGAAATGAAAACAACTGCAATGATTTTGAATCAACTTCTGTTTGGGTGATGCAAGATTGCCCTTACACCATTGGATGCTCTTGCATCAGACACCCAGGGTAATTTGAGAAGTGACCCTATCACGTCTCAGGTGTTTGTTTGAGGAAAACCCAAACGATCAACCTCTGCCTTAGACAGCCAAGAAGAATCTTCAACATGCCTTCCTTTCCATTTTAGCAGATATTCTTCATATTGCCTATTTTGAGTACTTCCCACATGACTATCCAAGATCTCTTCTATCTCCTCCATTGAAGTAGGTGCCGTAATACTCCACTATTCTTCTGTTGGTCCATCCTCTATGCCACCTTCATGATATTTTGTTAAATTAGCAATGTTGAATATAGGGGAAATATTGATCCCACTCAGTAGCTCTACCTCATACGCATTTCCTGAATCATACTTCTTCAGGATTCTGCACGGTCCAAATTTCTTCATTTTCAACTTATTATATGTTCCAATTGGGAACCTTTCTTTTCTCAAGTGAACCATGACTTCATCTCCTACCTAGAGCTCCTTATATCTGCTCTTCTGATCTGCCTTAGCCTTGTATTGAATATTCATCTTATTAATGTGCTTCCTCACCTCTTCATGCAAATTTTTTAGATGTTCTACAAATTCTTCAGCTTCAACACTTGTCTTTTCTCCTTTGTCCAACTTCCTTAACTCAGAAGCATTTCTTGGGCTATTTCCATATACAATCTGGAATGGTGATTTACTAGTACTCCTATTGATAAAATTGTTGTAAGCAAATTCTGCCTGTGGTAAAATCAAATCCCATCCCTTGGGCTTATCTCCTACTAAGCATCGTAACAGGTTACCCAAACTCCTATTCACCACTTCTGTCTATCCATCAGTCTGTGGATGGTGTGCAGAACCGAACTTCAAATCTACTTTCAACTTCTTCCACAATGTCCTCCAGAAATAACCAACAAACTTGGTATCTCGATCTGAAACTATGCTCTTAGGTAGACCATGTAGTCTCACCACTTCCCTGAAAAATAACTCTGCAATATGAACAACATCATTAGTCTTTTTACAAGGAATAAAATGTGCCATCTTCGAGAATCTGTCCACCACCACAAAAATGGAATCATGCCCTCTCTGTGTCCTTGGTAAATCAAGAACAAAATCCATACTAATATCATCCCATGGATTCTCTGGTACAGGTAGTGGGTGATATAGACCTGTATTCTAACTTGCTCCTTTTTCCATCTAACATACTCTGCAACTCTGCACAAATTTCCTCGCATCCTGCTGCAACTATGGCCAATAATAATTTTCACCCACAATAGCAATGGTCTTATCTTGACCAAAGTGTCCAACTAATCCTCCACTATGCTTCTCCTTTATCAGGTTCTCTCTCATGGAACTCTTTGGAATGTACAACTGGCTTCCTCTAAACAACATGCCATCTTGGATTATGAAATCCAACCATTTTGTCCTATCCAAAGTAATAGGTTCTAGACAAGCTTTCCAGGCCTCTACAAAATCTGAATCTTCAGGATACAAACTTTTGAGTTCATTGAACCCAACAACCTCTATCTTCATTTTTGTCAACAAATTTTGCCTTCTACTCAAGGCATCTGCAACTCTGTTAGACTTCCCACTTTTGTGCTTCAAAACTAAAGTATAACTCTACAAAAACTCAACCCATTTTAAGTGCCTCTGGTTTAACTTTCCTTGACTATTAAGATAATGCAAAGCCTAATGATCAGTATATAAAACAAACTCTTTTGGCAAAACATAATGTCTCCATTTCTTCAAATCGTAAACTATAGCATAAAATTCCTGATCATAAACAAAATACTTTTTCTTGGCATCATTAAGCTTCTCACTAAAATAGGCAATGGGCTTACCTTCTTGACTCAAAACAACTCCTATAGCACTACCACTAGCATCACAATCTACCTGAAATACCTTATTGAAATTTGGAAGTGCCAAAACATGTTGCTCTGTGACTTTCTGCTTCAATGTATCAAAGCTTTTGTCTGCTCCTTTAGTCCATCTAAACTCTTTTTTATCCCCTCTCATTGTCTCTGTTAAGGGTGCACAAATGCTACTAAAATTTTTGATAAACTTTCTGTAAAATCTTGCCAAACCATGAAAAGATCGTACCTCTGTGGCACTCCTTGGCATAGGCCATTCAAGAATAGTTCTCACCTTCTCTGGGTCCATCTTAAGACCTTCCTCTGAGACAACAAATCCTAGGTATACCAACTCCTTTGCAAAACTACATTTCTTCAGATTGATCAACAACTTCTCCTCCCTCAGCTTCTCAAAAACTCTTTTAATATGCATCATATGCTCATTCCAAGTCTTACTGAAAATTAAAATATCATCTAAATAGACAATAACAAAACTTCCCAAAAATTCTTTCAATACCTCGTTCATGAGCCGCATGAATGTGCTCGGTGCATTGGTTAGCCCAAATGGCATGAGTAACCAATCATACAAACCTTCCTTTGTCTTGAAGGCTATCTTCCATTCATCTCCTTCTCTAATATGGATTTGGTGATACCCACTCTTCAGGTCAATCTCCGTGAAGTACTTGGCTCCACTCAAACAATCCATTATGTCATCCATTCTTTGCAATAGAAATTTGTATTTGATCGTGATCTTATTGATGGCTCAAGAATCTGTACACATTCTCCATTCTCCATCTTTCTTTGGTGCTAGTGCTGCAGGTACCACACATGGACTTAGGCTCTCCCTTATCAATCCATTTCTTAACAGCTCTTGAACTTGTCTGTTCAGCTCTTCACTCTCTGCAGGAGTCATTCTATGGGCTGCCTTATTCGACAAACTAGCTCCTAGTATCAAATCTATTTGGCGACTTATCTTCCTCACCGGCGGTAAACCTTCTAGTACATTATTAGAGATAATATCTTGAAATTCTTCCAACATATCTAAGACTTATGTTGGTACATCTTCACATTTCTCTTGACTAATCTTAGGAATCAATGCAAAGCAATGACATTCATGCTTCATACCCTCCAAAAATTTCCTACCATCTACCAAACAAATTCTAGCAGTACTACATACCTTTTGTTTCACCTCCTTCAAGGGCTTCAACTTATGATGAACTCCATCCTTTGTTAGGAAAAATGTGTTTGTACAGTCATCATGGACAGCGCTCCTATCATACCGCCATGACCTCCCCAACAACATATGACATGCATCCATCGATATGATATCAAATAGCACCTCATTATGGTAGTCCCCAATCTTGAACTTCACTAAACACTACTCATTAACCAAAGCTCTATGGTCCTTCTGCAACCATGCAATCCGATATGGATGTGGATGCTTTCTTCTTGTCAACTTCAACTTGTCAACCATCTCCTATGAAACAAGATTGTCAGTACTTCCACTGTGAATAATAATATCACAACACTTACCTTCACATTTGCACCTTGTGTGGAATAAACTCTTCCTTTGATTTGGTTCTTTCTCCTCATTCAACAAGGTTCTTCTTGTTAGAATCTGAAAAGATTAATAACCCAGAAAACTAGTGCAAACAAATAGATATCTAAACTATGAATGCAAATGATACAAAATCAAAATAGCAACATAGAGTTAGTCTCGAAGAGAGTAATGCAAATGCTAGAAGCAAAATAGCATTAAGAGGATGCAAAAGAAAAAGATACCAAATACAAGCTTGGTAGCATGCTTATATAGACTAGGAAGAGGGAGGAGGTGGCAACACCAACCAATGAGGAGCAACCATCTATCGGACTAAAGATAGCAAAGTATCTTCCCAAGATAGCTAATAGATGCTCACATGTAGGAAGGTGACACCTCGCAACCACTCACCTAATAAGACATGCTTTATTAACCTAAGCGAGATTAATAGAAGTGTAGGAAAAACCTAGGAATATAGGGAAAAATAAATAACCCACTAGGAAATAAAAACCTACACTAACACCCCCCCATAAGCAAAGCTTAGGTGGATATAGAAATGGGTCCTAGCAAATCAAGCCTGATGAGGTACCCATGTACATAAAATTCCCCCCCAAAGAGAGAGAAAAGCCCCCCCAAAATAGAGAGAGAAGAGACCTCCCAATGAAGTAGCTCCAGTGCCGAAGGAGGATGTCCATATATGAATGCTGAAGATGATCTATTTGTGGAAAATGACATTTCTCCCCTTAGGAAGAAACAACTCCAATGGTAAATGTCGAAGTAACTCCCACTCAAATAAGCAAGGTGAGGAAGGAAGCCTCATGATGTATCCTGTCTCAGAACTCTGCTTAAGTGTCTCCATGTGAATATCAGAAGATGCCTCAATGCACAAAGGTAGAAGCAATCCAATCCCATGTGTAGAACTAGGAGGTACAAGATCCAAAGACAAGGAAGATGGTATAATAGTGATGAAATGACTGTCATCAAAGAGGAGTTGAATGTCCTCAAGAGTGTCATCCAGATCCAAAATGTGAGACTCTACAAACAAACAAGAGGTGTCTGGTAGAAATTGGTCCCAATGAAGTGAATCTAGAAGATGTATATGATCTTGCTGCAAAGAATCACCGGAAGCCCTTGAAGAAGCATCTCTGAACTCTGAAGTAGCAATGGGTACAAGGAAAAAATAATTATCATGAAAGAGGAGAGATAGCCCCTTAAATGTGTCCTTCAAATCTGAAATGTGAGACTCCACAAACAAAGATGCAATGTCTGATAGATAGGAATCCCAATTAGGAAGACTGTAATGATCATGTTGCAAAGAACCACTAGAAGCCCTCAAAGAAGCATCTCTAGAATTTGATGAAGCAATAGGTGATGGATTTGAAGATGCGGTATCAATGTATGTCACACAAGATGGGGTAAAAGAAGACTTAGTATCATCCACCAGAGTTTGGTCATCCAAGAAAACATCACTATCAGATGAAGATCCAAAGTCTCCATACAATTGCTGGATGATGGTCCAGGCAGTGAAATGGCACTCGGTGTGCTCTATGTGATGTAGAGTATCCTCAGAAACAGTAATACATATTAGTCCATAGACCATGTCATTATTGTTAAACCATGCATTCTTCTGTTCATAGTCACTTGGCTCAGGAACAAGTCCAAGGAGATGGGGCAATAGATCCTGCTCAAGGCAATGATTCTTTATCCCTTGTTTCCAAGTTAAAAATAGTTCTCTGAGGTTAGCTTAACAACAGAAAGATGGAAATAACCAAAATCTATGATGAACCCCCAAAATGGTTACAATAACCCCATAGAAAATGTAACTCAAAGAGAGCACATAAGACAACCCCTTTTTACTCAATCAAAGAACCCCCCAAGAAAATATGATTTGACACTTTATATTAGTGCGTTTACAACTGCCATTAGCAAGAAATACTAAGTGGTTTTGATTTCAATGCATTACAAAATCCTTATGAAGAGCATATGCTGAAAATACAACTTTGGCACAATACACAAGAAAATAAACAACACCACTGCGATCTACTCAAAAAATCATGCACTTTCAAAAAAATAATCGCCTTGATACGAGGTCGTATGTGAAAGTTATGATTCTCTGAAATTCTTAAAACAAGAATTGTGCAGTGTCACGACTAAGAATCTACAATTTTTAAAAAATCTCTGTATCAAAATAAAAAAAATGTTTACACTAGTGCATAGAGCACGAAAAAATAGCCAAAAAAGAAAAAAAAAATTGTGGGAAACGTAGTCCGTATGAGCAAGAACGAAGCATTTGAAAACTGCCTTCAAAACTACAACTACTAATAGAGAGGGGTACTACTATAGCTTTCTAAGTTCAATTTTGCAAAATATATAGACTACATGCAAAAATAGAAAGATACCCAGATGGTTTTTCTGTGCTGCAAACAAAACCCAGAAGGCGTTTTTCTTGCTAATGTACAGAAGATGTTGATTTAGTGTAAACAGAACACCTTTCGCTACAAAAAATGACCCTAGCAACCAAAAAATGACATGCAAAGGCTGAATCAGCTACCTAAGACAAGCAATGGCATGCTAGAACCTGCAATATTGATTGAAAACACCAAATATGCAAGCTAGTTGTCAGATTTGAGCTTGAAACCCCAGTTTCGCAACTGTGTATGACGATCTCTGATTTCGGTGAAACGAAAGCCAAATCTGACTTTCTCAAGCCTCCTGGACACATTGGAATAGCCGGAAATGCTACCAGTATAACTAGAAATGCTGCAATCACCTATATTATATAATACACATGTGCAAACCCCAGAGATTAAAAACGTTTCCGTCAAACTTTTCTGATTCTCAAGATCATCTGAAGATGCAAGAGAAGAGCATATTGGGTTTTTTTGAAAAATTATAATAATATTTATTAGCCCCCCTGAATCTCTCAAATAAGGAAACTAAAATCTACTCTTGCACATAGCAAGGCTCTGATACCATGTTAGAATCTGAAAAGATTAATAACCCAGAAAACTAGTGCAAACGAATAGATATCTAAACTATGAGTGCAAATGAGACGAAATCAAAATAGCAACATAGAGTCAGTCTCCAAGAGAGTAATGTAAATACTAGAAGCAAAATAGTATTAAGAGGATGCAAAAGCAAAAGATACCAAATACAAGCCAAGTAGCATGCTTATATAGACCAGGAAGAGGGAGGAGGTGGCAACACCGGCCAATGAGGAGAAACCATCTATTGGACTAAAGATAGCAAAGTATCTTCCCAAGATAGCTAATAGATGCTCACATGTAGGAAGGTGACACCTCGCAACCACTCACCTAATAAGACATGCTTTATTAACCTAAGCGAGATTAATAGAAGTGTAGGAAAAACCTAGGAATATAGGGAAAAATAAATAAGCCACTAGGAAATAAAAACCTACACTAACACTTCTGACAACTAGGGTTTCTCCCCTTTTAGTATCTTCAGAATGCTCAGACTATGCATCTTCATCTACATGTGCAACACATGCATTAGCTTCAGGGCTTCTATTCATCCTTCCTTGATGTTGTGGACACTCGTATGCTCGATGCCCTTCTTCTCCACATTGGAAACAGGTTCCTCTGAAACCTCCTTTTCCAGGTCCTTGCCCAAGTCTACCTCTTCCTCTTCCTCTTTTCTCACAATTGTTCTGGTCACGAGGGCGGTAGGAATTATCCCCTCTCTAATTTCGACTGGTGCCAGCTTCTCCACTTTTCTTTTGATCTTCATTACAGCCTCCATAGGGTCTTCCACTAGTCCTTCTGCCTTGACCTCTTCCCCTTTGCTTGCTATCGAATCTTTTATTCAACTTTTCTTCCACCTTTAGGAAAAACTGGTACGCATCTTCTATGGTGGTCATTCTGACCAGGCTCAACTCCTCTTGAATACTTGGCCTCAACCCATTAATGTAATGGGATACCTTCTCCTTGTTGGCCTCTACATGGCCTGTCCTAATAGTAATCTTATAAAACTCCTTTGTATACTCCTTAACAGACTTGTTACCTTGCTTCAGTCCTTGCAGCTTCTTCAGCAACTCCATCTCATAGTCCACAGGAATGAACTACTTCTTTAGTTTCTCCACCATCCGATCCCATCTAGTGATCTTTCCTTTTCATCTTCTATTCCTCTCTAATTGGACCTCCTTCCACCAAATACTGGCATGGCCCTTCAACTTTGTTTTTACAAACTTGACCCAATCTAAGTCTTCCACATCTTCATACTTGAAATATTCTTCCATATCATTGATCCAATCAATAAGCTGTTCTGGATTCAAATCTCTAGAATATGTAGAAACTTCGATCTTGGGCCTCTTTCCAATATTAGAAATGGCCCTCAACAACCTAACTTCTGCAAGATCTCTTGCAACTTCTTGTTCTTCCTTAGATAGCTCTTCTTCAGCTTCATCCTCGCTTTCTTCTCTTGTTCTTGACTCAAACCCTCTTCATAGCTCCTCTTGCAATGCATCAATTTGCCTTTGTAGGGCTCTAAAACCCTCTTCTGTCAAAGCATTCCTCCTAATATGATTTATTCGTGGAGGCATCTTGATCTCCGCAATAAACCCACAACCTTAGGTCCTAGTGCAAATTGCCTCACAGTCGGTGATCTGTCTACACACTCAGGAAACCGGGCTCTGATACCACTTGATGAAGGGGGGAAATCATAAAACACACAACAATAGAAATGGAACACTAAAAATAGAATATTTCTTTATTGATCTGGGCAACTCGTTACATTACAGAATCTCAAATACAATTAGAGGAATCAATCCTCCACAGGCTGCAACACACTACAACTGCACATCACCAGGCTCTGGAATCTTCCACCTTCTGTAACCCCAAATCAACTAGGGTTTCTATTTTCCCACCTATTCTTGACTCTACACTTTCCCCCTTAACTCTACTACTACACAGGGTTCCCAAAATAGTCATAAATAGCACTTTTTGGCGGCCTCCAGCTAAATTTCAAAATTTGCAACTCCCTCCAAAAGTAGGTCAAATTCCGGGAAGCATAACTTTTGATCCAGGTGTTTGATTGATGAATCATTTTAAGCATTGGAAAGATCACGATGTGAACTATCACACTGGAAATGCGTTAATAGATTTCTGTCAACTTTTCGGGATGTTATGGGATGTTTTAGTGCCTCATATCTCATTTCAGAAAATTGTCAGGGGCTTTTTGAAGAACAAAAACTTTAATATCTTTTAGCTTACAAATGATCTTGGCCTGATTCCTTCACCAAAGGTCTTATATTTCAGTTATAAAGCTTTCTGTAAGTTTTTTCTTCAATCTGTGCCCAAATGCAAACTTTCCTAAAATGACAGGTAAACTTTCCAAAACTACTAGTTTGGAAAAAACTGAAAGTCCTACATCATTATTTAGGAGATTATGGAACCAGAAACACTAATTATGGAAAGAAATGAAAATAACTGCAATGATTTTGAATCAACTTCTTTTTGGGTGATGCAAGATTGCCCTTACACCATTGGATGCTCCTGCATTAACAATTACCTTAACTGCCACACATTTTCAATTTCACTTAATCACATTCTTTAAATGACACAAAATATAAAATATATAGTTACAAAATCTGTTAAACCCCAGGGAAGAAACTGAACAGAACTTTATCCCAATGGAAAGCTTAGGGTAAATGATTAAAAGATTATTAAGAAATTGTTGACATGGTTGCTAGATGATGGACAAGATTGCTTTTATTCCTTAACGTCTTTTGCCAGCTTGCCTAGAAGCCACAAATGGCCCACAAAATGCTATTTCTTAAGAAATATGGTTCCTTGTCATTTTGTTTCTCGTAACATAGTTGGCTTAGAAAATGCCAAAAAAAAAAGATTTGGAGTCACGAAGTTTCAAAAAGTTACAATTTACTAGCCACAACAAGGTACTTTGTGTGATGCCCCTGGGCAAGCAGTTCCCCTATTTCCTTCTTCCTCAAGTCAATGGTAACAAAGGCAATTGTCTTACCAATCAGGAGAACCTTGGCTTCAATTTCAATCTCCTCCTGAGTTAAAGGGAAAAAAACTCAACAATCTAAATCAGCCTAAAGTTTCTTCATCATGCAAAAAACAAAAAAAATCCAGACCATCAAGAAAATATTTACAATGAGAATGTTCAAGATTTACCCCCAACTTTGCAGCATTAAGATATGAGACATTGATTTCAACTAAAACACTGGATGATTTAGCTCCTGTAGTGAATATTGGTGCACTACCTATAATATCAACATATGCTGCAGTAGATCCTCCATGAAGAAAATTCCCTGTGTTCTGTGCACTCAAGTAGAAACATGGTGAGACAAACTTCCTAGACGATTGGGCCCTTAGATAAGAATAATAGTTGTCCGTAAAATTAATGTGGATATCTAATAATCTATTGTAATTTACCTTAAACCATCTATGTATATGAAATTTACAATTGTATTTAGAGATTCATCAATCATGCACTTTGCTGATGATTCAAAGATCATAAACGTCACATTGGTCAGACCTAGCAAAAAAGAAAAATTTGACAGGATGGAAAACACATCAACTATTAAAAATCCACTGACAATGAGAATTGGCCCATTTGTAATGCAAAACCATTTCCATGGTGCAAGAAACAAAAATATGAATATCTTTTCACATTTCTTGCAACTAGTTGCTAAGCTAAGCTAACTAGACAATTAATGCTCCAATACCACTGTATGTAAAACTAATGTGGTCAAAAAACTATTATCATTGAGAAGAAAACCAAAGCATTGCCTTAATCTAACCCTAAGCAATACCCAAATTAGAAATTCTTTCTATACAATATGAATTGAAGCATAAAGAACCCAAAAGCTTTTATTTTCCATGGACCTGCTCCGAACCCATCCTAAAACCTCCCACTAACATGCTGCTGAGTGCTCTACCATTGAGCTCCCAACCCCTTTGCAGTTTGGAGCATGGATTGGTCTTTCAACACAAGCTATCAATAGACCCAACCTACTTTGTCATATTATTAGAGGCATGAATCTACTTTAAATCAAGTGAATAGATCTAACTCACTCTATCCTATTATGAGAGGCATGATTCTACTTAAAAACAAGTGAATTTGTATTTGGGTATAGGGTTTCAACCCCTAATTTAAATGAGGTTAATGGTTCAAACCCAATCCAAGATCAAATCAATACTTGATAATAAAGTTGCCGCCATTGTTTTTGGGGTTTACAAGTGATTGTTTATGAGATGAAACTTCCTTTATCTAAGGTAAGGAAGAAATGGGTATCTTACTAGGAGGCGTGGAGGGACTTTGAGAGTGCATAGAAGGCGTCCATGCTCTGCAAGATCGACTTGCAGGCCTTGCAGAAGAAGAGCATCGTAGAAGCTTAACGGCATGTCATCGAAGGATGAAGGTAACTTGTTGGCCATCCCTTCCAGCCATTCTTTGACTACCTCCATATTGTTTTTGGATCAGACTCTTCTTCCTCCGACCCATCAGTGACCAAAATTTTTCACATTTTTACATAAACGCACATTCCCTCCAAAACTAAAACTTATATTATAATTTTAATTATAAAATTATGAAATTATATTACAATATAATTATTCATTATTATAATATTTAAATAATATGAAATATTATTAAATTATATAATTATTTTTTTATATAAGTTATAAATTATACAACTTAAGTTATTAAATTATATAATTTAAATTAAAATAACTTAAATTATACTTGTACATACTGGACTTGCAAAATTAAATAATTTATCAATATTATAGGATATTTAAAAGTTTTATAATTAATAATTTTGTCTTTAATTTATTTGTATCTATCCAATTTGTCTATTTTCTTGTCTTATTTTTAATTTTTTTTGTATATTTCCTATTGTATGATTTGTCTTTTTTCTTCTTAACCCTTTGTTCAATCCTTTCTCTCCCTTTATTCCTTTGGTCTAAGCAGACATTTATTGCCTTGCCTTGTATTGTCTTTGAATTCATGGATTATGATCAAATTGGAAAGAAAAAAGAATAAAGGAGTAATAGTCATTTATTTAGTCATTTTAATTTGTCTGACCAATTATTTAGTTGTGTTTTTTGCCCGATGACCAAATTAGTCATTTATTTAGTCATTTCAACCTGTAACATGCCACTTGTTCTACCAACAAAGATTTACCAAGTTTAACTTAGAAAGTAAATAGATCAAGCTACTGATAGCGGAAACAATAAATTTTTTCCTTAAATTCCTTTGATTAAATGCACATTTGAAACATATTCCAAACTCCAATTGCATAAATCAAATTTTATTTCCTCAATAAAAGAATTGAATAATCATCTTTACAACTTTTTTTCATAATATACATTCAAGCTTCAAGAGTTTAACTAATAAATAGAGATACATGATTGTATACCTGTCTATCTTCAATGTTCCTGGCCACCAACTGCATGAGGGGAAGCATCACTGAAGTGATTTACCTCCAACCACGGACTAACTACGGTCCCCCGCACATTTACCAAACTAGTAAATGGGCCTACCCTTCGATTGGTATGGTAACCCCAAATAAAATAGGCCTAATTTGAGCAAGGTGTTGTGTCCTACATTAACTAGTACTATCATACTATGGCTACAACCATCAAAATATGAAATCCCTACTAGAAATGCAAACCTGGATCACAGTGAACCTAGACAGTGCAAATGTTGGCAATTTACACCACTTTGGCCAAAGTTTTCTTGTCTCATATTCACCCACCCTTCCATTTTGATTGGGAAAGACAATAATCTCTATACAAAAGTTATTCCCTTACCCATGGATCAACAAATCCCAGGAATAACCCCACTTAACAAATGTATCATTCTCTACACATAGGATATTCCCTTTCCCAACGATCAACAAATCCTAGGAATATTCCCGCTTAACAATTACATCAAACTCTATTCTAGGTTATCCCCCCTCTTCCATGGATCACATATCCTAAGGCTAACCTATCCCAAGTTTCATCATGACACCTATGTCGAAATAACTCTACTTGCAAATTACAGTTTACTGTCTTTCCCCTTATACAATCAACTAATCATACTCAAACTAATAAATATACATAAAGTCCCATATAGACACAAATCTCTATTGCTGAGATTAATTTTACTTTCACAACACAATTTTCACTTATATATATAAATATAAATGCTTTATACAATCAATAGACATTCACATCGATAATTCAACAATGCAATCACTTAAAAAAAACAATACAACACATATTGTTGTGAAAACAAGAAAAACATAGAGAAGGAGAAATAAATCCCCATGCCTGAGAATATAGCTCCAAATGGATCAAAGACTCTTTTGCTTATGTCCTTCCAATACTCTAGATTGCTCCTCCAAATTAAACAATTTACAAAAGCAAAATGACAAACTTTCAATACTAACGTAAAACTCAAATTTGAAAAGAGAAGGCTCTTGATTAGAAAAAGGTTCCCATCAATATGAGGGAGAGTACCTCCTTTTATACTGCAACCAATTCAAAAATGTCGATATGATGACGACATGCTTAACCAACTCAAAAAATGTTGACACTATGAGGACATGCTTACAAAATCTAAAATTAGTTCATTTTCCAAAAAAATAAAAATGTTTGTTAAAACCTTTAGAGTAAAAATATTAACGGCCAATATCCTAAGCACTTGCATAGGCTTAAGGATAAGGCACGTTCACCTATCAATATGGCCCTTAATATTATCTTCACAGAATTTTAGGGAATGAACGCCAACCAAATCATAACACAAGGTTTTAAAAGAAGGTTCGGGTGGTTTGAACCCTCGACCACCCCATTGCCATCAAGAGCGCATAGCTAATGCGCCACCACCCCACGCCTTTATGCTTTATGCACTGCCATCAAATCTTAAGGGCCCACGTGCAAAAAGGTTTAAAACTTTTGAAAAGAAAACATATAAGGTTTAAGGGTGGCCGAGTGCCTATAAAGACATGCTTTCATTCGATTAAAACAAAATAAACATTTTCTTTTTTAAAAAGAACCTATAAACCTTAAATTATATTATAATTTAATCATCTTTTAACTTTATTAAAACTATTCTTTAATCTTATTTTTTTAATATAATACAATTCTTTTATTTTTTTATTATTAATTCTAATTTTATATATTTCTATTCTTCTAATCACCTTAAAACAATATTTACAAAAATCAATTTTCGTAAAATGATAAAAATATATTTCCGCTACTAAGAGAAAATAATAATATTTATATTTAAATACACACACATATATAGAGAGAGAGACGATAAATATATATTTATATATATATATATTCACATATGCATATATTATCATCGTAAAATCAAATATAACTCATAACAAAAAATGCATTTAACGTTGAAGAACACAAAAGAGACGATAATTCTTGCATAGTCCAAATCAACATCTCCATATCTATGAGCAATACGCTCATGAATATAGTAGGTAAGTCTACCAACATAAGTTCATGCTCATATCGATTCATACGTAAGATCGTATCGTGGACTTGCACGAGCTTTAATTATCTCAAAGAACCTTACTCAAACAACCAAACACTTAACATGAAGGTTCGAACATCCAATCAAGACTCAAGATACATAACTCAGATCACTTACTGCTACCCACACTGACTCGACTCAACCTGGGTCAAGATAGGGTTGTGGGTGTGTGATTGCTCAATATAAGTTTTACTAAAGTTACCAGACCAAGTCCTTCTCCTAAGTGATACCTCCCCTCCCTTTTAGAGGGACAACCTGTTCCTGCATCCACTTAGATCATTGCCACAATAGTTAGCGGATCAAAATATCATCATTAATTAACAATAACTACATTAAATACAAGACATTGCATTATTCTTTTTCTCATCATATTGCATTCAAGATAGATAACACACATAGATGCAAAGATTCATAATTACTTCAATTTTCACAAAATATCCAACCTATAGTAAATGGATAAAAACACATATATAGATGCAGAAATCCATAATCACTCACTTTCCAAACAAATTAACCAATCTAGGTAAATAGTAAGTAAATAGAAACACATGGGGTGTAACATACTTCTCCCTTGTGAATCATCGTACCCGATGATTTTTAAGTATCAAGTATTATCACCACATACATAAGTCATAAAAATTATCATACTACAAAACATATTGATATCAAGAGCTTTCATAATTCATATTAACTTATGGAAACTTTTGCTTCATCTTAGCATAATCTTTCCAAGTGGAAGAACCTTCTGCATACAGATCCAATTGGACCTTGCATTGCATAACCTTTCTATTTATGCAAGTAAAGCTTGCGAACTTCAAGCATTTCAAATGCTTGATCAAAACCCTACCTGGTTTCTGTACTTGTATACATTCTATGAGTATAATAATCATCAATTAAATATCTAAATATATCAAATTTGAATCATTAAGAGCATTGCGCCTCCTGGCAATAGCTATTATCAGAATGATTCTGCAATCAATGGATTTGTTAACTTTGAGAACTTCGAAGAGCTCTTTTCATCTAGGAGCTTGTTTGGAATACATTCCAAACATAATAAATTTTTTTCTAGGGTTGGACCCCCAATAGAACGTTTACTCTCTACTCGAGAATTGTCTCCGTATATACTTAGGATCAGCGTAAATTCTCTATTCCTTATTGGTTCTCTGCCAATATTTTCTGATCAACATGATTTGTTCATCCATTTCTGACAACATTTCTGGACTAATGCTAATCCTATCTTCTAGCTTACCCAGCTTATAGGAGTTCGGCATCTTCTTCTGTCCAATGTTTCAAATAGAAGATAGGAATTTTTATAATCAAAACCCACTAGTGGTGGATATTCTTTCCACTTATAATGTTGATCCATACAATATATTCAAACAATTCTTCCAAAACCTGGTTAACTCTCACAGTTTAACCATCTATTCTCTGAATGATAAGTTATACTTACATTAAGTTACCCAAACCTTGTTGTCACATACGCATCTCTATTCGAGATATTCTCCTCAAGATCTCTGTGTAAACTAAACACTTTTTACGATCTAAAACTGGTGTTCCACCAAATAAATTCTCTAATATAAAAGATGTTACCTTTATTTTTTAACATTTTAAACAACTTGCCACAAATCTTGCGACATCCCCTTTCATTCACTTCCAAACATATACCGGCTTTACATTCACTAACATCTTAGTGACACGAGGATGTCCTAAATATTAGGCATTAGGTACTTCCTCCCATACCAAATTCCTTAATTCACCATAAAAAGGTACATAAATTCTTCCTTTATTCTTCATTAACCCATTGGGTTCAAAGAAAAAATCCTTCATACCTTTTACCTTGCAAATTATCCGCAAGTACTTGCTTAACTTGTTCATAGAACTCATCACTCTTGGATCCTTTCAATACTTAGCTTCTAAAGTCAGTTTGGACAGTTACTAATGAAGATATATTCCTTCCTTAATTTAAAGCATTAGCAACTCTATTCTTGTTTCCCTTGACATAGTTAATGTTGAAATCTTAATCTGATATCAGTTCTAACCACCTCCTTTGCCTTGCATCTAGATTAGGTTGAATAAATAAATACTTTAAACCATGATGGTCTATTTTCAATTCAAAAGGTTTTCCCAATAGATAGTGTCTCCACATCTGTAATACATGAGCAACTGCTTCTAACTCCAAATCATACGAAGCATAATTCTATTCATAAGATTTTTACATCCTTAATTCATAGGCTATGATTTGCCCTTTCTAATTTAACACTCCACCCAAACCTTCACCTGAGGCATCTAGTATTACCTTCAAACTTCAGAGGAGTAAATTTTCTCATTTCCTGGAATAACTCTTTTGCCATTCTCCTCTTCTTAATCCTTTCAAAACTTGATTGAGATTGCGATCCTTCATTCCCCATGTTTACTAGCTTGAGAATTTTCTCCTCCTAATCCTTTCCTTGTTCTAATATTCTGACTCTCTCTATCTCTTGTCTTGATAAACATCGCTAGGATTTGATCTAACTTAGTTCTCATACTCAATTCCTTATCTTACTTCTTCACTTCCCCACAAAGTTAATTCTTGTTCTAACCATCTTAACAAGAGAGTTCACCCCATGGGTTTCCAAAAGATTAGATTCTATGAATGTTCCCCAATGTTCTAAAAAACATTTAATATTTCCAAATAGAATCTCCCATTCTTTATTCAAAATTTTTTCCCAAGAAAGATTTCATATACATAGGCTTTTGATACAACACTTTACTTTCCTTTATATCCAAAAGGATTTGAATACCCTCTCAGCTACAACTGAGTGAAGTATATCCCTTAGATTCTAATCCATGATTATTCTCTAATGGTTAATAACCCTCAACTTTATTCTCAGATACAATATTTTGGGGATCATATTCCTCCGAATCATTGCTTAAAGGAATTACAATTACTTATGCAAAAGGAGGAACATAAAGATTACTAAACAGCATGGCGGAGAACACATTGTACTCAGAGGACATATCCTTAGAAAGTGGTAAGGCTTCTAATTTGGTTGGAGAGACCAAAAGCAAACAGTTAAAGTTGACAACGTTTCTCAAAGTGATAAGTCAAGTTATAAAAAGCTAGCTTCTAGTGCTAAAGACTATACAAAGTTCAGGATAATGATCTGCCATTTCCACTCTTGGAATATCGTATAGATACCAATTCCCTACAGAGTGCTTTTTAATCATCCTTGACTCTCTCACATTCAAGACAACTTGCTATCATTCTTCATTCTCTTTCAGAAATAAAGAGATTTCACATCAACTAGGAATTTAGTTACTCCTAGATGACCTCGATTATGATTTAAAAAGAATTTCCTACCTCACAAGGTTTGTAAAATCCATATAGTTAGGAATATACTAAGTGCATTTTCTACAATTTACTTCCTTATACAATCCATCAAAGGCCCATCCAGGACATGATAGAGGTGAACATTTGTACAAATAACATAGTGAACAGCCCAAAAATGTTCTAGTATAGCCACCTCAATAATTTAAGTCAATATCAAAGTATAAGAAATTTCATTTTCAACAATAGGTCAAAAGATTGAACTTCAATAAATCAAATTTTGACCAGTTGGTCATAAAATAAATAATCTTCAAAATTCGGTAGCTAGACCTTTCCAAAAATTAAGGAATAAAACAAAGAAAAATTCATGCAAATATTTAAAAAGGAATTTCCCCAAAATTCAAGAAGTGTCAAAATCAAAAGATATACTAACTATGCACTATGTGACTAAGTCACTAAGAAGGGAGTAGATTGTTGTATTACACTCAAGTTTTCCAAAAAAAAATTTATAGTGGTTTAGAGACCATGCTACTAGCACAATAAAATAAATAAGTCCTTTAAGACTTTCACTATACTCAAAATCAAAAGATTAAAACACATCCACCCCTTCATCGTGGAAATTTTATCGTTCATCACATAGATGATATTCAAAGATGGTGATACAATGACACACACGAACTTCAGTTCGAACACACACTTCTTCCTTTTGTTTACAAAACTCTATTCCCTACCTCCTAGAATAGTTTAGTTAAACAAACTAGTCTAAATATCTCGAAGATGATCTTATTCTCCATTGTAATTATTCTTTCTATCTCCACTAAGAGACAAATTATATAGCTCAACTTTTTGTCCAAAAATGCTATAAAAATAAGTAGTAACTTCTCCTTGCAACTGTTATGAATTATCTTGCAACTTCATGTAGTCTCTTAACAAAAGAATGGTACTAATCCCAATCTTTATTCATCAAAATATCACTCGAGAGGATCCTCTTCATTTACGTCCTCAACTACACATTGACACTTTTTCCAAATAGGCTTCATGAACTCTTATTCTCTTCTAATTTTGCATAATTCTTTGTATATGGCAATTCGTTTTCTCATAAATCTTAGAAATTAAAAAGCATTTTTCAAGTCCTGTACTATTTTTCCAGGTGTTTTATGCCAATACATCACTACCTGTCCTTCATTGATCCTTTTATCTCTCTTGACTCATTCCAATCCATTCTAGGGTTAGACAAGAACCTTAATTATCTACGTATCTTTGATACAATTTCTTAAATTTTCCAAACTCAGTTGCTTCTGTACTTGGTTGATTATTTTAGGATCTTCCCATCCTTAAGTTCTTGAGATATAAAAGTGATCTTGAATTCATATAGACACTGCTCTTCCTGAGCTCTTAGTCTAATAACATTTGATCAAGGTTTTACCTTTTTAATCCAAGTCTCAGGATCTTTCTGTTCTACATCATCGATAGAGTTAAATTGACTCATGGATTCCTTAATTCCTTAGTTGGTTTACTCTTAACCACTGACTTGATAAGTGTTGGATAATATTCCTTCTGATAATTTTCTTGGTTAGTCTACTATGCCATTCTCGTAAAAAACCAATTTCAATTTTAGACTCTCATAGCATAGTTAGCACATAGGTTCTAGAGCTAAACCTGGTTAGCTCTAATACCATGTGTAACATGCCACTTGTTCTACCAACAAAGATTTACAAAGTTTAACTTAGAAAGTAAATAGATCAAGATACTGATAGCGAAAGCAATAAAATTTTTCCTTAAATTCCTTTGATTAAATGCACATTTGAAACATATTCCAAACTCCATTGCATAAATCAAATTTCATTTCCTCAATAAAAGAATTGAATAATCATCTTTACAACTTTTTTTCATAATATACATACAAGCTTCAAGAGCTTAACTGATAAATAGAGATACATGATTGTATACTTGTCTATCTTCAATGTTCCCGGCCACCAACTACATGAGGGAAAGCATCACTCAAGCGATTTACCTCCAACCACGGACTAAGTACGGTCCCTCGCACATTTACCAAACTGGTAAACGGGCCTACCTTTCAATGAAGGGATTGATATGGTAACCCCAAATAAAATAGGCCAAATTTGAGCAAGGTGTTGTGTCCTACATTAACTAGTACTATCATACTATGACTACAACCATCAAAATATGAAATCCCTACTAGAAATGCAAACCTGGATCACAGTGAACCTAGACAGTGTAAACGTTGGCAATTTACACCACTTTGGCCAAAGTTTTCTTGTCTCATATTCACCCACACTTCCATCTCGATTGGGAAAACAACAATCTCTATACAAAATTTATTCCCTTACCCATGGATCAACAAATCCCAGGAATAACCCCACTTAACAAATGTATCATTCTCTACACATAGGATATTCCCTTTCCCAATGATCAACAAATCCTAGGAATATTCCCGCTTAACAGTTACATCAAACTCTATTCTCTAGGTTATTCCCCCTCTTCCATGGATCACATAGCCCAAGGTTAACCTATCCCAAGTTTCATCATGACACTTATGTTGAAATAACTCTACTTGCAAATTACAGTTTATTGTCTTTCCCCTTATACAATCAACTAATCATACTCAAACTGATAAATATACATAAAGTCCCATATAGACACAAATCTCTATTGCTGAGATTAATTTTACTTTCACAACACAATTTTCACTTATATATATAAATATAAATGCTATTATACAATCAATAGACATTCACAGATCGATAATTCAACAATGCAATCACTTAAAAAAAAAAAATACAACACATATTGTTGTGAAAACAAGAAAAACATAGAGAAGGAGAAATAAATCCCCATGCCTGAGAATATAGCTCCAAATGGATCAAAGACTCTTTTGCTTACGTCCTTCCAATACTCTAGATTGCTCCTCCAAATTAAACAATTTACAAAAGCAAAATGACAAACTTTCAACACTAACGTAAAACTCAAATTTGAAAAGAGAAGACTCTTGATTAGAAAAAGGTGCCCATCAAAATGAGGGAGAGTACCTCCTTTTATACTGCAACCAATTCAAAAATGTTGATATGATGACGACATGCTTAACCAACTCAAAAAATGTTGACACTATGAGGACATGCTTACAAAATCTAAAATTAGCTCATTTTCCAAAAAAATAAAAATGTTTGTTAAAAACTTTAGAGTAAAAATATTAACGGCCAATATCCTAAGCACTTACATAGGCTTAAGGATAAGGCACGTTCACCTATCAACATGGCCCCTAATATTATCTTCACAGAATTTTAGGGAATGAACACTGACCAAATCATAACGCACGGTTTTAAAAGGAGGGTCGGGTGGTTTGAACCCCCAACCACCCCATTGCCATCAAGAGCACGTAGCCAATGCGCCACCACCCCACGCCTTTATGCTTTATGCGCTGCCATCAAATCTTAAGGGCCCACGTGCAAAAAGGTTTAAAACTTTTGAAAAGAAAACATATAAGGTTTAAGGGGGGCCGCGTGCCTATAAAGACACGCTTTCATTCGATTAAAACAAAATAAACATTTTCTTTTTTAAAAAGAACCTATAAACCTTAATTTATATTATAATTTAATCACCTTTTAACTTTATTATAACTATTCTTTAATCTTATTTTTTTAATATAATACAATTTTTTTTTAATTATTAATTCTAATTTTATATATTTCTATTCTTCTAATCACCTTAAAACAATATTTACGAAAATCAATTTTCGTAAAATGATAAAAATATATTTCCGCTATTAAAAGAAAATAATAATATTTATATTTAAATACACACACACACACACACACATATATATAGAGAGAGAGAGGGACGATATATATATATATATATATATATATATATATATATATATATATATATATATTCACATATGCATATATTATCATCGTAAAATTAAATATAACTCAACCAAAAATGCATTTAATGTTGAAGAACACAAAAGAGATGACAATTCTTGCATAGTCCAAATTGACATCTCCATATCTATGAGCAATACGCTCATGAATATAGTAGGTAAGTCTACCTACATAAGTTCATGCTTATATCGATTCATATGTAAGATCGTATCGTGGACTTGCATGAGCTTTAATTATCTCAAAGAACCTTACTCAAATAACCAAACACTTAACCACATGAAGGTTCAAACATCCAATCAAGACTCAAGATACATAACTCAGATCACTTACCGCTACCCACATTGACTCGACTCAACCTAGGTCAAGATAGGGTTGTGAGTGTGTGATTGCTCAATATAAGTTTTACTAAAGTTACTAGACCAAGTCCTTCTCCTGAGTGATACCTCCGCTCCCTTTTAGAGGGACAACCTGTTCCTGCATCCACTTAGATCATCGCCACAGTAGTTAGCTAATCGAAATATCATCATTAATTAACAATAACTATATTAAATACAAGACATTGCATTATTCTTTTTCTCATCATATTGCATTCAAGATAGATAACACACATAGATGCAAAGATTCATAATTACTTCAATTTTCACAAAATATCCAATCTATAGTAAGTGGATAAAAACACATATATAGATGTAGAAATCCATAATCACTCACTTTCCAAACAAATTAACCAATCTAGGTAAATAGTAAGTAGATAGAAACACATGGGGTGTAACACAACTGATGACCAAATTAGTCATTTATAGTTGTGTTGCAAAAAATTTTGGCGACGTGACTAAAAGTTTTAGTTACCTGGTCATTTATTTGCCATATATCTACTAGTGGCATAAGCATGAGGTTGGGGTTGTCTGTTTGCTTACCATTTTAAGAGGATGTGCTATTAGGCATCTAGCCTAGTTGGGGACAGGAAAGAAGTCAGCACATGTTATGCTTACTCCAAGGCATAAGGTTGAGCATCAAGTAGGGCAAAAATAACCTACTTATCTGCTTCAAGATAGTTGCAGTCACAATTAACTCAAGTGCATGAGTTTGCTTTCATTCTTGGAGAAGCATTTCACCAGTTTGTTTAATGCCCGCCCTTTCCCCACCTCTTATTGATTGCACATTCAAGCATGAAAACAAATCTAATTTGATCAGAAAAGGCAGTTTGCATGTAAGAACGAGTAACCCCGAAACTCTAAGAAGTCAAAAAAGACACAAAACCTAAGGAAAAGCCAGAAAACCCCTAGAATTAGTTTTTATGGATTTTGAGTTAACATTTTGGTGACCTCGAGGGGATGTTTTCCTGCTAAACATTGGAAACTAATGGCCTTAATCATCCATTACACATAGGAATCAAGAAGAAACATGAAATAATTGACCAAAAAACTGAGACTACCCCAACAAAAAACAACTCAAGACAAACAAAAACACCCCAAAAACAATAAACATACATCCTCCAAATGAGAATGCACCATGTGAAACAACACTTGGAGGAAAAAGAAAGCTATAAAAACCTAACTAAACCTAAACTAACCAACAAGAAAACACTCAAACAAAACCATTGACTGGTTTTTAAAACTCTATGTTGCCTTTGCATTCTCTATAATAGTAGCATGAGACCAATGTGAAAAAATGCAAGATCAAACCTTGGATAACTGTCACCATACTTTCTTTTAACCTCTTTTCTCCAAATGACTATCTTGAAGCCCTATTACTAGTCTCTTGTACTATCTTCTCTTGAGTTTGTTTGTCATCTCAAACCTTCTGTAGACTTCTTTTCCTCTTTCATACTAGGTTTCTTTCACTACTCAGACATTAAGTCTCGTTTGATGACTTCATAAGAAGTAGAAAAACATTCACAAGGCTTGACAAAAGACATTTAACATTCCATGGTTTTACAAAACCCAATCAATACCATTGCTTTTTGGTTATGTAGCTGGCAATCTTTGTATTACCATCATAGGTCTCTACATGTACTATAATGATGTCTTCTCCTTTTAAGCTCTTGAGACTTGTCACAGTGATTGTTAGGATTAAGAACATAGAAAGAACCTAATATAATTAAATGGATGGCTGCATTGTGACCTTTGATTGAGACACAAAAGTGCATTTTAATGATCTCAGTCCTTTCTATTCACTGTGAAAACCTACTACCTTTTGTCATGACTATCCTGAAGCCTTATCACTATCTTATTTCAAATGTTTACCATTACACTTTATGATTGACATACTCCATTATCATTGAGTGGGGGGACAAATCATCATGATTGTACTTAGATCTCCTCAGGATTGTGATAGATTCTTTTTCATAGTGAAGGCTTTCTATTGCGATTTCCATGAGATCATACTCTTGATACCTATCCTAAAACATTGCAAGAAAAATATATCATCATTGAACATAGAATGAAAATATTGTTAAGAGGAGCAGGACCTCTTTTCACTAAGAGCACTGTGAGCATTGTTTCCTTATTGCTTGGTGACTTTGTATGCCATGACTCCATCAACAGGTATATGATTCAAATGGAAACTAACCTCTTACTGTAGAAATGTTCCTTCAATAACTTCAAGATACCATATACTGAGCAAGGGTTCAGAGGTATGTAGAGTGCAAAGCTCCTTCCTAACTGTGATAGTTCTTTTTGATAGAGTCAAAATGATGATATAATTCTTTATGTTTCATAATAATATTGAGTATTGTTCTCTCAGATTTGCACCCTTGCTGAGTTATAAAACTTGGCAATCTGGAGAAACATGGGATTTTTCCAGGTCTGTGGGTCACCTATGATGGAAAGAACCTCTGGAGAAGGCCGACTTCCTAGCTGGTAATCACCTAAAATCTACTGGATCTGTAGAGGAAAAAAGGAGAAGGAATGCTTTTGAAAATGAAAGTTAAAACTAGAAAATGTGAAAATAAGGGTGATTCACCAAACTTGATATGGTTAATGAAACTCAGGCCTACATACACTTGGCCACATACAAAAGAAACTAAACATGCACAACCTATCACTGTATGTTTGCAAAAACACTTCACAAAGAGGCCTAAATGCATTAAAATCTTTAAAAGGAAGCTAACTTCACAGTTTAAAGGCACTTTAAGACACAGTTTGCAACCTGCATAAACACAGTTTCTGCAGAAAAGGGTATTGAAACCTAAGACAAAGCCACAAGGAAACAAAAATACCTCACAAATGAGTTGATCATACACTTGATAACACCCAATACTGCAAAACAAGAAGGCAAAATCTGACTATCAATGGTATCCAAGGTGTTCTCTGTATTTCATATCCCAAAAAGAGTTACAAAAACATGCTCAAACTGAGTAGGATTGCAGAAAAATCACTAACTCCAGAATGTACATGGAAAAGAATTCCCTACAAAGAGTCAAATGAATGACTATATACTCTCCAAACAGCTACAATGAGATAAGGATGAGCCATCTCCATTTTCATGTACTTCATAAATGTCTCCAAAATATCTACTAAAAGTCCTCCAAAAAGGGTCTTCAAAGAAGAAATAGTCAAGGCATGCCATCAATAATCATAAAAGCACCTAAAAATGTCTTTAAATGCCTTCAAATGATCTTTAAGGCCACTGAAATAAGTCAAATTTGTGCAATAACTCCTCAACCTGTTTGTCAAACTCACCCTGCAGTATCATAAATGTCTGATATTTTCACAATAAATGACATAAATACACATTATTTCTGCATTTAATTAACATTTGACTAAGAGGTTTATAATTATACCACTTAGTTAATGTTTTACATTCCAAATTTACTACAATTCCATGTAGAAAATAATGGCATTAAGGACACAAATATTTAATTTCCCAATTTTGCATGATTTAGGGACAATTTAAATATTGTGAAAGGACGACAAAGTAATTGATGAGACTTACTTTGCCATGTGTGATAAATCTACCTAATATTGCCTTTTTGCATTTTTATTACAAATGATAAAGTAATTCATAACTTATTACTTTATCATTCGTTTACAATTTTTAATCTATTTCTAGCTTATGCAAAAATGACATAAAAACGTCTTCATAGCTCCTAGGCAAAATGACACAACTCCACATACAATCACACTACCTCTCGCATCTCACTTGCATCATATCACGTATTTCAAGGCTACGTCGAAACACCTTATGACCCCTAGCCATTCATACGTTTTAAAATGCATACATATCTATCATGATCACATGCTTTATATAGGTCTAATGCAACATATTTTAAACTGACCCTTATGCCTCCCTATACACATTACAATGCCTTATATCGTCATACCCACCATGTGATCTCAACACCAACTCACCTCAGCAAATACAAGGCACTCGACCCTTATGCTTTCATAATGATTTTGACTTATCTTTGAAAAAGAATCAAAAGGTAGAAAAAACATCTCATGGACCCATGTATAATGATTAGGTTTTAGAGACTTTCACAAGTCTTTACCATGGGCTTCAATATAGATAGAAATGATTTTGTTTTTAAATCAAAAGTCAAAAACTACACAACGAATGGAAACTAGGTCTATTCGACCCAAAAAGGAAGAAAACCTAAAACATATCATTTGCATTTCATTTTACCTTCCTCCACTCACTGTCGCGCCGCCATGACTGGGGTTTGTGGGCCAAAATGCGTAATTTCTTTCGATTCTAGGAGGATTTTGGCTGATTTTCTGAGAAAAATTCAAGGTAAGTTGTATCTAGTTGAGGCTTTGACCCTTTGAATTTGATTTGGCATTGATTTTGGGCCACCATGGCCTCAATTTTGACTGGTTTTTTGATGCATTTCACTATTTTTTGATGGCCGACCACCATACGCTCTGGTTCTCACTGTTTGAGACCATTCTGGGAGCCGTTTGAGGAAAGAGAACTGTGTTTTGACAAAACAATTGGTAGAGATAGAGAGGTAACTCATTATTTGCTATTGATCTCTTCTTTTTTTTTTAAATTTTTTTACCTATATATTCACTTTGTTGAAGCATGATTTGAGGGGTTCTGTGTATATTCTCTAAAAATGAGTTCAAAGGGTTTCATTTTATCTGTAACGTCTGCCATTTTTCTTTATTTTATGAGTTTCTTCTACTGTATATGGGAAAGATTCCCCAAGAGTTCAATGTCACCATTCTGACTTAGTTTCCCACTTGAGAGTGGCAGAATTAATATCTTCCTCACGTTTAACTTTGTCCCTTACAAACCAATCACAAATTCTCCCTTCATTGAGTTCTTCAATATACAAACCTTCCTGCTCTGATATAACCCTTAACAAGTTTAAAAATGAAATGTAAGATGGCATAGAAAACATTCATGCATGTCAAGTGCTAACGTCTCTACCAGTCCAGCTTCTTCGACTGACAGAAATGTTGGGCCTCTAAACAAGCTCTTCATACCTCCAGATGCCCTCACACTTAGAACTGTCTAAGAACTTTTGCATTTTTCTGTTGTTCCTATTGCATTCTGCTCCTTATAGCTGTAACTTATCATTTGTTTACCTTACTCTTGTAGATGGAAATGACATCATGAACTGCTCCTTGTTCCCTGAAAATGCAAAAACAAAGCTTCCCCTTTTGGTATACTGAGTTGTGGCTCTTGGTGTATATGACTCTATAGATGCTCTTCCTGTATGATGTGACATGGGTTATGACATTTTGCATCATACATATCATTTCTTGTACTGCATTTATATTCATGACTACACTTTCATTCGGTGACTGATACATTTCATCACTCATGAGCACCCCTTGAGATGAGATAAAATTTGAAAATGTATATTCTCCTTTTTTTATGAACTTTCTGTGAGAAGACTACATTTCATTTTGGTATACTGATTTACGAGGAGCCTACTATTTCATTTATTGCTTGGGCTGAGTGCCCTGCATGCAGTCTCCGATATACTTTTCCATATAATGCTCCTATATCTAACTCTTGGAAATTATGAGATGAGATGGAAAAAGTTCTCCACTTGACTCTTTTCCCGTCACTCTTCCTGTAGCATTTGAAATTAGAAATTATATCTTGAAACTCATACAGTTAAAACCATTGTGCCCGATCTAATGGATGTGACACTTCCATTTCATCTACATGATATTTGGCTTCACTATTAATTTTGTAGCAGCACATCACTGTTCTATTACATTTGGTGAGATCATACTTGAACTATGGCATGGCAAATGTTGGATAAGCTACCTCCTGTAGCTATAGTATGACATTGATATGGCTGCCCCCTCATTTTTAGATGTTGTAGCATCTTCTTGAACATCTGGAACCTGTGTATACCCTCTTCTAATGGCATTATATTCATGTTTCTGTAACACATTGGTGTTTATACATGAAGATGATGAATTGAATGCATTGCTGTTATACTTCATGACACTTACTTGCAAGATTTTACATGTTGGTACTGTACTCTATCTATTGCAATATTGTGATACACATTTGTTTTCTCCTTCTATGGCTGTACCTCTGTCCTAGAATGATGTTCTTTTATAACAGTTTGCTACTGCGCTTTTATGATGACTGTTGTTGCACGTTTTTGTACATTTGATGCATGTATGCTGCTGTTATTTTACACTGTTGGCTGCTCACTATCATGACTACAACTTGATTCATCTATATGTGAATGTAAAGAAAACTGCTATCACAGTATCAATCTATCTTCAATTTCTTGTAGATGAACAAGGAAAATATCCTCTGCTATTCCATTATTTGCTTGCATGGCTGTATATCTTTAGGAGGCATCTTTATTGGTTCTTCTCATTTGAAAGTAGGTTCATGATGACATAGTGGCAGTAATGCATGATGTGGGTCCTTTGTCATTTCATACATAGTTCTTGTAGCTTGTTCTTTATGTCATCACTTTGAGTGTCTTGATCACTTTGATAAAAGCCTTGCTCTTGTTCCAGGAAAATCCACTTGATGAGTAATGAAATACCAGCTATTCTTTATTTACTTCTCCTTATGTTGCTTCATTTTGAAGTAATTTCTAATGCCTTGACTACATGCACTTCAACTATTACAATTGCTTCCTCCTCTTGTATAGAAGATAACAAAACTGCCTAGCTCTTCTAATACTGTTGTTCCCTACTTCTACATGTTGCTGCTCTCTCCTGATAGATTTGACTGCTGATGACATCATTTGATGACTGTCTCTAGTTTTCTTGACTGTTTGTGCATTGCTGCTTACTGTGAGGAGACTAACCTCTATGTTGTGATTGATCTCCATCTTCTTCAGGGCTGACTGTTATATGACTGCTCTCTTCATGACTCATTTGTTTTGATGAGTGTTTTGAAGGACTTTATGACTGCTCTCACCCATATACAGTCTTCTTGCTATGGCTTTATCAAGCTGACTGCTTCACTGCCTTGTGATAGCACTGTCACTGCATTTGTGTCTGTCTTGGATTTGTATATTGCATAAGAAATGTTCTGTAAGGACTATGAGCTGGGCTCAACCCTTGTGGGAGCCACATTTCCTCCACTCATAATGTAACCTGATGAATCAAACAGAAACATAATTACACCTGTATCTACACTTGAAGCAAACTTGTTAGAAAATAAATGCATGTTTTGGATGTGTTTGATGACTGATTGTTCTCTAGGACATCTAAGGTATACATTTCTTGTTAAATGCAGTTGAGGATCAGTTTATACATATATGGTATCTTATTCATGTATGGTTTGGGACCATTCATTGCTTAGAGCATTGCTCTAATGCCATTATTTTTTACAGATGTAGGAACTAGAGACGACATGAAGCTAGGAAGGACAAAGACAACTCAGGGCAACAAGACAACACACTAGAACTAGAACTAGAACTAGTCATTCTCAGGCAATGACTGGCCTTTGACCTTACGTGTACATTACTTTTATTTACTTATTCATGTATAGATTGTTCTTCTATTTCATTGAATAAGATAGTTATCCTCACGGCTTGTGTGAGATAATGAACATTTTACATTCAATAAAGATTATTTATTTTTTGGAAAAAGTTTTGGATAAACCCTTCCTATGTTACATGCAATTGGATAAATGTAGTAAACTAATAAACATAATCTCCTAAATTATTTCATTTATGCACTTGAATGTAATGTATGAAGGACCAGACGAGATGTACCTTATAAGTTTTGAATCAAAACTCTACATGAATGAGCCGTAATGAAATTTAGGTAACAAGTATTTCATAGGTCTACTTTTGACATAGAATTATAACACTTCTAACTAGACTTAATACCATTTTAACAAAATGTGTAGACCTGTAGATTGTGAGACCCAAAGCTTACTTGCCCATGTTCATGGATCTTGTGGATCCTATGCAAACTTCTTGTGGCAACACACCTTTTAACTCTTCATAGATCTATAAGTTCTTCAAGGTAAAACCTTTCAGTACTAATAAAAACACTAGATAGTGACCCATTCTCTATATCATTGTGTGCACTTTGGTGTTAGTGAGCCTATACTTGCTCAGGGTCTTGCCCATTTCATACTGCCTTTTGGGATTTAGTAGATCCCTTTAGCTCTTCATTGTTACCACTGTACCTCTGTTCATTGCTACATCCACCTCATCAAAAGAAACACATGCCTTCTCTTCCCCTAGTGAAACAATGTCTTCATCATGCAAGGATCTTTGATGATATTATATATGTGGGAGAAGATTTCACAGACCTGACAGGTTTCTTTGATTGTGTAGACATGGTTCTTGGGGTATGGTTTATGCAGATTAGGATTGACAAGCCCTTATACTATTGATAGATCTTCTTCAAAACATACAAAACCCTTTCACAAACTCATAAACACTACCATTGACCTAAGATGACTTCATGGGGGTATTTGATAGCTTAATAGCCCTTAAGACTATAGAAACTAATCTCTTGCATTCTCAACCTAATATCCCTATACTCTGTCTTCATTAATCATGTCTCTACAGGCATGCAACAAGTATTGAAGAGAAATGGACTCATTGCAAGTATCTTTAACACCTTCTTAACCGAGTTGAAAACATCACCCAATTGGTAGATCTCTGGAAGACTTATGCAAGGCTTAGAACAAGTTCAAAGTGACTCCAATTGTCTAAAGTATCTTCATGTTAAACTCTTGAATATGCTTTGTTTCAATCCACAACAAAACATGAAAGATCTTTTTTCATTAGTTCTTTTCACTGTCTTGAATATCCATACATACATATATCTAATATTTTCTACCTTTCCAAGAGTCTCTACGACTGTTCACATCTCTATAGCCTGAAATATGCCTTTAGACTTCACTAAACCCCTGTAACAATGTTTTATGCCCGCCATGCATAGGAAACTTCAAAGAAACTATTATCAAACTTGACAAGAACTGCATACAAGTCAAAATGGAGATTCAAGCTATGAAACAAGGTAGAGACCATCCCATGAAGCTTAACCTCCACATGATTTGGCATTGAAAAACTAATCTTCTTGAGATAACCCTGGTAGGAAAACACTTCTTCCATGCATGAAACCTATAAGAACATGAAAACCTTAGAGGAGACATAGAAACCCTAAATAAGAAGACTCAAAACAAGAGAAATCCTAAACTCAAACTTAAACCAAAGAGCTAACCTGATGAACCTTGAGTTTGATCCCAAAACCATGACTAGTCTTTTCAAAAAGATTCCCTCCAAGGAGATGTATGAGGTAGTTTGGAGGTTTTAAGGTTTTAGAACATATGAAACATTACACCTTTTGGCCTTTTGACTTAAAAACATGTATATATACGTGATAAAGGAGTCCTTTGATATTTGAATGCATTATAATAATTGATTTTACATTGTCAAATGTCTTTAAACCCTCAAATGATTGATTTATCACCTTGTAAACAAGCATTAAAACCTCTAAAACATGACTTTGAGACTTAATGACACTTCTAGGACACATACGTTAATTATTTGCATCAAGGAGGGATGAATAGGCTAACAAGTATTTCCCTCCTACAGATATTGATGTCACAATGGGTCCCACCTCTTCACTTGTCCTCTTTTTGCTTTTAGAGGTTTCTCCTAACTATAGTCATGTTAGCATCCACAAGATGCACTAGCAATTTATTTTAGGTAGCCTTGAATGGTGTGACTTATCTTACATTTCCTCTTCCATATGCTACCAACCCCAAACTCATGGTGGGCCTTGCTTCAGTTTACTCCTTGTAGAGGAGGAAAAGTTACAATTCAACTAAGAGGTATTAGTCCAATGAACTTTTCACTACAACCACATTAGGATTGTTTTAGTTTTCTACTATCTAGTATTGTTCAACATAATAACATCTACAATCCTTAGAATGCTACAAATGAAGACAATTAACTATGCTAAGTTGATATAGTGTTGATTATTGAATGCTGGAAATGAAATTGAGAATTTTAATCACAAAACCAAAGAGAGGGAAAGGAGAACCTAATGCCAGATGGAGAGGCCCACTGCCTAGGATATTAACATATTGCACAAATGTATGCACATCGCGTTGTAGTCCAACAAGTGTGAAAAATTAAAAATCTTAACTTTGTTTCACTTTATGTCATTCAACCTGCACAACAAAAGATAGAGACAATTTCTTGTAGCTTCCAAGTGACAAAAATGAATTGAAATCAGAAATATATTATCACTATTTCTTGAAAGGAATAAATAAAATAACTGAAACAAAGGAAGGACTACAAAACTAGAGTGTGGCTGAAATCTTCTCCTTTGAACCTAAAATCTGCAAGGGAAAACCAAGGAAGGTTGGGGCTATTTGGGGGTTTCACTTCATGTCAAACCTCTATTTTGGTATTTCTACCTCCACAGTTAGCCATTATTGAAAATGAAGAAAATCAAGTGTGTGCAATTATCCTCTAAGTGTGTCTAGATAAATAATAGCAGTGACAATATTGTAAATGAACAATATGATACTAATGTACTCAAACAAGAGCAAACTAGTGTGTTATTAGAAGAAAGAAAGGAAACAAGGTAACCCATAAAATGCCACAAGAACGCAAATGGGTTACACAAAATGAATAACCAAATAGGGTAAGATGGAACTCAATCACCTCATAAAATAAAGATGTAGACTACTGAGTTGAAAAAAATCCCAAGGAAGAGCCAACAACAAAGAGTGGTCCTAAGAAACCCCACGAAGATGCTAAAATCCAAAGAAGAATCACAAAAATTTGAAGAGCTCAATGTAGATTTACTATATGCTATTAGAGAGCCAAGAAAATTGGAAAGAATACTAATAAGATCGCTTCAAGAGTGTGATAGAATTCTAGAGATAACAATGGAGATGCAAAATCTTCACAAGATTCTCCATAGATTGTTCAAAATGAGGAACTTGGAGGGAAAATGAGTGAGGTAGGTAAAAAAGGAACTATTCGGGGTCATAGAAGCATTACATAGAATCTCTCATGTCATAGAAGGTGGCAAGTAATGCTAAAAAATGGTCACTGGGTGCCACATAGGCTTGGGATACTAGCATGTCACATAGACGTCCATGCTAAGTGCTAGTGTCTGAGTGACATTAGCTTTTGATTTCATAGAACACCTTAGGACAGTGAAATAATTAAGGCATTTAAACAAAATTTAGAAAAAACAAGCACATAGGGGATAAAACATAACACAAATGTAGCATTTGTAGGTTGGGAAAAGGCTAAGGCAAGGCTAAAATGAACCTAAAACATGCTAGGAGAGTGGACACTAAAATGAGCAAAAAATGTAGCATGAAATTGGAAGGGTATGCAATTTTCTACATTATGTTTAGCACCCATTTTAGTGGGCTTATGACCCTAGGTGATATGGTACGCTAAAGTACATAAAAGAAATAACATAACAAAGGTTACCCAAAAAGGATACTGTAGAGGCCATAGAGATTTCTTTGAGTGAATGAATCAAGCCCCTAGACTGAAATCCTACAAAACCATAGTATTAGGCAATAAATACCCACACAAAAGGTAATGTAAGAATCACATATGTATAGAAAAATACACAAAGAAGGATCAAATCCAACATGATTTTTTTGAAACACTTAATGTTAGCAGGTCATGTAATCTAATGTACATCAAATACTAACATAAACAATCATACACAAAACATATAGGAAAGAAGAGATGACAAAGAAGGAATTTTTAGTGTTGTGCTGCTACAAAAATGTCAGGTATGGTTCTAGGGATAGCACACTACAAGAGATAGGAACCACACCTAACCTCTATGGGTCATAAGAACTAACAAACTATGTTTCTAGGTTACTCACACAAAATATGAAAAATTAGCAGAAATGGAGCATAACTAGCTAGCATTGTGTCACTAGGTGGATCACATGTCAATACAATATTAGGAATTACATGGACTAGCCTAGATAGGTAATCGTAATAAGGGTTGTTAGTCTAAGAAAGTGGGTCTTCTTAGGACCACATGATACCAATGTTGTAGGAAGCGTACACTTCAAGGAGTGTACCATCAATGTGATGTGTGTGAATGTGAAAAGCATAAAAGTATGCCCCTACCTTAAAATAATTGCATAAACCAAAAGTATGCGATTAATTTTAAGGTAGAATAAGGGGAAAGAGGTAAAAGAACTTTAGGAAATATATATGAAGAAATATGTTCCTAAGGTCACCCTCAAGAAAATATTCCCCCGAGGGGAGGGACTGAAAGTAATGTTGCAAGCATGATACACACCAACTTGTGTAAGCATGGTATGCCATTGAGAAACACAAAAACATGTCACATAAAAATCAAGCAACATCACTAGAGACACAAAGGGATCTATGTGCTTTGAGGTTAGTATAAATGTAAAGGAGTGGGGAAAATCATTAAGGGACAAACATGGAATCATCATCATCCCCCAAGCACACAAAACTATGAGCACAAAGGAAGAATGTCACATGAAAGCAAAGTAAAATTAAAATTTTGGGTCAACATGGAAGGAAGTTAAATCTTCCAATGCTTTGCATCATCCCCAAAATGCTAGAGAATTCAAGGAGATAATATATAGAAGAATAGGACAACATTTTCATTTCCCCTATATCCAAGTGCCTACAAGGGTATCATGGGTCCTCAAGTTAGAACTAAAAACATATATCAAGCATTTTCACAAGGAAAACATAACAAGAGAGCAAGCAAGGACACACACACATGGAACAAGGTACTGTGCTCATGGATTAGGAATCATCAAATCACTCAAGCCTCGGTCTTGGTCATCATAGGGGTATGGAGGATGAGTTGATAGAGGGACCACATTAAGAGCTATACTAGGTGAAACCCTTTCTACAGAATGGAAAGGATCAACTGTAGGAGTAGGATTCTCTTGTGCATCAACGGGGACTATTGTCAATGATTTTATAAAAAAACAAATACAACAAGGGAATATCCATGAAGGATTCAATGATATGCTCCACAATGGAGGAATAATTTGAATCACTATCAGAATATTGCACTAGGTGTGGCTCATCAGTGCTATCAACGGAAATACAAGCACTAAGAGTCACAGGTGGAGGAGAATCCTCCACATCAAGAAGAACCAATGAAGAAGGGCTTAGAGAGGGTGGAGATGATGGCATGCACTTGGATTTATGGAATGATGTTGCGAGATAATAGTTTGGTTTATGTTTGGGTGGTGGGTGAGGTATATCAATGTTAATGGTGGCATGATGGAGAGCATTTGGAAAAAATTGATGATGAGTGTGTTGGAAAGGAACAAGTGTTGTGAGGGTGGTCCTAGAGATGACACTAACATTGGGGAGGTTAAGAGTCTTTGAGAAGGGTGGTATATCTGGGATGGAAGGAATAATGGGGTCCTCAGTGGATGGGGCCAAGACTACTTGAATCCTTTTGAGGTTGCATTCATCTGGATCTAGTTGAGGAGATGTAGGGGTTAGGGATGTGAGAGACTTATCCTAGGAAGGGGGAGGTTGAGGCTCAGGAGGAGGAGCAAGATCAAGAGGTGGCCACATGGGAGGGGATGCTTAGGGACATATTGTTCTTAAACAACATGTTCTTGAGATACAACACATCGATGACACTTATGATCTCTTGAAACTTGGTTCTATCTAGTACAAGCTAAGGACTCTTTTGAAGGAGCTAGGGGTTTTCCAACAAAGGTTCCTTTTCTTCCCCTATCTGAGAGGCAAGAGGAGGAACTAAAGGAACCACTAAAGGTTGGGAAACCACAAAAGGAGGGGGAGGATCTCACAACATGGGTTTCTTTCCCCATGCTTTTGAATAGGTAGGAGGAACATGAGCTACCATTTAATGTTGAGGAATTGTGGGAATGTGGAACAGTCTAGGTGGTACTAGTTGTTTGCCTCTAGCCCTCGAGTAAGAAGGTAGAGGTGGAAAATTTGAGTACTGACCAACCACTTGGGGACAAATAATTTCACTCAACATAGGTTGCTTTCCCTTAATTTCTTAATACGTGGGAATTTCAACCTCTACATCCTTGAAATGATTTTAGCCTCTACGTCCTCTGGGAATTTCTCTTTGGATTACTTTTGGCTGAAATTCCCACGCATTAAGAGAGGCTAAAATCCACTATGGTGGACTACGTGCACTACTCCATCATGGGGAATTTAAGCACTTATAGACTACTAAGGGGATCACTCTCATATAAGCAAGCCAAAGATGGCCTAGCTTCACTCAAAAAAGATCTAATGTGGGAATCACTAAGAAATGAATGTCCAAGGTTTTTGGTCCCACCTAGATAGAGAGGGTAAGAGAACCCAAGATTGGTTTGGATAGGCCATCATGTGAATGTATATATAATTATGATTACTTGTACTTGTCTTTATACAATTCATGAATGCATAGAAACTCCTTTGTAATTACATTTTCCATACACATAGGGTTAAAACGAACACCCCTGATGGGTATTCCATTGACCTAGGTAATAATGTAAAGAGGGCCATCATATACATGCATAGGCACATCGATGGGGGTAAAGGAAATGATAGGGTCAAGAATAGGACACTCTCAAGAAGTATGGGGATAGATGTCCACCATTCCTATCATTTTTGAAAACTAATGGGAGGACTCATTAGTATTCTTTTCTAGCAACATGGAGGCAGAAGAAATGCCAATGAAGTTAGAAGAATGATGTAGAACTGGATTGATTAGATTTACATGTTTTGATTAGGAGTGGTGCAGTCTAAATTTGGGAGTCTTACCAAACAACCAAAATTTAGTAGCCAAATAACAATATCTACAATCACAACAAAATTCCAAGTATTTTATTTATATGTGTAGCTTTAAACAATGAAGAGTACTAATATAGTTACATCGATTATGCTTCCCTAGACAATACTTTCTTCAAACATCCATAGACTAGAAGAAACCCCTATAGAATACATCTATTTCTTATATACTTTGGCTTGGGAAGTTAAACCATCACGGGAAATTTCAAAATTGGAGCACCCACAGTCGTAATATTCAAATGACATACTTGGAATACTTCATATAGTGCCTCTTCTGAGATTCATCCTTTTGGTGAATTATGAAACATTTTAACTATTCATTTTAATGTATATCGACATTTTTGAACTTTTGAACTCCAATTTTGATAGATCAACATTTAGGAGAACTCATGAAACCTTCATCGACACATCTCTCGGTTCACGTACCTAAAGTTTTGCCAAAGTATCTTATAAAACTCCTTACGTATTCCATAATACCTTTTGGTAAAGCAAAGTTCATTGACTAACCCCATTGGCGAAAAAAATAGTTCAAGTACTTTAATATTTGCCAAAATATTTCTTAAAGACCAAGTTCCTAAAATTCAAGCAAATCCTTTTGGAACACCTTCAGTAAGAGGCAAAGTTCTAAAACTTGGAGAATCATCAAGAAGACAAACTTGAAGAGTGCCTTAGGAAATAATAGGAGTTCATAAACTCAAGATTTCTCTGAAACACTTCTCTGTTGGTGAATTGGCCCTGTAGTGAACCACTGGAATCTTTTATCGGTGAATTGATAAATGATTGAACCTTTGAACTATCTCCTCTTTCATTTTAGCATTTCCACAACCCGTTGAACTATGTCAGTGCTTCTTTAAGTTCAGGTACTTAGACATCCGCTAAAACATATTCCAATAAAGGTCTCGTGAAACACTTTTACCCAAAAACAGTTCACAAAACAAAATAGTTGTTTATAAGGATGAGAAATAGGCCTATAGGCAAGTAACAAGGTTCAAGAACTCACAATTTTACTAACAAGAGTTCATGAACTCAAACTAGATTGCCGAAATGTTCCAGACTTAGCCAAAATTGACCAAATTTTCATCAAGTTGAAATCGAAGATACTCATTGAGGACTTATACACTTGGTCTTGTTCTCAACGTGATCAAATAAATCTAAATTCAATCTGAAATTCCTCCTGAAGCAAGACTATCAAAACCACCTAAAATACAATGAAAACTAAACAAAACTAAAAAATGAAAACCTGAAATGTTTTTGGTTGAGATAGGATTTCTCATGGACATGGATGCTCCAGCATAAAGGAGCAACCAACTTGTTTCCTTTTACATTCATTCTAGATACCTGGATGACATTATGATCAATGAGGTCTTGCACTATATGTTTAAGATGCAAACATTTTAGTGTCATGGCTAGGGACTCTATAGAATTAAAAAAAGGCCTTCGGGTCATAGGAAGGAGAAAAGGGTTTTCTTGTGTCTAAGGGTCAGATAGACAATAATTGCACTAAGTTGTTGTTCAAGATTTGTTGTAGGATAGAAAAAAGAGACTCAAGCAAAGGTGTGAATTGCTAAGTTCTTTGTTATTTAGAATAAGAGAGGGCTAGTGCAACCTATGAGGGCATTGTAGCCACTATATTATTAACAATTGAATAAGTGTTATTTTGAAACATGTTTTTATTTTTCTTATAGCTGTTAAAAGAAGATGATGCTATGGACTATCCAGTAGGAGCTAGTGAGGTTGGTACCTCAAGTTGGCTAATAGATTGTTAGTAATCACAAAGCGTTGTGCATAAATGAGTAAAAGGTGGATATTAATTAATAGAATCTTATCCTAGATCAGGGGCTATAGATTGCCAATAAACCCCTGCTACACATCTAAATTTGGTAGGTCATAAGGTATTTTTGAAAATAAATATTGATATCTAAAAATGAAATTATTTTCTCTTGGGCACCCTAGAACCAATGGACCAAGGAAGTAAAAGTGACATGGGGTCCAATGTTAGCCTAGAAGTACTAGAGGAACCGACTTATGAGATATTCAAATGAATATATGGAATGATCAAGTAATGAGAAAAACCAATCTGGTGCAGTGCATTTTAACGACCACAAATACTTTTTCCAATAGATAATCCTGAAATATGAAGTCATTGCATAAAGTAGTGAATCAAGATACATGAGTTTTTGGATCTCCCTTAATTACTTTTTGATCTAGGGTGCCTCAAAACCTTGGGGAAATGGAGAAGGTAATATGGTAAGTGATAAGGGATAGTGGTGATAGTATAGTTGAATAAGAGGTTGTGTAGAGGGTGTAGAAAGGGTGGTGAGTTGCTGTTGAAGGGAGCCAACATTTTGTAAGAGTTGGTTTATCATGGGATCAGTGGTATGCATGGGTGTAGAGATGGCAATAGAAGTGAGAGGGAGTGTCATGTGTTGGGAGATTTTGAGGTAGGAACTAGGAAAAGTAAACTATAAGGGATGAGAAGGGGGCATAAACCCATATTGATTTATGGGGTTTCCTACCATTCAAGATGAACTCCATATACCCCTCAATATAATGGAGAAGGGAGAACCAACCTATATTGATTTAAGAGACATGAGACAACTCTATATACCCCTCAATAGAATGGAGTTGAAAAAAGAATGAACATGACACTAATGGGGAGGACTAGGCGTATGCTTAGTTTACTTGGATTGGAATAAAGGTTTTAAGAAGTGGTTGCTATGACTTGTTACCTAATTAACAAGTCTCCTACAACTCATATGGATAAGACTCCTATGGAGGGCTTGGTCTGGAAAAATCTTTGATTACAACATCTTCATGTTTTTAATTGTAATGCATATGTACATGTTCCTAGGGAGAAGTGGTCAAAGGTAGAGAACAATACAATGAAATATATCTTAATTAACTATGGTGTTGGTGTGAAAGGGTACAATCTTTGGGACCTTATGGATGAAAAGTTAATGTGCAGCAAAAGAATTTTAAGAGATTAATCCTTCTCCTACAACTTTATAGCTAGAAGAAGACAAGAAGAAATATGTGGTTCAACTACCCCCTAAGACTGAGAAATTTGAACCAAAAACTCATGAAGGACCTAAAGAGGAGGAGATCTTAGATAGTTCAAAAGAGGAGGTAGAACATCCACCTCAACTCTTGAGGAGGTCCACTCAACATTAATTGCATTGGGTATGGATGATTCTGTGTCCTAGAGAGTGGCCATAGATGAGGACTAAGTACCTTTGCTAGATGGTTGGAGACTTGTTCGTTCCAAATGGGTGTTCAAAAGGATGATTGGTGATGGAAATAGGTTGTCATTGATGTCAAAAAGGTGTTGATTTGATGATGATGTAGATATGGCAGGATGTATTCTCATACTCATAGTCTTGATGTTTGGTGTTTATGACATGACTTGTTTGATCAGCTTAATCACATCATTTGTTGATGTATTCTTCATGCTTCAACATGAAGCTTCACATAAAGAAGATGGTTTGAGGATAATGGTGTTCCTTGGCATGGTATAGTATGGTATTTGCAAGGGATATATCATTGGTGGCATTTCATATGATATACAGTGTCATCATGTTTTTAGACAGTTGCAAATGGCATAATATACAGTGGCATGGTCTTCATAATGATAGTGGTTTGGTGGTATGGTTCTCATTTGATCTCAGTTACATTTAATCTTCTTTGTTGATGTTGATAGTTGTGACATATACAGAGGTATACTGTGGCTTTCAAGTCTTTTACAAGTTATGTCTTCATGTCATAAGGTCTTCATGTCTCCATGTCTTTTTAATGTCATCATATCTTACAGTGTCTTCTTGTCTTGGTCATTTCTATGTCATAGAGTCATGATTTGTTCATTGCCATATTTCATGTTCTTATGTTATTGTGACTCTTAAGATATCTATTGATATTCATGTCAAATGCCTAAATGTCAAATGCCTAAATGTCAAATGCCACTATGTTTTAAAATCTAAGCCTATGTCATGCTCATGTTTTATCATTACACAAAGGTGTCTGAGATCTGTAATTTATAACAGTGTCTGAGGTCTCTGAAATTATCAATGGTGTCTGAGTCAATATTCTGGTCTAATGGTATGTATTGTCTAAAACCTAAACATTAAGACCTATGTTCACAAAGATCTTAACCTAAACCTAAGTCACCTTTCTAACCCTTGTTTACCCGTCTTTAATTTTTGTTCTAACTGAGTGTTGACTGGTTTAGGCAGTAATTGTCACTTAAGTGACAAACTGAGGGTATGTGCGTCGTTGTTCCAACCAGCCCCGATGCCTAGTGTGCCCAGTCATCGGGTAATAGCTTAAGAAGTTTAGCGGGAAAAAACATTCAATCATCAGTGTTTAAATATCATGTGTGGTGGGAAGCAAAAAATGTTCGAAAAGCATCTAACTCGTGATGCAAAAAGTGTTTAAGCCTTATGATAAAAAAAAAACCATTGAATGATTTAAATAAAATGGAGACTATTGAAGAGCATCGGTATTTTTGGTTTGAATTTCTATGTTTAATGAAGGAATTTAAAAAGCATTAAATATGCTTTATGAAAATGGAGAGCTCGTTGCACATTTAAATGGGGAACATGCATAAGATATTTAAATGGAGAAAAGCATCATATTAAATGGATCGTGATAAAGTTAGAAATTTTTTTTATTTCCTATTTTCTTGGAGGGATCATGATAAAGGACTTTTAAGGAGATTTTTTAGTGCTTTAAAAATGGCAATTTTCTTTTGGAGATTTTCATTTTTTAAAAAAAACTATTCCTTATGATAAAAGGAGGAAGTTATAAAGGCTATTATTAGAAGATTTTTTGAAGTCTTTTATGAAGGGTCATTCTTGCAGATGAAGATTAACAAATTTGGAGATGGTTTTTGCAGAAATGAAGATTTGTCTTTTGTGGGAAGAAGTTGAAGGGTTTTGTGTTTTGAAGAATATTGAAAGAGATTTTATTTTTGAAGATATTTTGCAAAAGGATAAAGAAAATCATTGAAGAAGAGAAATTTACAGGGAAGATGAGAATTGAAGAAGATAACTTTGTTTTTAGAGAATGTGAAAGGATATTCAAATTGCATATAATGTTTTACATGTATATTGACAATGAGTGTGAATTGAAGAGATGATTTTTGTATGTATGAGATCATGTTTTGCAGGGACAAATACAGAGAATGACAAGGTCATCAGATGTTTATTGGAGAGTGAAAATTGAGTTGAAGAGAGTTGATGTGAGGATCATAATGCAGAAATGATAATCTCCTTATTGCAACATATTTTCAGATTGAACCTTGAAGACAATGATGGTATATCAGGTGAATTGTTATGCAGAGATAATCAGGTGAATGAATTGTGAATTGATTGAACATAGATAATGAGACTAATATGCAGATTGGTTTGAGTGTGCTCAGAGATGACAAATCATGAATGGTGCAAATTAGATTGAGAAGCAATCATGTCTTGCACATTATTTTGATGAGGACAATTGAATTGGTTAGTGAGACCTTCCTATGCCAGTGAGGGTTGTGGTCAGTGAGACCTCTGTATATGTCAGTGAGACATTTGTAAACTTGAATTTTTTCATTTAAGCCAGTGAGGCAGTTTGAGTGGTTTTTCTACCCCTGGAGGGTTTTCTTTGATCTCAGTTCATAATAATAAAGTTCATTGACAATTTGTAAAAGATGAGAAAATTGAATTATTATATTAAAACCGATTCACCCTCTTAGTGTTAATTGCACTCCTACAATTGGTTCTAATGGAAGTTTTGAGAAGTACAAGGATAAACTAGTTGCAAAGGGATATTCCAAATTTGAGGGAATTGATTATGGTGATATTTTCTATCTAGTTGCTAAGATGACGTCCATTTAGTTCTTATTATCTATTGTAATAGCCTTTGATCTTGAGATTGAACAAATAGATGTGAAAACAACTTTCCTTCATGGTGATTTAGAGGAAGAGAACTACATGATGCAACTAGAGCACTACATGGAAGAAGGTAAAAGATCTTTGGTTTATAAGTTGAAAAAGTCTTTGTATGGTCTCAAATAGTCTCCTAAGATGTTATACCAAAAGATTGATTCCTTTGTGTTGTGTTTAATATTTCTAAGAAACAAATTATATCATTGTGTCTATTATACGATGGATAGGGATCGATTCCTTGTAATTGTATTGTATGTTGATGATACATAATTTTTTGGTAATAGTAAGGATGTGATTTGTGTTCAAGTCTCAACTTTGAACATAATTTGAGATGAAATACTTAGGGGATACCAGATATATCTTAGGTATGGATACCAAAATAGATAGAGCAAAAATAAAGCTTTGGTTAGGCTAGAACAAGTATGTGAACTCAAAGTTGGAGAGATTCAACATGACAACTTATAAACCATTGTGTGTTCCTATCTCAGTGGGAACCAAATTATCTGTAGAGAAATGTCTAACTTCACCTAGAGTGATATGGAGGACATGGCTTGAGTACCTTATGCTAGTGCTATTGGGAGCTTGATGTACACTATGGTATGTACTAAACAAGACATTGCCTAAGTAGTGGGAGTCTTCAGTTTCTTTATGGATAATCCTAGATGATATCTGATGCAGAGCCACAGCTGGAAACGTTCTCTATTGTTGAAATTTTATGATTTTTTTTATGCCATCGGCAAGAACTGCCTAAATATCTTACCGACATGCCCTATCAGTCTGATAATAACTATCGGCATCCCCTTGAACACCTTACCCCGATATCCATCTCACACCGATGAGTATCTCGTTTATGTGCCTATCGGCAACACTTATACCATCGGCGGAACTTTCTTCTCCCCTTCCGATGGGCTCCTCACGGCGATGACTTATCTCTATCGGTAAGACTACCTACTATCGGCGTAACCTTCTTCCTTTCTGCCGATGCAAGTCTCATGCCGATACAACTAACAAAGACTTGCTTGTCGGCTAGACACGCTTCTTCGGCTAAACTTTTCTCCCATCCTCCGATGATAATGTTACGCCAATGCACCTCTGCTTCTACCTTCCATCGTCTAGACTCTTCCCAATATGCTTTATATCGGCAACACTCTGCCTTTCGGTAAGACTCTTAAAGTCTTCCCCGATGGGTAGTCTCCTACCAATGAACTCCCTGTCGCCAAGACCCAGAACTATCAGTGGAAACCTTGTATCCTCTATCGTCGGTGAGACTAATAACATTGGTGAGGCCTAACTTCGCCAAGCTGATACACCGATATACTCCTACTATCGGCATGACTCCTTCTCATCGGTGAAGCTTTCAACAATTCCCCCAATGGTGCTTTTTACACCGATATCCTTCATCATTGACACTTCACAACAGTCACCCCAATCGGTGAAACCTTCTATCATCGGCCCACTAGTATTTCCTTAGCTCGATGCCTATGCTCATGCCGATGATCTGAATGCAGGATACACATAGAAGGTCATCTCATACAAATGACAGACACTCATAACTGGTGTCTACTCGCCATGCAACAACAAAACATACAATCATCATACAATTGACATATACACAGTAAGTGTACTTCCACAGACAGCCTCGACATTCACATAGGATGTATACAGCCAATATACACAAATGGACACTCAGCTGCAACAATAGTATACACTGATGAGATACATGGAGTGATTCTGTAATTCCTATCCTACCATACCTAACAGACAAATGAATAAACAAAAATGGGGAACTAATTTACAAGTCCATTCCATTGATTTCATAGAAATCTGCCAGTGGAATGGATTTATCTAGTCATTTCGACCACAAAGGCACTAAATTCATATTATACACAAATTCTATACAGAATGAATTTCTACACAGAGTATCTACACAGAATTTAGAATTTGAAAAGAAAAACCAATTTGCAGAATTTCTATTTCTCCTTCTTAGTCTTTCAAAACCACATTCAACTATTCAACCAAAAACCAAAACATTCACCACCCCTCCTCTATTCCAGAGGATTTTCCTATTTATCTTTCCCAATGGTGAGACCGACATTCCTCTCTGTTTCTGGGATTTTGATTTTACCAAGATTAGTGGTAAAAACTCCTAATTTACATTATGACATCTGTTTTGCATAAGACAACAAAACTCCTACTGCTAAGACACATTGTTTACCCTTCACGTCACCCAAAATGTCTGTAATGTAAAGTTTGATGTTTACAGACAAGAAATGCCAACATAAAATGTCACATTAGTTAATGACATACAAATGCTACCAGGTAACATCTTTATCATGTTGAAGGGGTGCTCCTGCACCATACTCCCCGAGAGAAGAGATCTCAAGCCCCTTTGAGATTAGAGGTGGGAGGTCTGCACCATGGTTGGTAATCTGATCTGCAGGCATCCAAACGGCCTCTGAGTTAGGTTGCCCTTGCCAGGCCACCAAATACTCTAGGTATTCTTTGTTCCTGGTCTTCTTGATCACTCGTGAGTCTAAGATATGCTTCAACTTTGGTGGATCATGCTTAGGAATATCATCATCTGCTACATCCTATAATGGTTCTTATTCTACATCTGCATTTGGCTTGTAGGGAGTCAAATCACATACATTGAAAATGGGTGACAATCCGAGATCAGGAGGGAGTTGGATCTCATATGCATTCTACCCACACCTCTTTAAAATCTGACAGGGTCCAATCTTCCTCTGCATTAGCTTGGTATACTTACCTTTGGGGAGCCTCTCCTTCTTTAGATTTACCTAGACCAAATCTCCAACCACAAACTGTAAAACTCTTTTCTTTTTGTCAGCATATGTTTTGTACTTCATTGTAGTTTGTTGGAGTTGGTTCTTCACTTGATCATGCACTTCTTTAATAGCTGAAGCAAAAGCTTCACCATCTGCACTAATAGGCTCTCCTATAGGCAAATATCTCACTTCCAGAATACCTCTTGGATGAATACCATATACCACCTGAAAAGGTGATTTTCCTGTACTCCTATTAATGGTGTCATTATAGGAAAATTTTGCTTGTGGGATGATATTATCCCATTTCTCTCCATGCTGCCTGGTTAAACACCTGAGTAGATTACCCAATGAACGATTAACAACTTCAATCTGCCCATCTATTTGAGGATGGTAGGCTGATGAGAAGGACAAATTGGTTCCAAGCTTCTTCCAAAGAGTTCTCTAGAAGTGACCAATAAACTTCACATCTTTGTCTGATACTATGTTCAATGGCAAACCATGTATCCTCACTATTTCCTTGAAAAACAAATCAGCAACATATGAAGCATCACAAGTGGTTTTATATGGCAAGAAATGTGCCATTTTACTGAATCTATCGACTACCACAAAAACACTATCATATCCTTTCCTTGTCCTAGGAAAACCTAGTACAAAATCCATGCTTATGCTCTCCCATGGCCTAGAAGGAATGGGCAATGGCTAATACAAACCTGCATTTGTGGACCTTCCTTTGGCTTTCTGACATATTACACATGCTTCCACAAATCTTCTCACATCTGACTGCAGCTTAGGCCAATAGTAATGCCTCTTCACAAGATCAAGAGTTTTATCAAGACCAAAATGTCCTACCATGGCCCCACAATGTTTCTCCTAAATAATATTTAGTCTCATTGAACATCTTGGAATACATAGTTGTCCACCTTTGAAAAGTAATCCATCTTGAATCAGAAATTCAGAGAACTCAACATGATATTTGTCTCCAAAAGAAGTACATACCTTGTAGATCTCACCAAAGTCTTCATCATCATCATACATTGTCTTTAAAGAATCAATCCCAACACTCTCCAGTTGGATTTGATTGATGGTCAGAACTCTCTAGCTCAAAGCATCTGCTACTTTGTTCTTAATCCCTTTCTTGTGCTTGAGTGTGAAAGTGAAAGCTTGCAGATTTTCCACCCACTTCATGTGCCTATGGTTCAACTTCTCTTGACTGTTTATGAAACTGAGGGCCTGATTATCTGTGAACACTATGAATTCTTTGGGCATCAAGTAATGCCTCCATTTCTTAAGTGATTGGACTAGAGCATACATCTCCAAATCATAGGATGAGTATCTCTTCTTGGCATCATTTAATTTCTCACTGAAGAATGCAATAGGTCTACCGTCTTGGCTAAGTACTACTCCAATTGCAATATGACTTGCATCACATTCTACTTGAAAAATCTTGCTGAAGTCAGGAAATGTAAGAACTGGCTGCTCTGCCACCTTCTTCTTCAATGTTTCAAAGGAATTATTTGCCTCCTTTGTCCATGTAAACTTGCACTTTTGTCCTCCCTTTATGGTATCAAGCATGGGTGCACAAACATGACTAAATCCCTTTATAAACTTCCTATAAAAGGTTGCTAACCCATGGAAACTTCTAACATCATTCAAGGTTTTGGGTGTTGGCCAAGACAATATGGCACTTACCTTCTCTTGATCCATTTTCAGTTTGTTATGTGAGATAACAAATCCCAAGTAGATGATCTCTTCCTGCATAAACAAACACTTTGCTAAATTAATCATTAGTTGCTCTTCATGTAACCTTTTGAGGACCAAGTCTATATGGTTGAGGTGTTCTTCCCTTATATTACTGAAAATCAATATGTCATCTAGATAGACTATGACAAATTTACCGATGAATTCTTTCAAAACCTCATTCATCAATCTCATAAAGGTAGGGGCATTAGACAAACCAAAAGGCATGACCTTCCACTCATATAAACCCTCATTAGTCTTGAATGCAGTTTTCCACTCATCACCAGGTCTAATCCTAATCTGATGATAGCCACTCTTTAAATCTATTTTGGTGAAGTATTTAGCACCTCCTAAACAATCAAGTAAATCTTCTATCCTAGGGATTGGAAACCTATACCTAATTGTTATCTTGTTGATAGCCCTTGAATCAGTGCAAAGTCTCCAAGTGCCTTCTTTCTTTGGTGCTAGTACAGCCGGTACTGCATATGGGCTTAAACTTTTGCCAATTAGGCCTGTCTTCGACAACTCTTCAATTTGCCTTGCTACCTCTGTATTCTGATCTGGAGTGAGCTTATATGTTGCTTTGTTTGGAAGTGTAGATCCTGGGATTAGATCTATACAATGGCTAATGTCCCTAATAGGTGGTAGGGTACTTGGCATCCCATAAGAGATAATGCCTTTGTACTTGTCCAATAGCTCTTGGACAGCTAGGTCTATGAATTTTTGTCTCTTCTCTCCCTTGACTTCTTGCTGCTGTTCCTTGTTCACCTTCAGGCAAGGAATTAGAGCATATGTAACTGCTCCTTCTTCTCCTATCCCCTTCATGAATTGTTTACCTTCTACCATCATCACCTTAACTTCTTTTCCTTTTGATTCCACCTCATTCTCCATTAATGGTAGCAATTCTATCACCTTACCATTCTTGGTGATTGAATAGGTGTTTCTGACTCCATCATGGTATGCTTTCAAATCATACTGCCATGGTCTTCCAAATAGGAGATGGAAAGCATCCATCTTGGCAATGTCAAATAGTAACCTATCCTTGTATGGGCCAATCTACAATTCTACCCAAGCCTGTTCTTCTACAACTGTTTGCTGACCTTGGGTGAGCCATGAAATTTTATATGGGCAAGGATGTGGTAGTCTCCTAAGCTTAAGCTTTTCTACCATCTCAATGGATACAAAATTCTCAGTAGATCTAGAGTCAATCAGAACTTTACATACCTTTCCTCCTGCCTTGCAAGTAGTTCTGAAGAGAGACTTCCTTTGTGGAGGTTCTTTTCCAAGAACCTTCATGGTGGTCATTGCTCTCCTAATCATCAAAGATTCTCCATTCTTAGGATACCCGTAACTGTCAGGAGCATTTACACTTTGATTTGTGCTTGAGCTTGCTACACTTTGACAATCAAATTCTTGGATCAGATTGATCCTCTTTTCTCCTATTGAACTTGTTGCCTTTGCTGGATATCTACTAGCTATATGGCCTTCTTGATTGCAATTGTAACATCTGATAGGTCCTCTGCCCTGAGATCTTCCTCTAAATGGTGGTCTTCTGCCCCTGAAGTTTCCCTTTTGATTGTAGCTTCCCCTTTGGTTCTGACTACTATCTCCTCTACTGTTCTCTTGATTGGATTCACTTTGGTATCCAAATCCTCTGCCTCTAAAAGAACTTCTTCCTCCTCTCTGCTGTCTTCCTCTACCTCTATTGTTCTACTCATGCCTTCTCTTTAATTTTTCTTCCACTTTGAGTGCCAATTGGTAACATTTTTGAACTGTATTTGGATTATGCAGATTTAGGTCTTCTTAGATGTTAAACCTCAATCCATTGAGGTACCTTGCTACCTTCTCTTCCTCACCTTCCCTTACCTTTGTTTTTACACATAGCTTCATGAATTCTTCTATGTATGAGCTGACATCTAGCTCCTTCTGCTTCAAATTTTGTTTCCTCTTATGTAATTGGATATTGTAATCCAATGGAACATAGGCCTCCTTCACCAATGCCATCATTCTCTTCCATGTTGGAACTCTATTCTTTCCCTCTTTCACCCTGTCATCTTGGATGAAATTCCACCAAGTCAGTGCAGCTCCTTTCATTTTGGACTGAGCCATCTTCACTCTTTGGTGTTCTGGTATTTCCTCAGTCTCAAAGAAATTGTTTAAGGAGTCTATCCACTCCATTACTGAATCAGGTTCCATTTTTCCTGCAAACACTGGCAGGTCTATTTTCACATCCGTGGTCCTTCTTTCCATGGACCTGAGGGCATTGAGTAAGGGTCTCTGGTCTGCAAGAACCACTAGGTCTTCCTGCTTTGGGGTCTCCTCATCATCCCCATCTTCTCGTTCACCAGAGTTTTCTTCCCCTTTCTCCACTCTATCCCTCAACTTCTCTAGTTCTTCCTTCAATGCCTAATTCTGAGCTCTATCAGCTCTACTCTCTACTATTTGCTTTCTTACCAAGGCCGTCAATTCAACATTGGTCATCTTTATTGGGTACGTTTCTGATCTTCTCCTTCTGACATCTTGTCTCCTTCTTCTTCCCAAAGAACACTCCTTAAGATCTGATACCACTTGATGTAGAGCCACAACCGGAAACGTTCTCTATTGTTGAAATTTTATGATTTTTTTTATGCCATCAGCAAGAACTGCCTAAATATCTTACCAACATGCCCTATCAGTCTGATAATAACTATCGGCATCCCCTTGAACACCTTACCCTAATATCCATCTCACACCGATGAGTATCTCGTTTATGTGCCTATCGGCAACACTTATACCATTGGCGGAACTTTCTTCTCCCCTTCCGATGGGCCCCTCACGCCGATGACTTATCTCTATCAGCAAGACTACCTACTGTCGGTGTAACCTTCTTCCTTTCTGCCGATGCAAGTCTCATGCCGATACAACTAACAAAGACTTCCTTGTCGGCCAGACATGCTTCTTCGGCCAGACTTTTCTTCCATCCTTCGATGATAATGTTACGCCGATGCACCTCCGCTTCTACCTTCTGTCGTCTAGACTCTTCCCGATATGCTTTATATCGGCAACACTCTGCCTTTCGGTAAGACTCTTAAAGCCTTCCCCGATGGGTAGTCTCCTACCGATGAACTCCCTGTCACCAAGACCCAGAACTATCGGCAGAAACCTTGTATCCTCTGTCGTCGATGAGACTAATAACATCAGTGAGGCCTAACTTCGCCAAGCCGATACACCGATATACTCCTACTATCGGCGTGACTCCTTCTCATCAGTGAAGCTTTCAATAATTCCCCCGACGGTGCTTTTTACACCGATATCCTTCATCGGTGACACTTCACAACAGTCACCCCGATCAGTGAAACCTTCTACCGTTGGCCCACTAGTATTTCCTCAGCTCGATGCCTATGCTCACGCCGATGATCTGAATGTAGGATACACACAGAAGGTCATCTCATACAAATGACAGACACTCATAACTGGTGTCTACTCGCCATGCAACAACAAAACATACAATCATCATACAATTGACATATACATAGTAAGTGTACTTCCACAGACAACCTCGACATTCACATAGGATGTATATAGCCAATATACACAAATGGATACTCAGCTGCAACAATAGTATACACTGATGAGATACTTGGAGTGATTCTGTAATTCCTATCCTACCATACCTAATAGACAAATGAATAAACAAAAATGGGGAACTAATTTACAAGTCCATTCCACTGATTTCACAGAAATCCGCTAGTGGAATGGATTTATCTAGTCATTTCGACCACAAAGGCACTAAATTCAGATTATACACAAATTCTATACAGAATGAATTTCTACACAGAGTATCTACACAGAATTCAGAATTTGAAAAGAAAAACCAATTTGCAGAATTTCTATTTCTCCTTAGTCTTTCAAAACCACATTCAACTATTCGACCAAAAACCAAAACATTCACCACCCCTCCTCTATTCCAGAGGATTTTCCTATTTATCTTTCCCAATGGTGAGAGACCGACATTCCTCTTTGTTTCTAGGATTTTGATTTTACCAAGATTAGTGGTAAAAACTCCTAATTTACATTATGACATCTGTTTTGCATAAGACAACAAAACTCCTACTGCTAAGACACATTGTTTACCCTTCACGTCACCCAAAATGTCTGCAATGTAAAGTTTGATGTTTACAGACAGGAAATGCCAACATAAAATGTCACATTAGTTAATGACATACAAATGCTACCAGGTAACATGAAATGTCAAAATATATGTTAAAACCTTATTCTTCTCCCTCTTGTGCATCTTTATCCTGTTGAAGGGGTGCTCCTACACCAATATCATTAGGATGCAATTAAGAGGGTCATTAGATATTTGAGGGGCACCTTTGAGTACTCTATTTTTTATCATGGCAAATCTACTAGGGACGAATCCTTAGTGGATATTCATGGATTTACAAATTTAGATTAGATAGGAGATGCCAACTATAGAAGATCCACCAGTGGATATGCGTTTAGTTTATTTGGTGGTGCTATTAGTTGGATTTGTAAGTAGTAGGATATGGTCACTTTGTCCATTATAGAGGTTGAGTACATGGAAAATCTTAATGCCTATAAGGAGGCCATTTGAATTAAGAGATTATGTTCAAATGTGGGGTTGAGATGGAGCTATTAGAGTTCTTTGTGATAGTAAGAGTACCATATGTCTAGCAAAGAACCCAACCTTTTAGTGAGGATAAAGCATATTTTTGTCTAGTACCATTTTTTCATGACATGGTAGAGGATGGGATGGCGATGCTAGATAAATTTGACACTTTGTAGAATTTTATAGAAGCATTGATGAAACTAGTGAGCACAAAAAAGTTCAGGTGATGTTGTGAGTCTATGGGCTTCTCAATCCCTAGAAGTTAGTTGATAGTGTTGGTACTCCATTTTCTCTTGGAAGGTGTTTAAAAAGTGGGATAATGTTACGAAAGGCGTCTCAACCTTGCATCATAATGTTAAGAACATAAAAAATATAATTTTTAGGATATAAAACAAAAAACTCAATTTCTAGGCTATATTGGTCATTTTTTGCCCTAAATTTTTTTGAATGGGTCATTACTGGCTTCTTGGTTATGAGGATGTAGATCTCTTTGAGCTATATAATTTTTAAAAAATGGTTCAATCAACTTCTTAGATCAAAATTTATGGCCTTTGGAAGTTGGACCTCCCATATTGGAAATGTAAGAGCATCTATGACACATAAGAGAGCTATAAGAGGGAGTTACACTTGACCAACTTATGGTGTGTGTTATTAAAATTCATAAGGAATACTTGAATGGACATAATTGAGGAAAAATGGAGTTCCCAAGTTGGTGAGTGGGTTGTGAAAAGATTATGGCAGGTGGAAGAAGTATGTTATTTTTAGCCTGTGGACTTATCTTGTGAGTTAGGTGTTGGCTTTTAACTAGGGATTTGGGTGCCATATTTTGGGTTGTTTTAGCTCATGACTTCTTAATTACCATTTTCTGGTTTCATGTATTTCTTCTCCTATTTGTTGGGTGTTTAACATGGTAGGTACTATTATGTTGCCAAAATTACTCCAAATCTCTTGTTGGTGATACTCCTATAAAATCTTAGACTTTGCAATTGTATTGCAACCATTGATTACTAGATAATACATTGATTTAAATTTGATTGCTTCTAGATTTGATTGTGTTGATAAATTTTTCCTCAACGTTTTGAATCACACTCAGTGATCCATCATCAGGAGAAAAAGAGAGTAAGAGAAGAGAGGAAGAATTTTATTTCTCTCTTCTCTTGCTCTCTTTTTCTCCTGATGATGGATCACTGAGTGTGATTCGAAACGTTGAGGAAAAATTATCAACACAGTCAAATCCAGAAGCAATCTAATTCAACATCATGGACTGTGGAAAATTAATGACTACCAATACATTGATTTGCTTTGTAATTTGGTGTTTTTCTCCCAAAAGGGATTTTCCCACACAAATCACCATGTTATGGTATATTATTTTTGTTGTGTGTTTTTCTTTATAACTACAAAGATTTAATTTAGTTGTACATATCTCCTCTCTTATATTAGTGTAGGAATCACATTCCACACATATACTTCCTTTCATTTAGTATCAAAGCTTGATCTCCTCAAATTCTATGTGTTAGGGATAGGTTTTTTTACTAATCTTGGATTGAGTGGAAGTTTTAATAGAAAGAGATCTTGTTGTAAGAAAAATGGCAAGCACATCAATTATAGAAATGGAGTTCTTAGGAACAAACTTTAAGCTTTTGAAGTTCAAGATAGAGGATATTATCATGGATAGAGATCTGTGGGATGCAATGTCTAGATCAAAACTTGCTACTACAACACAAAAATACTAGGATAAAATGGATAGAAAAGTAAAGTACCTCATTAGGCTCTATTTAAGAGAATTCATATTATTGAATAGATGAAGAAGGCACCATTACAATTCTCTAGAAGAAATTGGGTGATATTTATCAAGTTAAATCCTTGCTAAATAAACTTTTTTCAAGATGGAGGATGGTGGTTCTATGGTTGAGCACCTAAATACTTTCAACATGATTCATACCTAGTTGGACTCCATTGGAGTGATGATGGATGAGGAGGATCATTGGATTAATTTGTTATGTTCTTTTCTAAACTCGTGGGATCACTTGGTGATGGAAATCAAGAGTATTGCCTTTAAACTCAAAATGGATGAGGTAGTTGAATTGTTACTTTTAAAGGAGATTTTTTGAATCTAGCAATGAGGTCGTAGCTATTAGTGGAATAAAAAAAGAAAAAGGAAAAAATAGAAACAAGTCTAGATCCAAATCCCGTGGGAGATCCAAATCTCCTGGAAAGACCAAGGCTAAATGTTAGAACTATGGAAAGCTTGGGAATTTAAGAAGAGATTGCAAGGAGAAGAAAAAGAAAAAGAAAAATGATTTAGATAACGAGTTTGAAAGTCTTCTCATGATGATGGTGATGCATTTGTTGTGACCTTGTCAATACATGCATTAAAAGGTGTGTGGTTGATAGAGTGTGGGGCTTATTTCCACATTACCTCACATTAGGGTTGGTTTTTAAAGTATGAAGACTATGATGGAGGGAAGATGTACTTTACAGATGAATCTTAGGTGAAGATTATTAGCTATGGAAGAGTCTTGATATGATTCCCTGATGGATGTGTGAAGGGTATCAATGGTATACTACATATATCACTAGTTTGGTAGGGAACCTAGTTTTAGTTAGCAAGATTATTGATGTGGTTGTGCAAGTTATTTTCTCTAGTAGAGGGTGTAAGATGGTGCAAGGAGCTATGGTGCTTGTTAAGTGTGTTTGTGTGGGAACTTCATTTTATCTATATGCATGCATAGTTAAGTGCAATAGTTCTTGTATTCTTGTATCTATAGAATATACACTTTCACCATTAGAACCAACAATAAAGAGGAGTATTTCATCTAGTTTTGACGATCATGCTTTCTATGTACCTAAGGATGCTCTTTTCTCAAAGACCAAGTTACATATAGAGAAAACAATGTTATGGCACTATAGAATTTACCACATAAGTGAGAAGGGTCTAAGGACCCTAAGAAATTAAAAATCTTGTAGAGGGTTTAAATGATTGTGCTCTTGAGTTTGATTTCTGTGAACAAATTGAATATATGGTAAACAAAACCATGCTTAATTTTACTCAAGTTCTTGCAAATCTTGTAGGGTGTTGGATCTAATTCATTATGATGTTTTTGGTCTTGTAAATGTTCCTTCTATTTCAAAATATTTGTATTATGTCTCTTTCATAAATGATTACTCTAGAAGGACATGGGTGTATTTACTTAAAAGTAAATATGAAATCTTCAATCATTTTCGAGAGTTTAAGGATATTGTAAAAATAGAATGGTAAGAAGATTAAGATTTTGACAACTAACAATGGCAGTGAATTTTATTAGTGGAATTTGATAGATTTTGTAATGAGCATGGGATAGAGAGACATAAAACAAATCCATATACCCCTTAACAGAATGGAGTTCCAAAAAGAATGGACATGACACTAATGGAGAAGGTTGGGAGCATGATTAGTAGAGCTAACTTGGACCAAAATTTATGGGCAGAAGTTGTTGCTACAACTTGTTACTTGGTTAATAGGTATCCTACATCAACTCTTAAGGATAAGATTCCTATGGAGGCTTGGTCAGGGGAAAAGCCTCATTAAAACATCTTCATGTTTTTGGATGTGAGGCATATGCACATGGTCTTAGGGGGAAGCATTCAAATTCGGAGAATGAGGCAACTTGAAATGTATCTTCATTGGCTATGGTGTTGGTGTGAAAGTGTACAAGCTTTAGGACCTATGGTAAAAAAATTATATATAGTAGAAGTGTTTATAGATCAAGCCTTCTAAAAATTTGTAGCTAAAAGAGGATAAAAAGAAAGATGTGGTTCAACTACCTCTTAAGATTGAAAAATTTAAAGTAAAATCTTGTGAAAACATGAAGAGGAGGAGAGCTTAGATAATTTAGATAGTTTAGAAGAGGAGATAGAACATCCACCTCAGCTCTTGAGGAGGTCCATTCAACATAGGCTACATCTAAATAGGTATACTCCTCCTGATTGGAGATGTATTTTGCTTTGATTAGTAACATAGACTAGCCTAGACTTGTGAAGAAGGCATTAGGTATGGATGATTATGATTCTTGGAGAGTGGATATGGATGAGGAGATTTGAAGAAAAATCAAACATGGGACTGAGTATCTTTACCTCATGGTTAGAAACTTGTTGGTTGTAAATGGGTGTTCAAAAGGAAGATCAATTCTAAGGGTAGTGTTGAGAAGTATAAGGCTAGACTAGTTGTGAATGGATATTCCCAGGTTGAAGGAATTGACTATGGTGATATTTTTCTCTAGTTGGTAATCTAACATCCATTCAATTCTTATTATCTGTTGCATCAACCTTTGATCTTGAGATTGAGAAAATAGATGTGAAGATAATTTTACTTCATGGTGGTTTGGAAGAAGAGATGTACATGACACAACCATAGCACTATATGTGGAAGATGATAAAGAATATATGATTTATAACTTGAGAAGTCTCTGTACGGTCTCAAATAGTCTCTTAAGATGTGGTACCAAAATTTTGATACCTTTGTGTTGGGTTTGAAATTTTTGGGATCCAAATCAGATCATTGAATCTATTGTAAGATGGATAATGATTGATTCCTTATCATTCCATTGTACATTGATGATATGTTATTTTTGATAACAATAAGGATGTGATTTGTGACTTGAGGTCTCAACTTTCAACACAATTTGAGATGAAAAACTTAAATATTGCTAGATATATCTTGGGTATGGAGATTAGAAGAGATAGAGTAAATATAAATATTTAGTTAGGATAAAACAACTATGTAAACTAAGTGTTGGAGAGATTCAACATGACAACTTGTAGACCATTTGGTGTTACTATCTTGGTGAGGACCAAATTATCTGTAGAGTAGTGTTTGACTTCAGCTAGTGAGATGGAGGACATGGATTGAGTACCTTATGCTAGTGCTATTGGGAGCATGATGTATGCTTTGGTTTGTATTAAACTAGATATTGCCTTAGTAGTTGGAATCTTGAGCCACTTTATGGCTAATCATGGACGAGATCATTGGGATGTAGTAAAGAGGGTCTTTATATATTTATGAGGTACATTTGAGTACTCTATTTGTTATGATGGTGATTCTATAGAGGACCAACACTTAATGAATATTCATGGATTTAGATTGAGTAGAAGATATTGATAGTAGAAGATCTGTTAGTGGATATGTGTTTAGTTTATTTGGTGGTGCTATTAATTAGATGAGTAAGCCATATGATATGGTATCTTTGTCCACTACAAAGGATGAGCATGTGGTAGTTATTCATGCTTGTAAGGAGGCCATCTGGCTTAAGAGATTACATTCTGATGTGATGCTAAGTCAAGGAGAAATTAGATTCTTTTTACAGTTAAAGTGCCATATATCTAGAAAATAACCCAACATTTCATACAAGGATGAAGCAAATTCATGTCTAGTACCATTTTGTTCATGACATGGTAGAGGATGGAAGTGTGATTTCTGAGAGAGTTGACACTTTACAAAATGGTGTAGATGCATTGATGAAGCTAGTGAGCATATAAAAATTTAGGTAGTGTTGTGAGCCTATGGGCCTCTCAACCCCTAGCAATTAGTTGATGGTGTTGATACTCCCTTATCTTTTGCAAGGTATTTATCAAAGTGGGAGAATATTAGGAAAGGTGTCTCAAACTTGCATCTTGTTGACTCACAAAATAACTATAATCCTAAACCCTAAAACATTCCTAAATCACCTAGGTTGGGGATAGTCATTCTAGATGAATGGAAGAGGTTTATCAACAAGTTCAAGGTGATTTTGGGCAACCTATAGGAGTGGGTTAACTCCTCTGCACTTCAGGCTTAGCTTAAACCTAGGAGGGATATTCCAAGGGGTATACCTGAATAAGGTTCAAACCAGATGAACAAATAAAAATAACAGGACAACCAAACCCAAACTGCCTTATAGGCCCCAAAGACTGTCACTGGACCTAAAAAATTGGTTGTCATTAATAACCCCTATATAGCTAATAAAAGGGCATTCCCATTGACAATGGAAGATGCAGGTATGCTTGTTTGCAATACATACAAAGTAATTACTTTCTTCATGTATGATAAGTTTGTTCTTATTTTTTTAAAGAGTGTGGGTGATCATGGAAACCTTCAGACCGGTGCCTAATATATTGGGTTATAGAGTCCATAGTTCAATAGAAGGAAGAAAACAACAAGAGAAATGAAACATGTACTTTCTGGATATTCAGATGCGAGAAAAACAACAATCAATGGAGAATATGCTTAATAATCCTTTATCAAGATACAATCAATCATCTACAACCATAAAAGAGATCATCACATAGCATGTAATGTTTTAAGAATCTGTTCATTCATCTGATCAATGGTTACAGTCATACCACAAAGTGTGGCAAGAGGAAACCCTAAAAGAAACTCAAGGTTTCCTTGAAAGATTACATAAGAAGGAGAAGTTCATACACTGATAGCTGAAATCAATATGAAAAACCTTTCATGACCTATGTCTTTACTGCTGGATAACTAGAACTTTTGCTTTTTGAAACCCTATAGAGCTCTGCACTTGACTGCCTAAAGATGCACCAAAGACCAACCCTTTTTACATCTTACATTCATGCATATATAGAATTTGATTATAATTGACCTAATTAAGTTATAATAAATTGCTCCCTATGGGCCTTGTCAGAAAATATCTTAGTCGGAAGGGACGTTTATCTACGAGAAATAACTGCAAAAATATCTAGCGTCTTGAGGCAGATGGATGATATTTTCTGCTTTAATGCACACAACCAGTTTGTTGATCTGCAACCATAAATGCAACAAATATCTAAAAAGGAGGGGGTAGATGAGAGGCATAGCACCTGAATTAATGGCATATGAGACAAATATCTTCATATTCACCAAGCAAACCTTTTACAACACTTTAAATTTTGAACCCCTAAGTCTCTATCTCTTCATTGACTCTGAATCCTTTGAAAAATTGGCCCCGGCAATGCCACCTGGCCGAATTCGTGTATCTTCCCGCCTTTAGGATGCCTGAAAGTATCTTTTGAATTTTAGCTGTAGATGAGTTTGCTTTTAGAATTAGTGGCCATTGCTTTCCCTTTTGATTCTACATTGAGGCCCAAAGATTTTGCCTATGTGACACTTTTTGCGACTTTGCGAGGAGTCTAGATGAGGCTCAGCGAAGGTAAGATTCTTAGTGAAAATGCCACTGTGTCTGATTAAATGCCCTACCAGCACTTAAGTTTTGTCCTCCACCACGTGGAGCATTCATGCAAACTTGTGGGAAACTTTTCTTTGTTTTGTGTAGAACCTGAGTTGCGCTGACACATTGCACACCTTGGAAGCTACCTGCCGCTGCCTTTGAAAAGGAGGAAGAACAAAGGAGCATGCTATGTGTCAGCATCTCACAGCCGCACATAGAATCTTTCTTATAGACAAGATCCTCTTGTGACACTGCACTACTATTCGATCCTTAAAGACCTCACCTCTTTGCTTCATTCTTCGACACCTGGCACAATCTACTTCATCCTTCTGAATCACCGATATTATGGCCATAAGCCACGATATACTTTACACCTATCCTTATTTCACAGCTGCGTGGTGGAGATATGATGTCAGCTTCGATAGTCTGTGAGCTTGTGATATCTTGCCATGTGTCCCATCAAAGGAATCATGAAAGGTGAAAAGCCTTAGAGAACTTTGCTCATCGGGGGTTGGTTGCCGGGCCTTCCGCAGAACACAGCCAAGACACGTGTCAAGCCAGCATAGGTTTTTGGAAGTATTTTCTTAGCATTGTATAGAACTTGTGCCCGCCTGACAAGTGGCACACTCTTCAGAGACTTTCACCACATTCCCTCAGAAGGAAGATGGAAGACCAAAGCTCTGACTCCTAACACTCCGTGGACTACTTAGAATTTTCAAAACTTAGGCGCATTCTAAGGTTGGAACTTGGAGTCGATAGACAAGGGAAGATAAAAGACTGGAACCTTGACCCCCAAAACTCTGACAAGGGTGAAAACATAAGGGAACCTTGGGAAACTTAGGACTTAGCCAATTTTTGGACTTTTCCACCTTGCATTTCAAGTGACAAAGACATGAAAACCTATGAGATATGTCTCTGATCAGTTATAAGCTATAGGTTCAAGTGGGAATATGAATGAGACATGGGGGGCAAAATAGGGCATTTTAGGGACTAATTTTTTAGGTGTCAACATTGGCTCTAGTTGGGGACATGTGCCAAGTAGTGGCACAATGATAATCTAGATCTCTGGTTAGACCAAAACAACGACACACATGAGCCAAAACAAAACACCATCAAGACCAGCAATGGTCAAGACTACTCAATGTCAAAATATATTAGATATAACAAGTTTTTACCACAAAATTTGAAGAAAAATCATTAGCTATGAGAAGTAATGTTTCAAATGCTACCCATGAATATGCAACTCTAGCAATTCCCCTTCCAAGTTTCTGACATAAAAGGTGTCCACACTGGGTTTTTTATCAATTTGATATTGGCCTAACCATAGTGGCTCAAACTTAACATGTTTGCCCTTGTCTTCTAACTTTGCATTCTAGAGAAGAACCAAATCACCAGTTTGAAAACACCTCTTAACCGCTCTCTTGTTGAATAGATGTTCCACTTGTTGCTACCTTAGCAAGTTTTTGTCATGTGCCATCCTTCTGGCTTCATCCAACTCTATTAACTCTTGCATTCTCAATGCCATAGTATCATCTCCATCTTCTCTTATTTGTTGTAGCAATTGATACACAAGAAACTCTAGTGATAGTGCATTTTGGCCTCCTTCCCATATACTAACTCAAAAGGACTCTTGCCTATAGCACATTTATAGGTGATCCTATCAGCCCAAACTGCATATTTTAGCTTGTCATCTCACCTCTTCTTGTTCTCATCTAAAGTCCTCTTTAAATTTTTCATGAGGCTCTTATTGCTAGACTCAACTTGTCCATTACTTTGTGGATGATATGGTGATGAATGAATCAAACGTATCCCACACTTGGTGTTGGTTCCCAAAAATGCAGGTTGCTAACCCTAAGAGGATGCCAGACTCTGTTTGGATTTGCAACGTTTTTGGACCAATTGACAGAGCTATTATCTCCCTACACTTCAGGTCCTGCAAACCTAGGCGGGTGTACCTTTGTAACTAAAGCAGACTTAACACTATATGACTTTGATTGGATTAGTAAATCTATCACAATGGCATAAAATGTAATAGATGCAAGCTTCTAAACTACTCCTACTCCTAATACTAAGATCTGAGATGTAATTGTTTGAATGAGATTTTATGGAATCCTAAAATGGAATTGGTATGACCAGTGCCTATTTCTGTTGGGCTAATGGAGTCAAGGTGTATATGATATATGATTTACTTATAGGTTACAATCCTAATTGTTTGGCACTTGTGTTTGTTTATAGCTTGTATAAACGTGCAAGAATGTGACTGACAAACTCTACTTAGTGATCCACTCGAATCTTACCAGGTTATTGTGACTTATTGAAAGGATTTTTTAATCCTTGCTTGAAGGAACCGATCAAAAGAATCACACAATGACAGCAAATGTGTATTGACAAATGGAGTTGATGCTCAATTTGAATAACAAGACAATATCGAGTTGGAGATAGTATGGCAATCTTGACAATTATAGGGCTGCTCTTACCTATCCAAATGCTACCTCCAGGTTACTGTAATCAATCAAAAGGATTTTATATCTGTAATGGAAACCAATTAATTTGATTACACGAAAACAACAAGTGTGTTTCGATGAAACTGAAATATCAACTTGGAAACTCAGGTTCAAATAACAAAGAAATAATAGTATGGAGACAACCAAATAATTGCTCAGCTCAACAAACAATAGACACCAATATTAAATCATTTATATATACATTTTCTCCACTATACAGTTTCGAAAGATTTTACAATGTACAACATAATATTTTATTTTGGCAACTGGTCAATCCATCCAGTTATCTAACTGATGTTTTTCCTAATCTACTCTTGATCCTAATCTACTGATGATGTTATTTCTGTTTTGTATCTCCCTTATATATTTCACAAAATTAGGGTTACGACCCTTTACATTCCGGTGCATCCTTTGGTATAGCTCTTCATTCAATTGTCTTCGGCAAAAAAAAAAAAATTTAATTAGTTGCCATTGGCAAGTTAAATATTTTAATTAACTTCATTTTCGTAATCTCCTTGAAAATTAATTTTAATGGTAATCTTCTTGGAGACTTCAAGTTCAATTTTACTCGTCCACTTTTAATCACCCACTTTTAACTCTTCTGGTAAAAATGTTTTACATTGCATTTACTTTGTGTGCTTTCACCTTTGTTTTGCCAAAGTATTCATTTTGGGTAAAAATTATTACTCGTTCTCTCCTCCTTGGTGAAAAATATCCCTCGAGCTTTATATACACAAAATATTTCTTCACTTTGAATTATTTCACCTGCTTGGCAAAAGTAGTTTCATTAACTGATTATATTACCCTCGATGAAATCCATCTTCATGGGCATTTTTATTTATCATGTTATTCTTGCAAAGTAAATCTTCATTTTGCTGTATTTTTAATGAGAAAATATTTCTCATTTTATTATCTACCTATGATGTTTACTGGATACCTGATTTTCATTTTTTAATTATAATTTTATTTCTCCTGTGATAACTTTTTCTTATTTCTCATGGGGCTCCAATATATCTTGTCGGTGTGACATAACTACATCGGAAGCTTCAAAATATTTCACACCGATATGCCATTTCCTACCGATAAAAACCCCCATCGGTGTGACATAGAAATTCGGAGTGAATAAAAAATTTCTTTTCGAAACGTCTAATCTCACCGATATCGTATTTTTTGCAGCACTATGTCATGTGGTTGTGTTCCTGTCTCCTACAATCCCTTTTATGTTCCGCAACTCATGATTTAGAGGATGCTGGCGAAGTTTACAGAGTACAGCTATATATCTGCCGATTAACCTAAAAGTTTCTGCAGCCTTTTCTTTATTGGATCCAAAATTGGGATTAGCAGGCTGATCTACACGAGGAGTATATTGCTGTGTTTCTTGGTCATAAGAATACCACATACCACTATTACCATCATAATAGAGCCCAGTATGGCCATCATAATAAAATCCTGAAGTAGCATCATAATAGTAACCAGAGGCTTCATCCCAGACAAAACCAGACTGTGGAGCTGTGCCTGATTCAGAAGTAGCGGGAGCATTCTGCAGTACAGAGCTTCCGCCCATGTCTGCTGTCCCACATTTGTCAACACCGTGTGGGTTTGTTTGACCTTGATCCAAGTTAAATTCCTTTGGCGCCCATCCCACAGCATCATACTATTGTGCAAATGTAGCAGCTTCAATTGCTACAGTTGCAAGGTTATTAGTTTGAGTGGAGGCTGCAGTGGCCAAAGGTGGGCCAAGAATGTTCTTTGCGTATTGTACTCTCAAAACTTGCCCATTCTTTTCAAGAACCGTTCCATTGGTGAACTCCAGAGCCTTGGTTGCCCCTTCTACCGAATGGAAGTGTACAAATGCAAATCCCCGTGAAACATGAGTAAATTTGTCACGAACAAGGCGAAGGTCCTTGATTGGAGCGTGTTTAGAAAACTCATAGTGTAACATTTCTTCATCAACATGTTCATCTAGCCCTCAAACAACTAATACATGAGTTGGCGCAGGTTCAGATGCTTTCTTTAACATTGAAGGTGTGTTCGAAGCAACTGCATCCGCAGGGGTAGAGTCTTCATTTCAGCTTTCATTGCACTAAAAACACGAGATACGGCGAGCAAAACAAGTCCATTTTGCATTACGCAATATGTCCAATTAAACCACGGCCTTTGTCCATGCTTTTATAGCTTTTTATGCCGAAATGCTCGCAACCGCAGATTTTTAATGAGATATTCTTTCTAAACTTAACATGGCTATGTCATTCTTCACCTTTCGCATGCATATCAACTGGACCATTTTCAACTGTAAAATATGACAAAAGTTTTTTGTCACAACTTTTGAGCAACGAGCATGATCCTCACCATAACGACGTCGCCTGTAGGAATGGTGGCCGTAATCAAACACCCGTTGGCATACAAAGATGAATTCCCGGATCCAAGAGGCTCCTTTTTTATCTTGCCAGCAGCCACCATTATTTACCAAGCGTTTATTTGTCTCCATGTTACACTCCATCAGAGGTATCCGTTACAAGAGAGATTTGGCATGGAGTAACATTGTCATTCTTTCAATATTTTGATATCTGTTCTGTAGTTCCACATCCACAAGCTCAAGCTGATCAACCTCGATCGCCTCTCTTGAAGGGATATTGCTTTGATGTGTGCAAGTTTAATGCCTTGCCTTACAAAGGGACTTCTTTTCCATATCAGGTATTTCCACCTCAACTACATCATTCACTTCTTTCAAGAACCAAAGATTCATGAATGCTAGCAAATAGATGATCTCTGATATAGGCTTGTAAAGCACAGCTACATTGTACATCAAAATTATAAAGATGAGGACCCTCACAGTCATTTCTGGAATGGCCACGATCAAGGAAGAAGATTGAAGAGTAATACGTTCGGTATAGGGCATAAGATTATTATGTTGTTATAATTCAAGCCAAGACCTTGCCTTATTCGACAGAGTTTACATTCGATTGAAATCTGCACATAGATTGATTGCCTAATATTGAGATTGGTCTGCATAATCTGCAACCGCAGACAAATTGATATGACCAAGATCTAGTGCATGCTCAATATTTATTGTAGTATCCAAAAAGGTAGCCTCCACAATAAAAACTTTCACAGACATTGCCTCTCCTGTGAGTGTAATCCCTGGCTTGGTATAACATGTCATATCTCTAAATTGCCTTGCAATCATATTCTTCGGGTGTATTTACGAATACTGAAATAAATCTTCACACATGAAACCCTAAATTTTTTGTGAAAATAGCTTGGGAATTTCAGTCCCAACAGTGGCTCTTTCTGGGGATGTATGCCCCTTGTGGGCATAGCAAGATCCCGAGATCTCTGGGATAGCAGACCAATGCCTTATCCATCGGGAAGCAGAGTCTACTTTTAGCCCCAAAACTGGTATGGTCAAAAGACCATGTCAGAAAAGAAAATCCATGTCTTTCCCCTGTCAAAAACCTTGTTCTGATCATGTTGCAATGATATCCCATCCGCTTGACTGAATTTGTTCGTATCATTCATTAATGCATCATGGTTCATGCTGAAAGTGAGTTCTGTATTATTCGGTATTTGGAGGTCAGGCATAGTCTAAACACCTTTATCATTGTATGACATAAGGAAGTCATGATTATCAAACCTTGTAGGGTGTCTTACTCTATCATATCTATTGTTATTCACCAAATGCCTTTTTTTTAGCTGAATTGGAAAATTGAATAAAACAAGCTGCTTCTGACACATGATATCATCAATGCTGGCACCAACATAAAACACCGTATCACATCCATCTTCCCCACATGCTTGAGAGTCAATAATCTGCCAATCATATATATTGGAGTCATCAACCTCCTCTGATTCAATGGACATCTTTATCTTTGGATCAGTGTCACAAGAGAACTCATGACCACTATCTGTCTCTTCTTTGCAAAAATGTGACTTGGGAAATATGGCCTCATATATTTCATCACCTTTATCATGTTGAATGGATTCACTGTCAAAAGATATATGCGCTGGACACAGTACTTGGGTATCATCTTTATTTACATATCTTTGATATTCTTTGGTGAGCAATTCTGAAATATGCTCACTGTCAAGTGAGCATGTTTCTTCATCAACCCTCTTACTGAAATTTTCATCATTCTTTTCATCACTACTATAATGCTCAACATTCGATGTACATACTGCATCAACATGATCATTTATAGATTCTTCATTAGAATGTACACCTCCCTGACTGTCTGAATACCTTTCATCCTCTTCATCTTCTTGTGATATATCATCATACAATGGCTCTGAACAGCCTTGAAGATTATTTTCTGCAATGTGCACTTCCTCTTGATCAAGATTTTGAAAATATTCACCCTGGTTATCTGAAAAGATTTCATCCTCAGGATAGCATGGTTTCTGAAACACTTGGAGTTCATGCTCTGGTATAACCATCTTTTGAAAACAATGCTCTTCTTCCCCCCAACACTGCTGATTCATATATTGCGGTGGGTGGGCTGGGATAAAATTTGTCTGATATGGAGGGTGATAATAAACATTTTGTTGGGTGAGTTGATGAGAGTGCAAATTCTGATGTGACATATGTAGATGATGATATTGTGGAGCATATTGCTGTCCAGGTGGTGGATAGTATTCATTTTCTTGGTATGTTGCTAGTCCATCATTTTCTTCATATTCAATATCATCAGATTCAATATTGATAATATCCTTAGGCCTTGTCCTTTCTATTCTATGAATCAATTGAACCACTTGGTCTAGAGTAACTGGCTTTAATGATTTAGGCCAATTAGTTGACATAGGCACATAAGCAAGCATGAACATTTTAATGAATAAGGATTTACTAGGTTTGACATGAAAAGGTATCTGTTCATAGATATCTGCCAACCTGATGAACAACTCATATCCAGATTCTCCTTCATGTTTCCTTATTTCAAAGAATGCATCTAAAGGGGGTATGTTATATTTTTTCATATTTCCTCAATTTTATTTTCAGAGTCGCCACCTCTTGTGAGAAGAGGAAAATTTCATCTTTTTTGGGTTCTTTCTTCCACCAGCAGAGTTATGCCTTTTAATTTTCTGACTCAAATGATCTTTGACCAGAATTCAGGATTGATTCCCCAGCAGAGTCGCCATTTTGTTGGTTCCCAAAAATGCAGGTTGCTAACCCTAAGAGGATACCAGACTCTATGTTTGGATTTGCAATGTTTTTGGACCAATTGACAGAGCTATTATCTCCCTACACTTCAGGTCCTGCAAACCTAGGCGGGTGTACCTTTGTAACTAAAGCAGACTTAACACTATATGACTTGATTGGATTAGTAAATCTATCACAATGGCATAAAATGTAATAGATGCAAGCTTCTAAACTACTCCTACTCCTAATACTAAGATCTGAGATGTAATTGTTTGAATGAGATTTTATGGAATCCTAAAATGGAATTGGCATGACCAGTGCCTATTTCTGTTGGGCTAATGGAGTCAAGGTGTATATGATATATGATTTACTTATAGGTTACAATCCTAATTGTTTGGCACTTGTGTTTGTTTATAGCTTGTATAAACGTGCAAGAATGTGACTGACAAACTCTACTTAGTGATCCACTCGAATCTTACCAGGTTATTGTGACTTATTGAAAGGATTTTTTAATCCTTGCTTGAAGGAACCGATCAAAAGAATCACACAATGACAACAAATGTGTATTGACAAATGGAGTTGATGCTCAATTTGAATAACAAGACAATATCGAGTTGGAGATAGTATGGCAATCTTGACAATTATAGGGCTGCTCTTACCTATCCAAATGCTACCTCCAGGTTACTGTAATCAATCAAAAGGATTTTATATCTGTAATGGAAACCAATTAATTTGATTACACGAAAACAACAAGTGTGTTTCGATGAAATTGAAATATCAACTTGGAAACTCAGGTTCAAATAACAAAGAAATAACAGTATGGAGACAACCAAATAATTGCTCAGCTCAACAAACAATAGACACCAATATTAAATCATTTATATATACATTTTCTCCACTATATAGTTTCGAAAGATTTTACAATGTACAACATAATATTTTATTTTGGCAACTGGTCAATCCATCCAGTTATCTAACTGATGTTTTTCCTAATCTACTCTTGATCCTAATCTACTGATGATGTTATTTCTGTTTTGTATCTCCCTTATATATTTCACAAACTTAGGGTTACGACCCTTTACATTCCGGTGCATCCTTTGGTATAGCTCTTCATTCAATTGTCTTCGGCAGAAAAAAAATATTTAATTAGTTGCCATTGGCAAGTTAAATATTTTAATTAACTTCATTTTCGTAATCTCCTTGAAAATTAATTTTAATGGTAATCTTCTTGGAGACTTCAAGTTCAATTTTACTCGTCCACGTTTAATCACCCACTTTTAACTCTTCTGGTAAAAATGTTTTACATTGCATTTACTTTGTGTGCTTTCACCTTTGTTTTGCCAAAGTATTCATTTTGGGTAAAAATTATTACTCGTTCTCTCCTCCTTGGTGAAAAATATCCCTCGAGCTTTATATACACAAAATATTTCTTCACTTCTTTGAATTATTTCACCTGCTTGGCAAAAGTAGTTTCATTAACTGATTATATTACCCTCGATGAAATCCATCTTCATGGGCATTTTTATTTATCATGTTATTCTCGCAAAGTAAATCTTCATTTTGCTGTATTTTTAATGAGAAAATATTTCTCATTTTATTATCTACCTGTGATGTTTACTGGATACTTGATTTTCATTTTTTAATTATAATTTTATTTCTCCTGTGATAACTTTTTCTTATTTCTCATGGGGCTCCAATATATCTTGTCGGTGTGACATAACTACATCGGAAGCTTCAAATATTTCACACCGATATGCCATTTCCTACCGATAAAAACCCCCATCGGTGTGACATAGAAATTCGGAGTGAATAAAAAATTTCTTTCCGAAACGTCTAATCTCACCGATATCGTATTTTTTGCAGCACTATGTCATGTGGTTGTGTTCCTGTCTCCTACAATCCCTTTTATGTTCCGCAACTCATGATTTAGAGGATGCTGGCGAAGTTTACAGAGTACAGCTATATATTTGCCGATTAACCTAAAAGTTTCTGCAGCCTTTTCTTTATTGGATCCAAAATTGGGATTAGCAGGCTGATCTACACGAGGAGTATATTGCTGTGTTTCTTGGTCATAAGAATACCACATACCACTATTACCATCATAATAGAGCCCAGTATGGCCATCATAATAAAATCCTGAAGCAGCATCATAATAGTAACCAGAGGCTTCATCCCAGACAAAACCAGACTGTGGAGCTGTGCCTGATTCAGAAGTAGCGGGAGCATTCTGCAGTACAGAGCTTCCGCCCATGTCTGCTATCCCACATTTGTCAACACCGTGTGGGTTTGTTTGACCTTGATCCAAGTTAAATTCCTTTGGCGCCCATCCCACAGCATCATACTGTTGTGCAAATATAGCAGCTTCAATTGCTACAGCTGCAAGGTTATTAGTTTGAGTGGGGGCTGCAGTGGCCAAAGGTGGGCCAAGAATGTTCTTTGCGTATTGTACTCTCAAAACTTGCCCATTCTTTTCAAGAACCGTTCCATTGGTGAACTCCAGAGCCTTGGTTGCCTCTTCTACCGAATGGAAGTGTACAAATGCAAATCCCTGTGAAACATGAGTAAATTTGTCACGAACAAGGTGAAGGTCCTTGATTGGAGCGTGTTTAGAAAACTCATAGTGTAACATTTCTTCATCAACATGTTCATCTAGCCCTCGAACAACTAATACATGAGTTGGCGCAGGTTCAGATGCTTTCTTTAACATTGAAGGTGTGTTTGAAGCAACTGCATCCGCAGGGGTAGAGTCTTCATTTTGGCTTTCATTGCACTGAAAACACGAGATACGGCGAGCAAAACAAGTCCATTTTGTATTACGCAATATGTCCAATTAAACCACGGCCTTTGTCCATGCTTTTATAGCTTTTATGCCGAAATGCTCGCAACCGCAGATTTTTAATGAGATATTCTTTCTAAACTTAACATGGCTATGTCGTTCTTCACCTTTCGCATGCGTATCAACTAGACCATTTTCAACTGTAAAATATGACAAAAGTTTTTTGTCACAACTTTTGAGCAACGAGCATGATCCTCACCATAATGACGTCACCTGTAGGAATGGTGGCCGTAATCAAACACCCGTTGGCATACAAAGATGAATTCCTGGATCCAAGAGGCTCCTTTTTTATCTTGCCAGCAGCCACCATTATTTACCAAGCGTTTATTTGTCTCCATGTTACACTCCATCAGAGGTATCCGTTACAAGAGAGATTTGGCATGGAGTAACATTGTCATTCTTTCAATATTTCGATATCTGTTCTACAGTTCCACATCCACAAGCTCAAGCTGATCAACCTCGATCGCCTCTCATGAAGGGATATTGCTTTGATGTGTGCAAGTTTAATGCCTTGCCTTACAGAGGGACTTCTTTTCCATATCAGGTATTTCCACCTCAGCTACATCATTCACTTCTTTCAAGAACCAAAGATTCATGAATGCTAGCAAATAGATGATCTCTGATATAGGCTTGTAAAGCGCAGCTACATTGTACATCAAAATTATAAAGATGAGGACCCTCACAGTCATTTCTGGAATGGCCACGATCAAGGAAGAAGATTGAAGAGTAATACGTTCGGTATAGGGCATAAGATTATTATGTTGTTATAATTCAAGCCAAGACCTTGCCTTATTCGACAAAGTTTACATTCGATTGAAATCTGCACATAGATTGATTGCCTAATATTGAGATTGGTCTGCATAATCTGCAACCACAGACAAATTGATATGACCAAGATCTAGTGCATGCTCAGTATTTATTGTAGTATCCAAAAAGGTAGCCTCCACAATAAAAACTTTCACAGACATTGCCTCTCCTGTGAGTGTAATCCCTGGCTTGGTATAACATGTCATATCTCTAAATTGCCTTGCAATTATATTCTTCGGGTGTATTTACGAATACTGAAATAAATCTTCACACATGAAACCCTAAAATTTTTGCGAAAATAGCTTGGGAATTTCAGTCCCAACACTTGGAACACATATTTGTAATGTTCTGAGATCTAAAACACATAGCATTGACTGCAACAATTCTAGATGGCACACCAAATCTAGTTATCAGATTGTTCAACAAGAACTCAATCACTACTTTGGATGTGGCATTACGAGTTAGAATAGCCTCAACACACTTAGTAAAGTAATCAGTTGCCACCAATATCCACCTTTATCCATTGCTTGATCTCTCCTGGATCTCCTCTATGAAATCAATGCCCCATTGCTGAAATGGTGCTTCAATGGTAATAATCATAAGGGGAAGAGCGCCTTGAAACTTCAACTTACCTGCAAATCTTTGACAGCATGACACTTTCTAATTTGTTTTACAACATCTTTGAAGAGACTAGGCCACCAAAAGCCTGCCCTAATGATCTTATGTGCTATGGTTTTAGCATAAAAATGCCCACCACAAACTCCTCGGTGATATTCATCAATAACTTCCTCAGACTATTGTTGATCTAGACATTTTAACAACAATCCCTCATGATTTCTCCACATTAAAATACCTTGGATCAAGACATACCTTTAGGATTGGAGTTTAAGTGTCTGTTGCTGAGTTATACTCATGCCTGGGGGGCAATGCATGTTGACAAGATAGAAGATAATATCTCTATGCCATGGGTCATTTGTCAAAGTACACACATCAACAAATTGAGAAACATTTACCTCATTTATCTCAGCTGCCTCTAAGTTGAAATTTTCCATCAACTTAGCTAAACCTTGGCCTCTAACCAGTTTGGTGATTTGTATGTCCATGTCATATTCCTGGATCCTATTGATCCATCTACACCTCCTATTTGAAGCTTCCTACTATATGAAGATATCCTTCACAACTGTGTGTGGCACATATGCTATGATCTTGGCACCTGTGAAATAAGATCTGAAATTCTTTATGGCCTTAACCAATGCATAGGCATGCTTCTCCATTATGGAATAATTCAATTCAGTAGCCTATAAAGATTTGCTAAAGAACCCAATAGGTTGTTCAAATCCATCTTCATTCTTCTGAAGTAGAACAATATAAAAAGAAGCAAAGGAAAAAATTGAAGGGGTTTATAATAATATGCACTTATCAATACAGGCGCCTCCTTGATATCCTTGAATGCTTCAGATGGTTCTTTCTCCCATATAATAGATTGCCCTTTCTTAAGCATTTTAGAAATGGCCTTAGTCTTTTTGGAAAAATTAGGAATAAATCTCCTAACAAAGTTAATTTGCCCAAAAAAAGACCGTATTCCTTTAACTAATTTGGGTTGTGTTATTAAATCAATAGCCTCGACTCTTTCTAGATCTATCCTTACCCCATCTTTTGACACAATGTGCTAGAGCAACTTGCCCTCTTCAACTCCAAACTAACACTTTTTAGGATTAAAAAAAATCCCATATTCTAAGCGCCTCTAGAAAATTACTTCAAGATTCTTGCAATGCTCACCTCTTTCTTTTGAGAATGTTGTCAAATCATCCTAATAAACTACCATGATCTCATCAATGAGACTAGCAAAAGCTACATCCATAGCTCGTTGAAATGCTGACCCAACATTCTTCAAACCAAATGGCATTCTCAGGTATACATAGGTCCCCCAAGGAGTGGTGAATGTTGTTTTGTGTTGTTCAGACTCCTTGACCAGCACCTGGTTGTATCCTGAGAATAAATCCATCATTGACATCAACTCTGAACCAATAACCCTTTGTAATAAATGGTCCATGCTTGGGAGAGGGTAGTTATCTTTGAGGGATTTGATACTCAAATTTCTGAAATCAACACACAACCTAATTTCCCCATTCTTTTTTCTTACTGGGACAAGGTTTGATACCCACTTAGAATGTCTGATAGGTTTTATAATGCCTCCCTCTTTCATCTTCAACAATTCTTTTTGCATCTTGGGAGCAATGGTAGGATTTATAGGCCTCTGTTTTTGTCTAAATGGTTTTGCATCAGGTTCAAGGGGAATGGTATGCTAAAACAAGTCCTTCCTATAAGCCTTAAGCTCATCATAAGACCATGCAAAACATTTCTTGAATTTTTTGAGTAGAGCAATCAACATATGCTTCTGATGAGGCTTCAACCTCTTCCCAATGTAAACCATTCTAGGTGCCTCCCTAGTTCCAAGGTTTACACCTTCAACATTGTCATCTACAACAAGTTTACTTTTACTCTTCCATCAATCTGCATTGTCAAACATTCTTTCTAATGCTACCTGCCCTTTTGGAATAACATTAGTCTTTAATTACACAATCTCACTACCAAGCAAAGTTTCCTTACCATCAGCCACTTCTATCATTGGCTGCCAATCAATCAATTCATTATAAAATTCATCCATGCAATTTATAAAACTAAAAATCTGATTAGTGTCATTGAAAACCTACCAACTTTATCAGGAATTGTTGGCCTTGTGAGTACCTCCACAACATATTGGCCATGGGGAAAATTCATCCGAGTGTCAAATTTTGAAGTAATGACAACAAGGGAATCTGCTTCTTGATTTTTTGTTCTTTCAATCCATTCAATGCCAATGGCATCAAACAATTCCATTGTGTCCTAGATTGCATTTCGGTACCCTCTAAGTCTTTTTTCTTTGGCAGCAAATATATTTCTAATCTGTTGAACAATTGATTCTAAATTACCAAGTATTCTCAGACATGTGATTCCATGTTTATGGGCAACATTTAATCCCAGCAATAGTGCTTCATATTCAACCACATTATTGGTGCCTTGAAAATCAAGTCTAAAAGACTTGCCAAACTGATCACCATTAGGTGTTATCAGGACAATACCAGCACCTGAACCTTCCCTTGAATAAGCACCATCAAAATATAGAGTCCACAAATTAGTTGTACCATAAATAGGAGTAATAGGGTTAGAAGGTAAAACCTCCAAATTAGAATTATCATCACTACTATATCCCATGAAATAGTCTATGTCAGTGTCAAATAAATTTAATTGATCTTCCTTTGTTTTGTACCTATCTTCTATGTGTTCATCTTCTACCTTCTGCTCCCTATAAAACTTTACCTCTACACCCTATACTAGAATAGTGGCATATGAGAGATTCATCTAGATACTTCCACCCATAGAGGCTGCCCATTTTCTTGATAGCAACATACCCCATTTAGCTGGGCAATCTACTATGATTATGTCCATCCAAAATGACTTGTCAGGATATACAACTAAATTGACCTCAACATCCTTGACAAGACCAATCACATTTTCCTCTCTAGAGTCCATAGTAAAACACTTGCCAAAAGGCTTGGACACTTTCAATCACAATTTATTCATTATAGACAAGGGCATAACATTACTAGAAGCACCAGAGTCAAGCATGCAGTTGTAGAACAACCATCCATTTATGATCAATGTGGTGAAAAAGGGGTCAACTCCAATCTTGTTGTTAACAATAGTTGATCCCAGATATACTTCTTTGGTCTCATCATTACTGGGTTCAACAATAGGTTGTTTTTGTGCTTCTATGGCAGAAATAAGAGACCCTGCTCTATCCCTATGCTCAGGGATCCTAAGGAGTTCCACTATTGGCACATAAATTCTAATTTGGCTAAATACTTGAGCCATGTCAATAGGGAGATAATTTGACAAAGGAGTATCAGACGAAATAGTTACATCATTTCAGAAGGAATATAAGGTATTACTTGAGAGGATGAAATATCCTTACCTTCTTCCTTTGTCTTCTCTTTCTCTTTTTCTGTTTCCTTTTGAACTTGACTCTGATCATGCTTATTGTAATCTTTTGGATAGTGGACCCCTAGAATGGGCGAGGTAACTAGTTGCACCTTTGATGTTGGGTTCTTTTGTACATATTTCTATTTTACTACTATAGGTTACACTAGAAGCTTCTTCGTTTTAGGCATAGTCTTCTTTGGAATAGTATTGCTCTTTTGTTCCACATCCTCCTTTTGTGTCTTCTTGCCATCATCCAATGTACCCTATCTTGGATTAGAACAGGAGAGTTTTGCATAGGCACTTGGATGTTCCTCAACTCATAGCCCCCTTGAACTTGCAAGATGACAGCATCAGTGAGAGTTTTCACATCCTTCTCAGAAGGTTTGGATTGTTTGTACTTGTTTTGCATGAGATCCCTCAAGTGCCCAAAATCATGAGCGGGCAAGTGATATCTCTTTTGACCTTCATCATGATCATATTGGAAAATATGATAATCATCCTCATAGCTGTCATAATTTATATCATGACCCATCTGCTCAAACCCTGGGTGTCAAACTAATTTATCTCCTCCTCATAATATTCAGCTCCACCCTCTTCATTGGGAAATTCCTCATCTCTGTTCATTGAATGAGCAACTACATAGTTTGCTGGGTCATGGGGAAGGAAACATACTTGGCACCAAAGACTATCATCTTGAAAATTTTCTTGATGCTTACTCAATGGATCAAGGGTATCCCTGTCAGGCTATTTGAAGCTAAAATGCCTAGGAGCAGCTTGTCTATTATTTTGTCATGGTCTCTTAGACCAATCTATATTGTAAGGTCTATTATGTAGTCTTTGACCTTCATTGAAATGTGTTGTAGCACCTTGAGGTGGTAGCCCTTTGTCATTTCAAGCAACTTTGTAGGATAAATCTTTCATGACTCCCATGAGTTTATCCAGTTTGTCTTCATTAGTGAGGGGCTTGTTAGAAGTTGCCCTATCTGGCTGAGAAATATTTACATCAGATCTCTTAACATGTTTACTTGAGGCTCTCATGTTACTTTCAATATTTATGGCCCCAACATAGGCCTCCCTTAGTGTTTGATGACTCTTAACCCTTAGACAATAACCAATCTTAGAATCAAAGGCACCATAGTATAAAACTAAACACATGGATTCATTAGGTCTCATCTGAGGTGGCACTTTTTTCATTGTCATAATGAATCTGCCATTGAAGTCATCAATAGTTTCATTGATTCCTTTCTTGATTGTTGTGAGATCATGGATGGCAAACTTGGGGTCAATCCTATCCCCATATTGTAGTCTAAACATTGTCATGAACTCCTCCCATGAGTCAATGCTATTATCAAGGAGTGCCTTGTACCATTCTTTGGCACTTTCTTCTAATGAGTGCACAAATAATTTCATCATCACATCCTCATCCTCAATCTCATACTCATCTGTGATATTGATGAAGTGTCTCAAGTATTCCTCACCAGTGACTGTATTATTACCTTGAAACCTAGGAATTTTCCCTCTAATCTCAGTTGGAATAGTTTTAGAAAAATTAGGTATGCTAATAAATTCAAGTTGCTTGTACCTTTCAGCTCCCAATGGTTGCCTCTATGGAAGAAACCTTTGTGCTTGTCTTCTGAATGGAGGCCTAACATTCTAAAGATTGCCATGCTGCTGAATCATTTGATTCTACAGGGGCTGATTTTGCATACCTTGAGCATGAGCACTATTCACACCCTGCTGCCCCACTTGTTGCTGCCTATGTTGTTGTTGTTGTCTAGGATTGGCTTGAAAGTTAGGGTCCTGCTGATTATGTTGCTGATGTTGTTGACGTATATGGCCTTGGTGCTGAATATTTTGATTTACCTAGGTCTGCTGAGCAAGTTGAGCTTGTTGTTGTTGAAGTAAGGCCTACAACTCTCTCTGGCTATTCCTGATATGATTAAGTAAATCTAACTCATCCTGGATTCTCCTTTCTCTTTCCTCATCATTAGGTTGTTGTTGCTGATCACCCTCATTTGGGATGGTATCATACTGGCTTTCAATTATCCTAGTGGGAGAACTAGGAGGCCTGCTATTTTGATATGCTTCTTCATTATCATGAGGCACCCCAAACGTCCTCAAGTAGGGATCATTAGATCTATCCCTACTCCCTCTGCCAATAACATTTTCATTTCTATGGACATCATATCCATCAATGTTCATTCTCCTACTCGTTCTAAGTATATTATCAACAGAGTCCTTGGAAGTATATTGATATTGACTTCTGAGGCCAACAAATGCATTATCTTGGGTATTCATTGAGGGTACCATATCAGGTCTTCTTTCCCTGTATCTACCCCTTCTATTTCCTGTACTACTAGAAGACTCCCCATGTCCAGGTTGTCCTTGGTTTCTTCCTCTATCCATTTCAATACTCTTGAAAACTGATTTTCTCAATTTTTCACTAATGGAGTTGCCACTTCCTTGATGGGAAGAACTTCATTTAGTGACTGTAGCAAAGGTTTTCAAATCCGAATCCATGCAACAAACAGCAAGTCCCCGACAACGACGCAAGAAGTGTTGACACCCAAAATAACTACAACCCTAAACCCTAAAACATTCCTACATCACCTGGGTTGGGGATAGTCATTCTAGATGAATGGAAGAGGTTTATCAACAAGTTCAAGGTGATTTTGGGCAACCTACAGGAGTGGGTTAACTCCTCTACACTTTAGGCTCAACTCAAACCTAGGAGAGATATTCCAAGGGGTATACTTGAACAAGTATTAAGTTCAAACCAGATGAACAACTAAAAATAATAGGACAACCAAACCCAAACTTCCTTCTAGGCCCCAAAGACTGTCACTGGACCCAAAACAACTAGTTGTCATTAATAACCCCTATATAGCTGATAAAAGGGCATTCCCATTGACAATGGAAGATGCATGTATGCTTGTTTGCAAGACATACAAATTAATTACTTTCTTCACACATGTTAAGTTTGTTATAATTTTTTAAGAGTGTGGGCGATCATGGATACCTTCAGATTGATGCCTAATATATTGGGTTATAAATTCCATAGTTCAACAAAAGGAAAAAAAAACAAGAGAAATGAAACATGCACTTTCTAGATATTCAGATGCCATAAAAACAACAATCAATGGAGAATATGCTTAATAATCCTTTATCAAGATACAATCAATCATCTACAACCATAAAAGAGATCATCACATATCATGTAATGTTTTAAGAATCTATTCATTCGTCTAATCAATGGTTACAGTCACACCATGAAGTGTGGCAAGAGGAAACCCTAAAAGAAACTCAGGGTTTCCTTGAAAGATTACATAAGAAGAAGGAGAAGTTCATACACTGATAGTTGAAATCAATATGAAAAACCTTTCATGACCTATGTCTTTATTTCTAGATAACTGGAACTTTTGCTTTTTGAAACCCTAGAGAGCTTTGCACTTGACTGCTTGAAGATGCACTGAAGACCAACCCTTTTTACATCTTACATTCATGCATATATAGAATCTGATTCTAATTGACCTAATTAGGTTACAATATATTTCCCCCTATGGGCCTTGTCAAAAAATATCTTGACCGGAAGGGACGTTTATTTGCTAGAAATAACTGCAAAAATATCTAGGGTCTTGAGGTAGATGGATGATATTTTCTGCTTTAGTTTACACAACCGGTTTGTTGATCTATAACCATAAATGCAACAAATATCTAAAAAGGAGGGGGTAGCTGAGAGGCATAGGACTTACATTGATGGTAAATAAGACAAATCTCTTCAAATTCACCAAGAAAAGCTCCTGAGTCTCTGTGTCTTCATCAGCTCTAAATCCTTTGAAAAATTGGCCCCTACAATGCCACCTGGCCGAATTCGTGTATCTTCCCACCTTAGGGATGCCTAAAAGTCTCTTTTGAATTTTAGTCGTAGATGAGTCTGCTTTTAGAATTAACAGCCATCGCTTTCCCTTTTGATTCTGCATTGAGGCCCAAAGATTCTGCCCATGTGACAATTTTTGTGACTTTGCGAGGAGTCTAGATGAGGCTCGGCAAAGGTAAGATTCTTAGCGAAAATGCTGTAGTGTCTGATGAAATGCCTTGCTGGCACTTAAGTTCTGTCCTCCACCACGTGGAGCATTCATACTAACTTGAGCGAAACTTTTCTTTATTTTGTGTACAACTTGAGCCACGCCGACATGTGGCACACCTTAGAAGTTGCTTGCTGCTGCCTTTGAAAAGGAGGAAGAACAAAGGAACAGGCTATGTGTCAGCATCTTGTAGCCACACATAGAATCTTTCCTGTAGACAAGATCGTCCTACGACATTGCACTACTGTTCAATCCTTAATGACCCCACATCTTCGCTTCATCCTTTGACACGTGGCACGATCTACTTCATCCTTCTGAATCATCAATATTATGGCCATAAGCCATGATATAATTTACACCTGTCCTTATTTTGCAGCCGCGCGGTGGAGATATGAAGTCCACTTTGGTGGTCTATAGGCTTGTGATATCCTACCATGTGTCCCATCAAAGGAATTAGTGGTGCCTGCATAAACATTTAGGTTTCAAGCATTTAAATATGTAGGCACCCTCCCAAAAAAGTCCAAACAGTCTAACTCTTTCGGCCTCTGCAGTTGTAAAAAATGCAAAAAATAGAGTTAAGATGCATGTATCTTTGTATATACAAAGAGACAAATATACATGTGCTGATGTGCATGGGTGGGCTTGCAAAATTCCCATCGGCCTTTGAAAAAGGTGAGAAAATGAGTTATATGCATTTTATATGCATATCGAGCTTGCATATACATTGGGGAATCTTTCGCAAATTTTTGGGAATATTCTGTGTTTGTATGCCGGATTTGCTTGTATATTGGGTTTGTATGTTTAGACATACAATAGTTACATACAAAGAAAACATGCATTCGCTACAGTGCAATGTACAAGTGGTCTTGTATATCGGGCAGCATGCAAAGGTGCAAGAAAAATATACAAGGGCCAATATGCATTTGGTGGGGCCCGCAGACATACAAAGGTGAATGTATGTGAATTATACATTCGTGATATACAAGAGGAACATACATTGTCAAGATGCAAGAGAGAATGTATATCGCATATTCCAGGAAGATTCCTTGTTTGTATGTAAAGGGGTTTGTATGTTCGCGTTTGTATATTCGACATACAAAAGAAATGAACAAGGTAAAACATGCAGGCGGGTCAACAGCGGTCAACGCCAGTTATGGGGCCCACCAGTTGTATGTTTGGGATTGTATATTTCAAATATACAATCGAATGTGTAAACAAAAGATACAAAGAAAAGATGTACAAGGCCCAGACGCGGAAGGTTAGTATGTTGCAGTTGATGGATTTTGAAGTCCGCGGGTTGCATATCGCGTTTGTATATGCGATATACAAGGGAAATGAGGTACAAGCCAGATTTCAAGGTAATTGCAATGTGCTTCATGAAAATTTGAAATCCGCGCCTTGTATGTATATTGTGAATATATATGCACATATACAAGGCGATAGATGCGAAAAGGAGTTGCAAGACAGACTCAAGTTGATTTTCATTTTATTCTATAATATTTTGGGGTCTGCCTTGTTTGATAAACAGTTGTATGCATGTGCAAAAGGCCGATATGCAAGGAGATTTTTGGTAGGACTCGATACATCGGTGAATACTCCCAGGGTCATTTCGATGGCCGGTGGATATGCATTTTCCTGGCGACAGAGGAACAAATCAAGGGTTGCCACATGTCCGAACACTGTTGTATGTATATGCATCCTGCATATAAAAAGATTTAAAAAGGCTCTTGTATATGCATTTGCTCTTGCATATACAAAGGATTTTGGAGGGCAAAAAAGGCAGAAAAGGCAAAAAGGTGATTGTATGTTTGCTGGAAAAGTCAGCGATGGCAAAGTGGTGCCCATGTAGCACGATTGCATTGGCCTATGACTGTTTAGGATCATTTGTGACCGCAGATCTTGGTGGTAGAAAGGTGATTTGACAGCCCTATTTTAAAGTCTTTCAGCGAAGGATTTCCTTTGTATGTGCATTTACGTTTCAAGCGGGAAAGCCATAGAGCACGCAGATTGCTGCATTTTCTGAAGCTGCGAGTAGGTTGGCATTAATGGTGAAGTTGCAGAAGCATGGTCAAAGATATAGATGGGCCACCTACCATCTTAAGGGTGAAAATATTGAGTGGCTGCACAGTTCCCGATCTCAGCTGCCCCCCTCCTTCTCTCTACCTGGAACATTCAATGTTTTGAGCGCCATTTTTGTGGTGCACTGTATCTAGTGGACTTTTGATTTTTGCCTTGTAATTAATGCTGAGTGCACTTTTTTGTTGTATAAGCAGACTGTGTTACTCATTTGTGGTTGTTGAAGACCTGGGCATTTTTGTGTGAATAGCGAAAAACAGGGCATTTTCCTTGCTGTTTTATCTCATTTTTGGAGTTTATGAGTTGCATTATGAATGTGCATTGCAGATATCTTCAGTTTCATTGTTGTTCTATATGAAAAATGCTCTTATGCATGTGTTTAGCTGCTTGTCTCCATGTGTTGCATGCTATTCCTTCTTTTGAATCTAGCTGCTAGGGTTTCTCAGGTTCTAGGGTATGGATTTCTGTATCACATGCTTCATTTTTTACTTCCATTCAAGGAGTGGATTAAATTGTTTTAGGTGAAGTATGGAGAGGGTTGTATGTTAGCCTGGATATATGTAAGTAGAGGTAGCTAAGTACCTATTCTTGGGTGATGTTTGTAAGACAAGCATCAATCTAACCCATTGAAGCTTGAATTCAATATGCAATCCATTCTCTTATATACGTCTAGTTGACTCCTTGCCCTGGGATAGGCACTGGTCTGCTCCTGGGTTAGTGGTTATGATCCAAAACCCCTTGTCTTGCATCCAAAACATAAAATCCATCCATTCATACTTCCATCCTATTAGTTTGTAGTAGGATTAGGACCCTTGCATACTTTCATCCTCAACCAGTCAAATATGTCCAAGAAGGTTGCCTAACTTGTGGTGTATCATGCACATCTTGGTCCACACATGAGAGTATTCTGCCTCTTGTTGTCAAGCTAAATCTTTCCATCATTGGGTGAGTCAAATGTTACATCTTTAGCTAATAGGGATCCCCCCCTTGGTACAGTAGAACCAGAAGTGAAGGGGACGCAACTCATGCAACCTCCTATATCTGTTGGCCTAATTTGCCTGAGCATTGGAGCTGGCAAACCCTCTGCTGATTCGGGAACCAACAGATTTGGCAACTCTGCTGGGGAGACAATGCAATATCCATGAAGGTGTGAGTCTAAAAAATTGAAAAATCAGACCTAGAAGTGTTTGTTGCAGCAAATTTGAAAAGTTATATGTGTGGCTCTGCTGTGGGAGAACCTAGAAAGACAAGAAATTAGTTTTCAGCTTCAACTTGTTTGAAGCTCATTCCTCTGCAAGGATGTGGCGACTCTGCATATAAAGAACCTGATAAGAGGACACCAGAGGTGTTAAATTTGTAGTTTCTACAACATATCCAGGTATTTCCATAAATTTTAAAAGAAAAGATTCCCTATTTGGTGAAATAGCACTGGTTAAAATGGAAAATATTGGTGACTAGATTGCATACTTTTGTGAGGACCTAGTTTGCATTTCAAAAGAAGTATGCAATATTATTTGAAAGACTCATTTGGAGGACTTTAGGAAAGCTGAAATAACAGTTTGTATTTTAAAGGCCTAAGGTCATTGTTGTAATTGAAAATCTGAGTTGAAAAGAGGGTTGCAAAAACACACAATAATGTATTGTCAGCCCATGCACCCTTGTGAGGTGTCAAATGCAATAACGCATAATAATCAGTCCCAACCATGTAATAAAAGAAGTTTCAGCATTGACAAATATAAGCCCATAGACTTTGATGGCATTTGTGGCTATCCAAATGCTTTTCCATCTAAAATCAGAAAGTATTTGCCCAAATTCAATGGTGCAAAGGATGAATCAGCTGGGAGACACTTGCAGCGATTTATAAATGTGAGAGATGATTTTGAGATTGACCATGAAGATGTAGTTATGAGATTATTTGTTCAGTCTCTAGATGAAGATGCAAGGGACTGGTTCTCCTACCTTCTAGCTTATTCTGTCAGCTCTTGGTAAGATTTTAAATCTGCATTTCTAAAACAATATGGTGAAAGAATATCTGATTATGCAGTTATTAGTGATTTTATGTATATCCATATTGAAGAAGATGAGTTGATCCCAACTTTTAACCTCAGATTTATGAGGGCATTGAATAGAACACCAGAATGCATGAGACCTAATGATGCATTGTGCCTAGTTGTCTATTTGGGAGCATTTGATAGGAAAATGAGCTATAGATTGAGAGATAAAGAGCCCACCACTTTGCATCAGGCACATCAGTTTGTAATAGACATTGAAAACAATTGGAGATATGGGATTCAAAAAGGTTATTTCTCTGAAAAAATTTTCTGTCCTGCGGCCCCCAACGATGATGAGGGATATAGTTTAAATGTTGGAGATGAATGTCAAAGTACTCACACCCCTGCTGTCCCAGTTTTTGCATCATTTCAAGTTGATGATATTTTTGTTATAGAGGAGGATGTCCTGATTTGCCCAGCAAATGAAGATAATAATAATTTTTTAAGTAATATTTGCATGCCAGTCCTAAGCAAAGAGCATTTATGTTTGAATGATCTAGTTGTACAAAGTTGTGATCATATGGATCAAGAGTCAATATCAGTTTCATCAGGAAGCATTAGAGGGCTGGAAAATGATGTAGATAGTTCAACTTCAGAGTGCATTGAAATAGCAGAAATTTTGTATGTGGGGCAATCAAATGTTAAAGATGATAAAGATGATATCCATGATCAGATCATGGATCAGGTTTGTTCTTCTTATGACTTTAGATTTGATAATGAAAAAGAAATGGATTGTCATGAAGAAGAAATAGAAACCTTTGCAATGAGTATGAATCCCCTTTATGATGAGCCTGTGGATGCATTTGATATTGTGAGTTATGACATTCACTGGTGCAGAATTAACCCTCTGTTTGAAAATGATGATACTGATTTGCAAACTGTGGATGATAAATGCTTAGTATCAGTTGTTTCAGACATGTGCAATGATGGCAATGGGTGTGTAGATCAGGATTTGTTTTCAATGTCAATAAGTGATATAAATGCTATTGGGAGTCCCATATATTCTGAGTGTTTTTAGTTTTTGGATCAGCTTGATGAGTGTTTGGTAGTGTGCAACAACCAGGTAAGTAATGAGTATTGCCAAATGCAATATGAGGATTTATTGTTTGAGGATTATAATCTACATATGTTACATAATGCTGAAACATTTTATAATATGTATGATTATATGTCTAATTTTGAAATCTAGAGTGACAGAGGCAATACTGCAAGTGGCAAGCTTTCAGAAATGGTGAAGCATGTAATTGATAAGATCAACATGTGGGCAGATTGTTTTAATGTTTTTAGTTGTGGTTGGGGTTATTCAGTGTGGAATCAGGCATTTGACAGGAAAAGATTGTGGTTCTTCATTTTTGGCTGCCCGGGGCCACCAAAATAATGTTTGAAAATATAATTTGTGGTACAGGTTGGTGAAATGTTCGACTCTGTTGCCCAATGGATAAGGCCCAATCTACGAAGCCAGAGATTCTGAAGTTCTTGCCATGCCTACAAGAGGCATGCATCTCGAGACAGAGCCACTAGTGGTGCCTGCATAAACATTTAGCTTTCAAGCATTTAAATATGTAGGCACCCTCCCAAAAAAGTCCAAAAAATCAAACTCTTTCGGCCTCTACAGTTGTAAAAAATGCAAAAAACAAAGTTAAGATGCATGTATCTTTGTATATACAAAGAGACAAATATACAAGTGCTGATGTGCATGGGCAGGCTTGCAAAATTCCCATCGGCCTTTAAAAAAGGTGAGAAAATGAGTTATATGCATTTTATATGCATATCGGGCTTGCATATACATTGGGGAATGTTTTGCAAATTTCTAGGAATATTCTGTGTTTGTATGCTAGATTTGCTTGTATATCAGGTTTGTATGTTTAGACATACAACAGTTACATACAAAGAAAACATGCATTCGCTACAATGCAATGTACAAGTGGTCTTGTATATCGGGCAGCATGCAAAGGTGCAAGAAAAATATACAAGGGGCCGATATGCATTTGGTGGGGCCCACGGACATACAAAGGTGAATGTATGTGAATTATACATTCGCGATATACAAGAGGAACATACATTGTCAAGATGCAGGAGAGAATGTATATCACATATTCTAGGAAGATTCCTTGTTTGTATGTAAAGGGGTTTGTATGTTCGCGTTTGTATATTCGGCATACAAAGGAAATGAACAAGGTAAAACATGCAGGTGGGTCAACAATGGTCAACGTCAGTTATGGGGCCCACTAGTTGTATGTTTGGGATTGTATATTTCAAATATACAATCGAATGTGCAAACAAAAGATACAAAGAAAAGATGTACAAGACCCGGACGTGGAAGGTTAGTATGTTGCAGTTGATGGATTTTGAAGTCCGCGGGTTGTATATCGCATTTGTATATGCGATATACAAGGGAAATGAGGTACAAACCAGATTTCAAGGTAATTACAATGTGCTTCATGAAAATTTGAAATCTGCGCTTTGTATGTATATTGTGAATGTATATGCACATATACAAGGTGATAGATGCAAAAAGGAGTTGCAAGCCGGACTCAAGTTGATTTTCATTTTGTTTTATAATATTTTGGGGTCCACCTTGTATGATAAGCAGTTGTATGCATGTGCAAAAGGCCGATATGTAAGGAGATTTTTGGCAGGACTCGATACATTGACGAATACTCCCAGGGTCATTCCGATGGCCAGTGGATATGCATTTTCCTGGTGACAGAGGAACAAATCAAGGGCTGCCACGTGTCCGAACATTGTTGTATGTATATGCATCCTGCATATACAAAGATTTAAAAAGGCTGTTGTATATGCATTTGCTCTTGCATATACAAAGGATTTTGGAGGGTAAAAAAGGTAGAAAAGGCAAAAAGGTGATTGTATGTTCGTTGGAAAAGTCAGCAATGGAAAATTGGTGCCCATGTGGTGTGATTGCATTGGCCTGCAACTATTCAGGATCATTTGTGACCGCAGATCTTGGCGGTAGAAAGGGGATTCGATGGCCCTATTTTAAAGTCTTTCAGCGAAGGATTTCCTTTGTATGTGCAGTTGCATTTCAAGCAGGAAAGCCATAGAGCACGTAGATTGCTGCATTTTCTGAAGCTGCGGGTAGGTTGGCATTAATGGTGAAGTTGCAGAAGCATGGTCAAAGATATAGACGGGCCACCTACCATCTTAAGGGCAAAAATCTTGAGCGGCTGCACAGTTCCCGATCTCAGCTGCCCCCCTCCTTCTCTCTACCTCGAACATCCAATGTTTTGAGCACCATTTTTGTGGTGCACTGTATCTAGCGGACTTTTGATTTTTGCCTTGTAATTAATGATGAGTGCACTTTCTTGCTGTATAAGCAGACTGTGTTACTCATTTGTGGTTGTTGAAGACCTGGGCATTTTTGTGTGAATAGCAAAAAATAGGGCATTTTCTTTATTTTATCTCATTTTTGGAGTTTATGAGTTGCATTATGAATATGCATTGCAGATATCTTCAGTTTCATTGTTGTTCTATATGAAAAATGCTCTTATGCATGTGTTTAGCTACTTGTCTCCATGTGTTGCATGCTATTCCTTCTTTTGAATCTGGCTGCTAAGGGTTTCTCAGGTTCTAGGGTATGGGTTTTTGTATCACATGCTTCATCTTTGACTTCCATTCAAGGAGTGGATTAAATTATTTTAGGTGAAGTATGGAGAGGGTTGTATGTCAGCTTGGATATATGTAAGTAGAGGTAGCTAAGTACCTATTCTTGGGTGATGTTTGTAAGACAAGCATCAATCTAACCCATTGAAGCTTGAATTCAATATGCAATCCATTCTCTTGTATACGTCTAGTTGACTCCTTGCCCTAAGATAGGCACTAGTCTTCTCCTGGGTTAGTAGTTATGATCCAAAACCCCTTGTCTTGCATCCAAAACATAAAATCCATCCATTCATACTTCCATCATGTTAGTTTGTAGGAGTAGGATTAGGACCCCTACATACTTTCATCCTCAACCAGTCAGATATGTCCAAGAAGGTTGCCTAACTTGTGGTGTATCATGCACATCTTGGTCCACACATGAGAGTATTCTACATGTTGTTGTCAAGCTAAATCTTTCCATCATTGGGTGAGTCAAATGTTACATCTTTAGCTAATAGGGATCCCCCCTTGGTGCGGCAGAACCAGAAGTGAAGGGGAGGTAGCTCACACAATCTCCTATATCTGTTGGCCTAATCTGCCTGAGCATTGGAGCTGGCAAACCCTCTACTGATTCAGGAACCAACAGGAATCATGAAAGCCAAAAAGCCTTAGAGAACTTTGCCTGCCATGGGCCGGCTTTCAGGCCTTCCACGGAATGCAGCCAAGACACATGTCAAGCCGGCATAGTTTTTTGGAAGTATTTTCTTAGCACTGTATAGAACTTGTGCCCACCTGACAAGTGGCACACTCTTTAGAGACTTTCACCGCATTCCTTCGGAAGGAAGATGAAAGACTAGAGCTCAGACTCCCGACACTCCACCAACTACTTAGAATTTTCAAAACTTAGGCACATTCTGAGGTCAGAACTCGGAGTCGATAAACAAGGGAAGGTAAAAGACTAGAACCCTGACCCCTGAAACTCTGACAGGGGTGAAAATAGAAGGGAACCTTGGGAAACTTAGGACTTAGCCAATTTTTGGGCTTTTGCACCTTGCATTTCAAGTGGCAAAGACATGAAAACCTATGAGATATGTCTCTGATTGCTTATAAGCTATAGGTTCAAGTGGGAATATGAATGAGACATGAGGGAAAAAATAGGGCATTTTGGGGACTGATTTTTTAGGTGTCAACACATCCTAATGTTAAGAATACATAAATGCAATTTTTGGGCTGTAGAATAAAAAACTCAAATTTTGGGCTAAAGAGGTCATTTTTAACCCTAATAGTTTTTGAATGGATCCTAACTAATTCCTTAGTTATGGGAATGTAGATCTCTTTGAACTCTACAATTTTAAAAAATAGGCCCAATCAGCTTCCCAAATCAAAATTTATTACCTCTAGAAGTTGGGCCTCCCACATTGGAAATGTAATGGCATCTATGATGCTTAAGAGAGTTGTAAGAGGGAGTTACATTTGTTGACCAACTTATGGCACATGTTATGACATGTCATAAGGCATCTTTCAATGGAGATAATGAAGCCAAAATAGAGTGCCCAATTTGGTTAGTGGGCTATGAAAATCTTATGGTAGGTCGAAGGAACATGCTATTTTGAACCTATGGACTCATCTTGGGAATTGGGCAGATTTTTAACTAGAGATTTGGGCACCACATTTTGGGTGGTTTTAGCTCATGGTTTGCTAATTACCATTTGATGGTTGCTTCTCTTATTTATTGGATGTTTGAGATGGATGTTTCATAGACAGTTTGATAGGTATTGTTATGCTACCAGAATTGTCTCTTGTTGGTGATACTCTTGTAATGGCTTAGACTCTACAAGTTTTTATTGTAACCATTGATTACTAAATAATATATTGAGTTTCTTTGGAGTGGGGTTTTTTCTCTCAAAAATATTTTCCCTACGTATATCACTGTGTTATTCTATATTATTTTTATGGTGTACTTTTACTTGTAATTGCAAAGATTTAATTTATTTGCACATACCTCCTCTCATATATTAGTTTAGGAAGTTTGTTCCACACCTTTACTTCCTTTCACTTTCCTAGGGTATATCATTGTGTTATGGTTTTATTATGTAGATTACTTTCTTACAAACTATTAGATCAATCTTTGTGTACACTTCTCTCATAGATTAGTTGATGAAGCATTTCCATTATCTTAGCTTCCTTTTATTGATTAGTCTAGACTAGTTAAAGGACTTATGTATTTATTACTTTACTTTTGAACACAAACTAGTAATTGTTTTGACTCAAGGACATTAAATTAAAGAATAAATTTTGATAGCCTTTATGAGAAGCAACCTAAGGATGCATAAATCACATACCCTTTATTAGACAAGCAAGCTTATGATTTAGTAAAATAAGTGAGAAATTCTAGACCCTACATTGCTTAAACAAGGTTCATGCTATTGTGTATGGGGTGTGGTCAAGTGGCTAAGGCCACTTGGTTATCATGATGGAGATCGAGGTTCAAACTTCCTTGAAGACACACTATCTATGAATTACTTGTATCTTGTTGTTGTACCCGGTTTGTAGCTATAGTCAAAAGCACTTACCCATGTTGAAATAAAAAACAAGGTTCATGCTATTGTCCCAAATCCTACTATAAAATTATTGTTGAATTTGACATATTTAGTATAATGTAGGTGAAAATAGATGGCCATATTATAGGAATTTGACTTTAAATTGAGTTGACTAAAATTTTTAGAGGTTAAAGTATAGCCCAATTGATTGCAGAGGTACTATTACCACTACCCAAAAGTGACATTTGATATTAATGTGCATATGTGCCTTTATGATGATAACATGGATTCCTAAGTGGATGAATGGTATCATGGTATGATGTTTTATTGACTAAGGATATTGTCCTAAAAATTCGACTACAATTAAAGGAGGACACTAAGTCTTAAAGAAACAAATTTTATGCTCAATGAAGGGACTCTCTACAAGAGAAATTACTAAGGGTTCTATATGAGATGATTTAAAAAGAGGTAGCCTAGATACTAATGTAGTAATTACAAAAAAGACTTTGGGAGGAATTGATAAAGAAATATAACACACAAAATCCTAATAGAAAATTATTAATATCCTACACTCTTTAAGGATGCTCATACATACATGAGGACTTTCCATACTTTTCTTGAATTGACATTGCAAGAGAGAGGCATGCTATAATTCCATTACAATTTGATATTGAACAACCTTTTGCACAATATGGCTAGATTTTGAGAGATGATTAACCCAAACTCCTCTAAAGGTTATAAATTTATCTTGAATGCTATGGATTATTGCACTAGGTGATCTAAGAACCATATTTTGTTGTTAATATATTGTCATTAATGTCAAAGGAATTCGTTGAGGTGTAAAGATGCAAAAGTTTCTAAGGTAGATAAGAGATAAGAAGAAACAATTTCTAAGTTATTGGCAAAATGGTCAGTCAACAAACTATTCAAAATGTGAACTAGTTTGCCAGTTTCAAAATTCTCTGATTCACCGACAGAAGAGAAAAGGTAAGTGTTTTCGATGATGTCTTGGAAAGATAGAAAAAGTTGAAGTCTTGGCAAAAGTTAAATTTTGTGAGTTATGAAGTTCGCTGGTTCACTAATTAGGTGATTCACTGACAAAGGCATGTAAGAAGGAAGCTTGAAGATCAAAGGATTTGTTATTGGCAAAACTTTTGTTTTGCGAACAAGTTCGCAAGTTTAGCATTTCACTGATTCTCTGACTAGGCGACATAGGGCTTAAGAGTAAGTTCATGGTTTGGTTCTTTTTCCAACCAAGGAGAAGTTGATGACAAAGTGTTAGAGGAAGAGTAAGTTTGTGTTTTTCTATTTTTGTTGATAAAGAGAAAAGTTGACAAAGACTTCATCGGGAGTTGTTTTGGTTCATGAAAAGCTTGTTTATCTGACAACGAAGTTTCTCGATAGGCAACTTTACCGATAAGGGAGAAGGCATTGAAGATGAGTCATAAAGAGATAAGTTCACAAAGGACATGATTCGTTGATAAAGAACAAGTTCTAAAGACGAAGGCTGAGTTTGAAGAAATGAATATTCATTGATAAAGAAGACAAAGGGTGAGTTTGTAAACAATGATATTGCCGATAAAGGGCTAAAGGCCAAAGTTCAAAAAAGATATATTTCGCTGATAAAGCATCTTAAGGCCAAGGTTAGTGAAATGTTAATTTCACTGATAAAGGAGTTTAAAGCCAAGGTTAGTGAAATAATAAAATCGCCGATAGAGAAAGAAGTTTGATGGATAAGATTTGTAAAGTATAAATGACTATTTTTGGTGTGTAAACTGGATGTTTAATTAACTAGTAAGGACTAACAGTGGATGCATGGCGATGACTTGTAAACAACACATAAAAGAAGATGTGTTACATGTGTTAAGATAAATATAGAACTATGATTGTAACAATGGATAAATAGTAGAAAAGCAAATTTGTTGCATGTGTAAAGCCACATGCAAAGTGGTTTTTCTGGTAGATGCAGATCTATTTTGCTATACATGCAAATGAGCGGGAGTATAGTAAACTGGAGTGTGGACATGCAACATGGTGTATATATATAAAAGCAATTGTAATAGAATGTGTATGAATGATGAACGTGAGAAAAATTCTATGCAGAGAGAGTTTGGGTGAGTAGAGTGAGAGGAGAAGACGGTGTATGAATTGAAAAGGTACATTTGAGGTTTGTGAAGAACCAAATGGCTACATGCTTGAATATGTAAAGATTCAGTGAGGTTGGTGCCTCTTGTGGACTGATTTGATGCTCAAATCAAGGGATTGTAGTCTCCTTAGAGTTGGTGCTCTCAAACATTGTAATCAATGGCTTCATTTGTGAGGCTGGATTAGGATGGTAGATCCTAGTAACATTTTCTCATCATGTTTTTTCCCATATTGGGTTTTCCATGTATATCTAGTGTTCCTATGTGCATGCTTTCTTGTTGTTAATGTTAATGCATTGAAAGTTAATTTGATCTACATTCTAGAGGATTGAATTTTTAAGTCTTATTGATCTACTGATTCACCCCCCCTCTTAGTAGATTGCTTGTGTTCTAACAATTGTAAGCCTACAAAGGTGACAAAATTCTTGGAAGAAAACATCTTATTGATATTTCACACTCACCTATCCTTGTTATGTGATAATGGCCTAGTATTAAAGTCCATTGAATTTTCAAAGTGTACCTATGATCAAAAAATAATTCTAATGTTTCTATCTAATTATAATCGTCAAGACAATGGAGTTGCAAAGTCCACACATAAAAACTTGATAGAAGTGATCAAGAAAACTAGAGATAAGATTCCCAAAACTTGGTAGACAATATCAAAGGATGCTCTATGGGAAGATGGGTTGAGGTGTAAGGAAGATCTAAAAAATGCTCATTGTCTATTAATTTATGGTCAAGATTAATTTTATATTAGAATCTACTACTCTTTTCGAGCTATTTTTATTACTCTTTGCTCTATAGTTGCTCATATTCAAGTTAAATTTGTACTTTTTTGCAATAAAAAATATATGGTCTAGAGCACATCTTTCATGCTACTCTAATGACATCTACATATAATTTTATCCAACAATACATGGGAAATTATGACCAAGTGAATAAAAAGTTACTCAACATAATGCGAATGGAAGAGATAAGGGAACATGCTTAAAAAATGTTTAGCGAGAATCAATAAGATGTGAAGAGGGGATTTGACATAAAGGCCACATCTAAATCCTTAAGGATTTATAATTTGGTTCTAATATGTGATAATTCTCAATAAAAAAAGGGTTAACATCCAAAACTAGATCCATTGTTGGGATTGTACCAAATCTCTAAGATTTTAGAAGAGAACATTACTAGTACACAACCTTTGTATATTGGTAAAAAAGTCATGTCTACCTATGAGTGGCCATGATTTCAAAAAACATTTCTAATCTATCAAGATCTCAAATAAAGAGTTAATTTTATTTTCCTTGTTTTATTTTAATGACAAATTTGGTTTGTTTCTATGTTGTATATTGTTTTGTATTATGTTTAGTTAGTATTTTTTTACTAGTCGTTACTTGCTTTCAATCAATTATGGTTTAAATTAATCTTCTAATTTGACTTATTAGAACAATATTGGGTGAAAATTAATTGACAAATAAAAATTTTAATTGAAAAATAGTCTTGTTATTTAGCATGTTCACTATCCTCTTTACTTTGGAAGCATGAATTTATTTTTTAGATTTAGGCAAACAAAATTCTTTATTTTTAATGCTAGTATCTTTTGAGTCATATGAATTAAGAATTACAATGAATATGGGGTTTGTTACCACTATTTCAAACACATTAAAAATGCTTAAAGAATGAGAAGTTATACTATAGGTTCCAACTAACCAAGAAATTGTTCAAAAGTTATAAAAATCTCTTCTCGCTTATTTATGGTTCTAAATTGTATTCAATCCTAATTTCTGAAAAATATTTTGAAAAAGTATAAACATGAAAAAAAGGTGTTTAATGTAATCTTTACCAAAGCTATGAATGCCTTGTGGCAGTAGATAAATGTAGAGATAAAACAAAAGTATCTTCATCAAAGTTGTAGATTCCCAACTAGAAGTGGAGCAATGTACCTAGAGTAAGGAATATTGGGTCTATTAGATTATTCATTATAATTAATGCAAACCAATATTGGATTCATAGCTATATCTAACTTAGTAATTTAGAAATTTTGTTTGATATTAGGACTCTTAAAAGTGTGGAAAATTCGTTCACATAGATGCACATATGTTCACTATATCCATTTGAAGCAAATATATTAGTATCAATAATTGAGACAAAATTTATTTACTAAATTTTAATTTAAGGTTTAAGTAGATTTCAAGTTCAACCAATTAAAAAGATATTTTATTAGAGAAGTTTATGTTTTATTTTATTACGCCAAAGGTGTTCCCTCAAAGAGATGGATCACCTGAGTTTGCCCATGAATGATCTCCCTAGTGCCAGAGGCATGCGAGATGATTATAGCAAATCCAATCATTTGTTTTTTAGTGGTTTTCCTTTTTGTTCGTTGTTTTCACTTCTCTAACAATATTTTCCGTTCACTTGTATTTTTGGTTACCGGTCTGGCGTGCTTTGGTTTCGCAACTGCACATTTGTTTAACCATACAAACTTATATAACAACATGATTATTTGTTGTTCTAATTTATTTTGTATTATTTTTCTTTCAAGCTCCAGGCTTAGCCTTTTCACCTTTTGTTGGCAAAGAACATAGGAGTATATAACATGATGACTATTTATTCTTTTAATTTATTTTGTATTATTTTTTTGGGTAGTTGTTTGGAATATATTTCACACTTCCTAATATTCTTGCCCTGTGGACATTAAAATTTGGTGCAGTCATGGATGGAGGGTCCTAAGAAGGACCTATCCAAACCATGCAGCTAGAGTAAACATAATGGAAATGACACAAATATAGAATGCGATGGAATATTCAAAGGCTCAAAATACCAATTAATTACAATGCATATATGCCGGCAACATGCGGGCTATAATCAAAGGGCTCACAGGCCTACTTTCCAGGTTACACCAGATATGCAAGATATGGCATTGAAGTGCCTTCTAGAAAGAATCTATCTTTTAAAACTACATAAATGGAGAACTGACTTCCTAATGCATCTAAGAGATGTATATATATCATCTTCAAGCTCATAGAATCCTTCACGTCAGCCACAAGAGGTTACAAACTCCAATGAATGATGAAACATGTAGAAACATGTAAGTCGGCCTACAACACATGGTATTGCTCTGTAAATGAATGAAAATTGGTGTGGACCTCAAGGAAGGTTTATTTGGTCCTCATTTGCCTTGTGATATGTTTCATTTGGCTTCACAAATCATGGAAATGCTCCGCAAACCTTCTGTTCTCAACTAACTACATGAATACTCTGCTCTATGAAAGCTAATGAACTTCTGATAGCGATAATTTTCTAAAGATGAATCCAAATCTCCTAAAATCTTAGTATGATATAACTAACATGGTATAGAAGCTAAATCCTGCTTTGTGAGCTCTGTTACGAAGATGTGGTAAAATACGGTAGAAAATGCTGAACTGTAAATAATTGAACTGCAACTGAAATGAAAGAAAAGAAAAAAATGAAAATATTTTTTGGTTGATGCAAGATTTCTCTGCAACTTGGGATGCTCCTGCATTAGACACCCAAGGTTGTTGAAAAAGTGAGTCCCTCACTTTTCTAGGGCTAGAGGAAAACCAAGGCAATCTACCTCAACCTGAGAAATCCATGATGAATCTTCTTCCGGTCTTCCTTTCGACTTAACCAAATACTCTTTGTATTGCTTGCCTTGGGTACTATGTTGAATTCTTCTATCCAAGATATTCTCTATCTACTCTGGTTGTTGTTGTGGTAATTTATTCTTCAATCCATCTTCAATGCTGTCACTTGATTCCCCCTCATGATACTAGTATAGATCTGCAATGTTGAATATAGGTGATATACCAAATGTCTCCGGTAGCTCCACTTCATATGCATTCCTTGAATCAAACTTCTTCATCTTCACCTTGTTGTATGTTCCCACTAGAAATATCTCCTTTCTTAGATGTACCATTGCTTCCTCTCCAACCAAAAATTCTTTATGTCTCCTCTTCTCATTTGCTTTCTCCTTATACTTACTATTCATCTCCTCCAAATGCTTCCTGACCTGATTATGTAATGTCTCCATGTATCCTACAAATTCTTTTGCCTCTGCACTCCTTTTGTTCTCCATACTCATTTCTCTCAGCTCTGCTACTCCTCTAGGTTGTACTCCTATCACAATCTCAAATGGTGTCTTCCCTGTACTTCTATTCATTGAATTATTGTATGTAAAATCTTCTTGCGGTAGAATTAGATCCCAATTTCCTGCCTTGTCTCCTAATAAACATCTCAACAAGTTACCCAAACTCCTATTTACCACTTTAGTTTGTCCATCTGTCTGTGGGTGAAATGCTGAACTAAACTTTAGGTTTGTCTTCATCTTCTTCCACAATGTCCTCCAAAAATATCCAATGAATCTTGTATCCCTATCTGAAACTATACTCTTAGGTAATCCATGCAATCTCACAATCTCCTTGAAAAATAGGTTAGCAACATGCACTACATTTGTCTTCTTACAAGGAATGAAATGTGCCAAATTTGAAAATTTGTCCACTACTACAAATATAGAATCATATCCCCTCTATGTTCTTAGAAAACCTAATATGAAATCCATGTTTATATATTCCCAAGGTCTATCTGGTATTGTCAAAGATTTTAACAATCTAGTATTATGACTACTCCCTTTTACAACTTGAAAAACTCTACAACTCTAAACAAACTTCCTTACATCCTTATATATTTGAGGCCAAAAATAATGTTCACTTACCAAAGCTACTATCTTGTCAATCCCAAAATTGTTGGGAATTAAGGTGTCTCAACCTTTGCAATTTCCTAGCATTGATATTTTAAATGTGTATTTATTTATTGCCTAATTTGTACTTACTTGCACATCTTATTTTGTCATTTAGTATTAGGTGGCATTGTGACATGTCATCCTAGTTGTAATGTGACAAGGATGGTCAAGTCAAACACATGTGGATTTGGGCCTCCCATTTGAGGTGACACTAATATGCCATGTGTCATCATCTTGTAGTATGATAGATGTGTTATTGTGTATGACAGAATTTATGATGCGTAAGAGCCAAGTATAGAGATTCTCGGGACAAGTGAAGACAAGTGTCAGTGAGTATCTTTGCATGAGAGAAAGGCATCTTTGGGTGCCCAAGTTTGGCTATGACATGTTGTAAGAGGAATTTACTATATTTAGTCTTGTATGACGGATTCTCTTACAACATTTAAGGTTGTCATGTTGGGAAAATCTATGACAGCTGTAAGATGCGTAAGAGCATCTGTCATAGTCTATTTTTAGCATGGAGTGCTCTATCCTTGGGAAGTCAAATCTGCCAACAGATGTAAGAGAGATATTTTCAGCTTGGACAAGTGTCCTTTGATGTGGGAAAATGGCCATGTGGCCAAGATGGACGCCTATCTCTAGAGGCTTCTCAATGTTGCCTTGTAATCTCTATATATTGCATAGTTTGGAGTTGTAGTTGTATAGTTTTTGTACAGGTACTGTTATGCTTCCGAAATCACTCTAGAAATGACATTTGAAGACTCTTGGAAGAACTTTCATTGCAATTGTATTGTAAACACACCTTTTTTTTATAATACATTGTGCAGGTTTTAGAGTGTGGGGTTTTTTACCTGAAAAGGTTTTCCCCACGGTATATCTTGTGTCACTTTCTTTATGTGTTGTGTCGCTACTGAAATCTTTATGCTATATGTTTAACATTGCTGCAATTATAAGGATTAAAACAAATTTGCATACTATTCCCGTCATTAGATTGGTGTAGGAAGTGTGTTCCGTGTACCTTGCTTCCTTTCAAAAATGTCCCGCCAATCCACCACTATGTTTCTCCTCGATCAAATTATCTCTCATTGAACTCTTAGGTATACACAATTGATTTCCTTTGAACAACATATCCTCTTGAATCAAATATTCCAACCACTTACTTCTATTTGTCACAACAGGTTCCTTACATGCTTTCCATGCTTCTACAAAATCAAGATCCTCTTCATACATATGCTTAAGTTCTTCAAAACCTAATACTTCTATCCTCATCTCTATCAACAAATTCCTTCTACTCAATGCATCTATAACTTTGTTTGACTTTCCACTCCTATGCTTCAATACAAAGGTGTAACTTTGCATGAACTCTACCCATCTCGTATGTCTCTGATTCAACTTTCCTTGACCATTCAAATACTGCAAAGCTTGATGATCAATGTACAACATAAATTCCTTAGGCAATAGGTAATGTCTCCACTTTTTCAAAGCTTGAATAATGCCATAGAACTCCTAATCATAAACTAAATATATTCTCCTTGCATCATTTAACTTCTCACTTAAATATGCTACTGGTCTCCCTTCTTGACTTAACACTGCTCCTGTTGCATTCCCACTGGCATCACAATCAACTTGAAATACTTTGTCAAAATCTGGTAATGCTAACACTGATTGTTATGTGACCTTCTGCTTCAACACTTCAAAACTCTTATTTTCTCCTGATGTCCACTTAAAATCTTTTATGTCACCTCTCATTGTCTTTGTCATTGGTGTGCATATTGTACTAAATTTTTTGATGAACTTCTGGTAGAAACTTGCTAATCCATGAAATGATCTTACCTCTCCAATGTTCATAGGTGTTGGCCATTCAATAATTGCTCTAACTCTCTCAGTGTCCATCTTCAATCCTTTCACAGAAATCACAAATCCAAAATATACCAATTCTTCCTTCATGAAACTACATTTCTTGATGTTTATCAACAACTTCTCTTCTCTCAACCTATGCAATACTTGTCTAATATGCCACAAATGTTCTTCCTTTGTCTTACTGAATATCAGAATATCATCCAAGTATACAATAACAAACTTTCCCATGAATTTCTTCAAAACCTCATTTATCAGCCTCATGAAAGTACTCGGTGCATTAGTTAATCTAAAGGGCATCACTAACCACTCATACAATCCCTCATTTTTCTTAAACACAGTCTTCCACTCATCTCCTTCTCTGATCCTGATTTGATGGTATCCAATCTTCAAGTCTATCTTTGTGAAATATTTTTCTCCACTCAAACAATCCATGATGTCATCCATCCTTGGAAATGGAAATCTATACTTAACAGTGATCTTGTTGATTGATCTAGAGTTTGTACACATCCTCCATTCTCCATCTTTCTTCGGTGCTAGTACTGCAGGTACCACACATGGGCTTAAACTTTCTTTGATTAATCCTTTCCTCAACATCTCATGTATTTGTCTATTTAGCTCTGCATTCTATGCTATGTAATCTGGTGTGCTACTTTGTTAGGCAAACTTGCTCTTGGTATAAGGTCCATATGATGATTAATACTCCAGATTGGTGGTAATCCTTCAGGCACATTATCTGATATGATATCTTAGTACTTTGTCAATAATTCAGTTATTTCTTCTGGTGGTGGTTATTCTTCTTTTGTTGGGGTGTTTTCTACACTTAGGGTTCTGCACTTCTTTGGAATCAAAGAAAAACACATATTCTTATGTCTCGATCCATCCAAAAATTTCCTTCCATCTACTAAAAAGATTCTAGCATTCCCACATACTCCACTCTTAGGTTCATCTTCCAAAGGTATCAAGATATGTTTCTTCCCATTTGATGTTATAGTATAACTATTCTTCCTTCCATCATGTATTGCCTTTCTATCATACTGCCATGGTCTCCCCAATAATATATGACATACATCCATCGGCATAATATCACACAATACCTCATCAACATAAGATCCTATATGAAATTTCACCAAACATTGTTCACTCATCAGTACCTTGTGATCATCTTGAATCCATGCTATCTTGTAGGGCTTAGGGTGTTTCAATCTCTCCAAGTTCAGCTTCATCACCATCTCCTCTGAAACCAAATTATCAATACTACCACTATCAATGATAACTTTACAACATTTACCTCATGATTTACATCTTGTCTGGAACAAACTTTTCCTTTATAGTGGTTCCTCAATTGTCTCTTCTTAAAATAATGCTCTCCTCATGACCAGTGATTCTCCTTTCTCTAGCTTTCCCACTAAACTAGGTGATCCAACAGATTCTCCCTCTGCATAAGCTGCTCTTGTGTTGTTCTCTATCCTCTTGCTTGTACTTCCTAGATGACATTCAAATGCTATATGTCCTTCACCTCCACACTTAAAACAAGTTCCTCTAAATGATCTTTATCAAATCCTTTTCATCTCTCTGGTATCCTTCATTGCGGTAAGAATTATGATTCCCTCTGCTGTTGCAGTAGAAATTTTTGTCATCTCTCTGGTATGAATTGTTATCTCTGTCTTCCTTCTAGTGTGGGATACTCTCTTTATTTTTTTCCACATAAGGTATTTCTCCTCTAGAATGTGTTCTACATCTTTGAAATTTACCTCCTCTACCTCTTTACATTTGCTCATGCCTTTTATTCAACTTGTCTTCAACTTTCAATACAAATTGATATGCTTCTTCTATCCTTACCAAACTTAGTTCTTCTTGAATGTTCACCCTCAATCCATTTATGTATCTTGCCACTTTCTCCTTGCTTGCTTCACTATGTCTAGTCCTTATAATCATCTTATGAAATTCCTCGGTGTACTCCTTCACAGATTTCTCCTTTTGTCTTAGGTTTTGCAATCTCTTCTACAATTCCTACTCATAGTTAGCAGGTATGAACTGGTTCTTCAACTTTGTCACCATCCTATCCCATTTTATGATCTTCTCTTTTCCTCTCCTATTTCTATCAAATTGAACTTCCTTCCACCAAATAGAAGCATGTCCTTTCAACTTAGTCTTTGCAAATCTGACTCTCTCTGGATCTTTAATTTCCTCACATTCAAAGTATTCCTCCAAGTCATTTATCCAATCAATCAATTCTTTAGGATTTATATTTCTGGTATAGTTTGATACTTCCATTCTAGGTCTCTTACCCATATTAGAAATAGCCTTCAACACCTTTACCTGATCTGATTCTTCTTCTTCTAGGGCTTCTTCATTTTGGTTAGCAACTTGAAATTTATCATCATCACTTTCATCTTCATGCCTAAGTTCTCTTCTTCTATCTTCTTCTACAACATCCAATCTAACTTTCATTGTCCTCATCATCTTTATCATTTCTTCCATTCTTCTAGCAACATTGGCCATAGTAGGCATCCTCCTTGGTGACATCTCTTCCTAGGATCTGGTGCAACTGCCCCAATTCGACGATCTGACTACAAGGTAGCAACCGCCTCACAATCGGTGTTCTGTTGATAAACACAAGTAGACTGCCTCAGGTTAGCACTCTGTTCACCAAAAGATCTTTCAGAATGCCTTCACTTCCCAAAGGATCAAAAACTTCACTCTGATATCACTTGGTGCAGTCATGGATGGAGGGTCCTAAGAAGGGACTGTCCAAACCATGCAGCTAGAGTAACACAATAGAAACAACAAAAATATATAATGCAATGGAAGATTCAAAGGCTCAATATACCAATTAATCACAATGCTTATATGTTGGCAACATGCGGGCTACAATCAAAGGGCTCACAGGCCTGCTTTCCAGGTTACAATAGATATGCAAGATATGGCATTAGAGTGCCTTCCAAAAAGAAACTATCTTCTAAAATACTTAAATGAAGAACTGACTTCCTAATGCATCTAAGAGATGTATATATATAATCTTCAAGCTCATAGAAGCCTCCGCGTCGACCACAAGAGGTTACAAACTCCAATGAATGATCAAACATGTAGAAACATGTAGGTCGGCCTACAACACATGGTATTGCTTCGCAAATGAGTGAAAATTGGTGCGGACCTCAAGGAAGGTCTATCTAGTCCTCATTTGCCTTGTGATATGTTTCGTTCGGTTCCGTAAGTCATGAAAATGCTCTGCAAACATTCTATTCTCAACTGATTGCACAAATGCTCTACTCTATGAAAGCTGATGAACTTCTGATAGAGATAAATTTTTGTAGATGAATCTATTAGGACTGGTAAAATTCACCTAGATTATACCCATTTTATTAGACCCTAATTCCAAAAATCCATAAAAAGAGTCTAAGTCCTCTAGTCATTCATTTCCTAAAATCTAAAAAATCTTGTATAGCTCCTTCATCTGGCCATTTCCTATCATATATGCATTGTACCTTTATATTTTTACCAGTACCGCATCCCTACAGAGATAAGATATATTGATGCAGGAGCATCCAGTGGTGTAAGGGTAATCTTGCATCACCCAAAAAAAAGATGTGTTTCAAAATTGTTGATGTTCTTTCCATTTCTTTTCAAAATTTGTGGTTTTGGTTCCATAGTCGCTTGAATAATGATGTAGAACTTTCAGTTTTTCCAAATTGCTAAAAATAGCAACCTGCTATTTTTAGAAAGTTTGCATTTGGGCACAGATTGAGGTGAAAATTTACAGGAAGTTACATAACAGAAATATAAGACCTTTGGCGAAAGAATCATGCAAAGATCATTTGTGAGCTGAAAGATATTAAAGTTTTTGTTTCTCGAAAAAAGCCTGAAAATTATTCAAACTCAGGTTTGAGGCACTAAACGGCCCCATACGGCCCCAAAAATGGATGGAATCGGCAGAGAAAGTTCTTAGCGCATAGAGCACTCTACGATTTTTTTGACACATAAAATGGTTCGTCAATCAGACACCCAGATCAAAAGTTATGGCTCTCAGAAGTTGACCTATTTTTGGAGGGAAATGCAAATTTTAAAATTAGGTTGTTAGCCGCCAAAAAGGCTATTAATAACCATTTTTGGGAACCCTGGGGGTAGTATAGTTAAGGGGGCAAGTGTGGAGTCAAGAAGAGGTGGGAAAATAGAAACCCTAGCTGATTTGGGGTTACATAAGGTAGATGATTCTAGAGTCTTGGGATAGGTAGTTGTAATGTGTTGCAGCCTATGGAAGGTTGATTCCTCTGATTGTAATTAAGCTTCTATAATGTAATGAGTTGCCCAGATCAATAAAGAAATATTCTATTTTCTATGTTCCATTTCTGTTGTTGTGTGTTTTATGATTTACCCCCTTCATCAAGTTCTATTTTCTATGTGCAATTTCTATTGTTGTGTGTTTTATGATTTACCCCCTTCATCAAGTGGTATCAGAGAAAGGATTCCTGAGTGTGTAGACAGATCACCGACCATGAGGTAGTTTGCACCAGGACTTGAGGTTGTGGGTTTTCTGCAAAGACCAAGATGCCTCCACGAAGAAATCATGTTGGGAGGAATGCTTTGACAGAAGAGGGTTTTAGAGCCCTGCAAAGGCAAATCGATGCATTGCAAGAGGAGCTGCGAAGAGGGCTTGATCCGAGAACAAGAGAAGAAAGTGAGGATGAAGCTAAAGAAGAGCTATCCGAGGAAGAAAAAGAAGCTGCAGGAGATCCTACAAAAGTTAGGTTGTTGAGGACCATTTCAAAGATTGGAAATTGGCCCAGGATCAAAGTTTCTACATATTCTGGAGATTTGAATCCAGAACAACTTATTGATTGGATCAATGACATGGAAGAATATTTTGAGTATGAAGATGTGGATGACCCACATTGGGTCAAGTTTGCAAAAATGAAGTTGAAGGGCCACACCAGTATTTGGTGGAAGGAGGTCCAATTAGAGAGGAATAGAAGAGGAAAAAGAAAGATCACTAGATGGGATCAGATGGTGGAGAAACTAAAGTAGTTCATTCCTACGGACTATGAGATGGAGTTGCTGAAGAAGCTGCAAGGACTGAAGCAAGGTAACAAGTCTGTTAAGGAGTATACAGAAGAGTTTTATAAGATTACTATTAGGACAAGCCATGCAGAGGCCAACAAGGAGAAGGTAGCCCGTTACATTAATGGGTTGAGGCCAAGTATTCAAGAGGAGTTGAGCCTGGTTAGAATGACCACTATAGAAGATGCATACCAGTTTTCCTTGAAGGTGGAAGAGAAGCTGAATAAAAGATTCGACAACAAGCAAAGGGGAAGAGGTCAAGGCGGAAGGACTGGTGGAAGAACCTATGGAAGCCGTAATGAAGATCAAAAGAAAAGTGAAGAAGTTGGCACCAGTTGGAATCAAAGAGGAGATAATGCCTACCGCCCTCGTGACCAAAACAATGGTGAGCAAAGAGGAAGAGGAAGAGGCTGACTTGGGCAAGGACCCGGAAGAGGAGGTTTTAGAGGAACCTGTTTCCAATGTGGAGAAGAAGGGCATCGATCATACAAGTGTCTGCAACATCAAGGAAGGACAAATAAAAGACCTAAAGGTAATTCATGAGTTGTACATGTAGATGAAGATGCACAGTTTGAGCATTCTGAAGATGCTGAAAGGGGAGAAACCCTAGTTGTCAGAAGAACTTTGTTGAATGAGGAGAAAGAACCCAATCAGAGGAAGAGTTTATTCCACACAAGGTGCAAATGTGAAGGTAAGTGTCGTGATATTATTATTGACAGTGGAAGTACTGACAATCTTGTTTTAGAAGAGATGGTTGACAAGTTGAAGTTAACAAGAAGAAAGCATCCACATCCATATCGGATTGCATGGTTGTAGAAGGACCATAGAGCTTTGGTCAATGAATAGTGTTTAGTGAAGTTCAAGATTGGGGATTACCATGATGAGGTGTTGTGTGATAGCATACCGATGGATGCATGTCATATGCTATTAGGGAGGCCGTGGCATTATGATAGGAGCGCTGTCCATGATGGCCGTGCAAACACATATTCCCTAACAAAGGATGGAGTTCATCATAAATTGAAGCCCTTGAAGGAGGTGGAAGAAAAGGTATGCAGTACTGCTAGAATTTGCTTGGTAGATGGTAGAAATTTTTTGGAAGGTATGAAGCATGAGCGTCATTGCTTTGCATTGATTCCTAAGATCAGTCAAGAGAAATGTGAAGATGTACCAACATAAGTTTTAGATATGTTGGAAGAATTTTAGGACATTATCTCTGATAATGTACCAGAAGGTTTACCACCTGTGGGGAAGATAAGTCATCAAATGGATTTGATACTAGGAGCCAGTTTTCCAAATAAGGCAGCTCACAGAATGACTCCAACAGAGAATGAAGAGTTGAACAGACAAGTTCATGAGTTGTTAAGGAAGGGACTGATAAGGGAGAGCCTGAGTCCATGTGCGGTACCTGCAGTACTAGCATCGAAGAAAGATGGAGAGTGGAGAATGTCTACAGATTCTTAGGCCATCAATAAGATCACGATCAAGTATAGATTTCCATTGCCAAGAATGGATGACATAATGGACTGTTTGAGTGGAGCCAAGTACTTCACGAAGATTGACCTGAAGAGTGGGTATCACCAGATCCTTATTAGAGAAGGAGACGAGTGGAAGACAGCCTTCAAGAGCAAGGAATGTTTGTATGAGTGGTTAGTCATGCCATTTGGGCTAACCAATGCGTCGAGCACATTCATGCAGCTCATGAACAAGGTACTAAAAGAATTTTTGGGAAGTTTTGTTATTGTTTATCTGGATGATATTTTGATTTTTAGTAAAACTTGGGATGAGCATCTGATGCATATCAGAAGAGTTTTAGAGAAGCTGAGGGAGGACAAGTTACTAATTAATCTAAAGAAATGTAGCTTTGCAAAGAAGGAGTTGGTATACTTGGGATTTGTTGTCTCAGAGGAAGGTATTAAGATGGACCCAAAAAAAGTAAGGGCTATCATTGAATGGCCTACACCAAGGAGTGCCACAGAGGTATGATCTTTTCATGGCTTGGCAAGTTTTTACAGAAAGTTTATCAGAAATTTTAGTAGCATTTGTGCACCCCTAACTGAGACCATGAGAGGGGATAGAAAAGAGTTTAGATGGACTAAAGAAGCAGACAAGAGCTTTGATACATTGAAGCAGAAAGTCATAGAACAACATGTTTTGGCACTTCCAGATTTCAATAAGGTATTTTAGGTAGATTATGATACTAGTGGTAGTGGTATAGGAGCTGTTTTGAGCCAATAAGGTAAGCCCATTGCCTATTTTAGTGAGAAGCTTAATGATGCCAAGAAAAAGTATTCTGTTTACGATCAGGAGTTTTATGCAATAGTTCAGGCTTTGAAGAAATGGAGACATTATTTGTTGCCAAAGGAGTTTGTTTTATATACTGATCATCAGGCTTTGCAGTATCTTAATAGTCAAGGAAAGTTAAATCAAAGGCACTTAAAATGGGTTGAGTTTTTGTAGAGTTATATCTTTGTTTTGAAGCAAAGGAGTGGGAAGTCCAACAGAGTTGCAGATGCCTTGAGCAGAAGGTAAAATTTGTTGACAGAAATGAAGATAGAGGTTGTTGGGTTTTATGAGCTCAAAGGTTTGTATTCTAAAGATCTAGATTTTGCAAAGGCTTGGAAAGCTTGTCTGGAACCTGTTACTTTGGATAGGGCAAAATGGTTGGATTTCATAATCCAAGATGGCATGTTGTTTAAAGGAATCTAGTTGTGCATTCTAAGGAGTTCCATGAGAGAGAACCTAATTAAGGAGAAGCATAGTGGAGGATTGGTCGGACACTTTGGCCGCAACATGGATGGCCCAAACAATAAGAATGGGTGGAGGCTAGCAGTAAATGATAAGTTTAAACATAACAGTCACCGCGGCCCCACAACAACGAAGTCTAAACATTTTAAAGATTTGTGGGTCAACAGTAAAGATATAAGGCCTCCCGCCATCCCGCGACAAGGATATCTCAACATTTACTAGTAGCATGGGATAGTGGTATACAACAAACATGATATTTCAAGGTCACCGTGTGCCCGTCAGGGGATTGTTAGAGGCTAAATATAGCCTACGGTGTTGCGGTAAGCCTTGAAACTTGAAGTACACACCCCACCATCCCGTAGAGACCTTCATTTATTGTGGCGGGATAGTGATATCAATGACATTGACTGCAAATACAAACATATCTTGTTAATATGCCTCAGCTAACCAATCTGTTTAGACCAATGGTACACATTCAAAGTCATATGAATGCAAAGATTTCTCTGTCTCTCATCACGAAGATGATTAATGGTGAGGTGACCAGTGCAGGGACTAATAAAATCTAAGTTTTCACTTCATTTTTTATTCAAACATGTTCAAAGTGCTTGAGACAAGGGATTTGAAGTCTGGTGTGTGCTCTATGACTTTTCTTGACCAAGTAAGTGCACTCTATTCATTTCTTTGTCAAAGTTGGCATAGTGTATACAATTTTTCTTTCAAGTAGCTCAGTAAATCAAATAATCACAAAACCCTAGTTTAGGAGACTAGGATACAATGCCACCTAAAAAGACTGAATCAGTGGGTAAGAAAGGGGAGCCTTCATCTCCAAAAGAGAAGAAAAGACCTCTCTAACAATCTCTTTTAGACATTCTACCAAATTTTGTTGACAAGGGATACAAAAAGATGTTCAAGGATGAGGCACATGGTTGCCCTGATGCCCTAATTCCTATCTGAGGATGGAATTTGTTCTGGTATTTTTGTGACAAGAAGGATGCACAGGGCCCTATTGCTAATCCATGGATACTTGATCTTGCCAAGCCGGTAGTGCCAAATGTTTTTGTGGATATTGAACTCATCAGAGTGTCAACACAACATTACCATGCATCTATAACGATAGTGAGGGCACCAGATGGGTCACCCTTGGTGACAATGACTAGAACTGCAATCTGCTTCATGTTGAACAAACATGCTCTTGCAAAATTGGATGTGCAGAAGAGTGAAGAGGACTACACCAAACTCACGAAAATAAACAGGAGTAATGAACTCCCTATGTACATGTTCCAACTACTTCTGTTGAGCCATTTTCAGTGGATGATTTCACTGTATATTTCAAGAAAACATATTTTGCTCTTTGCCAGGTATTGGGAATGGATTCCCAGGATAGAATGTTAATTGGCTTGATGATGATGACAATGAGAATACAAAACCCACAGGTTAACATTGAATATGATTTTGCTTCTTTCATTGAAAAGGGATTGCATGATGGATTTCACCAAGTGAGAGAAAATAGGGCACCCATCACATTTAGATATTATTCTCTATTGTGTCATTTGATCTTGTACCAGAATAGGAGAAGTTGGACTGGGAGGATGGACCTTAGTATGATTGATCAAAGAGGCTAGAGATTGCCTATGCAATGTTGGTGTTACACTTGGGACAGCAACTGCAAGAACTGTAACTATGGTATTTCATGATTACTTTATTTTTAGGATCATGGCTACTCTTGGGTATCTTTCACCAAGATTGTCTAAATAAATCAGAGAAGTATTGAGGCCTCTTCCATTGAAGCCTAAGCAGGGTCATATGCACAACTTTGTTGACTGGTTCATTTTTCCAAATCGCACTGTGATAAGAGTTTATGGATGCAAACAATTACCCCATGCTCTTCCCAAATTTGTACCCTCTCTTTTGACCTTTTTGGAATTTATGTGGCAAATGCTCTGGATGGAGAGGGATGTGATGAAGAAACAGAAGAAAGGAACTTTTTTGCCAAATTTGATTGTGTTTGAAGTGTTGTCTATTGGTTCTAACACCTTGGAGGAGCTACAATTTTATCTGAAGACCAAGTATTCATTGAAATCAAAAATAGAGAGGGTCTGTGACCTTGAGGGTCACATGAATTTTTTCAGACAAGTCATTCTTACTAAAGCTAGGATATCCCATTAGGTCAACTATGATGAAGATGTGATAAAAAATTGCCTCACTCCTGGGGAAGTATATGACAAAAAGAGAAAGTGGGAGATTTTGATGAGGATAGAGGATGATAAAAAGAAAAAAAGACCCTGGTTTCCTGGGATTCTTTGTTGAAGAAATTGATCCTTTGAAAAGGATTAGTTTGATAATTGATAATTTTGAAAGATTGTATGGCAAAGCAGAGTATCAGCCTACAAGGGATGCTAAGCTTCCTATGAAAAGATCAGGTGAAATTGTGATTTTTGAGCCACCCCCTGATGCAATGTCAGTGCAAGAGCCTCCATCCCCTGAGAAACCAATATCTAAGAAGTAGAAAATTGATAATGCACCTCCTCTAGTGCCCTATGAAGTGATAGAGGGAGTAGATGATACAGATGAAGTGGCCAGTATCTTAAGATATATGGGTGAAGATGTAGAAGTTGACCAACCCCTTGTTGGCAAAGAGATGTAAGCTCAGAAACCTAAGGCCAAAATGGATACACGGGCACAAGGTGAGCCTGAAATGCATGAAGATGAAAGGATTCTAGCTTCTATGAGATTCATGGATGATGATGATGAATTCATCAATACTACAGAGTTCAAATATTTTTGGATGAAAATAAAAATGAAAGAAATTAAAGAAAAAGTTCAAATCAATAAGACTAGAATTGATGAATCACAACATGACCAAATTGTGGCCCAAACGTTTAAGGAGATCAAGATTGATGAAATAAATGTCAGCCCACAAGAGGATAGACAAATGGTTTTGAAAATCAATATGTTGATCATTCCTAGGATGGAGCTGAAAAAGATGTTCTTACTAGATCAAGTGAGGAGTTAAGATGATCTAATGATGATTTCTGAGTTTGACTTTGAAGATGGTGTAAGTGGTGTAGGGTATAATCCAAAAATTGAGACCTTGGCACTTTAGGCCACTCAAAAAAATATAAATAAGCCAAGATTGTTGGATGTGGTCCAAGAGATGAGAGGAACTACAATGGTGAAAACTTTGAAGGACACATTAGCCCTGGAAGCAGCCACGTTGACAATGCACTCAACCATGTTCACACAGGCTGTTGTGAAGAATATGGTACTCAAATTGAGTGAATATGAGAAAAATTAGATAGAAATGAATGATGAGGTAAACAAATTGTATTTAGAAAATGTGAAGCTAAAGAAACAACTTAAAGGAATTGATTTTTCTTAGAGCTAGGCAATTGTGAAAAGGAGATTGAAAAATTGAAGGAGATGAATGAAGCTGCTAAGAAAGAAACAAGATCCAAGATTTTTCATGTAATTGAAAGGATTCTTGAATACATGGTCAAATTGATATTGGATAAGATTAAAGAGGTGCATAATTGTTATGGTGCTTTGTCTCAAGCACTTGATCAAATGAATGCCCATGTTCCTATTTTGGATCCTTTGCTCAAGAAATGGTAGCCAACCCATCACACTCTCATCACACTATGTAAAGTTTTGCAGAGAAATTCAGATGCTCCTGCTGCCTTGAAGCCAACTAAGAGAATGGTCAAGATGATCATTGAGGAGTTCCAATATGCATCTAGAGAGAGCTAGAAGATGAAAGCAAAGATGGAATCATTTGGCACCTTCAAACATCAGTTCATCCTAGGCATTCTTGAAGAAGATAAACAACTCAAAAGATTTGAGAAATGGAAACAGGAGTGTGATGAGATAGTTTCTCATATTGTTGAACATTTGTAGAAGGATGAGGAGTTGAGTGTTCATGATTTCAATGTTATTCTTGACAAAATAATTGCACTAGATGCAGGGTATACAAAGTTCATCATAGATGTCAAGGGGCTACTCAATAAAAGGTGGAAATATCATCTGGTGAACATGCTTCAGATTCAAGAAAACAAGTGGCCAAGAGACTACACGATCTACCAATGGGAGAAAGAATACTTGTCTCAAGAGGATTGAACAGGTCAAGTGTGTAGTGGAGCTGTTTGAGTATCATACTGGAGTTATCGATAATCAAGTCATCATTAGTGAACTATGGACATCTCCTTTGTTCTTTTTCTTATTTCTATGCTTTATTTCATCAAATGTATTTGAATATTGGGCAGTCTTATTATGACTCGAAAAAAGTGAATATTGTAATATGCCATATCAAAGGGTGGGAATTTGACCAGTCATTTTTGAATGTGAATGGTCTGAAGCTTGTTACTTCCTTCATGTCTATGAGAAGGAAACCAAGACTAGTGGAAAAGCTCTCTAGGAATTGGATTTTGGAAAGAGACATTGTAAAGGCCCATTTTCTGAAGCATATCAATGAAAAGACTACATTTCTCTGGTGCCTGAATTCTGGTTCTCAATTATTTGTTGAATGTTATTAATAGAGTTTTATCTGGTTGTCTCCATTTCATTTTTTCCTTATTATTTAAATTAGCATATCAAGCATATGTCTAGTTTATCAAAACGTAATTCATGTTTTGTGTGATTTGTCTAATAGGGTTTCTTCAAGTAAGGATTAAATTCCTTTAAACATGTCACAATAATCTGGAGAATTCAATTGGATAAATAAGAACTTGGTAAAAAATAATTTTGCACATTTATGCAAGTCATAAATAGTATTGTGCTAAATAATTCAAGTTGTAGCCAAAAGGAAGACACACATCTATCTGTATTCAGACTCTGTTACCCAAGAAAGGTACCAATCAATTCATTTCCAAAACAATTCCTTGTATAATATTTCAATCCAATTTTGATTTTCTGTTGTAGGAGTAGGAGTAGTGGTTAGTATAAGTTGAAAAAATCTATTTTCAGATCATATGCCAATTTGAAGTAGATTAAATAGGATGATTTAATTGACAAAATTCCATAAAATTCATAATCTGCTCACTATTCACCAATCAGTTTTAAGGATTTAACATTTAGCGGTGAAAATAAGGTAATACCCACCTAGATATATCAAAGCCTAAAGTGCAGGGAATTCCAATCATTTTGATTGATTCCATTCATTGGCCAATTCACTTGTAAAACCTAATTATAAAGATTGGCATACTTTTAGGGTTTTACAATTTTGTTGATTTAGGAACCAATAGATTGGCGACTCCACTAGGGAGTTTCTTAAAATAGGTAAAGAGTTTGAATCTAGTCCTAGAGCTTTGGAAGATTAAAATACTTTCAGTATTTTCCTCTTTTTAGAAAAGGAGGTGGTGACTCTTGACATAAATATCTGAGGATTTGAATTTTGAGTCAGAGGGATTGAATATCATAGTTTTTCAACATGGATGGTAGAAGATCCTTGGGAAACTTGAACAATAAAAATAAAAAATTCCAAGAGAAGAATAAGGAGGGTTCAAAGCCCCTTCCCACTTCAAGTATATCCACTAATGATGGTGGAACTTCTGCAAATGTACTTGTGATTATTGAATCACATGAGAATATCCAAAATGAGCAAGGGGATGCATCTGGATAGCCATATAATGTATTCAACACTCCTTTGACTGAGCATGGATTGCACAACAATGAAAAGTTTTCTCCAAGAAGTTCTCATAAGCTTCTTGAACAAAATAGCCTATACTAATCTATTGTTGAGTTTCAATCAGATTTCCAAAAGATGAAAGAATATGAGGAGTGCATGCATGAAGAAGTGAGACAAGAAGAAGAAAGAAGAGACCATGAGTAGAGGATGGCCAAAAAATATGCTGAGAGTTGACAGCTTAGGAATAATGAGTAGACACCTCGAATGGTAACATTCACTGATACCCATGTTGTCTCTACCTCAACAAAAGAACTAACCGACCAACAGTTAAAAAAAGAGGTAGAGCATATGACAACAGAAGTTGAGAGTCTCAAACTTTTAAGAAAACAACAAGAATTAGAACAAGAATTTCTCCAATTGAATTCCCAACCTATTCCAAATGCATCACAATATAGACCTGTCAATAATCAAGCTACATATGGGAATACCAGTGGCTCTTTGATCTCACAAGTATCTCACAATACAGTCAAAATACATAGTAATGTAGGTAATGTTCCTCATATACAACATAATGTCTCTGTACCACATATATTGAATCAAGTGAGGGCTTCAATGACTTCTCAAGTAAATGTTTATCCTTTTCCTCCTGGCCAAGGAGGAGTAAGAATTCAAAATCAAGGATATAATCAATATAGAGGGCAATACTAATATCAATATCGTGTTCCACATCAAAATCCACAAGTCAATATGTACAATCCTCAAGGTGCCTACCACAATGTGCAACAAGGTGTGTACCAGCAGCCTCAGCAACAAGGACCTCAACACCATCAATATCAGCCTCATCAAAGGCAAAATCCATTTGCAAGGGGGCCAATGAATGTGGACAGATTCAGGCAACTTGACTTCTTTGGCATCTAGGGATATCCAAATGATATTGACAATAAGGTAAGGAAAGCTATCCCAAAAAATTTTGGTAATAATGCTATTTCAGGAGAAGATCATATAAGAACACTTGAAACTATCATGGATAATTTTGATGTGCAACATGAAGATGTTTATATGAAATTATTCATGCAATCATTAACTAATGATGCAAGAGACTGGTATAGAAATTTGCTTGATGCCTCAATTAGCTCTTGGGCTAAATTCAAAAGAATATTTAAGGAAAAGTATGGTGATCATTTTGATCCAAAATTTTCTTTACATGAACTGACAAATATTCAAAAAAATTATAATGAATCAATGGTAGATTTCAATACTAGATTTATGAAGCTATTCAACAAAATTCCACATCATCTGAAACCTATAGATCCTATGTGCTTGGTATTCTATTTGAATGTCTTTGATCCAAAAACAAGGTATGAACTCATAACAAGAAATCCTCATGTTCTCACTGAAGCATTCAAAGTTGCATTAAATATAGAAAATAATAGAAAATCTTTAGGGAAAATTGGTAGAAGAGATGAAGTCAAGATATTGCAAAACCCTAAGGCTCATCAAAATAGGCAGCCAAAAGAAGAAGACAAGTTGGAGAGGTTTGGAATGCTATAAAGGATTTATCATATAAGGTGGCAAGAAATGAAAAGGGAATACCTTATGATAAGTCCAATTATCATAGGAATGAAAGACCAAGATTGCAGGATATGCCCTATAAAACAAATTGGAAGGATGGGAGGCCCTTGGTTGAAGATCAAAAGTGAAATATCAACAAAGATACACCTAACCCATTGAAGAGACATGGAGAAAATATGGTAGAGGGTACTCCATGGTGTGTGCCTTGCAATTTACCTCATTCTCCTAAATATTGTGTGGTTGCACAATCAATCCAAGAAAGTGAGATACCATATGATTAGGAAAGAGATGAGCATACTATAAACATGTTGGTAATCAAACCTTATGAGGTAGAAAAAGATTATTCTTCTTCAGAAGAGGATGGACTTGAATATGATGTAAATCATCAAAGATATAATATTCATGTTGGCTAGCAAGAAATATTCTCTAATCAAGAGGATAACAACATGAGAGATTCTCTAGTCTGCTCTACAATATCACAATCTAATCAAACTCAATTAAGGAGACCTACTGAAGAGGAAATAAAGACACTTACAGTTTCTGCTATAGTACAAGCTAGAAGCAACTACAATCTCAAAAATAGAACTGTGAACGTTGATCAAGGTACACCTGGGTGTTTGTTTATGAAGAATCAAACAACTGATAAGAAAGTTCCCCTAGAACTTCAAAAGGATGATGAAAATAGAAATGCTCAACAGGTAACTCAAAAATATATCCCTAAAGATACAACAAAGGCTGATCAAAATAAGACAAGGAGTGACCCTAAGCAACAAGTAATGGAAGAGAAGAAATCTGCTAAAGTGGAAGTGAGCAAAATAGGACCTCTGATAGGTATGCCCTCTTTTGATATAACTCAGGCTTTCTCTCAAATTAAACTATCATTTCCATTGATGGAAATGATGAAAATGGATGAATATCGAAATAGTGTTGTGAAATTGATTTCATGTGTGCCAAATAAGCTTGAAGTTCAGGATAAGGGTAAAAATGAATAAAAAAAGAATAGGAAACAAGTGAATAATATCAAAGGAGAGGCCATGAAGACTCCTGAGATTTACTTGGGGACTACTGTCACAAAGAGTTGATTCCAAGTTGATCCTTTCTGTACCACATTGTTGATTAATAATAAGTTGGTAAGGAATTGTATGATAGATTTAGGAGTAGCAATAAATATCATGCATGTGGCAGTTATGAAATAATTGGGTCTATGGGTTGATTCTACATATGGAAAGCGTTATTCCATTGATAATAGATCAATCCTTATCATTGGCATCATACGGGATGTGGAGATAAAGTTGGTTGCTTATCCTGAAGCTACATATAGGATTGATATCACTGTGGTTGATATTCCACCTTATTATGGCATGTTACTATCAAGACAATGGACTTCTATAGTTGGTGGAAATGTTCAATTGGATCTATCATATGCAACTATACCTGTGAATGGAAAAGAGGTTAAGTTATACAAAGAACCAAGATCCAAACAAGTGGTAGAAAGAACTGATCCTAATCAAATGAACTTCTTTTGTGATGTGGACTTAGGAAGTTTCAAGGTTGAACAAACACAACCTCAATTAGAAAATAGTGATCCAATTGGCTATGTAGTTCAATTGGATAAATCAGGTGTTTGGCAAATGTATTTTGATGGTCCTTGTAGTAAAGAAGGTAATGGGGTTGGTGTGGTCTTCATTGCACCCAGTGGTAAGACATTCAAGTATTCATTTTTGTTATCATTTGAATGCACTAATAATATAGTAGAATATGAAGCATTGCTATTGGGTCTTAATTTTTCTATAAAAAATGGAATCAAACTGTTGACTGTATAATGAGACTCTGAATCTATTATATAATAGGTAAGATCCAAATATGCCACAAAGAATAAAAGGCTAAAGCAATATAAACATGCTTTATGGGATAGAATTGAACTCTTGGATGCTTTCTCTATAGAGTGGGTAGATAGATCAAATAAATTGATGGTTGATTTTCTTGCAAATATTTCTTTGAGAAAGGATGACATTACATTGATAGGTGTCTTAGAGATTGAATTTAAAACCAAAGCTTACATTCCTGACAATGTATATAGTTGGCAAGTGTTCAATGGTGATAAGGATTTGATAAGTTTTCTTCAATATGTAGATCAATATGAGTCTCAAGAAATAGACTTTAATGCTTTTGTTGAAAATGTTGATGGCAAGGACACTGTTTTTGGTCAGGAGGTAGTACAGTTAAAAATAAATAAAATTCCAAAAGGTCTGGTGGCTCTAGAACGTGTCTTTGATGGAAATGATAGATAAAGATGGTGTTTTACTCTTGTGTTTAGGCCAAGGACAGGCAAAAATGACTCTAAAGGAGATGCATGGTGGTGTATATGGTGGACATTTTTCATCCAAGACCATTGCACATAAAATATTAAGAGCATGCTGTTTTTGGCCAACTGATTTTACTAGCTAATGCTCATAAACATGTAAGAAAATGTGAAGCATGTTAGAAGTTTTCTGGTAAACTGAAATATCAAGGAGCTTTGCCTCTAAGGCCTATGCAAATTGATGCACCCTTTCATCAATGGGGTTTTGATTTTATAGGAGAGATAACAAATAAATCAAGTGGAGGGCATAGATGGATTCTTACTGCCACTGACTACTTTACTAAATGGATTGAACAGTCCCAACTAAACAAGATACTAGTAAAGTAGTAATTGTCACAGACAATGATATGTGTTTCAGATATGATGAATTCAAGAAATTCTATGAATCTTATGGAATAATAATATCATATACCTCTCCATATCATCCCCAAGATAATGGTCAAGTAGAATCTAGTAATAAGAGCATCATGAAAATAATCAAAAGAATGTCTGACAATAACAAAAGGGCATGGGATTCAAAATTAAAGCTTGCATTATGGGATGACAGAATCACAGTAAAAAAGGCTACTGGCAAGTCACCTTTTGAATTAGTCTATGGAGGTCAAGCAAGAATTCCAATGCACAATCTTTTTTCCTATTTAAAAATTCATATTGAAGGAGGATATAGACGTGTCTAACCCAATGGAAGAAAGGATAGAACAATTGGCAGAGTTGGGTGAAATCAGAAATAAAGCACAAATGCAGAATGAGAAAATGCAAATACAAATGAAGTATATGTTTGATAAGAAGGCTAAGGAAAGAAAATTTCAAGTTGATGATATGGTGCTCAAGTGGAATGCTCAAAGTCATTAAAAAAGGAAAGCATGGAAAATTTGAGGCTCTATGGCTAGGACCATTTGTCATCATTGGCATATGTGGAGAAGATTCATATTACTTGCAAAACATGGTCGGTGAAAATCAGGAATTACTAGTGCATGGACAATTTTTGAAACACTTCTTTTCTTAAAGAAGATAAATTCCATGCACATTAGTTTAGGTTTTTTCCAATTTTGGTTTTCTTTGTTCTGTACAGTTTTTGTGTTTTTGGTCTGTGCCCCGGAGTTATGTTTTGGATTCTTACAATGATTAAATAGACATTCATCCCCAACTAGAAAAGCTATTAGGACTGGTAAAATTCACCTAGACTATACCTAGTTTTATTAGACCTTGATTCTAAAAATCCATAAAAAGTGTCTAAGTCCTCTGGTCATTCATTTATAGCTCCTTCATTTAGCCATTTCCTATCATATATGCATTAGACCTTTATATTTTTACTCTAACTTGTGTTTTTGTTCAGTACCGCATCCCAGTAGAGCTAAGATATATGCCCTAAGGGTCCCTTGCAGTATCGCAGGAGTTTGAAGAGTGAAATGCCTTGTTACCACACTACTGCGAGGAGGAGAAATAATAGTTGTAGGTTGGTACTGAATGGTAAATAGTTAGGTACCACAGCCCCACAACAATAATAATTAAACATTGGACATGGCTGGTGGGATGGCGGTAAGAGGTCGGTAAAGCGTTAAAGGGTCACCACGGCCCCATAGTATGGATGACTCAAACAATAAGAATGGGTAAGGGGATAGCGATAAATGATAAGTTTAACCATAACAATCATCGCGGCCCCAAAACAATGAAGTCTGAACATTTTAAAGGTCTGTGGGTCAACGGTAAAGAAATAAAGGCCCTTGCTGTCCCGCGACAAGGATATCTAAACATTTAATGGTAGCATGGGATAACAGTATACAACAAACATGATATTTCAAGCTTACCTCATGCCCACCAAGGGATTGTTAGAGGATAAATATAGCCTGCGATGTTACAATAAGCCTTGAGACTTGAAGTACGTGCCTTGTCATCCCACAAAGACCTTCATTTACTGCGGCAAGATTGCAGTATCAATAACATTGACTGTGAATACAAACATATCTTGTCAATATGCCTCAGCCCACCAATCTGTTTAAATTAATGATACACATTCAAAGTCATATGAATGCAAAGATTTCTCTATCTCTCAGCACAAAGATGATTAATGGTGAGGTGACCAGTGCAGGGACTGATAAAATCTGAGTTTTCACTTTAGTTTTTCATTCAAACATGTTCAAAGAACTTGGAGGCAAGGGATTTAAAGTCTGATGTATGCTCTATGACTTTTGTTGACCAGGTAAGTGCACTCTGTTCATTTCTTTGTCAAGTTGGCATAGTGTATACAATTTTGCTTTCAAGTAGCTCAATAAATCGAACAATCACAAAACCCTAGTTCAATAGACTAGTATACAATGCCACCTAAAAAGACTGAATCAGTGGGTAAGAAAGGGGAGCCTTCAGCTCCAAAAGAGAAGAAAAGATCTGTCCAACAATATCTTTTAGACATTCTACCAAATTCTATGGACAAGGGATACAAAAATATGTTCAAGGATGAGGTACATGGTTTCCATGATGCCCTAATTCCTATCTCAAGATGGAATTTATTCTAGTATTTCTATGACAAGAAGGATGCATAGGGCCCTATTGCTAATCCATGGATACTTGATCTTGCCAAGATGGTGGTGCCAAATGTTTTTGTGGATATTTAACTCATTAGAGTGTTGGTACAACATTACCATGCAGCTACAAGGAAAGTGAGGGCACTAGATGGGTCACCCTTGGTGACAATGACTAGAGTTGCAATCATTGATTGATTCATATTGAACAAATAGGCTCTTGCAAAAGTGGATGTGCAAAAGAGTGAAGAGGACTACACCAAATTCAGGAAAACATACAGGAGTGATGAACTCCCTATGTACATGAGAAAAGGAGCTAACAATAAAAGAACACCTATCCAACTACTTTTGTTGAGCCATTTTTAGTGGATGATTTCACTGCATATTTTAAGAAAACATGTTTTTCTCTCTGCCAAGTATTTGAAATGGATGCCCAAGATAGAATGTCAATTGGCTTGATAATGATGATAATGAGAATACTAAACCCAGAGGTCAACATTGAATATGATTTTTCTTCATTCATTGAAAAGGGATTGCATGATGGGTTTCACCAAGTGAGAGAAAACAAGGCACCCATCACATTTAGATATTATTCTCTATTGTGTCATTTGATCTTGTACCAGAATAGGAGAAGGTGGACTGGGAGGATGGACCTTAATATGATTGATCAAAGAGGCCAGAGATTGCTTGTGCAATGTTGGTGTTACACTTGGGACAACAATTGTAAGAACTCTAACTATGTGGTATTTCATGATGACTTTGTTGTCAAGATCATGGCTACTCTTAGGTTTCTTTCACCAAGATTGTCTAAAGAAATCAGAGAAGAATTGAGGCCTCTTGCATTGAAGCATGAGCAGGGACATATGCACAACTTTACTGACTGGTTCTTTTTGCCAGATCACACTATGATAAGAGTTTATGGATGCACACAACCACCCCATGTTCTTCCCAAATTTGTACCCTCTCTTTTGGCCTTTTTGGAATTTATGTGGCAAATGCTCTGGATGGAGAGGGATGTGATGAAGAAACAGAAGAAAGGAACTTTTTTGCCAGCTTTGATTGTGTTTGAAGAGTTGTCTATTGGTTCTGACACCTTGGAGGAGCTACAAGTTTATCTGAAGACTAGGTATTCATTAAAATAAAAAATAGAGAGGGTCTATGACCCTGAGGGTCACATGAATTTTGTCAGACATGTCATTCCTACTAGGGCTGGGATATCCCATTAGGTCAACTATGATGAGGATGTGATCAGAAATTGCCTCACTCCTGAGGAAGTATATGAAAGAAAGAGAAAGTGGGAGGTTTTGATGAGGATAGAGGATGATAAAAAGAAAAAAGACCCTAGTTTCCTGGGATTCTTTGTTGAAGAAATTGATCCTTTGAAAAGGATTAGTTTGATAATTGATAATTTTGAAAGATTGTATGGCAACGTCGAATGTTAGCCTACAAGGGCTGCTAAGCTTCCTATGAAAAGATTAGGTGAAATTGTGATTGTTGAGCCACCCCTTGATGCAATGTCAGTGTAAGAGCCTCCATCCCCTGAGCAGCCAATGTCTAAGAAGCAGAAAATTGATAATGTACCTCCTCTAGTGCCCTATGAAGTGACAGATGGAGTAGACGATACAGATGAAGTGGTCAGTATCTTAAGACATATGGGTGAAGATGTAGAAGTTGACCAACCCCTTGTTGGTAAAGAGACTAAAGCTCACAAACTTGAGGCCAGAATGGATACACAGGCACAAGGTGAGCCTAAAATGCATGATGATGAAAGGATTGTAGCTTCTATGAGATGGAGTTGAAAAGGATTGTAGGCAAATGGTTTTGAAAAGCAATATGTTAATCATTCCTGGGATGGAGCTAAAAAAGATGTTCTTGCTGGATCAAGTGAGGAGTTAGGATGATCCAATGATGATTTTTGAGTTTGCCTTTTGTATACACCTAAAAATGACATGACTCTGTCTAAATAAATATTCTTAATATTTATTTTATCTAAATTCCTCTATCAATAAATAAATAAATCAATTTATTTATTTGGTCATATTCCTCCCATTAACTGAATAAATTACCTTTATTTAATTAATTTCATTGAAGTCAACTTTATTCTTCCAAGCAATTAAATAATTTTCATTATTTAATTAAATCACTTATTCCTCCAAATTTAAATAAATCAATCAAATTTATTTAAATTATCTCAATCTCTAAAAATAAAATATAATCAAATATTTTATTTATTCTTCCATAGCATGCACAAGCAATTAAATAAATTTATTTATTTAATTTGCTTTCTTATCTTCAAATTCTTCAAAAATATTCCAAATCTTCTAAAAATAAATCTTCTTCTTCATGCACACAAAATCATATAATTTATTATTTAATTTCTCTCAAATCATGCAAAAAGCAAATCACAAGTTGAGTTAATTGATTTAATCAATCTTGTTTTTATCAACAACTCTTAAATTAGAAAAAAACTTTCTAATTTATGAGATCAAATCTTATCTTTGTCATTAAAGCAATTAACTCAAACAAAACAACTTTTTGTATGACACTTGTCTTCTTTCTATTCATGCACATCCTCTCAAGTCTCCTCAACCATTGATCTTCTCTCTCGTGAATCTATAAATTGAACCCAATTCCTCCATTTCTATCATCCAAGCTTTTGGTACCCTTACTCTGTAGGAATTACAGCGTGCCTTTGGCACCAAACCATTCCATTGCTTGCGATCAACTTGTTATCTTGTTACCATTACCATTGTTGTGAAGATCATCTTCATTACAAGAAGTATCATAGCCATTCTCCATTGACATCTTGAAGAAATAGCGAGGAAGTGCGCTTTTTGAGGACCATATTCATACACAAGATCGATCGAGATAGGCGACCAATGGAAGCTATGGAGTATTGAGGTTTGCAAGGTTTGAGTTCTTTGTTTGTTTGATTTTCTTTGTTTTCTTTTCCATTGAGTTATTGGATTACTTTGATATTATTGATAATCATTCCAATTTTTTGATAACATTTCTGGTGCCCACCGTGGGGCGTTAACCCCAAAACTAAGTTTTTGTGTGTTAGGTTCCATACACAGGAGGATTCTGCACATTTGTTCATTTCTAACACGTATCTAAGCTTTGTTTCAATGTATCTGTGCAATCTACGCATTTGTTCCATCCTATAGTGCATCTATTCCATCCTGCAGCGCATCTGTGCCATCCTGTTGTGCATCTATTTTTTTAGAACTTTGTTTCTGCACATTTGTTCATTCTTTCAATGCATCTATTTCTGCACATTTGTTCATTCTTTCTGGGCATTTGTTCATTCTTTCAACGCATCTGTTTCTGCGCATTTGTTCATTCTTTCAACGCATCTATTTTTGTGCATTTGTGTTCTATTTCTGCGCATCTGTGTTCTATTTCTGCACATACGTACTCTGTAGCTAGGTATCTAATTCTGATAGTGACTCTTTGAGTTGTTCCTTGTGATTTTGCTAACGTTAACACTTATCTCGCAGGAATATTCTCTGATCTACTTGCAGGTTAGGGGCTGGTTTAGTCATATAGTTGCATTTGTTAAACTCATATCTAGATCTAATTAGCAAGAAAAGTAAATGGATGCTCATGCAAATCTCATTTAGCTCTAACTAGGAGGATTGTAATTTGATCTTGTTGCATCAACAAATTGAATATAGTCCCTACTAGAAAGATATAAAATTGAACCATTGCTATATTGTTTCTTTCGAAGTTAACAAACCGTGTGTGTGCCCAAGTAGCTTAACTCATTTAGTCTTTTTCATTTTAATTAGGGGAAAAGAACCATTGTCTTTCATGTTTTTGGAATGATAGTAGGCCTATGCTCTCCCCTCTATTGGGTGACCAAAATGCCAAACCTATCATTTCACATGTGTTTCCTTTAGAGAGGCTTGCCCTTGGATATCCTTTCATCCAAGTGGGAATGATCTTAAGTGGTAACAAGCTAAAGCCAAGCTCTGCCTAGCCACTACAGATAAATTGTGTTTGGAGTGAAAGCTTCAAACAACGAGTGTTGTTAAGTTATACCGACAACTAACCTCCCCCAAAACCCTCCAAGGTGTAACCTTTGAAGGCTGGGAGACTCCATAACGAAGAGTAGTGCTGCCGCATGTATAACCACTCGAACAATTGCATTTACTAATCATCTATTGTTTTAGAAGCTAAAATCCCCTATAAACCAATGTCGGGAATGGCGATTATCACCTCCCAAAGATACCTCATGTAACAGTGAGAATTCAGTTTATATTGTCCCTGCCAGCCTAGGATTTGTATTTTTTTAAAGTAAAAAAAGTCCAAAAATTACAAAAAAAGATCAAAATCATGAAAATATTCTGTGCTTGCTTTGTCTTACTTGCCATAATTGAAAAATTAGATCAAAAAGACCAACTTTCAGCCAAGAAACCAAAAACATCGAAAACATGCGAAAAACATTGCAAAATCAATCAAAAACCCAAAGCTGTACATTTGTACTATAGAGCTGTGCATTTACTTCGAATTTCTGCGCATTTATTATATGTTCATGCACTTTTATTATTTACCAGAGTTGCGCATATATTCTGACTTGCTGCACATTTACCTTCTGTTTCGGCGCATTTGTTGTTGTGCATCCACAACAATGAGCATTTTCAGGCCTTTTGAGAGAAAATTTTCAACCTTTCTAGGTACCCATTTTGGTCTTCTGTCAGTTTCTGATGATATGACAAACCAATTAGAAGCACTTACTCAAGAACTCCAAGCCATACAACAACAACTGGCAATCTTACAAACTGAATCTTCCAAAAAGCAATATTCGCTAGAGGGCATATCTCCTTATCTGTTGGATACAAACTTGGCTAAGGTACCTTTCTCTCCTAGTTTTGATGTGCCCAAGTTTGACAAATATAGGGAAGAAGATGATCCAAGTGAACCAAATCCCTCCCAACATGAGCATGCCAGTACTAGATACACTTCGCACCAAAATTGTTCATTCTTTGCTCATCTTAATGATACTCTTGACAAGGGAAGTCCCACCTCAAGTTGGAAATCATATACCAATCCATCTACTAGTCCTCCTTCACCATCTCCTAGAACACATATCAAAATGCATACTAGTTCTACACCAACACTGCCATCAGGTTCCCCAAGCTCTAATCCGTCAACCAACAAGGCCTTAGATGATTTTTTGGAAAATCTTTACAAGATCTAAAAGAAGAAAAGATATGGAGAAATCCAAATCTTCTCAACCAATTTCATCCCCATCTAGCACAAGCAATCCTCACCATGGGCCTAAACCATCTACCATTATTCTCCATCCATTGTATTGTCCATCTACCCATACACTCATGAAGGATGTGATCCAATGGCTATTAGCAAGGAATCAACCATGTCCATGTCATAAAACAGCTACCCTAGAGCCTATCCAAGAGCCTTCAAACATGTCCATTGCTCCAACCTCGGCATGTACTCCACAACCCCCCTGAGCTTATTGAAGAACCTTCTACCATGAGTCCAAGTTAGGATCCATCATACCTTCATGTTGTTGACCAAGAGCGTATCCAAGAGTCTTCTACCTCCACTTCAATCCAAGAAAATCAAGAGTTATGTCAAGAGTACAGTTTAGAGCATGTGGAAACATCCACTCTTTATCTAAATCAAGATCAAGACACCTCCATCCAACCCCTCCATAACATTTACCTTTTCCATGATCAAGATATTACATATGAAGAAGCTATCTAGGAGTAACTTGATCCTATACCCACACATGAGAAAGAAATCCAAATCCAACCCATCCATAACCTATATCTTTTCTATGATCAAGATATTATCATTGATGAAGAACCTATACATGACCACATTGATCCCATCATGCTAAATCCTATCTATGATCTAGATCCTCTCTATGATCAAGCTCCAATCTATGATCAAGATCGTCTCTATGATCAAGCTCTAGTCTATGATCAAGGTCCTATCTATGATCAAGAAAACCATGATGATCCTCTTAGCCAACTTTATGCATTCCATGGTTATGAGCTTATTCCCCCAACTATCCATAACCCATAACCATCCATGCACAAGAAACCTCCATTACTCCTATCCATCCTCCACATAGTCCTATCTATGATCTACAAACATCCATTCTCCTTGATGAGACAAAGGCCTCCCAAGAAAGCATAGAAGATCAAACCAATAACAATCCTCCACCATCTATTATCAACCATATTGCAAATCTATTATCTTATCCCCTTGGTCTCACTACCTTCATCCATGAATGTTCTTCCTTAGAACACCAACAACCATTATCCTCTATCTCACCTTCCTCATCCAATAAGGAGATCGCTGCTAGTGTCCAAAGCACCCATAATCCCATTGTCCACCACATATTCTAACATATGAACTATCAAGGTAAAGGCTTAGGCCTTCATGAACAAGGTATTTTGGAGCCTATCCATGTCAAAATCCCTCCACCTTCATATGGCCTTGGATACACACCCCAAGGTGAACAATCCAAAGATGTTGGTACTTCCTCCATGCCTTCTAAATCCACTACTTTCCATCTCAAACCCTATCACATCCCCAAAACGTATGTCACCATTCCACCTTCCTTATTGTATACATCCCAAAAGCATGTGACCATACACCTTCCACCATCCAATCTCCCTCTGCTACTTCCAACTCCTAACATCCCTCCATGCCTTTTACCATCACTTCTTCCAACACCTTATCCATCCATCCATAAATTGTCTAAAAATCCCAATCATGGCCAACAAATGCACATGTTGTCTAAACAAAGAGCTTCCACCAGGTCCACTTCCACCATCTCAAGGGAATTCAATAGCAAAAATTTGGATGCCTCTACCTATAAAGTCAAAAATCCTAAAGGTCCTCATGCCTGTGGATACAAAAGTTAGGAATCAAAGAAACATCCATCTCAAAATTTGCATACACCCACACACCTCACAACAAAACTAAAAAAGGTGTGGGTCCCCAAGCAACAATTTAATACCTCAAAAGCTGCACAAAAGCTGCATATACCCAAGCCCATACCTTCACAGGTAAAATCTATAAGCAAAATGGTTTGGGTACCTAAGCAAAAATCCATCAAGTCAAATGAGGCATCCACCTCTCAAGAATCCCAACCATTCACTTCCTCCTTTGCCATCCAAAAGTTTCAAATCCTTCCATCCCACATGACAAGCAAAAATTAGAAAAACACTAAGTCTAAGTGGGTCCCTAAATGCCTAAATCATTCATCCATCAAGAAAAAATCTCCATTGCTTCCTACACCACCTTCCCATCATAAGATTCAATGTTTATCACAGTATGTGCAACCGTTGGTCATGGTTCCCTTCCATCCCATGACACTTCCATATACCTCCATCTTGCCATCATTCAACCATTATCCTACATATCTTCCCCATCCTATCCCTATGGTCCATGCTTTTGCATAAGTCTTCCCTCCATCCTTACATAACTCTTACATAATCCACCTCATAATCCCTTATCGCACCTTCCATAATCCACTATCTACCTGCTCCGTCTTCCTTTCGTGCAATCCTTACCAACATCTATGAGCATAGCAACATTTGGCATGATCCGTGAGACGACATGTATTTCTAGCGGGACACTATCACCTTCATGGAGCTAGATTCTTGAGTCCTCATTTCTATTCCACCTATTCTATCCAAATATTCCAAAAAAAATGAAAAAAAAAGAATTGAAATCCCTTCGTCCAATGGTGAAAATCTAGCAAATAGGTGCCTTGGATAAGTACCATGATGAAAACCTGGCAAACAAGTGTCATGTGTAAGTTGATCTCCTACATCACCTACACTTAGGGGCACCTTGTCTCATCGACATATCACTTTTCTCTTATCATTTCCTTCCATACCATTTCCTATCCTATCCTTCTATCCATTACATACCTATCTTGTCGAATCCATCCATCCTAATCTTCCCTTCCTCTATTTTTTTTTGATCTTGATAAATATTGGAGCATAATGTTGACAAATGTTTTGGATGTCTCTTGACATACCTTATCCCTCCAAACCACGCAAATCCTTCATTATCCTCTCATCCTCCTATCGTCATAAGCATTGCCATGAAAAATCTTAAGTAACCTACCTACAATGGGGCATGTTATTCCTATGCGACTTAGTCCTTGGCGATCACATCCTTGCCCTCTTTTGCATGCGTTCCTTCCATCCACTATTAACGACCCTCATATCTACCCATTTGTTTTCCACTATCACCCATCCATCTACCTATCCATGAGGTTCCCTTGTCATCAGTATCTAGCACTTAGGCTATTCGAATTGTGATCCAAACAAAAGTCCCCAAAGCATCATAACATTCCTAGAATCCAAAAACACAATCATCAACATTATACCAGACGCAAAAAGACTACTAACACAAGTAGATTTGTCTACATACCGATTGCCAACATTTTCTACATCAATCGCTTGTCTTATACAGGATGTTCCATTGTCGAAACCAGACCAGGCATCTTATGCAACATGTTTTCATTTCCTGAAAACAAACATTATCCTATTAGCAGATCAACACCCTTTAATGGATATATCATTCCTGCAATAAGGCTGTTATCGGTCCTATCCAATCTATCATGAGCAACCTCCTTGGCAAGAGAGTGTCATTTGTGTTTTTGTTGTATTAGTTAGTTTATTTCTTTTTCGGGTTTATCCCTAGTATCAGCCTACCATAGCATCTATCGTTAGTATCAAGGTTCATCTCGAACTACGCTGCCTCTGCTTCGTCACGTAGGCAAGGCCATTATCAATGCACCCCCGAGGCTCCACTTCTCATCTATTTCCACCACATGTCATTTGTCCTTCTATCTATCTAAGTCCACACTATTTCCTATTGCCTAGGTCTTAGGTCCATCAAGGTTCACCCCGAACTACGTTGCCTTTGCGTCGTCACATAGGCAAGGCCATTTAGCAATGCACCCCCGAGGCACTAGGTCAGTCCCTTAGGGCCCATTTCTTCGTATCCATTGTCAGTTCACCCACAATAAGTTGAACCTTCACCTAACTAGGGGCAAGTCCTCGACCTGATTACAGAGTTGGATCCTAAAATGTCACTTGTTCTCAGAGGACACCAATAAGGATTGTGATACCTTTCACTAGACACGCAAGCGCAACAAAGCCCACTTCCAAAGAAGAAATCTTGATGCATGACATCAACCTATCCAAGGCAAAGAAAACACGTACCTAAATACTCAAACTAATTTTATCTAAATTATGGCAAGAAAAAATACATCTAATGCAAGAATGTTTTGTGATTGTGAGCAGGTTAACTTACAAAGTCTTGATTTTTGATATTATGTCTTTCTATGCTACTCGCAGATGTCAAAAACTAGAGATGCTATAATGGGGGCATAATCATTTTCTTTGTCTTCTGTTTGTGGATCAATCTTTAGTAATGTGATGACTTTTGTCTAATGTCATGATCAGAAAAAGATCATCGAGGACTCCAGAGGTCTAAACATGAAAAGGGGCAATCCTTGTCTATTGAAATGCAAGAAATACTCAAGTCATCTAGATTCAATTTTGACTAGATGCTTGTATCAACTTGCTATATCAAAATCCATGTAAGCGATACTCAGGTCAACTCGGTTCAATTATACCTAGATGCTTGTATTTTCTTACAACATTTTAAAAGCGCCCAATGATGAAACAAGCACTTCAAAATACTTGCAATATCAAGATGACAAAATCCTCATCCGTATCTGCATCCATAAATACATCCATTTGCATTCCATGTACCATCCATCAATAAAGATTTTGTTCACAGTGTCAGTGTTTACAAAAGCTTGTGATTCCTTCATTCACATTCTTCTATCATTCAATTTTCTATCTATCATTGTATCTTTCATCCTTGCCCAGTCAATCTGAGCAGTGATCCAAATGCAAGTCCATCATTAATCCATACCAATCGAGTTAAGTCAATCTTGTCAAATTATCCAATCACAATCAGTGGTCTTGGTCCTAATCTTGTCATAAACCAACTCAGTCAATCATAATTATTAGTGGTATGTATCTTTCCCACTCCTATCGTGTTGCTCTAGGGATATATCATTCCCCGCCATGACAACACTATCCTTCGTGTTGATCTAGGGATCTATCATTCCCCGCAATGACAACACTATCATCAATCATTATCGATTAATAATTGGTTTACTGCTTGACAGGGGCAGTACCTTGTTTGTTCTTGTATCATTTGTGCATACTTGCTTGCTTTCTTGTGTGTGTTATCATTTTATCTTGCATAGCATATCATTTCAATGCTTTCTTCAACCCAACCTATTTTTCACCCTTATTCATCGTGAGATTGTCCATCTCACGTCCTTTTGCCCTTCTTCCCGTCCAATCTCCCAAGGGGGTATCCTGTCGTCGTAAACCTATACTAGGGGAAAACTGAGACATGTATCGTTATCAGAAAAATCTATTCTTTGAAACAACATGATAAAACACATTGCATCAAAGAGGGGCAAAATGTATACACCTAAAAATGACATGACTCTATCTAAATAAATATTCTTAATATTTATTTTATCTAAATTCCTCTATCAATAAATAAATAAATCAATTTATTTATTTGGTTCATATTCCTCCTATTAATTGAATAAATTACCTTTATTTAATTAATTTCATCGAAGTCAACTTTATTCTTCCAAGCAATTAAATAATTTTCATTATTTAATTAAATCACTTAATCCTCCAAATTTAATAAATCAATCAAATTTATTTAAATTATCTCAATCTCTAAAAATAAAATATAATCAAATATTTTATTTATTCTTCCAAAGCATGCACAAGCAATTAAATAAATTTATTTATTTAATTTGCTTTCTTATCTTCAAATTCCTCAAAAATCTTCTAAAAATAAATCTTCTTCTTCATGCACACAAAATTAAATAATTTATTATTTAATTTCTCTCAAATCATGCAAAAAGCAAATCACAAGTTGAGTTAATTGATTTAATCAATCCTGTTTTTATCAACAACTCTTAAATTAGAAAAAAGCTTTCTAATTTTTGAGATCAAATCTTATCTTTGTCATGAAAGCAATTAACTCAAACAAAACAACTTTTTGTATGACACTTGTCTTCTTTCTACTTGCGCACATCCTCTCAAGTTTCCTCAACTGTTGATCTTCTTATTCTTTCTATACTGTTGATCTTCTCTCTTGTGAGTCTATAAATTGAACCCAATTCTTTCATTTCTATCATCCAAGCTTTTAGTACCCTTACTCTGCAAGAATTACAACGCGCCTTTGGCACCAAACCATTCCATTGCTTGTGATCAACTTGTTATCTTGTTACCATTATCATTGTTGTGAAGTTCATCTTCATTACAAGAATTATCATAGCCATTCTCCATTGACATCTTGAAGAAATAGGAAGGAAGTGCGCTTTCTGAGGACCATATTCATACACAAGATCAATCGAGATAGGCGACCAATGCAAGCTATGAAGTATTGATGTTTGCAAGGTTTTGTCTTTGTTTGTTTGATCTTGATTATTTCCTTTTTCATTGAGTTTATTGGATTACTTTGATACTATTGATAATCATTCCAATTTTTCGATAACAACTTTGAAGATGGTGTAAGTGGTGTAGGGTATAATACAAAAATTGAGACCTTGGCACTTTGGGCCGCATAAAAAAATACAAATAAGCCAAGATTGTTGGATGTAGTCCAAGTGATGAGAGGAACTGTAATGGTGAAAACTTTGAAGGATATTGTTGGTAATCATTTATGTTTAGGGTTTTAGGCTTGAGCTACTGGTGGTGCCTACATAAGTATTCAGGTTTCAAGCATTTTAATATGTAGGCACCTTCCTAAAAGTCCAAAAATTTCTAACACTTTCGGCCTCTGCAGTAGAAAAAATGCAAAAATCAGTTAAGGTGTAAGTGTCTTTGTATATACAAGAGTGTTTGTATATACATGCAGGTCAAAATATGCATTGGCGGGTGTAAAATCTCCATCGCCCTTTGAAAAAATTAGTTAGATGCATTTCTGAGTGCATATCAGGCTCTAAATGTGCATATACAAAGGGGGAATCTTTCGCAGATTCTCGAGAATATTCCCACTTTGTATATCGGGTTGTATGTAATGGTGCATTGAAAAATATACAAGGGCGCAGATGCATTTACTACAGTGCTGGAGATACAAGCGAAAAATATACATTGCAGGCATATTCCAGGGAAGATTCGCTGTTTGTATGCAGAGGAAATATACAAAGAAAAATATACAAGGGCGTACTAATATACATTTGCTACAGTGGCGAGGCAGAGATGCAATTGGTGGAAAAGGCCAGTGATAGAATCATGGGATGCCTACGTAGCACGTTTTCACTGGCCGACGACATTTTAACATTTTTGAGTGTCGTTGATCCTAGCGATGAATTCTTTGATCGACGGCCATGCTTTGAGACTGCAGCGAAGGTTTTTTCCTGAGTGTTTGAAGTCATTTTTTGAGTGGGAAAAACTTCAGATGTGTCCGCAGCTGCATTCCAGAAGAGGCTACGGGTAGCTAAAGCATTAATGGCAGAAATGCAGCGGTATGGGTCGATGATGGACAGGTCAACCACCCGATTGAAGCTGAATGTCTCTGAGTGGCGGCTCAGATCCTGATTCCGTCTGCTCCTTTCTCCTTGTCCCTCTGCTGCATTAACTATTTGGAGCGCCAATCTGATCATGCGTTGTATCTAGTGATTTTTGAGTTGACCGTTGTAATTTTGGCTGAGTACACAGTTTTGATATAAAATGCAAACTGTGTCACTCATAGTTGGTTGTTGAAGACTTGGGCAATTTTGGGGGAAAAATAATGAAATACAGAGCATTTCCTATCTGTTTTATCTCTGTGGAGTTTATGTGTTGCATCTGAGTTGTATCTTGCACATATGTTCAGTTTCAGTGTTAATGTTATATGAAAAATGCTTCTTGCATGTGTTTTGCTTTCTGTCTCCACTTGTTGTATGCATTTCTTCTGAATTTGGTTGCTAAGGGTTTCTCAAATTCTAGAATACAGATTTATGTATTGCATGCCTAATCTCTAACTTCCATTCAAGGAGTGGATTAAACTATTTTAGGTTAAGGTATGGAGAAGAATGTATGTCAACTGGGATATCTGTAAGTATGGGTAGTTAAATACTTATCCTTGGGTGGTGTTTGTAAGGAAAATACCAATTCTAACCCCTTGAAACTCAAATGATAGTTGCAAGCCATTCTTATGTATACATCTAGTTGACTCCTTGCCCTGGGATAAGGCACGGGTCTATTCTTGTGAAGTAGTTATGATCCAAAACCCCTTGTCTTGCATCTAATCCATCAAACTAATCATTCCATTATCCCAACCTATTAGTTATAGGAGTAGGATTACAAACCCCTACATACTCTCATCCTTAACCAGACACATATGTCCAAGAATGTTGCTAACCTTGTGATTTGTCACACAAATCTTGGTCCTAAAATGAGAGTATTCTGCTTGTTATCACAAAGCTAAATCTTAATGTCATTGGGTGAGTCAAAGTGTCAAATCTTTAGCAAATAGGGATACCCCCCTTGGTGTGGCAAAACCATAAGTGAAGGGGAGGCAACGCATGCAACCTCCCATAATCTGTTGACCGAATCTGTCCGTGCATTGGAACTGGCAAACCCTTTGCCGTTTCAGAGAAAATAACCAACAGATTTTGGCGATTCCGCTGGGGATCGAATGTGAAAGTGTTATCCTGCAATCTCTGGTGAGGTTTTGCCCATCCGAGTCACCAATAGATTTTGGCGACTCTGCTAGGGAGATCAATGTCATATCCATTAAAGTCTAAGTCTAAAGGATTGAAGAATTAGACCTGGAAGTGATTTGTTGCAGCAAATTTAAAGTTTTATGTGTGGCTCTGCTGTTGGGGGGACCCAGAAAGAAAGAAATGTATTTTCAACTTCAGCCTGTTTGAAGCTTATTCCTCTTCAAGGAGGTGGCGACTCTGCATCAAAGAACCTGATAAAAGAACAAAATCAGTCAGAGAAGAATTTGCAACTGCTGCAACATATCCAGGTATTTGCACAAGTTTTAAAAGATTCCCTATTTGGTGAAATAGCACTGGTTCAAAGGGAAACATTGGTGAAAGCAGAGCTTGCATGCTTTTGTTATAACCTAATCTGTATTTCAAAAGGGCATGCAATATTGTTCAAAAGACTCATATAGAGGACTTTAGGAAGGCTGAAATAGCAGTTTGTATTTTAAAGGCCTAAGGTCATATTGTGATTAAAAATTTGAGTTAAAAAGAAAAGGGTTGTAAGAACATAATGATGTATTATCAGCCCATGAACCCTAGTGAGGTGTTAAATGCAACAATGCATAATAATCAGTCCCAACCATGCAATAGAAAGAGTTTCAGACTTGACAGATATAAGCCCATAAATTTTGATGGCATTTGTGGCTATCCAAATGCTTTTCCATCTAAAATCAAAAAGTATTTGCCCAAATTCAATGGTGCAAAGGATGAATCAGCTGAGAAACACTTGCAGCAGTTTATAAATGTTGTAGATGATTTTGAGACTGACCATGAAGATGTAGTTATGAGATTATTTCTCAATCTCTAGATGAAGATGCAAGGGACTGGTTCTCCTATCTTCCAGCATACTCTGTTAGCTCTTGGCATGATTTTAAATTTGCATTTCTAGATCAATATGGTGAAAGAATTTATGATTATGCAGTTATTAGTAATTTTATGTATATCCATATTGAAGAGGATGAGTTGATCCCAGCCTTTAACCTCAGGTTTATGAGGGCATTGAATAGAATTCCATAATGCATGAGACCTAATGATGCACTGTGCCTAGTTGTCTATTTGGGAGCATTTGATAGGAAAATGAGCTATAGATTGAGAGATAAAGAGCCCACCACTTTGCATCAGGCACGATAGTTTGCAATAGACATTGAAAATAACTGGAGGTATGGGATTCAAAGAGGGTATTTCTCTAAAAAAATTTGCTACCCTGTAGTCCCAAATGTTAATGAGGGATATAATCTAAATGTTGAAGATGAATGTCAAAGTGCTAATACCCCTGCTGTCCCAGTTTTTGCATCATTCCAAGTTGATGATGTTTCTGTTATAGAGGAGGATGTCTTATTTTGCCCAGCAAATGAAGTTGACAACAATAATTTCCCAAGTAATATTTGCATGCCAGTCCTAAACAAAGAGCATTCATTTTTAAATGATCCAGTTGTGCAAAGTTGTGATCATATGGATCAAGAATCAATATCAGTTTCATCAGGAAGCATTGGAGGACTGGAAAATGATGCAGATAGTTCAACTTCAGAGTGCATTGAAGTAGCAAAAATTTTGTATGTGGGGCAATCAGAGATTAAAGATGATAAAGATGATATCCATGATCAATTCATGGATCAGGTTTGTTCTTCTTATGACTCTAGGTCTGATAATGATGAAAAAGAAATGGATTGTCATCAAGAAGAAATAGAGACCTTTGCAATGAGCATGAATCCCCTTTATGATGAGCCTGTGGATGCATTTGACATTGTGAGTCCTAACATTCATTGGTGCAGAATTAACCCTCTGTTTGAAAATGATAATACTAATTTGCAAACTGTGGATGATAAATGCTTGGTATCAGTTGTTTCAGACATATGTAGTGATGGCAATAGTTATGTGGATCAGGTTTTGCTTTCAATGTCAATAGGTGATATGAATTACATTGGGGGTCTCATATTTTCTAAGTGTTTTCAGTTGTAGGATCAGCTGGATATGTGTTTGGTTATATGCAACAGCCAGGTAGATAATGAATATTGCCAAATGCAATATGAGGATATACTGCTTGAGGATCATAACATACATATGTTACCTAATGCTGAAGAATATTATAATGTGTATGGTTATATGTCTAGTTGTAAGGTGCAGAGTGACAGAGGCAGTGCTGACAGTGGCAAGTTTTCAAAAATGGTGAAGCATGTAATTCATAAGATCAGCATGTGGGCAGATTGTTTTAATTTTTTCAGCCATGGTTGGGATTATTCAGTTTGGAATCAGGCATTTGACAGGATAAAGATGTGGTTCTTCCTTTTTGGCTGCCCGGGGCCACCAAAATGATGTTTTAAAAATCTAGTTTGTGATGCAGGTTGGTGCAAGTTTGACTCTGTAGCCCAATGGATAAGGGACTGATCTGCATCCTAGAGATCTGAGGTCCTCGCCATGCCTGCAAGAGGCATGCGTCACCAGACAGAGCCTATGTTGGTAATCATTTATGTTTAGGGTTTTAGGCTCGAGTTGCTGGTGGTGCCTGCATAAGTATTCAGGTTTCAAGCATTTTAATATGCAGGCACCTTCCCAAAAGTCCAAAAATTTCTAACACTTTCGGCCTCTGCAGTAGAAAAAATGCAAAAATTAGTTAAGGTGCAAGTGTCTTTGTATATACAAGAGTGTTTCTATATACATGCAGGTCAAAATATGCATTGGCGGGTGTAAAATCTCCATCGCCCTTTGAAAAAATCAGTTAGATGCATTTCTGAGTGCATATCAGGCTCTAAATGTGCATATACAACAACCAAATACATCAGCCCTGGAAGCAGCCACATTGACAATGCAATCAACTAAGTTCACACAGGTTGTTGTGAAGAATATGCAACTCAAAATGAGTGAATATGAGAAAAATTAGATAGAAATGAATGATGAGGTAAACAAATTGTATTTAGAAAATGTGAAGCTAAAGAAATAACTGAAAGGAATTGGTTTTTCTCAGAGCAAGGAAAATGTGCCTTATCAGCCCCCTTTATCTTAAGGAGTTGGTGATAACACTGTTCCTGTTGATTAACTGAATGCCATGAAGTAGAATTTTGAAAAGGAGATTGAAAAATTGAAGGAGATGAATGAGGCCACCAAGAAAGAAGCAAAATCCAAGATTTTTGATGTAATTGAAAAGGTTCTTGAATACAGAGTTAGATTGATATTGGATAAGATTGAAGAGGTGCATAATTGTTATTGTGCTTTGTCTCAAGCACTTGATCAGATGAATGCCCATGTTCCTATCTTGGATCCTTTGCTCAAGAAATGATAGCCAATCCATCACACTCTCATCACACTATGCAATGTTTTGCAGAGAAATTCAGATGCTCATGCTGCCTTGAAGCCAAATGAGAGAATGGTCAAGATGATCATTGAGGAGTTCCAATATGCATCTGGATAGAGCCAGAAGATGAAACCAAAGATGGAATCCTTTGGCACCTTCAAACAGTAGTTCATCCCAAGCATTCTTGAAGAAGATAAACAACTCAAAAGCTTTGAGAAATGGAAACAAGAGTGTGATGAGATGGTTTCTCATATTGTTGAACATTTGTAGAAGGATGAGGAGTTGAGTGTTCATGAATTCAATGCTATTCTTGACAGAATAATTGCACTAGATGCAGGGTATACAAAGTTCATCATAGCTGTCAAGGGGATACTCAATAAAAGGTGGAAAGATCATCTGGTGAACATGCTTCAGATTCAGGAAAACAACTGGCCAAGTGATTACATGATGTACCAATGGGAGAAAGAATATTTGTCTTAAGAGGATTGAACAGGTCAAGTGTGTAGTAGAGTTGTTTGAGCATCATACTAGAGTTATCGGTCATCAAGTCATCATCAGCGAACTGTGGACGTCTCCTTTATTATTTTTCTTATTTCTATGATTTGATTCATCAAATGTATTTGAATACTAGGTGTTCTTATTAAGACTTGCAAAAAGTAAATATTGTAATATGTCATATCAAAGGGTGGGAATTGAGCAGTCATTTTTGAATGTGAATGGTCTGAAGCTTGTTGCTTCCTTCATGCCTATAGGAAGGAAACCAAGACCGATGAGAAAACTCTTTGGGAATTGGATTTTAGAAAGAGACATTATAAAGGCCCATTTTCTGAAGCATATCAATGAAAAAATTGCATTTCTCTAGTGCCTGAATTCTGGTTCTCAATTATTTGTTGAATGTTATTGATAGAGTTTTATCTAGTTGTCTCCATTTTGTTTTCTCCTTATTATTTAAATTAGCATATCAAGCATATGTCCAATTTATCAAAACATAATTCATGTTTTGTGTGATTTGTCTAATAGGATTTGTTCAAGTAAAGATTAAATTCCTTTAAATAGGTCACAGTAATTTGGAGAATTCAATTGGATAAATAAGAACCTGGTAAAAAACAATTTTGCACATTTATGCAAGTCATAAACATTATTGTGCCAAATAATTTGAGTTGTAGCTAGAAGGAAGACACACATCTATCTGTATTTAGACTCTGTTACCCAGGAAAGGAACCGATCAATTCATTTCCAAAACCATTCCTTGTATAACATTTCAATCTAATTTTTATTTTCTATTGTAGGAGTAGGAGTAGTGGTTAGTATAAGTTTGAAAAATCTATTTTTAGATTATATGCCAATTTAAAGTAGATTAAATAGGATGATTTAATTGACAAAATTCCATAAAATTCATAATATGCTCACTATTCACCAATCAATTTTGAGGATTTAACATTCAGTGGTGAAAATAAGGTAATACCCACCTAGGCATAGTAGAGCCTAAAGTGTAGGGAATTCCAATCATTTTGATTGATTCCGTTCGTTGGCCAATTCAATTGTAAAACCTAATTATAAAGATTGGCATACTTTTAGGGTTTTAAAAACTATTGATTTGGGAACCAACAGAATCCAAATCTCCTGAAATCTTAGTATGATGTAACTAACATGGTATAGAAGCTAAATCCTACTCCGTGAGCTCTGATATGAAGATGCAGTAAAATGCGGTAGAAAATGTTGAACTGTAACTTAAATGAAAGAAAAGAAAAGAATGCAAATATTTTTTGGTTGATGCAAGATTTCTCTACAACCTAGGATGCTCCTGCATCAAAATTACTCTGTTCTATTTTATTCTACTTAAATAATGAAGAGTGAAGAGTAGTAACAATGAAAGTGGAAATGTCCAATTTGGGGAGAGGAAAGTTGGAAGATATGTTTATGTGTGCATCATGCATTGATGCAAGAGCACCCGGGCACACGTGCAATTGACATCACCCAAAAAGATTTGCCATTGTTTATTTCAGTTTTTGTTTTCTTAGGTTTTGTTTTGGCATCTCTTAGCCTTACAATGTAGGTGGATTGAGCAGGATTGTAAATTTTTAGTTTTCCGCAGTTTTAGTTCCGGCACGTAACAGGGCAAGTTTAGTGAAACAATTGTTTGGGACAATCCATGAGGTTTGGCGACAAACCCTTTCATAGGTAGGATCTTGATAGCATTTTAGAATTACATGCAAAGATTTCATAGTCAAGTTCCTTCTGGTTTTTGATATTTTTTAGTTTTATGACTTGTGCTGGTAGTTTGGCGAAAATGCAAAATTTGAAGTTCTATGGCACTTGAGATCTAATGGCTTGGTGGAGGTCTTAGGGATGTTGAAGTACATATCTTTGCTAGTTTTTGTGAGATTCTGAGTACCTGATGTAGAGTTATCATGAAAGTCAGTTTTCAGCTTGTTGGTCAATTGACAAATGATGTTGTTTGGTATAGCCCACATATTTGCTTCTTTCCATGATACTTTTGTGACTAATTTATCTAGAAGGACTTGCACATTTGATTGATGATATGAAGGTCGAAGCTGATAGATCATCTGTCATCCATTCAAGGCCGAACTGTAACTAGTTTGTATCAATTTCTTTACCATACACTGGTTGGGTCAGCACAGATGTTCAGGGTTTATGGGAAGTAGGTGTCTATCCTTTCCACAGAGATTAATTAACATTCTTCCAGTCACGATAGAGCTTATAAGGAACAATATTAATGTTTTGGGAGTATGAATAGTAGGTGACATGTAGATTTGGGGCAAATTCAAACACATGAAGGCATAATTGTTTCATATTGCTAAATGTTTGGTTTTTATCTCCAACTTTGTTTTGATCTTGTGTTCCCTCATATCATGTGATGTTATAAACTTTGTGAATTTTTTTTAAAGACTCCAAAGTCCATGTTATTATGCCAAAGCTAACATGTAAAGATTGCCTTAAAGGGATGCATGGAAGTTAAAAGGTCAGTCTTCTTTGAAATCCTCCAGCTCCTCACATTCCATTCGCATGGAATGGCAACAATTTCACCTTGAGATTGGATTTTCTTCTATTTTGAAAAGTATCACTTCAATTTTGGGTAGCGTGCTACTATTTCGGGTTCATATCAATCCATCACAAAAGCCAAAAAGAGGAGGGGGAATCAAAAAAGGAGGACGTTGACCTATTTGAAAGAAGAGATCATATCCATAAATCTGCAAGAGGAGGTTGGTTGGGAGTTGGGGCAATCTGATAGGGACACGAGAAAATAAAGAAAAAGAAGGAAAATGAGGAATTGTCAGTGCTCAAAGTAGTGAAAGAGGCACCTAAATTTGGAATCTCTAGTGTTCATACCAGAAACTAGAAAAAGAGTTAAAAATGAGAACTCTGGGGAAGGGAATAGAGAGGAACCAACTAGGGAAAATCACTGAACAAAGTGTAGAGGAAGGCCATAAAGGAGTGTGTGGGATCAACCCCTAAAGAAGACTTTTGTGTATGTAGATTGGAGAGGGATGTAGACCAATTTTATAATGTAAATGTAAAGTTGTTTGGCTATTTGAATTGGAATAAAATTTGGATATTTTCTTGTTGCAATCTTGGTATTGGGTTGGGCAGAATGATGCCTGTAAGTGTTTTGTGAATTTTGTAATTCTGTGTGTGTTTTTGTGAGTGGAGAGTGTGTCTGCATCATGCATGGAGGTGAAAGATATTGTAATTTTAAAACTTCCACTAACTTGGTATTAGGTATGACTCAACTTAGATTACACCCTCCCCCACCATGAAATCTTGACCATTTGTACTTGCCAGACTTTGACGGTTGTTTAATGCTATTAGCTATGTAAAAATAATATTTTCTTGATGGTAATCTATACTAAAGTATAAATCAACCTACATATACCTAGTTGTCTTTACTCCATTTTGATGTAATTGAAACTTAATCAATTATATATATTGGAGATCATCCACATGATCATTTTTTCTACCCAATATGAGAGCACGAGCCTTAGCTTGAACATCTTTGGCTGAGAGCCAAGGACTGAGGGGTATCCATTTAGCCAAATTCACCTGGGGCACGATCCTGACCTAATCTCTATGGTGTCAGGGGCCTTGCATTCAACAAGAGTTGATGCTTGGTGGGCTCATTTAGAACCTTTCAGCTTCACCAGCAAACCAAAGGTCCTTTGACATCAATTATAATTTTGATGCGATGTTTTTAAAAAATATATATTTAGATGTTTAATAATGTAAATAATATAGTGGATGAAGTAGAAAACTTAATAGAAAAAAATATTATTACAATTGTTGGGAGCTTAGGAAATAGTCAATTCTTATCCTCTTTTTTAGATAATTGTGCTATTCTCATTTCAAGGATCCTTAACTCTTTTCCTATCCAATTATTGCTTTTTTTTTAAATAGAAAAAAATTGAAATGAGTAGTAATTTTATATAGTTAAATTCTAAATAATAGTGGTTTGTAATATTTTGTCTAAATAATCTCCTTAATTATAATTTAGTGAATTTTATTTTACTAGTATAGATATCTTGAATACATTTATCTAAAAGACATTCGTATATATTGATTTTTTTCACAAGTTTAAAAAGAATGTATAATATTTGTAGACCTTCACTTTAAATTGAATGAGGCGATAATTCGTGCCTCAACTAAAATATTTATCTTCCAATTAAAGATTTTATATGGTCAATTTTTTTTATTTATTTTTCCTTTACTTCAATGTTTTATAGTTTAAATTAGATTCCAAAGCTTATAACAAATCTTATTATATTATTTACATTTTTTGGAGATGTCCAACTCTTGTATTTATCATAAATTTTATATTGTCTCTATTAATCTTTTATATTATTTAGATTAGTAGATATAATTAAAATAACAATACATATAAATTAGAAATAATAAAAAATTAGATGTAATAATTATACTATAATATTTTAGATATTCAAAACAAGATTATTTGATAGCTCAACAAACCAAACATGAGAGAGAGAGAGAGATTGATTTAAGATAAAATAAATATATTTATATATTTTAAGTATATTACTATATTAAAAAAATATTTATTTATATTATATATATAATTTAAATTTTTTGCTCAGTGAATGCTTTTGATCGGAGCTATGAACCGATGAGGCCACAACACGAGGGTCCTCATCCCCAAGCATGAACACTTAGAAATTAGAACACATCCACATTAGAACCCAAGAGTCACAACTTAGTATTCCACTAACTATCGAAGACCAAGAGTCGCTTATATGTCCCTATGGGGATTTGAACTTGGGTCTCCTCAGCAAGAACCTAATGTTTCAACCAATTAAGCTCAACCCCTTGGACTATTTATATTATATATTTTTATTTATATATTTATTATTAAATTATAATTATATATATACAATATACAATATAATTGTTTTTATTATTATATATGATATTTTATAAAATGTAAATTACTAAATTTATTTCTGTAGACACCTAAAAATGTCTAACACCTTGTCATTAACATGTTTTGCCCTAGGTACCCATATCATTCACTTAATTAGTTAAATAAATCTTATTTATTTAACTAATTTTCATTTATTCCCTTTCTATCCATTTATCCTATCTTCTATAATTAAATAAATCTTAATTATTTATTTAATTATTCATGACCATTAATCCTCTCTAGTTAAATAATTATTTCTAATTATTTAATTAGTCATTTATCATTTTCCTATAATTAAATATTTATTTAATTATCTTTCCACAATCCAAAATTAATTAAATAAATTAAATATTTATTTAATTAATAAAATCCTAAAAAGACTCTGCTTTCTTTTATCCCATTCTTTTCAAAGATTTATGAGGATTTAAAATAGAAAAATAAATCTTTTTATCTTTTTCCCTACCTTATCTAAAAAATCAAATCCTACCTTATCAAATCTTCTTCCCTTCATGTCCCCAAAAAGTCTATAAATATGGCCTCTCACAAACTATTTCATAGATCATGCATTGAGTATCATATCCTTACGCTATCGAAATCATATTAGAACCTTTGCTTCAATCTTCTTCCAATCTTCTCAACCATCCTCATCTACCCATCTTCTTCTATCAATCTCTATCTCACTATTATGCTACATCTGTGGGCAACCAACATTCAACCAACAACATTGGTCAACTAGCATCTTGCATCTTCTAAGGTATTCAAGAAGGCTTCTGTTCAAAATGTATTTGCATTTAGTTGTTTTACTTTTTATTTGACCAAGTTTTCTCGATTACATTTTGGCACGCCCATTCAGACTCACTTCACTTGATCATTTTTTGCAAGTTTTTGTTATAAAAATTTACATTTTTTTCTAACCCTCGTGTTGCAAGTTTTGCAAGTGATTGTTATAGGTGACCTTCTGAGCTAAAACAGACATCATGGTTGCGTCTAGAAGGGCCAAGAGGTGAAGAAACACATAAAATTTGACTCTTTTTGGTGCAGGTGAAATTTGAGCCAATGTTTGCAAGGTGATGAATAGTGTTTCCGACAGTGAACAGTGCTTTTTAGTGATAAACAATACTTCCGACAATGAACAATGTTTTCAGCAATGAATAGTAATTCCTGCAGTGAACAGTACTTTCGGCGATGAACAATGTTTTTGGTGATGAACAGTACTCCCGGTAGTGAACAATACTTCCGGCAGCGAACAATACTTCCGGCAATGAATAGTGTTCTCAGGCCATGAACAGTGTTTTCAGGCAGTGAATAGTTCTTTTTAAAGCTTAAAATAGTTTTCTTTTTTAAAACTGCCATAACGTTTGCATATCATGTTAGATTTTTGTGTTTTTATAGGCGTTGGAAAGCTAACAAGACAAACTTCATAGTTTTAAAGGTTTCATCAGGTGAACTCATCATTTCATTAGGTTATTTTGCAGGTAAACGTTATCTTTTGTTCAAACTTAAAATGCACGTATCTTAAGCAAAACATATCCTTTTTCAGCAATTCTTTTTTTTAAATTACATAGAATTTCATGAACTTTCTAATTTTACAATTTATTTCACTGTACCAAATCACCATTTGCAGGTTTTTATCAGATCATATATTTTGAACTAATCCTCTTTAGCAGCTAACATCCATCTGTACAGCTTGTCCTAATCACTTGTCGAAGAATGGAGCAAACAAACTACTAACATATCTTCTGCAGGTTCAAGTGGTCAAAGAACAATCATTTATCACTAAAGTAGGCACACTTCAGTTTGGTGCTTAAAATTAATAATTTGCCTTCTTCATGCCTGTTTTTCATTTTCTTCATTTTCTTGCTGAGATTGTTTGTTACCTGATTTGGCAATGAAGGTATCCTCTCCCCCTGCCTAACCAACAAATCTGGGGTACCCGAGAAATCATTATCAACTCTAAAAGTCTTGCCTTCCCATTGTGAGAAGGGATACGACCCAAGCAGAAACAAGTCAAACCCAAACCATTCCGATCCGCTATATAAATAATGTGTTTGTGACAAAAGTCACAAATGACAGGTGTTGTTCTGCTATACTGACAGCCAACCTCCCCCAAAACCCTCCAAGGCGCAACCCTTGAAGGCTTGGAGACTCCATAACAAAGAGTATCGTTGCTGCACATATAGCCACCTGAACAGAAACCCTAACTAAAAAACCTTGTCTTAGTGGCCCAAAACCCCTATCTGTTGGTACAGGAGGAAACTCTGATAGTCGTCCCACATTTTCGTGGCTTATGGAAGAGATAGCAAGGTACCTCAAGATTTGCGCATCTTGAGGACCTGGAACTTGGTGTGCTTGAGAAGTGAGTGCACTGTAAGGGGGAGCCCGTGCCTCAAGTTGTTGGAGCTATACACCATAAGTAGGTGCGGCTGGGTAAAACCAAGTGGGAACCGAACAGGTATCATCTCAGCCAACCTAGGTGGTAAATGTTTGTGAATGGCTTGTGCATGAATGTTTGCTATCTTGTTTTTTTGCCATAAAATTGCCACAAAGCTGTCAAAAAAAAAAACTCCCTATCGTGAGACAATTTCATCCTAATCAACTTCATCCTTTCATATCCAAAACATATCTTAATCCCTTCACATGAACATCATCCTAAGCTTTACACATCATCCAATCATCAAATTCTCATTCCAAATCATCTCCACATCATCATCAACTAAGTCCTAGTCAACACTTGTCAAGATGGTCGTAATCATTCAATGGGGCTATCCCTCTAATCATGAGACAAGGCCTAAGCCTATAATCACAATTGAAGGAGGCTACCCCTCTAATTCAAATAATGAAATAAAACCAAAGCCCAAGGTCACAATCAAAGGAGCCTCTCCCACACATCAAATCAATTCCACATCAACCTATCCCACATCATCCTATCAATCTAATCCACCCACATATCAAATCCATGCCACATCAAACTCACTTCAAACTCCATCATCACCCAATGCAACACCTGCACTTGACCAAGAGGTTATCAATTTCATGCAAGATATCGACTGTATGGATCTAGCGTATAGAGTCCTTGAATCAGATCCTATTAGGTTTATGGATTATCTCGTTTGACTTGGGGCCACTCCACCTTCCACTAATCCCACAAACACTAATGCCACCACATCCATACCACGAATCACCTTCACTATTCCTAACAAGACCACAAACAAAAGTGCTTCCATAAGAATACCATCCAATGATCCTAACTCCATTCCCTTCATATCACAATTACTTTCTCAAGAAACTTCCAACATCAACCAATGTCCACAACAATCCACCTCACAAAACCTTTCACCTACAAATCCTATCATGCCACCTCATCATCAAACCCATCTATAAGAAAACCAAGTGTCCTCACAAGAAGCACCCTTGATAGACCTAAATCCACCTATGCAAGACCTAATGACCTTTGACAAGGGAAACACCAATCTAGAGCAAGCATCTTATGAGAATTCTCCATCATCATCCACTCAAGTACCACTTCATGAGCCTACTTGTCCTATCTTAATCCCACAATGTGATCCAACATCCACTCAACCCTATCAATGAACCTCCCAACACCTTGTCTAGTCATCCAAATCCATCATGTGATCTACAAGCCATCAAGCTTATTGAGGAATCTTCAACTCCAAGTCTAAGTCAAGAACCATCATGCCCTCATGTCAATGATCTTCAAGAACATGTCAAGCCTATCCATGAGCCTATCAAGCTTATTAAAGAGCCTTCCACTTCCATTCAAACAACCCAGGATCTATGTCAAGAGCATAACCCAACACGTGGAAACATCAAGCCCTTGTCTAAATCAAGATCAAAGCACCTCTAAGTTCAATTCATCCAAGACCTATGTATGTTCTTTGATCAAGATATTATTTATGATCATAACCCTATTCATGAGAAAATGTATCCCATTCATCCTTAGAACACCAACAACCTTTGTCCTCCACTTCACCTTCTCCATCCAATAACAAGCTCAAGTCTAGTTCCCAAATTACACATAGTCCCGTCGTTGATCGCATGATCCAAAACATGAACTACCAAGGTAAAGTCTTAGACCTTCATTAACAAGGTATTTTGGAGCCCATCCATGTCAAGGTCCCTCCTCGCTCATTTGGCCTTGGATACACACCCCAAGGTCAATAATCTAACGATGTTGGTACTTCCTCCATTCCTCCAAAATCCACCTCTTTTCAGCACAAATCCCACCATACTCCCAAAACATATGTCGCCATTCCACCTCCATCCTCATACAAATGTCAAAAGCATTTGACCATTCACCTTCCACCATCAACTTTAGCTCCGCTTCTTCCCACTCCTAATATCCTTCCATTGAATCTACCTCCACTACTTCCAACACCTTATCCATCCATCCATAAATCCTCTAAAAATCCCAATCATGGCCAATAAATGCACACATTGTCTAAACATAAAGCTTCCACTCATTCCACCCATCCCGTGGGATTCCAAAATAAAAATTTGGGTGCCTCTACCTATAAAGTCAAAAATCCTAAGGGTCCTCATGCCTTAGGACACAAAAGCCAAGAATCAAATAAATATCCATTTCAAAAGTTGCATACACCCACATACCTCAAAGCAAAAATGAAAAAGGTGCGGGTCCCCAAGCAACAAGTAATTACCTTAAAAGCTGCACAAAAGTTCCATATATCCCAACCCATACATCCACAAATAAAGTCAAAAACTAAAATGGTATGGGTTCCTAAGCAAAAAGCCATCAAGTCAAATGAGGCATCCACCTCTCAAGAATCCCAACCATCCACTTCCATCCAAAAATCCCATTCCATCCAAAGGTCGCAAATTCCTCCATCCCACATGAAAAGCAAAAATCATAAAAATACTAAGTCTATGTGGGTACCTAGAGTACTTTGTCACCCATCTCCTAAGCGAACAACACCATTGCTTCCTACCCCACCATCTCATGAAAAGCTTCAACGTTTATCACAATGTGTGCAACCATTGGTCATGGTCCCCTTCTATCCGGCAACACTTCCACATACCCCCATCTCCCCATCCTTCAACTATTATCTAACATATCTTCCTCATCACTTCCCTATGGTCCATGCCTTTAGATAAGCCTTCCCTCCATCTTTCATGCATAAGTCTTTCATAATCCATATCATAATCCACTATCTATCCTTCATAATCTGCATCATAATCCACTATCACACCTTTCATAATCTACTATCCTTCCATCCATTATCACACCTCCCATAATCTGCTATCTACCTAATCCATCTTTCATGCAATCACCCTACCAACATCTATGAGCGACACTTGACATGGTCCATGTGACAACATCCATCTAATAGGACTATCACTTTCATGGAACTAAAGAGAAATTAAAAATAAAAATAAAGTAAAGAGAAATCCCTTCGTCCAATGGTGAAAACCTAGCAAATAGGTGCCTTGGATAAATACAATGAAGAAAACCTCATAACCAGGCGTCATGTGTAAGTTGATCTTCTATGTCACCTACACTTGGGGGCACATTGTCTCATCCTTTTCCTAACTGTCATGCCATTTTCATACCATTTTCATACATATACCTATCCCATTGCATCCACTTATCCACCCTTCTCCTCTTGATCTTGATAAATATTAGGGGCAAAAATGTTGAAACATGCCTTGGATATCTCTTGATATATCTCATCCTTTCCATCCAATCCTATCATCATCCTTCGCCATAAGCTTTGTCATGTCAAATCCTACCTAGAATGGGGCATGTTATTCTTATGCGACATAGCCTTTGAGATCACATCCTTTCTCTCTTATGCGTACGTCCTTCCCATCCACTATAGCTTATCCTTGTACCCATCCATCTATCATAAGCTTTCTATCCTATCACCCATCCTTTTATCCATTTCATCCATTAGTCCAATCCTACCTTAATCCTTACACCTAGACTTGGTCTTCCCTTGTCATTGGTATCTAGCACAAAGGCTACCCAAATTGTAAATCCATTGACATCCCAAAACATATCAAAATACCAAACATCATAAAAAGTCTGGAAAAAATCCAAAAACATCATAAAAAGTCCTAAAAAAATCTAAACATCATAAAATGTCCTGAAAAAAAATCCAAAAACATCATAAAATGTCCTGAAAAAATCCAAAAACATCATAAAATGTCTTGAAAAAAAATCCAAAAACATTATAAAATGTCCTGAAAAAATACCAAAAAATCGTAAACTATCCTGAAAAAATCCAAAAAATTATAAAATATCCAACAAAAATTCAAGCCATAAAATCAATCATCATCAAACTAAATCACAAAATAAATCCAATCAAACTTATCAAATCAAAGTAAATCAATCCCAATCAATCCATAACTCGATCAATCTATCCACCTTCATCATCACCATCAATAAAACACTATCAGAAATACATCTCATCTTTATCGTTAAATGCCTTGATCCCGTGGATACGGGTATGTAGGTAGTCTGGAGTACGAAGAAGGTACCCAGATTCAGGAACAAAATGATCTCCCCCCTCCTTATCCTCATCAACCATCTCACCCTCCTCTACCTTTCATCTTCCCTCTGATCTTCTTTCTCTTCATTCATCACTTTCTTCTTCCATCATCTATCTCCCACATCATCAATAAACACCCAGAACTACATATTCATCATGTCTCATCATCATCGTGTGGTGCTTTGATCCCATGGATATGGGTATGTAGGCAGTCTAGAATAAGAAGGAAGTATCCAGTACGCAAGTACCAACGATTCATTCTTTCATCCCCCTATCATCTTCTCTTTCTTCCATCTCTCATCTTCTTCTATCAACCACTTCTTCCAATCAATCTCAATCCAAGCAATGATCCAAATGCAAGCCATCCTTTATCCATACCAATCAAGTCAATCAATCTTGTGTCAAATTATCTAATCACATTCTTGGTCCTGATCTTGATCTTGTTGTAAACCAAATCAATCAATCAATCATCATCATCAATGGGATATATAGTTCCTGCATCCTTGTGTTGATCTAGGGATACATCATTCCCCGCCATGACAACACTATCATCATCATCCTTGTGTTGATCTAGGGATATATCGTTCCCCGCCATGACAACACTATCATCGTCAATCACCAATCAATAATTAATCATCGGTTTATAACTTGACAGGGGCAATACCTTGTTTATTTTTGAATCATTTGTGCATGCTTGTTTGCTTGCTTGTGTGTGTTATCTTTTTATCTTGCATTTGTATCACATATGTATCATTCTAGCTAATATTCATATCTTGTGTATGTTGGAATAGCTTTTTGCATTATCCTTTGCATCTAAGGTCACATCATACCTTTTGTGTGTTAGGACTCTAATGCTCTAAGTTTTCATCCTCATATGTCTAGACAAGGTTGTATTACGCTGGGGCATGAGACGCATTGTCACCTTGGTCCTCATACCCTAGTGCATAACATCTAGTGCTATATCAAACATCATGATTGCTCACTTTCATTGCAACATAACGCATCATCCTTTCTTCTATCCCTTCCCTAATCTTTTTCAACCAATCCCTTTCATGTCGAGAGCCTACCCGTGCTTGTCCAACCCACCTATCCTCTCGAGGGGGCATCCTCATCCTATATTTCCATTACCATCTTTTTCTTCTATGCATACCATAGCTTCTTTAAAATGATGTTACTCGACATAAATTTCATCATCTTGAACATCATCTCAAAGAGGGGCAAACTGTAGACACCTAAAAATGTCCAACACCTTGTCATTAACATGTTTTTCCCTAGGTACCCTTATCATTCACCTAATTGGTTAAATAAATCTTATTTATTTAACTAATTTTCATTTATTCCCTTTCTATCCATTTATCCTATCTTCTATAATTAAATAAATCTTAATTATTTATTTAATTATTCATGACCATTAATCCTCTCTAGTTAAATAATTATTTCTAATTATTTAATTAGTCATTTATCCTTTTCCTATAATTACATATTTATTTAATTATCTTTCCACAATCCAAAATTAATTAAATAAATTAAATATCTAATTAATTAATAAAATCCTAAAAAGACTCTGCTTTCTTTTATCCCATTCTTTTCGAAGATTTATGAGGATTTAAAATAGAAAAACAAATCTTTTTATCTTTTTCCCTACCTTATCTGAAAAATCAAATCCTACCTTATCTTATCAAATTTTCTTCCCTTCATCCTCAAAAAGTCTATAAATATGGCCTCTCACAAGCCATTTCATAGATCATGCATTGAGTATTTTATCCTTACGCTGTCGAAATCATATTAGAACCTTTGCATCAATCTTCTTCCAATCCTCTCAACCATCCTCATCTACCCATCTTCTTCTACCAATCTCCATCTCACTGTTATACTACATCTATGGGCAACCAACATTCAACCAACAACATCAGTCAACTAGCATCTTGCATCTTCTGAGTTATTCAAGAAGGCTTATGTTCAAAAGGTATTTGCATTTAGTTGTTTTACTTTTCACTTGACCAAGTTTTCTCGATTACAATTTCTATAATATTATAATGCAAAATCATATCTTTATATTAAATTTCATACAAAAAAATTATTAAATTTATATAAGAATTAATATATATAATTATTTAATTGTACGTGTTTAGTGTGAAGCAGTAGGTGGTAGTGGGGTTAGTGGGATGAAAGCAGTGATGTTAGTGGTTGGAGCAGGCTTTGAGGTAACAATTATGGGTAAATAAGATGCATGCCAGGGTGGACTATTTATTAAACAATGACCCTAGACCCACATCTAATGTTTTCTTGTGAAACAATGGTGTTTGATCCATTCCAACCTTATTTATAATGAAGTGGTGCATCAGATGAACTAGAGCAATCTTCATCTCAGTGCAATGTATTTCCCCATACGATCTAGAATAAAAAAGCACCGCCGATCCAAATTGATTTACCAGTGAACAGAAAAAGACCCACCAATGAGTAGGTATCATAGACAGATGAACTCGATGCATTCAATCATCTTTCTTGCTTCTGCTAGACTTTGCACCATCAATCCCCAATGTCATCCCATCTATAGAAAAACATTTGGAAGACATACTTTCTTTGAGATTTACCTTCTAAAATGGTTTCTTGTGATGGGTTTCATAGTAATCCTTTTCTAAATCTAAGTGATTTCTTTTATGAAATTTGATTTTCCACACATCCTCTTGGCTTTCATCCAATTCTTGCAAAAGGAAACCATCTAAGATGCTAATATTAGCGACCTAAAAGACAAGTGGACAGACAGTAAAAAAAATTGCAAACTATACAAAACAAGAAGTAGAAGTGGATAAGCATTAATAGATACCAGAACAATAAATACCAATTGAGATTGTCAAGCACTCTACAGGGCCTGAACATTTTTCTAGCACCACACACAAATAGAAAACCAAAAGGAACAAACAAAAGGAGAGTCAAAGTATAGTTCATTTATCATTTCACAATACATCTTTTCCAAATTATGTGAGTTGAATGAAAACCTTATGAAACTAAAATTGGAATTATTCATCTTTGGTTCATTGACAATACACTCAATTCAGCCATAGGATTGTAATTGGCAACATCCAAGCTTATAACTAGTTCCATGTTGATTTTGCAAACAAATTTGCTCCATATAATCAAAATAATGTCCATAATTTTCAATACTTGTTTTTGCTAACCTCTTCAATTTAGGTAACCATGACTATGAAAAAAATAAGAAATTACTAATCTATTTAACTATAGAAAGTACAAAATAAAGAAATCTTTACCAAAATACCATATGTATCTACAATTTCCATGCTAATTGTGCAAACAAATTTGCTACATAGAATCGAAATAATGATAATGTCGATAATTTTTAATACTTTTTTTGGTAGCCTCTTCAATTTGGGTGGGAACTTGGCTATGAAAAATAAGGAATTTATAATTATTGAAGTCCAAATTAGTATAAAATAAAGGTTCCATTATTCTTTCAAGTTCTGTCTACTCATATCTCTCTTTGTTTAACTCTATTTGTCTCCCCTCTTTGTCTATCTTTCTCCTCTCTATCTCTGTATCTACCCCCTCTCTCTTTATCCATTATACCATCTTTGCATTGGCATTTGTACTCATGACTAACAAGTGTGAGCCTAAAGTCTTCTTTATACAACCCATTGATGAGCCAAATATATGACTCATCTATTTCATTATATTTCCTGTTTTGAGAAACTTTAACAAAACACTATGGCATATATATTTACATATTATTATAATTATGTTTGTCTTTTGGATGGATTATGCACATGTTTGGTTTTCATTTCCTTTGATGAAATCTCTTAACTTATTTACTTGAATTACATTTTCAAAGTGCATATCTTATGAATTATGGTACAAGTGGTTTGTGTTTGCATGAGGATTATGCTAGTAAGACTTCTAGTGGTCTCTAGATCCCTCCGGAGCCCCCTTTTTCTACGAAGAACCCAAACTCCAGATGGCTCTAGATGTCGTTACCCTCCAATAGAGTCATCCTCCCCTCGAGTCAATGACTGTTACTGGCTGATCCTAGGGCTACTCAAAAGGCCCAGCAATATAAACATGACACACCTCAATTAAAGCAGCTATTATAATCTAAATCTCCACCTCACTCCATTTTAGTGACTAACCGAAGTAGCTACTAATTGGTGTTAGTTCTAACTGAAGTCACTGCCACCAAGGGCCACGCCATTTCAGGGGATCACTCAAGTTCGCCAACAACCAAGTTGATACAAATCCTTGATCTTTAGTAACCTGCAATGGAATCATCAATGTAATAAATAAGCAATTGGCTTCAAGTCCAATTCGTTGTAGTTAGAATTGTTGTTATTTATTTCCTTTCAATAAAGCTCGAATGTATAAATAGGACTAAATCATCTCTCTAAGTTAGTTCTAGATTTTCATAGATAGTTGTTTGCCAGATTGTGTTTCTAGCAGGAGGAAAACTCCTTTTAGGCATGTACTTTCATCCATTCTTTGGACTATGATTGAATGCAAATGAAGGGGGAATTCTTCTGAAAGAGTTAGTTGAGCAAAGAGGATCGTCTCTAACTAGGAAAGTAGGGCCCGCTTTCCCATTTTGGAGGAGATCTCTCAGTATTTTCATGTTTGTTCAATTCTATTATGTCTTCTATTTAGTTAACTTTACACTTGTGTACATGTGATGTGTGTTTCGCTTCTGTGTGATTGTTAGTTAAGTTGTTCCCTACAGGATCATTTTATAAGTTCTAAAATAGACTTGTTATTCAGTAGCACTATCATATTTAGAGTATTTCATTGCTATAGCTTAACAAGTAGAGGCAGTTTATTTTATTTACTTTTCCAACAAGTGTGTTTATTTTCCAGCAAGCTAGAATAGTTTCTTTCACTACAAGTGTGTTTATTTCCAGCAAAGTGTGTTTATTTTCTAGCAAGCTAGAATAGTTTCTTTCATTGCATGTGTGTTTATTTCCAAAGCAAATAGATAGATTTCCATTTCTGTATGACCTTTCATTTTCACAAGATTGATGAACCAAGTCCCATCCACGAACTATTCAACCAAACCCCCATACCAAAGAGTCTTATCGTAGATCGCTCCAGACACCTCCACCGGATTGATAAAATTAAATGATGATGCATTAACAAACACTACTTCGACCCTCATCATTTTGGCACCATTGCCGGGAAAATCTACAAATCATTGTAGGTTTAAGGTGTTGATAAGACTTTTGATCCATTAGTTTATGAGAAGACCTAGGGATTCATCAAGCAAACTATAGCTAAGACATCTCTGGAATCTCATTTAGAAGAACCTCCAGATCATCTGATCAATCAAGGATCACCTATACTATCAGAGTCTCCCAATTCATCTGCTACATCTTCAACAATGGGTGACAATGGTGGTAACTATTATTAGAATAATTATATTACATCATATTATTTTATCCAACTAATAACTTTTTCATAGTTAGTTGGATGATTGGTTGGTTAGGTATGCTCGACTAAGTGGTTTGAATAACCACTTTATATTGTATATATTTGTTTCTCTCACATTAATCAATTTGCTCATTGCTCTTTTATTTCATCATGGTATCAGAGCAAAATTGATTTTGTGCCTATGAACTCGGAGGTTGAAGAGCCAAATTGAAAGAGGATTGGAACATAGATTGAAACATCTTTGCTCAGTGATGAAGGTGATTGTTGGTATTTAATCATATTTAAATTGCTGAGTCAATATATATTTCAAATTATTTCCTTGATGTTCAAACATTCAACAGGCCGTACAAATGGCTATACAACACTGAATGAAATCATTATGAATGAAAAATTGAAAGGAAGACTGTGAATTGGTTTGGATCTTGTTTTTGATCTGTTCTTATATGAATTAAACTGCCATTGCAAAGAAATTGAAACATTTCCCAGTAGTACTTCTGTACCAATAGGCTGTACCAACGATCCATACAGTTGATGCAAATCTCCATTGAAAGGTGCATTCTATGTTACCAAAATCTGTAGAAATGTTCAGAGGTGAAGATCTTGGAGACATCTGATGATAATTGATTGTTGTTTTTGAAAACTCTATCAAATTTCTGTCATACAACAGGTCGTATGATGCCTAAACAATGCTGTAGCAGTCCAATTTTCTTTGACAAATCTGCAAGAAAAGGTTTAGATCAACATTGAAATTCTATTGATGAGCATTTTGAAGTCACCATTTGAAGATTCAAATCAAGTTGAAGAATCTGGAAGAAGAAAAATAGAAGGTGCACAGTATTTTTTATATTTTGGAAAAGCCCTAAATTTTTTGCATAGTTAAACTTTAGAAATAAAAAGTATTTTATTATTTTTTCTCAAATATCTATTTATTTTTAAAATATTTTTTATTTTCTATAGTTTTAACTTTAGAAAAATTAAAATTGGGAAAATTAATTGATTTTATGCATTAAAAATCAATCTTTTTTGGAGCAAAATAGTTTGTAAAGTTGAATTAAGTCTTGAAAATTCAAATTGAGATATAAGGGAATCCCAACTATAGAAATGGCTCCTAGTGCACCTAAAATTATGCTACCAGACTCTCAACTTCTTAGAGGTGACAATTATGCCGCCTGGACAACCAAGGTTCAAACCCAATTAGAATTTGATGACCTTTGGGATATTGTCTCTGGTACTACAACAAGACCTCAACAAGTAGGTGAAGATCAGAATAAGTTTGACAAGGCCAATCAAAAGGCCAAATTGATCATTTTGTTTGGTGTAACTGATGAGGTTCAACCTCACATTCGTACCGCCACCTCTGCAAAAGATGCTTGGGATCACCTCAAAATAGTGTATGAGGCTAAGAACAAAAACCAAATCCCCCACTTGTAGTGTCAACTTCATTGTCTCAAAATGGAAAATGGTGAGAAGGTAGAATCCTTTTTCAGAAGAGTTGCCAAAATAAGAACCGCCCTACAAGCGTTAGGGGAGAAAGTTGAAGATGCTTCTCTAGTACCCATTGTACTGAGAGCATTACCCACCTACTTTAGAGTGTTTGTCACATGCTTAAATGTGGCTCATAAAACCCCTTCATTTGAAGAACTAGTCAACTTGCTTCAACAAGAAGAAGCAAATTTGGTGAGACTGAATCTCAAGACAATCAGGCCCTAGCAGCAAAGCAAAAGGGAAAACAACCTAACCGTTAGAGTGGTCCATCAGGACAGTCTAAACAAAATCAAGACAACTCTTCATACAAGAAAAAGAAATGCCAAATTTGTGGTAAAAAGGGTCATGAACTCAAAGAGTGTTGGTATAAATCCTATGCCAATGGTGAGTCCAATCACAAGAAGCCACATAAACCACCTCAAGGGGACAAGAAAAAGCCACCTCATTGACAGAAAAAGCCAAATAAGCAACAAGGAAATGTTGCCTCAACAGGTAATTCAGATGATGAAGGATATCTGTATGCTGTAGAAACAAAGACCTCCACATCAAGTAGTTCAGTCTGGTATGTTGATTCTGGTGCATCCGGACACATGACAGGGGAATAAGAATGGTTCAGTGATCTCACACCATCCACATCCTATGGGCATGTTTCATTGGGTGATGATACCTCCTATGAAGTTCAGGGAATTGGTGAAATTTGCCTTCCACTAAGAACTCACAAATATCAGCGTACAAAGGTTTTGTATGTACCTAGGCTCACTAAGAACCTACTTTCAGTAAGTCAACTACTTGAGCACAATTTGCAAGTTGAATTTGATCAACACAATGGTGAGAAACTTTGTCTTATCAAAGACAAAATTCGCAATGGAGCAATTGTAGCTCGTGCATCAGGGGTAGGAAAAATGTTCCAACTAATGGATGTTTCACAAGATCAAGCCCTTGCAATAAAAACCAATCAATCCACAACTCTTTGGCATATGAGATTTGACCACCTCAGTTTTGGTTATCTTCTAGCATTGAGTAAAAGAAATAAGTGAAAGGACTTCCCCCCATTCAAAAAATATAAGTTCTTTGCACACATTGTCTTTTCAGGAAACAACATAGGGCTCCTTTTCCTGATGCAAAAAAATAGAGCCACAAGTCCCTTAGAATTGGTGCATACTGATCTATGTGGACCTATGCCATCCAGTCACCAGAATGCCTGGTATTTTCTTCTCTTTGTGGATGATTACACCAGAAGAATGTGGGTCTATTGTTTGGCTCACAAAAGTGAATCCTGTGAGAAATTCGAGTTTAGAGCCCTTGCAGAATGGTCATCAGGTCAAACTCTAAGAGCCCTTCGCTCAGATCGAGGGGAGAAATTCACAAGTAAGGAATTTGAAGCCTACTTGAAAAAACATGGAATTCACCAACAATTGAACACTGCATATACGCCTCAACAAAATGGTGTGGCAGAGAGGTGAAATTGTACTACAGTGGAAATGGTGTGATGTATGTTGAAGGATTCAGGTCTTGATTCTACATTTTGGGTTGAAGCAGTTCATACAATAGTGTATTTGTTGAATAGAGCACCCACAAAAGTGCTAGATAACATCACACCTGAAGAGGCTTGGACTGGGAAGAAGCCCTCTATTTCTCATTTCAGAGTGTTTGGATGTACTGCCTTTATGCATGTCCCCAAGGTTTAGAGAGCAAATTTGGATGATAAGTCTATGAAGTGTATTTTTCTTGGGTACAGTTTAGAGTCTAAGGGATATAGGCTCATGGATGCAGTAACAAAGAAGGTGTACATATGCAGGGATGTTGTCTTTGATGAATATTTTGGTTACAGCACCTCATCCTCTCCATCACCTTTTTGTTCCCAAACACCTAGAATTCTTGATCCTGAAGATGAGGAAGTTGATGAAGAGACTCTTGATGAGATTTTGTTTCCATTGGATGAGTTTCCCCCTCTATCATCACCTCAATCTTCATCTCATGTACACAAGAAGCTACCTAAGTGGTACAAAGCTACCATAAAGGATGCTAAAGATGATGCAATTGTTGACACATCTTTCAAAGGGCCTAAGACTCGTAGTAAGTCGTGTGAAGAAGTGAACATGGCTCTTATGTGTATAGTTATGAAAAGTTCAAAACTTGAAACAGTGCAGCAAGCTCTTGAGTCACCACCTTGGAAAGATGTTATGTATGCTTAATATGATGCACTTCTAAGGAATAATACATGGGAACTTGTTGATCTTCCACCAGGGAAGAAGGCTATTGGTTACAAATGGGTTTTTCAGATCAAATATAAGGCAGACGGTAGCATTGACAAGTATAAGGCCCGACTTGTGGCTAAGGGATATGCACAAGAGGAAGGCATTGATTATGAAGAGACTTTTTCCCCTACAACAACAAGCAAGACTATCTGTATGGTATTGGCTATGGTAGTACAGTTTGGGTGGAAAGTTCACCAGATGGGTGTCAAGGGCGCCTTCCTTAATGGGGATCTCATGTAAGAAGTCTACATGACTCAACCAAAGGGATACACTGCACCTGGGTAGCATCACAAAGTATGCAGACTCATCAAATTCCTCTACGGTCTTAAACAGGCTCCTCGGGCATGGTACATAAAGATCGATGAGCATCTCCTTAATCATGGATTCACCAGGAATCCATATGATCCCAATCTCTACCTCAAGGAACAAGGGGGAGATTGTCATTTTCATTTTTTTTGTTGACGATCTGGTCATCATGGGTAGTTCTCCATAGATAATTGATGCAACAAAGAATGATCTCAAATGATCATTTGACATGACAAATCTCAAGCTCCTACATTATTGTCTTAGACTTGAAGTATGGCAATAGAAGAATCAGATCTATGTTTCACAGATGAAGTATGCCAAGACAATGCTCAAGAGGTTCCATATGGAAGATTGCAAACTGATGTTGACTCCCATGGAGACAAGTTTGCAACTTTCCCGCCATGATCCATCTGATCAGGTGAATGCTACTCTTTATCGACAGTTGATTGGGAGTCTCATCTACCTAACATATACCAGGCCAAATATCAGCTATGCTGTCAGCTATCTTTCTAGGTTCATGCAGGAACCTAAGGTTGTTCATTGGAAGGCAGCAAAGAGGGTTTTGAGATACATCTGTGGTACAGTGGCATATGGCCTGGAATACAAGCAGAATGCAGATTTTTCATTGTATGGATACACAGATGCAGACTATGCAGGTTCAGTGGATGATAGGAAGTCTACTTCCAGCTTCATTTTCTTTTTGGGATCTGGTCTGATTTCTTGGGGGAGCAAAAAGCAGACCATTGTTGCTTGCTCTTCCATAGAGGCATAATATCACCCCGCAGGGGGGCTGTCTGTAAGGCGATATGGTTACATCACATTTTGACAGTATAGGTCCTACCATTTTGTTTTACGACAATCAGAGTGTGTTGAAGCTTGTTCGCAATCTAGTCTTTCATGAGCATACCAAGCACATTGAGGTTCAGTGCCATTATATCCGTGAGCATGTTCAGCAGCACAATATTTAACTCTAGTCTTGTTCAACCCAAGAGTAGTGTGCCGACATATTTACAAAATCACTTGCAGCAGTGAAGTTTGAAGCTTTCTGAACATTCATGCTTTCATCTCTTGGGCATATGATGTAATAAGGGGGGTATTAGAATAATTATATTACATCATATTATTTTATCTAACTAATAACTATTTCATAGTTAGTTGGATGGTTGGTTGGTCGGGTATGCCCAACTAAGTGGTTTGAATAACCACTTTATATTGTATATATTTGCTGCTCTCACATTTATAAATTTGCTCATTGCTCTTTGATTTCATCAACCATGAGGAACCAGCTAATAATAGAACATTCTCTTATCCAATATCCATCATTCCTAAGAGAAATGAACCTCCTATGAAAAATATATCTCCTGCATTTCTACCCACATTTAGGGGAAAATTTTCTGAAGATCTAGAACAATTCCTATTTGAATTCAAGGTCCTCTGCCAAACCTATGATTATGCCATAGATAACCAAAAATTAAAATTGTTTCCTTCCACTCTTAAGGAGTCAACATTACGATGGTTCATGGGTTTTGTTGGTATTTTTCCAGCTGATTGTCTGAGTTTCCCTAAAAAGTAACCATCTTCTATCTATAGGATCCTCAGGTCAGTGGCCAATGAATAGGAGATAGACTCTATTGTCTCCTCTGCACTTCAGGCTCTGTAAAACCTAGGGGGTGTTCCCTTATTCAATACCTATATGGTGAATCCTAACTGTACCTAGGTATTAACACTTTGGCAAATGAATCCTCTATTATGCAGACCAAAACTGTGAGATAAATGCAAAGGGGCTAGCTTTGGATCCTACTTCAGTTGTGAATCAAAGGATTTGATAACCTAAATCCTACTCCTAATACCCTAAAGTTCAAGGTTTTGAGTGGATTTAATTGTTTATCTGTGTGTGGTTACCATATTGGGGTTTGATTCATAAATGTAATGTAGGCCTTTGATCAGGGCATGTCCAAAGGCATGAAGTCCAACTTAAAACATGTAAATAAATTTCCATAAACCAAACAAACATACATGTTTAAGAGGGTTATTTAGTTCCTTCCTTACAGAAGACTCCCAAGATTAGGTATTTCTATTAACCATACTTACAAATATCCCTATTATCATACATATTTCCCCACATTTGACTTAGAGCATTTTAATTATGTTCCTTAAACAGAAGTAAGAAGATAAACATGCAATGTAGAAGATATGCACCCCAGAATTTAGAAAACCCTTAGTTACATCATTCTGAAGAAAGATGCAGATAACAAATGGAGACAGTTAACAGAAACACATGCACATTGTATTACTCATATAAATTAATCTAAAACTGATAAATGGCATATGAAAACACACACATACATTAAAATAGAACTCACAAGACTAGAGAGAGAGCAACCTGCCAAAATTTTGTATTACTTTTACTCCTCAAAATCCCAAAACTTCCAACAACCTTACAATGTGAGGCAGCCAGCTCTTTATAGACATAGAACTTGGTGACAACATTCATTACATCTTGCTGGTTTGGTGAAATTACATTACAAAGTGCCACTCAAGGGCATTGAGGCATTTATTACATTGAGCCCAGAGAAAAGATAGAAAATAATATATCACATGGACTACAAATAATTGGAGGAGCCCAGCTACATGAATGCAAGGGAGAGGTAGTTGCTCGTTCATTTCAGGTACACTTATCCATACTTCTCCGCGCACTCAACATATGATTTCTCTGATGGCCATTAGAGAGAGATCAACTTTGAAATCTTGTCATTGTGTCCTATGTATCATTCATCCATCAAAATCTTCACCTCCTTATAGTACAATTCAAAATTTATTTCCAATACATGCAGCTTATCCAAAGTTGAACTCAAAATGTTAAGCCTGGGATCTCCATCAATGCAGGAGGTAGATACTAGCTAGCCAGCATTATCACTGAAGTCAGCCTTCCACTTGTCAAGATTTTTTACCTGCCCATTGACCTCCAGTATACTAGGCATTATTTTCTTGTCTATCTTTTCCATAAACTCCCTCTTCTCGCCCAAAACTTTATCTAGCTTCAACTGAAAAGCTACAATCCCTTCAAGAATTTCCAACATGTCAAGGGTCAGATTCATCTCAGGTGGCACCTGTGCATCAAACCTTGCACACCTGATTAGATCTCTCAACTCACCAGTCCTTGCTAGCCACGATCTCTGCATTGCCTTGAAGCTTTCCTTATCCTACTCATGCTTATCAAAGGAAACTATTAAGTCTGATTAAGACTTCCATGTCTCATCCATCCTTGCCAAAACCCTGGTCCCCCTATGGTTGATCAAATTGGTGACCATCTCCTTGAATGAATTTCTCTTTTCATCTTTCAGTCTCTTCACTTCCTGCTTTAATTCCCTTATTTCTACTAGTAGAAGCTCTATATCAACTGGGAATGATTCTACTGTTGGTATCACAGGTGGAGAAGTGGAAGTACCAGCCCCAAGTAATAGCTGCTCCTTACACTTATTGAGCTCTACAATTGCTTGTGCATATTGTAGCAGCAGATCATCATGGTCCTTCTGCAGCTTATTGGTCACTACCTCAGTAAATTATGCAGTTTGCACATTCAAACTTACAGCTTGGGGAGAAGGGGTGTCATATACCCTCTTAATTATTACCTCTCCTATTAACTCCCCCAATCCAATACTAGGCTTGTTACTGCTTGGGGCAAGAGCCCATATTGCCAATGTCTCAAACCTAAGATTGAAAGCTACACCAGAGAGAGCCTTCTCTATTTGTTCATCTATTACATCTGAGTCTTCTTTGGTTATGGTGTCAAATGCAATTGCATCTGACAAAGTCTAGTGAGGAAGGATCAAGATATTAACTTTAGCAACCAATGACCTCCCTTCCTCTGGAGTCATTTTGCTAATGGCCTGAATGACTTCTGTCAACACTCTTTGAGTGATGGCCTCATATTCGGAGGGGTCAGCCCCACTCTTGGCATCCTCAATCTTCTTCTGAAATTCCTCAATCCTTATCTTTAGCACATAACTCCTGAATTCAGGAGTATTAATGAATTCATCATCTTCCAGGAATTTGTTGCAAGCCATCACCCTAACATCTTCTATATCTATGGTCTGGCTTGTCATGGTCCTCACTGACCTATTTTCAGGAGACGAGTAGGGCCTAATTCTATCAGGTGAATTCACCTAATGAGAAGCTTCTTGTACATGTTCCTCTGCTTCCTCTTCCAGGTCTACCGCCTCAATTTCCTCCTCAGTCTCCAGATCAATTATTTTTGCCTTCTTGGTAGGGGAAGGGGCAGTTGATTCTCTCTTTACAGCGTATCCTCCCCTTGAGCTACTAGGCTAATAGGATAGCCTTTCTTCTCCTACAGGAGCACTAGCAATTAGTTTTTCTGCATTATCCAACATCTTTTCAATTCTTCTTATGGTGTCCTGCACCTCTGCAAAGGCACCCTGGTATGCACCATTCAAATTCTTTCTCATCCTTTCTCCTGTCATTATTGTGTCCCACTTGATTCTTAAAGTGTGGACATCATTCATTGTGAAATAGTTTCTGACAGTATCCTCATCAAACTAGACTTGGTAAATGTACCTCAGTCTTTGTTTATTAACCCTGACCCTGTCAATGAAACCCTTAGGGTCAAATATCCTGGGCTGCTCCAAATACATCCCATAACACTGCAACACTGAATTAATCTGATCCAACCCACTTTTGTCAGCTGTCAAAAAGTCACTGAATCTGAGGGAGGTGGGGAAAAATGAACCTTTCTTGTGCTTCCTCAAATGCTCTTTATCTAATTCATTTAGCTGCCTAACGATTTCCAAAAATGCAATTCTCTTAGGTACATATTTAGGAAGAATGTGGGGAGGGGCCTCACACCCATTAACTCTGATGCAAGTGGTGCGCTCATGGTAAAACCAGTCACCCCAATTATGATCAATCCCCAAGTGAGGAGTTCTGTCCAAAGGCCTTAACAAATCTAATACATCTAGATGTAGCCTTTCTCCTTCTGGCTCCAAGAAACTGAGAACTCTCCTAACAAAATATTCTTCAAAGATTACATAGTCAGCATCAACACAATGTATATCTATCATACATGTCCACATCTACACTGGCAACATATTTCCCTGTGCATTTGCCATTTTGACATGTAAATTTTGGTGCCACATTCCTGACAAGGCAAACAGAAGCATATGGCACAACATGGAATACCGTGTGAATTCAACATGGGCATCCACAGTAAATAACTTGCCCTTGAGTGTTGTCATCTATTTGTGCATTTTATATGCAATATAGGAAGTAAGTCATATAGTTCCCTGGTCTCTTGACTCTGAATATCCACTGCCATCATCATAAGAGGGATGGGCATCCTGTCAGAGGCATCCCTACCTAGCACCTGACACAATCTATGATATGTCCTAACAAAATAATGCATGAACAGAGTGCATTGGAAAGGTTCCTCTTCACTATCTGATATCTTCACCAACTTACCATCAACTCCTCTTAGCCTGTGATTGGCCAAGTTGAAATCTTTGTATGCATGCTTGACACTCTGGTACTTTTTCTTCAATGCACTTAAGTCAATCGGTTTACTAGCTGCAAGGTTTAAGTTAAACACAGTGGCAATACATCCCTTTGTGAGCTTGATTATCTTTGTGCCATTCCCTGCCAAGACTGTCCTTATTTGAGGATTGTACCTTAGTGCTATTGCCCTCATTAGGTCTGGATTAGGAAATACAGTAGGGCAAATTAGCTTGGCTAGATCAAAGCGCCAAGCGTGGCAGACTGGGGCTTTATAGTCCATTCTATGGTGCCAGTGTTCAAATAAGACCTAACCAGGAATAGGTAATCGAGCATCCCTACAGTTATAGTAAAAGTTAAGGAATTTATCATCTAGCCCGCTGAGACCATGCAGATTCAGAGCTTTCCTAGCAGAGCCTGGGAGCTAGATCATAAAACCCTCATCTAAACTACGTTTAGAAGTGGAGGCTTGACCAACTTAACTCATTTTCTTTGATTATGTATTAGACTAGGGATTCCTATCCTAACAATTACCTACCTTCTCAATCAATCAGTCAACTTAAAATGCATTGAGCATGGTCAAACAGAATGAACTTACTAGTTTTTTACACCTACAGAAGCTTGAAATTTTTTCCTTGCTCGCTTGGAAATCTGCTAGGCATCTAAATTATGTTCATGCTTGAAGAAATGATGCAAAAATCCCTAACGTTTCTCCTTTTCAAGCTTCGTAACATAGATTTTGAGGCATTAATGGAGGTAGCCTCGGCCTTAATCTCTCATTCATGTCATAGGGTGCCTTCAACGTTCTTCACAAAAATTTAAACCTACGCCGTTGATCTGAGTTTGTCTTTACGAGATCTATGACCGTCATTTACCCGCCAGATTTGAAAATCTGGGTCATCATCATTGAAAAGTCTTCAACAAATAAGAACAAGCCAAATTGGATGTACCTCCTTCGCTAACCACATCACTTTTTGTATGGCCCGGACATGTGGCACCATTTCACAGTGTTGTAGCCAGAAAGGGCCCACCACTTACCTACCCTGCACGGGTGTGATAAAGCCTCCACACATCCACCCTTCATTTGCTTTTGAATTCTTTGATAAGATGAGGCCACTTGTCTCCACCTCGCAACCGCACGGTGAATATTCCTCCTTGGCAAGATTCCCTTGCAATGATGCACAACCGTTAGATTTGAACCTTCCTGCGGATTACTTCTTAGACTAACACTTGGCAGCATACAGTTTCTTAATGTAAGATTCTTCAATAAAGGGACGTGAGCCTAGATCCTTCGACAGGTGTCACCTTGTTGCGGCCGGGCAACGGGGTGATGACGTCACCTATGATGCACTACGATGCTATGAAATACACTTATATTAAACCTTATAACCTATGTGAAGACTTAGGACTTAACTTTAATTTTTCACGGGTTAAACGGGGTAAGACTAGGACATGGGGCCAGTCACCTAACATGCATAAAGGCTTCAAGTCATAACTTAAGGGACCGGGAACCCACTGAATGAGGTCAACAAGGAGTTAAAAGATAAAGTGCACAAGTCCTAAGGACTTAGGTTTAAAAGATTTTTAAAGGCAAAGACTTATAATTTTATGAACCTAAAACCCTAAACCCTAATAGGTACCAAAAAGAATGAAATGTAAAAAATATACACTATCTACAACCTATATACAATTATTTTACATTGTGCACGGAAAAGAACTTACTTATGAAAAGTAAGGTTTTAGGAATTGTCCATGCATAGGCAACTCCTGAAATTCACCATCTAGTCCTTGGAGAAAATAGGAATCCTCTCCATGAGTGTTAATTATCAAATAAGAGCCAACCCTTAATGATTCAAATTTTCCATGTTTGCCCTTACCCTGGTTCCTGGCATTCCATACATGAACCAAATCATCGACCTGAAATTTTGTTTCTTTAGTCCTTTTATCAAACAAATACTTTACCTTTTGTTATTTCTTGATATTGGTCTTCTGAGATTCTCTCCTAACTTCATCCAGTACAACCAACTGATTCATTCTCTTAGCCATTGAGTCTTCCATATCCTCATCACTTTCTTGGATAAACTTGTACACTGGCAAGAGATTATTCACCGGTAACCTGGCATCTACACCATACACTAGTTCAAAGGGAGACCTACCGGTAGCCTTTTTTACTGTTACCCTATCAGCCCACAGTGCCAAATTCAATTTAGAGTCCCATGCTCTTTTGTTCTTATCAATTATCCTCTTAATTATCTTCATGAGACTTTTGTTACTAGATTCTGCTTGGCCATTTCTTTGAGGATGATATGGTGAAGCATGAGACAAAGTGATTCCATAACCATTGTAGAAGTCAACAAACTCACCAGACTTGAAGCACATTGCATTATCTGTGACCAATTTCACTGGTACTCCAAATCTGATTATTATATGTTCAAGGATAAATTCAAGCACAACCTTACTTGTGGCTTTCTTGGTTGGAATGACCTCAATCCATTTGGTGAAATAATTTGTAGCAACCAATATCCAACTGTGTCCCCCACTGTACTTTTCTGCTATTTCTCCTATGAAATCTATTCCCTATTGTTGAAATGGAGCTTCCACTGTTACATTCTTAAAAGGTAATGCACCTGAATATTTAAGCTTTCCAAAAAATCTCTGGCAGGAATCACATTTCCTCACCATCTTATGTGCATCAGAGAAAAGTGTTGGCCACCATTATCCTGCCCTGAGAATTTTATGGGCAGTAGTCCTAGTTGTATAATGTCCACCACACATCCCTCCATGCATATCAGTCAAAATACTCATGGCTTGATTTTCATCTACACATTTGAGAAGCACACCATCAGGGTTCTTCCAATATAACTTGCCTTGGACAATGATAAATTTGACAGCATGTAATTTTAATGTTCTCTTTTGGCTATCACGCAAATGAGTAGGACAACTCAGGTTTTGTAGATAATACACTATGTCTTTGTACCATTCTAACTTATGCATTTCACAGGCTTGGTCCCGAACCACATTCACTTGGCATGCTTCTAAATTTGATTCTATCATTAATTTAGCTAAACCTTGTCCCCTTACCAATTTGGTAATCTGAATCTCAATATTGAACTCTTGGATTTTATTTATCCATCTACATCTCCTTCCAGTCACTTCCTGTTGAGTGAATATGTCTTTAACTGTTGCATGTGGCATATATGCTACAATCTAAGCTCCAACCAAATAAGGTCTAAAATTCTTGACTGCTCTGACCAAAGCATAGGTCTGCTTCTCTATAATATCATATTTGAACTCTGTCGCCTGCAAAGATTTGCTAAAGAAGGAAATTGGTTGTTCAAATCCATCATCATTTTTCTGTAATAAGCATGTAGCAATTGTATGGAATGAAGCAAATGAAAACAATTGAAAGGGTTTAGCAAAATCAGGGGATTTTAGAACAGGGGCAATCTTGATAGCTTCCTTGATGTTTTGAAATTCTTGGATTGCCTCACTTCCCCGGGCTATAGACTCACCCTTCTTTAACATCTTAGATATAGCTTTGGTAATCTCTGTAAAATTAGGAATGAATCTTCTAACAAAGTTGATCTATCCAAAGAATGACTGAATGCCTTTAATTGTCTTGGGCATCTGGATTTTATCAATTGTTGCAACCCTCTCTGGATCAATCCTAACTCCATCCTTAGACACTATGTGCCCCAAGAGTTTTCCTTCAGTTACACCAAATGCACACTTCTTAGGGTTCAGGGAGATGCCATATTCTAGTGCCCTAATAAAAATCTGCTCTAGATGCATGTAGTGCTATTCTTCCTTCTTTGAATAGGTAGTTAAATCATCCTGATATACAACTAATATGGAATCAATCAAACCTATAAAAGAAACATCCATTGCCCTTTAAAAAGTGGCACCTACATTTGTCAACCCAAATGGCATCCTTACGTATACATAAGTCCCCCATGGAGTTGTGAAGGTACACTTATACTATTCTAATTCTCTTACCTTCACCTGATTGTATCCAAAAAATCCATCCATCATAGACAGGAGTTCACACCCCATCACCTTTTACAACATAGCCTCCATGTTGGGCAAGGGTTAATTATCCTTCAAAGAGGACACATTCAGATTTCTAAAATCTAACAGAACCTTATTTCTCCATTTTTCTTTCTAACTGGGACAAGATTTGACACCCAAGTGGAATGTCTTATAGGCTCAATGATTCCAGCATCCCTGAGCTTCATAAGTTCTTCCTGCATTTTGGGAGCCAAAGTGGGATTAATAGGCCTATGCCTCTGTCTAAATGGCTTAGCTCTAGGCTTAAGGGGAATTTCATGTTGAAATAAGTCTTCTCTATATGCCTTCAAATCTTCATATGACCAAGCAAAAACATGCTTGTAATTTATGACCAAGGATCTCTTATTTTTATTACTTTGTTTTTTTGTGGCTCAGGGTCCCTGTGCTTATGCTAGAGTTGTTTTGCAAAGATGCCTCCTGGCTGCCCTGAGTCACCTGCTCGAGCTTTATTCCTGAGGTTATAGTTGCTCTTAACTTGAGCTACTACAGCAGCTGTAAGAGCCCTAATATCTTCATCAAAAGGCCTTTTTAAATTAACCAAAGGAGTGTGTGAGTCTTGGGCATAAACTTGATGATCCACATCTTCTTCATCTGAAAAGACCTACTAACAAACTACATCCTCATTGCAATCCCTTTCACTCACACCTGTTTCCATATCTGCCTCATCAAAGGAAGAATAATCTCCATTTGCAGAAAGCATGTTAACACTATCATCTTCAATACAGTGAGGTTCATTACACTCATCACAGGCATTAGCATCATTATAAAAGGACTGGGCAATATACATTGTGACTGTGAATGAGGTATTTTGCATATTATGCACCATGGAGCATCCTCCACAATATTAACAGTCTTCTTCAGGGGATCAAGAGTTTCCTTAATATTCTGAGATCTGTGATCAATTTTGTTATTAGGTATAGGCTTACCATTGTGCCAATTTGTATTGTATGGCATATCATGCAACTGAGGTCTCTTTTCTTGCCTTTGATAAATCTACTTTTCAGGACCAAGTCCCTTTTCATTCTTAGCAAGTTTATAACTTAAATATTTGAAAGCAATTGTCAATTTATCTAACTTATCTTCAGATGTGGAACTATTATTCTAAACATTTTGAATTATGTTGTTTGGATTCTACAAGATTCTCACATCATCCCTTCTATTTCATTTACCTGATGCCTTCCTATTATTCTCTATATTAGTTGCAATTCTGAAAGCATCTCTGAGGCTGGCTGGACCCTTGTCCCATAATTTATATGTTGTCTTCGCATCAAAGGCATTTGTGTACAAAACCATAGACATTGGTTCATTTGGTCTCATATGAGGTGGCAATTTATTTAAAACTCTAATAAACCGAGCATTAAAATCAGAGACTGATTCATTTGACCCTTTAGCAATACTTGTAATGATGTAACACTATGATTAGGCAATCCTCTATACCACTCCCTAGCCTCATCAATCAAGGACTACATAAATAACTTCATGAAAACATCCTCATGCTCTACCTCAAAATTATCCATAACATTGAGGAAAGCCTTCAAGTGGTCCTCTCTTGACATAGCATTTTTTCCTAAATTTTTTGGCAATTCAGCCCTAATATGCTTATCAATAGGGTTTGGGTGTCTAGGAATTCCAGTGAAATCTAACTGTCAGAATCTATCCAATGGCATGGGTCTTCTACCAAACTGGTTGGCATTTGCATTCCTGTTTGCATTGGCATTAACATTTTGATTTCTCACATGATTATGTGGTACCCTATTGTTGTTTGCATTTTGTCTCTGATCATTTTGTGGGTTATGGTTCATATGCTGATTAAGCCCTTAATTATTCCCAAGGATGTTTTGGTCATTATGTTGGTTCTGAACCTCATTCACCTACTAGTTTCTTGGCACATTTGATTATTGAGGGTGGGAACTGAATTTTGATGTGCAATTCTTAAGGCTTCCACCTTCTGTTTCATATCATCTCTTATTTTTAGGGCTTGTAAATAATCAAGTTTTACCCTGAGATTTTTAATTTCTTCAGCTAGTTCCTCTTCTCTTGGCATGGAAGAACAAGGGCTCATGGGGTTATCAGTATCTGTTGGAGATTCAATATCTTTAAATCTATCAGGGGGATCTAGAAAAGGGCGTTCTTGAAACATATCAGATCCAAACCTCAAATCATCATTTTGTTGTTTCTCAAAAAAGTCTTGAATACTAGCCTCTATGGCTGGAAAGTATTGTTGTTGTTCAGAAGACCTAACATTATTCCGAGAATCATCATTATTCCTAGGGCTTGGTGAACCTTCATGACTGGGTTGAGCAATTCTTTTCCTTCTATACATTTTCCTTGGTAATTCTTGGAACAAAGGATTTTGCAGGGATCTCCTCCCCTGCATACAACTTCTATTTTACCGACTGGGAGATTTTGTTCGAAGTCACCACCCACTAATGGGATTTATACTTATGTTCCAGGGTCCTTTTCAACTGATCCCCAGTGGATTCACAGTTTGGTTGTGTTTTTCCAGCTGATTATCTGAGTTTCCCTAAAAAGTAGCCATCTTCTATCCACAAGATGTAACATACACCCTCAGATATATGTTTGTTATGTGCCAATTTTTCTTGCTTTTCTGACTGTTTGATGTTTAGGGTTTTATAGCATGTCTTTACATATGTGTTTTTTCACATGAAATACATAGGAAATGAAGCATATAACAAAAATCCAGAAAATATAAAAGGATTTTGCATAAACAAAAGATGACCCAGATAGGAGAATGCCAAAATATGAGGATCTATTACGTACCCATTTCAAGATTTACAACTTCATGTCGGTGTCATTGCTGGACCAGCCACAAAGCCATAGAAAAAATGCTCACAACTTAGAGGAATGAAGAGAAAATGTATTACAATCAATAGTAGCAACAAAAATAGCTCCAGACGCCAAGATTGTGATAGATAAATGCCATGAATCAATTAGAAATCACAAACTCCAAGACCCACATCCATGGTTGATATGTATAGCCTGCTGGGTAAATGTTATTATGATAAACAACCCCAAATCCAGTCTGAAACCTATTACAATCTTCTACAATGTGGTCACCAATAGAAAGAATAATCACAGATGCAAAAATAAGGAGCAAAACCACTTCTACTCGCCAAGAACAGCCCCACAATGGCACAGCCTCAATAGGAAATTTACAACCTGTATGGAAAAGTCTGTATCAGCAAATAAAACTCAACCACAACACAAAATCTATCCTTTATGCTTTGTTTAGACCTGCAACTTGAATTCCCAAGGTAACATGATCATTCTAGTCCAATACTCTGTCAAAATATCTCCGATGAAGCACAAATGAAGCCTCTGGATGAAGCCTCCAAGAATTGACCAAGTGAGTTTTCATCCACAAAGCCAATGACAACCAATCTTGTAGAGGTTTTTGTCTCAGAAAGATAATACCAAACTAGGGAGCCAAGCTCCAAAAACCCTCATAGGGAAAATCTCAAAAGAGAGAAGAAATAATAATCCAAGCATATCAAATGAAGAGCCTTTTTCTCCTTTTATACTTTTTCATCTGGGCATCTCTAAAATCCTCTTGCATATGGGATAAAACATGAGAGGGAAAATACATTTTAAAATATTATGATTCTCTTTAATTCTTTTCTCAACATCACCCTTAAAGTCCCCTCTTTTAAAACAACATTAAGTTGTCGAGCCTAGGCACCAAGGTCCAATATTAAATAATAATGTTTAATTTACGGACTTTAAAATAGAGACCAAGATGATGTCAGAAACCAATGATCTATAGCTCGTTGGAAAGGTCTTAACAAGACAAATCTAACCCCACTCTCAAAATCCTATTCTGGTGCCAATCCTAAACTTATTAAAAATAGTAACAGCCATAAGCAAACTGAGCCAACTCGGAGGGTGCCAACTGGATCCACAAACCATATGATAACCCTGAGTTTAATGCAATGACTAGAGAGCCAATAGCTGACTGCCAAGTCACCAAAACAGCACCAAATTGACACTTACTAAAAATAGCAGTGTTTCCCAAGGACTAAAGAGAATAAACCCAGAAAAACCTAGAAAGATTGACGACATGCAAGCACTTACTATAAATAGTAAGTACGGACAAGTTGTCAGAAATCTCTTCGAAAAGTGTCAACCAGCTCCATTGGATCAGCCAAACACCCTAGTGACATCGAAATACTCCTTTGATTATGCTATCACCAACCCAGAAAGTCAACTCTAATTGCACTACAAGAAAACTCAAAAATGGGGACATTACAATCCGCCCTTCCCAAAGATTGATTGTCCTCAAGAAATGCCAATACAGCCTCCAAACAATAGCCTGAACCAAACTGAAACCAAAAATGATCCCAGGGTCCCAAGTTATTCTCAGCATAGAACCACCATGCTGACACTACGCTACTCTGATAAATCCTTCACCATGCAGAAAGTGGTAAAGCAACACATCGGAATCCAACTGAAATGTCATGCCAAACCTGTCACCACCTGGATCCCAACACATCAGAACCTCACATCCAACTATCATGAAGAGGTAAGTAAGTCTCAAAGTGTCTGAACCACAACATCCCCTTCCATCCTCTGCAAAACTCCTATGGATGTACTGACTATCCAACATAGGTACTGGAAGATATGAAACTACTCCTCTCAAATCAAGGGAATGAAAAAACTCTCCTCCATCACCACTGTAAAAACTAAATCTGCCATTATGCCTACTGACACTGCAACCTCTCTGAAGCCATGTCTCCAATGGAAATTTTTGTGACAAAGAAGTTACAAACTTTGTTTGATGCATATCACCATGATGGTATTCTGATCTTTGACCCTACAAATAATCCTCTGTATGTATCTGAGTCAGCCACCTGCAATCCCTAGTTTCATCTTTTGTAGACGACAACCCTTCATCCCACAAAGGATGGTATAAACTTTGAGCCAATCCATACTTACACATCATCAATTCATCTGTGTATGGACTAAAGGAAAAATGATGAGCACTCCTCACTATGCAGTCAAAATAAAAAGCAATTGCCTGTGTCAATAGTTGACTGTCATAGTCATGGGGAACACACTCCTCATCACCATCATCACACGAATTAGAAGATGGCTCATGTCTGTAATCCTGAATAGCTAATTGGGTGGATACTTTGGCAATCTTGTCTGCGTACCCAATAGCATACTCCCTATCATGAAATAATTAGAGATATTCTAATTTTACCACCTCCAAAGCACTCTTGATGAACTACAAATCATGAATGAGTACCAGCCGAGACCCCATACCATCTCTCCTCCAACTCTGTTGTCCAAAGAAGGTTCTCAACATTCCTATGAGTGCAATCTAGATGAGACAAGGTTGAATCCACCTTCTCTTCTATAGCCTTCAGTTGATCTCTCCAACCCTATGGTCTAGTAATCCGTTGATCACTATCAGTTGCATAGGATGCAATCTCTTATTTGCTTCCAAGAGAGGGAAACAAATCCACATGAGAATCAATCTCCCCACTGAAAGATGCCCTGCATGTCTCTTGTGAAAAGATGGAGTAGTGTTTTGATCTGTCACACAACTCTTGAGGAAATCCATCAACTCTTCGCAAGAGCTATCAATCATTTCTTTGCATCACCTGAAATGGGACTAACCTCAGAGACCCCTGATATAACATCTAGTTCCCTGATACTCTCAATTAAAGCATCCATCCCATCTATGTCAACTACACCTGTATCTGCAATGGATGTAACCACATCCTCAACCTGCTCACAACCATAATCCTTGGATATATGCTCCTCACCCATTGTTGCCATAGAAACCTGAACGATATCTATAGATGGTGAAGACTGTGCCAAGCTCAACTCCACAGTAAGCTCATCTATCTGTAGCTTTCACTTTTGAAGGGTTGATTGAGTACTCTTCAAAGAGTCTGTGGTGACCTTGAGCTCATATGTGAGCTCATCAACCTCCTCTTCCTTTCCCCTTAGAGCATCATGATAAATACCATCAATCCTGAGAAGATGATCTCTATCAGATAATAGCTATAGGTAATTATTCTTTATGATCCCAACTGCATCTCTAAGTGCCTAAAATTCTGCAAGGGAAAGTCCACTATCAAGGTGCTCATATATACCTGGAGTCCAACAATAGTGTGTCACCAACTTCTATGCAACATCAAAGTGTTCTAAGGCTGAAGCAACCATGCCTTCGCTCACCTTCAATTGCCCTACCAAATGAGTAGGCCCCTCTGACAATTTGTCTCCATACAAATTTTCTGATTTATATTCTGCACTATGGAAAGAGGCTGAATCATCATCACTCACCAATTGGTAAGCATCCTCATGTGTGCTATCAACTTCACACACATCCTCATCCAGTGTACTGCTGTTATGAATCTCCTAGGATGGCTCAACTGACATGCTAGAGGCTATTGAATCACCAATATCAATGCTTACCTCCCCTATCAAAATAGATGCATGCAGATCTGTCAAACAATCCTCAAAATCATCTCTATTAGGCAGCTCTTTAGTTCTACTTCCATCTTCCAAGGTCTGATATACCAAATCAAACTCATTGTGGCATGAATCCACAACACCTATTCCATCAATATCTCCCAAAATGGGAGTGTCTGCATTGGGTGACTCCACACAACCATCATCATCATATGTAATAGTAGTATCCTCATGCTCATGCAAAGAGATCAAACTGTTGTCACAAAAATCAGAACTATTATGGCTTGTATCCTCCTGGTTTTCTTCGTGTTTGACACACATATTTTGTGTGCCAACGTTAGAAGTATCTTCTATAATTTTTTCCTCTTGTGCCATAACATTTAAATCACCACTACACTCAGGAGAATGCCTTCTGTCATAAAAATCAGAATTGTTATCAAGGTTGATAACAACCTCTAGAGTGTTGAAAGTAACTTCATTTGCCAAACCAACATCAATTTGTGGGTCCCTTTTATCTGTCGATTGTGGTTAGGCTCCCGAATTTCTTTGCAAGAGAAGCATAGGCCTTGTCTTCTCATTTGGTTCTTGCTCATTCTTGTATTATGTAAACCACAAGCAATACATTCTTCTTCTATCAAGAGATATCTAATTTTTCTTAATTTTCTGCTCAACCAATGTCTTTGACAACCAATGTGTTGTAGGTGAAACATATTCTTTTCTCCAAATACTTAGCAATTTAGATAATAACAACTTGGAGATATCAGCATCTTCATCTAAAATCATAGACAAGATAGTTTCCATTACTGTTTTAACATCATCTGCATGATATTTTCTGATTTTATCAAAGAAACAATGGTACATTTCAAGAAGTAAATCATTACACTTGAGATCAATCAAAAGGACCCATGACCTGTCCTGAGCCATCATTACTAACATCTTAGCAATCTTTTTGAAAGATAAGCTTCTAGTATCATCTAAGCCATGAAAACTTTCAATAATCAGCTGTAAAATCTCCTTCATTAAGTCATCTTTATAGGGTGCTTCAGGAGTTGAAATTCTTATTACTTCACTAATGCATGTGATAATCACCAATCTTACATCCTTATATGGATGTTTTAGCAGCTACGGTTCACACAACAAAGTCTTTAAACGGACCAAAGCCAATTGTATTAGAGGAGAAGATGACCGAGGGCCTTTAGATAAACAATCCTCAACTTTTTCCACAGTGCTAAGAAGACTTTTATCTGACCACTGCAATGATTTAAGCTTCAAATCTAAATCAAAAAGTCTTTCATAAAGACCAACCTTCACAAGAGATGCCATGATCTCATATTCCCTATTCAAAACCTATCAACTGCCCAACTTGAACACTCATGCAAGTGCTGATCACTCACATACAAAGCTAAGCTACAAGTTTCGTATTTTCATCTGCATCTCATATTCTTATCTGCATGTCTGAACCTGACCTCACAAGATGGCAAGATTTTTAGCTCTGATACCACTCTAACATACACCCTCAGATACATGTTTGTTACGTGCCAATTTTTTTGCTTTTCTAACTGTTTGATGTTTAGGGTTTTATAGCATGTCTTTGCATACGTGTTTTTGCATGAAATACATAGGAAATGAAGCATATAACAAAAACTTAGAAAATATAAAAGGATTTTGCATAAACAAAAGATGACCCAGATAGGAGAATGCCAAAATACAGGGATCTATTACATACCCATTTCAAGATTTACAACTTCATGTTAGGGTCATTGTCGGACCAGCCACAAGGCCATAGAAAAAATGCTCACAACTCAAAGGAATGAAGAGAAAATGGATTACAATAAGCAGCAACAACAAAAATAGCTCCAAACGCCAAGATTGTGATAGATAAATGCCATGAATCAATTAGAAATCACAACCTCCAAGACCCACGTCCATGGCTGATATGTACAGTCTGTTGGGTAAATGTTATTATGATAAACAACCCCAAATTTAGTCTGAAACCTCTTACAATCTTCTGCAATGTGGTTGCCTATAGAAAGAATAATCACAGCTGCAAAAACAAGAAGCAAAACCACTTCTACTCGCCAAGAACAGCCCCACAATGGTACGGCCTCAACAGGAAACGTACGACTTGTATGGAAAAGTTTGCAACAGTAAATAAAACTCAACCACAACACAAAATCTATCCTTTATGCTTTGTTTGGACCTGTAACTCGAATTCCCAAGGTAATATGATCATTCTAGTCCAATACTCCGTCAAAATATCTTCGATGAAGCACAAATGAAGCCTCTGGATGAAGCCTCCAAGAATTGACCAAGTGGGTTTTCATCCACAAAGCCAATGACAACCAATCTTGCAGAGGTTTTCATCTCAGCAAGACAATACCAAACCAGGGAGCCAAGCTCCAAAAACCCTCGCAGGGAAAATCTCAAAAGAGAGAAGAAATAATAATTCAAGCATATCAAATGAAGAGCCTTTTCCTCCTTTTATACTTTTTCATCTAGAAGTCTCTAAAATCCTCTTGCATATGGGATAAAAGATGAGAGGGAAAATACATTTTAAAATATTATAATTCTCTTTAATTCTTTTCTCAACATCACCCTTAAAGTCCCCTCTTTTAAAACAACATTAAGTTGTCACACCTAGGCACCAAGGTCCAATATTAAATAATAATGTTTAATTTACGGACTTTAAAATGGAGGCCAAGATGATGTCGGAAACCAATGATCTATAGCTCGTTGGAAAGGTCTTGACAACAAAATCCCATTCCGATGCCAGTCCTGAATTTACTAAAAATAGTAACTAATGGCCATAAACAAACTAAGCCAACTCAAAGGGTGCTAACTGGATCCACAAACCATCTGATAACCCTGAGTTCAATGCAACGACTGGGAGAGCCAACAGTTGACTACCAAGTCACCAAAACAGTGCCAAACTGACACTTACTAAAAATAGCAATGTTCCCCAAGGACCAAAGAGAACAAACCCAGAAAGATTGCCGACATGCAAGCACTTACTATAAATAGTAAGTACGAACAAGTTGTCTGAAATCTCTCCGGAAAGTGTCAACTAGTTCCACTAGATCAACCAAACACCCTGGTGACATCGAAATACTCCTCTGATTATGTTGTCACCAACACAGAAAGTCAACCTTGACTAAACTGCAAGAGAACTCAAAAATGGGGACACTACACAGGATCCTCAGGTCAGTGGCCAATGAACAAAAGACAGACTCTATTGTCTCCTCTGCACTTCAGGCTCTGTAAAACCTATGGGGGTGTTCCCTTATTCAATACCTATATGGTGAATTCTAACTGTACCTAGGTATTGACACTTCAGTAGATAAATCATCTATTATGCAGACCAAAATTGTGAGATAAATGCAAAGGGGCTAGCTTTGGATCCTACTTCAGTTGTGAATCAGAGGATTTGATAACCTAAATCCTACTCCTAATATCCTACAGTTCAAGGTTTTGAGTTGATTTAATTTTTTATGTGTGTGTGGTTGCCATATTGGGGTTTGATTCATAAATGTAATACAGGCCTTTGATCGATGCCTGTCCAAGGGCATGGAGTCCAACTTAAAACATGTAAATAAATTTCCATAAACCAAACAAACATATAGGTTTCCGAGGGTTATTTAGTTCCTGCCTTACAGAATACTCCCAAGATTAGGTATTTCTATTAACCATACTTACAAATATTCCTGTTATCATACACATTTCCCCATATTTGAATTAGAGCATTTTAATTTTGTTTCTTAAACAGAAGCAAGAAGTTAAACATGCAATGCAGCAGATATGCACCAAAGAATTTAGAAAACCCTCAGTTACTTCATTATCAAGAAAGTTGCAAATAACAAATGGAGACAATTAACAAAAACACATGCACATTGCATTAGTCATATAAATTAATCTAAAATTGATAAATGTCTTATGAAAACACATACATACATTAAAATAGAACTCACAAGACCACATAGAGAGCAACCAGCCAAAATTTTGCATTACTTTTACTCCTAAAAATCCCAAAACTTCCAACAACCTTACAATGTGAGGCAGCCAGCTCTTTATAGACATAGAACTTGGCAACAACAATCATTACATCTTGCTGGTTTGGTGAAGTTACATTACAAAGCACTGCTCAAGGGCGTTGAGGAATTTATTACATTGAGCCCAGAGAAAATATAGAAAGTAATATATCACTTGGACTACAAATAATTGGAGGAGCCCAACTACATGAATGCAGGGGAGAGGTAGTTGCTCGTTCACGTCAGGTACACTTATCCATACTTCTCTGCCCACTCAGCATATGATTTCTCTGATGGCCATTGGAATGAGATCAACTTTGAAATCTTGTCATTGTGTCTTGTGTACCATGCATCCATCAAAATCTTACCCTCCTTACAGAACAATTCAAAATTTATTTCCAATACGTGTAGCTTATCTAAAGTTGGACTCAAAATCTTAAGCCTAGGATCTTTATCAGTGCAGCAGGTAGATACTAGCTGGCCAACATTATCATAGAAGTTAGCCTTCCACTTGTCAATATTTTTTTACCTGCCCATCAGCCTCCAATATACTAGGCATTATTTTCTTGTCTATCTTTTCCATAAACTACCTCTTCTCACCCAAAACTTTATCTAGCTTCAACTAAAAAGCTACAACCCCTTCAAGAATTTCCAAGATGTCAAGGGTCAGCGTCATCTTAGGTAGCATCTGTGTATCAAACCTTGCACACCTGATCAGATCTCTCAATTCACTAGTCCTTGGCAACCACGATCTCTACATTGCCTTGAGGCTTTCCTTATCCTACTCATGCTTATCAAAGGAAGCCCTTAAGTCTGAGTAAGACTTCCATGTCTCATCCATCCTTGCCAAAACCCTGGTCACCCTATGGTTGATCAAATTGGTGACCATCTCCTTCAATGAATTTCTCCTTTCATCTTTCAGTCTCTTCACTTCCTCCTTTAATTACCTTACTTCTGCCAGCAGAGGCTTTGTATCAACTGGGAATGATTCTACTATTGGTATCATAGGTGGAGGAGTGGAAGTACCAGCTCCTAGTAACAGCTGCTCCTTACACATATTGAGCTCTGCAATTGCTTGTACATATTGTAGCAGCAGCTCATCATGGTCCTTCTGCAGCTTATTGGTCATTTCCTCAGCAAATTGTGCAGTTTGCACATTCAAACTTGCAACTTGGGAGCAAGGGTGTTAGATACCCTCTTAATTATTACATCTCCTGTTAACTCCCCCAATCCAATCTTAGGCTTGTTATTGCTTCGGGCCAAAGCCCATATTGCTAATGTCTTGAACCTAGGATTGAAAGCTGCACCAGAGAGAGCCTTCTCTACTTGTTCATCTATTACATATGAGTCTTCTCTGGTTAAGGTGTCAAATGCAATTGCATCTGACAAAGTCCAGAGAGGAAGGAGCAAGATATTACTCTTAGAGACCAATTACCTCCCTTCCTTTGGAGTCATTTTGCTAATGTCTTGATTGACTTCTGTCAGCACTCTTTGAGTGATGTCCTCATATTCAGAGTGGTCAGCCCCACTCTTGGCATCCTCAATCTTCTTCTAAAATTCCTCACTCCTTACCTTTATCACATAACTCTTGAATTCAAGAGTATTAATGAATTCATCATCTTCCAGGAATTTGTTGCAAGCCATCACCCTAGCATCTTCTATATCTATGGTCTGTCTTGTCATGGTCCTCACTAACATGTTTTCAGGAGGGGAGTAGGGCCTAATTCTATCAGGTGAATTTAGCTGATGAGAAGATTCTTGTACCTATTCCTCTGCTTCCTCTTCTAGGTCTACGACCTCAATTTCCTCCTCAGTCTCCAGATCAATTATTTTTGCCTTCTTGGAAGGGGAAGGGGCAGTTGCTTCTCTCTTTACAACATATCCTCCCCTTGAGCTTCTAGGCTAATAGGATGGCCTTTCTTCTCATGCAGGAGCACTAGTAATTAGTTGCTCTACATTATCTAGCATCTTTTGAATTCTTCTTATGGGGTCCTGCACCTTTGCAAAGGCACCCTGTTATGCAGCATTCAAATTCGTTCTCATCCTTTCTCCTGTCATTATTGTGTCCCACTTGATTCTCAAAGTGTGGACATCATTCATTGTGAAACAGTTTCTGACAATATCCTCATCAAAGTAGACCTGGTGAATGTACCTCAGTCTCTATTTATTAACCCTGACCCTGTCAATGAAACCCTCAGGGTCAAATATCCTAGGCTTCTCCAAATACATCCCATATCACTGCAGCACTAAATTAATCTGATCCAACCCACTTTTGTCAGCTATCAAAAAGTCACTGAATCTGAGGGAGGTGGGGAAAAATGAACCTTTCTTGTGCTTCCTTAGATGCTCTTTATCTGATTTATTTAGCTGCTTAATAATTTCCAAAAATGTAATTCTCTTAGGTACATATTTAGGTAGAATGTGGGGAGGGGCCTCACACCCATAAACTCTTATGCAGGTGGTGTGCTCATGGTAAAACCAGTCACCCCAATTATGATCAATCCCTAAGTGAGGAGTTATGTCCAAAGGCCTTAAGAAGTCTAATACATCTAGATGTAGCCTTTCTCCTTCTGGCTCTAAGAAACCGAGAACTCTCCTCACAGAGTATTCTTCAAAGGTTACATAGTCAACATCAACACAATGCATATCTATCATACATGTCCACATCTGCACTGGCAACATACTTCCCTGTGCATCTACCATTTTGACATGTAAATTTTGGTGCCACATTCTTGACAAGGCAAATGGAAGCATATGGCACAACATGGAATACCATGTGAATTCAACATGGGCATCTGCAGTAAATAACTTGCCCTTGAGTGATGTCATCTGTTTGTGCATTTTATCTACAATATAGGATGCATAGTCATACGGATCCCTTGTCTCTTGACTCTGAATATCCGCTGCCATCATCATCAGAGAGATGGGCATTCTATCAGAGGCATCCCTACCTAGCACCTGGCACAAACTGTGCTATGTCCTGACAAAATAATGCATGAACAAAGTGCATTGGAAAGGTTCCTCTTCACTATCTAATATCTTCACCAACTTACTATCAATGCCTCTCGGCCTGTGCTTGGCCAAGTTGAAATCTCTGTATGCACGCTTCATAGTTTGGTACTTTTTCTTCAATGCACTTAAGTCAATCAGTTTACTAGTTGTAGGGTTTAAGTTAAACACGGTGGAAATATATCCCTTTGTGAGCTTGATTATCTTTGTGTTGTTCCTTGCCAAGACTGTCCTTGTTTGAGGACCATACCTTAGTGCTATTGCCCTCATTAGGTTTGGATTAGGAAATATATTAGGGAAAATTAGCTTGGATAGATCAAAGTGCCAAGCGTGGCAGACTGGGGCTTTATAGTCCATTCTATGGTGCCAGTGTTCAAATAAGACCCAACCAAGAATAGGCAATCTGGCATCCCTATAGTTATAGAAAAAAGTTGAGGAATTTATCATTTGGCCCGCTGGGACCATGCAGATTCAGAGCTTTTCTAGTAGAGCCTAGGAGCTGGATCATAAGATCCTCATCTAGACTATGTTTAGAAGTGGAGGCTTGACTAGCTTGACTCATTTTCTCTGATTATGTATTAGACTAGGGCTTCGTATCCTAACAATTATCTACCTTCTCAATCAAGCAGTCGACTTAAAATGCATTGAGCATGGTCAAACAAAATGAACTTACTGGTTTTTTATGCCTGTAGAAACTTGAAATTCTTTCCTTGCTCACTTGGAAATCCGCTGCGTGTCTGAATTATGTTCATGCCTGAAGAAATGATGCAAAAAGCCCTAATGTTTCTCCTTTTCAAGCTTCGTAGCATAGGTTCTGAGGCATTAATGGAGGTAGCCTTAGCCTTAATCTCTCATTCGTGTCACAGGGCACCTTTAATGTTCTTCACAAAAATTTAAACCTGTGTCGTTGATATGAGTTTGTCCTTACGAGATCAACGACTGTCATTTACCTGCCAGATTTAAAAATCTGGGTCATCATCATTGAAAAGTCTTCGGCCAATAAGAACAAGCCATATCGGATGTACCTTATTCATTGACCACATCACTTTTCGTTTGACCCAGACACGTGACACATGACACCATTTCGCGGGTGCGATAAAGCCTCCACACATCCACCCTTCATTTGCTTTTGACTTCTTTGATAAGACGAGGCCACATTTCGCCATCTCACAACCGTGCGATGAATATTCCTCCCTAGCAAGATTCTCTTGCGATGACGCACAACCATTAGATTTGAACCTTCCTGCAGATTACTTCTTAGACTGACACTTGGTAGCATACAGTTGCTCAATGTAAGATTCTTCAATAAAGGCACGTGAGCCCAGATCCTTTGACAGGTGTCACCTTATCCCGACCGGGCAGCGGGATGATGATGTCACCTATGATGCACTGTGTTGCTATGAAATACACTTATATTAAACCTTATAACCTATGTGAAGACTTAGGACTTAACTTTAATTTTTCACAGGTTAAACAGGGTAAGACTAGGACATGGGGTTGGTCACTTAACGGGCATAAAGGCTTCAAGTCATAACTTAAGGGACCGGGAACCCACTGCAGGTATTCAACAAGGAGTTAAAAGATAAAGCACACAAGGCCTAAGGACTTAGGTTTAAAAGATTTTTAAAGGCGAAGACTTACAATTTTATGACCCTAAAACCCTAAACCTTAATAGGTACCACTGGGTTTGACTACAGACTCTATCACTACCTGGGATGAAATGGAAACCATTTTTCTTGACAAATATCAAGATTACTATATAGTCAATGATCAAAAAGATGAACTCTTTCGCATGAAACAAATGGAAGATGAAAATTTGGAGGATTATGTGGATAGATTTTTATTTGTCCATAGGAGGTGTGGAAACAATCTAGATGAGGAATTGAGTAAAACTATTTTTCTAAGAGGAATTGACGATGAGATTAGGGAAGCCTTAAACTTGATGGATAAGGGAGATATTAACAAACAAAATTTTGCAGAAATTGTAGATGTCTGCAGAAACTATTCTTGCACTAGGGCAGGTAAAAGAATACTAAAAAGGGGTAGTACCAATGATGTTACACAAGTAATTGAAGAACTAGAAAACCTCAAAACTAACATCCTACTTGATTTGAATACCACTTTGGATGGCATGCAAGCTAGTAAAAAGAACACTGAACCCTTGGTTATTTACTACCCTCATTGTAGAGAAAAACATCCACTTAGGGAATGTCCCTTAAATCGAACTAAGTTGTGTAAGATACGTGAGAAAAATCACACTACAAATGAGTGCGTCCTGCTTCCCGAAATTAAAAATAGATTGAAAAAGGTTCTGACATATGAGGAAGAACTAAATTTTATTGGCCAGAAACAACCTAATTGCGGATTTAATCAGTTTCAGAACCAATATACTCTAAGAGGCCCATTGAATTGGGGTACAAACTCTTATAATGGACCTTGGAGAGGCCCAACACAAATGCAAATGCAATGGAGACTAGCATGGCCTCAGCAAGATTGGACAAATCAATCTTGGACCAACCCTCAATGGTCAAATCAACAACAATATCCACAATAGTGGGCACCTCAATATAATTAGAGGAGATTTGGAAACCAACCCCAAGCCTTACTCTTTGGACCCTCACAACTTGCAAATTCAAACTCCAATGAACAAGTAAACCAACCATCAATGTCTGCTCAGCCAGTTCTGAATCCCAAGAATAATAGGCCACAACAACAGGTAAACAATGCTGACCCAAATACAACCACCCTAAATGTAGTGGAGATTAATGACATCCAACTTCAATCTAGGAACATTCCTATAACCATTCCTAATAAGGAAGTCATTGAAGAAGAAGAAGTAATCCCCAAAGTTGATACACAACAACAAAATAAGAAGGTTGAAGCAAGGGATTCAGAATAAATTCTGAAGGAGACCTTCGTTCCATTCCCAGAATGATTAAAATAGGTCCCTCTGAAATCTAAAGAAAGCCATCTCTCACATGATGACTCCTAATTAATTAAGGAACTCAGAAAGATACACATCGAAGTCCCTTTGTTATAGGCAATAAAAGATATTCTCAAGATAAACCAAACCATTAAGAGTTTGTGTCTAAAACTTCCAGCCAGAAAATGAAAATTACCCAATACCATTCAAGTAGATGGGAAACTTTTCAATGTCTTATCAGACAAGTTAATTCCTCAAAAATATTGGGATCCTAGGAGCCCTGTCATTACAGTGGACATAAAAGGGGTTTCAGTTTCAAATGTTCTGATTGATCTAGGAGCTGCAATTAATGTTATGACATCAGATACTGTAGATGCATTAGCACTAACACATGTTCAACCAACATCAACTGTGTTACAACTGGCAGACCTATCTATCACAAAACTAGAAGGAATTTTGGAGGATATCATAGTTACTATCAATATTTGGGATTACTCAGTTGATTTCCTCATCCTTTAGACCAGAAAGAAACACTCAGGATACCCAATAATACTGGATAGACCTTGGCTGGCCACGGCAGCAGCCCTTATTGACTGTCGATCAGGAAACATGACTATTTCAAATGGGAAGAAGCTGAAAGAACTTTCCATGTATCCCCCTGCCAAACCATTCTTACAATATGAAAATAAACTAGGGATAGATGACCTGATAGATTCTGATGAAGAAGATGCCTCCTCGCTGGCAATGGTAACAATCGTAGAACATTTCGAAGAGTGTAATGAGGAATATAGAGAGTTGGAATCAAACAGTGAAACCTCTTTATATAGTGTCACCCAACAAGAGGTCTCCGGATGGCTCTGGAGAGATCAGAGAGGATCTTTCAAGGCATTCCACTGTCCCTATTCTGAACAAATTGCCTCCCACTTAAGTTATCAACAAGCAAAAACGTTACACTAGATTGTGCCTCACATTTTTTTGTTAAATACTCTATTAAGTCCTTACACAGACCTTCTTTCTATTCATAATGGCACAAAGAAAATCATTGTCCAAACCAACAAACAACTCTCTATCAGTAGTTGGTTAATAGAGGCAGAAGAAATTCGGTTGACAAAACTTTTGCAAAATCATACCCAGGCTTTTGCATGGGAATATAAGAACATGAAAGGGATCCACCCCAGTGTATGTACACACCATATTTACATGGAAGATGTCTATCCTATTAGGCAACCCCAGCGGAGAATCAATCCAGCCTTGAGAGATATAGTGAAGGAAGAAATAGAGAAACTATTGCAGGTAGGATTCATCTACCCCATTTCTAATAGCCAGTGGGTATCACCATTGGTTATAGTACCAAAGAAAAATGGAAAGTGGTAAGTATGCATTGACTATAGAGAATTGAAAAAAGCTACTAAGAAAGACTATTTCCCACTTCCCTTCATTGACCAGGTGTTAGATAACATGGTTGGTAGTCGCTATTTTTCCTTCCTGGATGGATTCAGCAGCTACAATCAGATCCAGGTGGCTCTGGAAGATCAGGATAAGACTACCTTCACATGTCCATGGGGGACATTTGCCTCCAAATTTTTTCCATTCGGATTATGCAATGCTCCAGCCACGTTTCAACGTGTTGTGCTGGCAATTTTTGCAAATCTAGCAAATACATGCATGGAGGTTTATATGGATGATTTTACAGTGCATGGAAAAACTTTTGATGAAGCCTTGAATAGTCTGAACAAGGTACTTAAAAGATGCAAAGAACATCAGTTGTTCCTAGATCATGAAAAATGCTTTCCTATGATGACTGAGGGAATTGTACTTGGTCACCATATCTCACAGGAGGGAATGAAAGTAAATCCAAAAAAGGTTGAAATTATTATTCAAATTCCCCCTCCTCAAACTCAAACAGAAGTAAGAAGCTTTCTAGGACATGTTGGATATTATTGAAGGTTCATTGAAAATTTTAGTAAAAAAGCTAACCCTTTGTTCACCTTGTTTAAAAAAGATTATGAATTCAAATGGACACCACATGCCAACAGTCATTTGAAGCCATCAAAAGTGCCCTCATGATAGCCCCAGTGATTAAAGGACCAAACTAGAATGAGCCATTCGACATTCACATGGATGCTTCCAATCAAACCATTGGATCAGTGTTAAGACAACTAAATGAATCTGGAGGTATGCATGCAATATATTACATTAGAAAAAACTTAAACCTTGAAGAGAAAAATTATACCACAACTAAAAAAGAATTTATGGCAGTAGTTTATGCTATCAATAAATTATGCCACTACATCACAGGCTATAAAATTTTCATACATACTAATCATGCAGCTATAAGATATCTGATGAATAAAGCGGTAGTAGGAGGTATAATTATCATATGGTTGTTATTATTGTAGGAATTCGATATAACCATTGTTGATAAACCAGGGAAAGATAATGTTGTTGCTGACTTTTTATCCAGATTGACTGTGCAGGGAAATAATGAACCAGTCGATGATGCATTCCTAGACGAACATCTATTTGCCATATCCATACAATCTCTGTGGTTTGCATATTTAGCAAAATATTTGGTTTCAGGCAAATGCCCACAACATTTCAAGTCCAAAGAAACCAAACGACTAGTTTGAGAGAGCTCCAGATACAAATGGGTAAATGGTCTCTTATTTAAAAATTATCCTGACCATGTATTGTGTCACTGTGTGCAGGAAATAGAAGTGTATGACATAATCCGAGCATGCCATGATGAATCTTTTGGTGGACACTTTTCAGCCCTCCGGACGGGACATAAAATTTTGGGAGCAGGATATTTTTGGCCAACAATGACCAAGGATATTCAACATTATGTCAAACACTGTGATCAATGTCAGCAAATGGGACATCCAACTCCTACCTCATAGATGCTGCTCCATCTTCAATTAGTTCTTAAACCATTTAAAAAATGGAGAATAGATTTTGTGGGGCCAATAGATCCACCTTCCAGAGCAAATCACTACATTTTGGTTTGCACTAACTATGCCACTAAATGGGTCGAAGCAAAAGCACTACCAGCAACAAAGGAGAAGGTCGCAGATTTTTTGTATAAGCACATTTTGCAAAGGCTTGGAGAACCTCAAGTCCTTATTTCTGATCAAGGACCATAGTTCATGTCTACTATGATCAAAGTATTCCTAGAAAGATATCAAATCTGTCACAAGAAGTCCTCTCCATATCATCCTCAAAGTAATGGTCAAGTAGAAGTAACAAACAGAGAACTGGAGAACATCCTTACAAAACCATTTCAGGTAAAAGAACAGATTAGGTTGAAAGAATTACAGAAGTTGTTTGGTCTTACAACACCACATGGAGAACCACCACTAATTTCACACCATATGAATTAGTCTATGGAAAACACCCAATGTTGCCCATAGAATATGAGGTGGAAACACTGAGAACACCACTTGAAGTGGGTATAGACTTAACTGAAGCACAACAGCACAGAATGATGTAACTCAACAGATTGGAAGAGACGTGAATGGAGGCACTTCAGCACACAAAGTTGATCCAATAGTAGAGAAAAGAATGGCACGACAAGAACATTATCAGTAAGCAATTCAAGCAAGGAGATTGGGTCCTGTTGTATGATTCCAAATATCAAGATTTAAAAGGGAAATTGCATACTAGATGGTTGGGGCCCTATGAAATCAAAGAAACCTTCATCAATGGGGTTGTTCAGCTAGTTCCCGTTAATGGAGACCACATAATTCTTCTAGTAAATGGACATATATTGAAGTTGTACCACAAACCAACTTCCAAAGAGGAGTTTTTTACAGAAATGCAATCTCAAATAGAGCATTTCACCCTGGAAGATCTCTCTTGCATGGGACTCATGTTCTAAGTGATGACTCTGGAACAAATAAAGTTGTAAAGGTTGAAAACCAGAAATGGCAGCCTTTTCTACCAAAAAAATTAGGTAAAAGTTTAAAACCAACAATGGCAGCTTTGCCTAGAGGGAAGATTGAAAACCAGCAATGGTGATCTTTCCTTTGAATTCCCCATTTCCTTCAATAAAATCCCTTTTTGTGGTTATGCAGGTTTTTGTGTTGAAATTTTTTGAAGAGCTCCAGATAGATACTGATAGATCCAGACAGCTACGGATTGCTCTAGATGAACATGGATGGATGCTTGCTTTCCAAAGCATCGTTGGACGCTAGGTGATGTTGCATTGTGAAAAAGTGATTCGGTAAAAACTTTAAGGTGAAATAATCAAAGGCATGGGTACTTTACAAGGTATATTCCTTCCTTAAAACTTATATAATTATTTTAATATGTTTATGTATGCCACGTGTTTCCCAAAGTTACCCGCATGTAACCCTCATCTTTTACACGCCATGACAATTGCATAAATGATTGCAACACGATAGGTGGCAGCCACATGTTTGTCCACAGATCTTGCATGCTTTACAATGAAATATAAGTACTTGATCATCATGACAATGACATTTCAAATAAATGCCATAAATAGAAATAAGCGCTGGATTGAGAAACAATCATGACCGGTATTTACGACCATTTAAGGGAAGTACATTTGAAATGAAATGAGCACTAAGATTGCTGGCGTCAGCTCTGGATGTGTATAGAAAAGCAATTAAGGTGGTGGCTAACAAATCACACTTTGCATACACCCACTCTGGTTCAAAACCCTGAAGTACCCGCCATGATTGTTGAAAATACGGGCAGGGTCACTGCCATCTGGTCCATCTCGCATGCCATTATTCCTTCACACAAATCTGCAATTGACAACTCAAAGTTCACAGTTCCTTCTGTATACACCTAAAAGTGACACAGCTCTGTCTAAATAAATATTCTTAATATTTATTTCATTCTAATTCTTCTATTAATAAATAAACAAATCAATTTATTTATTTGATTCACATTCCTCCACAAAATTAAATAAAATCATTTATTTAATTAAATCCTTCATATTCCTCCAAATTAAAAAAATTCATTTATTTAATTAAAATCCTCCAAGTTCTTCTAAATTAAATAATACCCAATTATTTAATTAGTTCTTCTAAACTTAACATCCTCTATATTTAAATAAATCAAAACATTTTTTTAAATTATTCTATTTCCTCGTAAAAATGGATTAATACCAAAATTAATCCATGCAAATCCATGTGCACACTTAATTAAATATTTTAATATTTAATTATTTGTTCCCTCACCCACATGTCTTATTTCTCCTCTAGTTCCAATTAGTTAACTCATAAATCAAATATGTTAACTAGTTAGTCATTTCTGTTAACTAATCAATCTATTCAGTTAACTCTTCAATCTATTTCTGTTAACTCCCCTGTTCCATGAGAGAACAAGACACTTGTCTTCTTCCTATTCACGCACATCTCTCAAATCTTCTCAACCATTGATCATCTTATTCGTTCCATACCATTGATCTTTCTTCTCTCAAGTCTATAAATACAACCCCTATTCATCCATTTCAATCATCCAAGATTTTAGTAAACTTACTCTGCAGAATTCACAGCGCGCCTTTGGCACCTAAATCCATAGCTTGCGATCACCATTTTCATTGTATTGAAGCTCATCTTCATTACAAGAAGTATCATAGCCGTTTCTCTATTGCCATCTTGAAGAACAAAGCAATGAAGTGTTCTTTCTAAGGGCTTCATTCATACAAAAGATCGATTGAGACTAGGTGAACAATGGAAGCTACAAGGTAATAAGGTTTGCAAGGTTTGTTCTTTGTTTTAAATCTTTGTTATTTGCATATTTCATTGTGTTATTGGGTTATTTATTAATCATTGATATATTATTCCACATTTTCCCCTTAACACCTTCCTGTTTAAAACCAGAGATAAAAGGAAGAGAGAGAAAAAACCAAAGCTCCATTTTTCTGCAGACTCATACAAATTCAACTAATCAAATGGGTAACAAAAGGAAAGCCGAACATGAGAACACAATTTTTGATCAGATTTTCCAGCAGGCCGGATGGTTGGCATTTTTACGGAAATTTGAAGAATTTGAAGTTGACTTGGTTGAGGAGTTTGTTACAAACTTCCACAAGACCTTCACCACTGTGAAAGGGGTAAGAATACAAATCAACCCTACCATAATTAGTCAACTTTCTGGTATACCTATAGTGGGTGTTGATTTGTTTGCAAACAAACCATCATATGAAGAATTAGTTCAAAATTTCCATGTTGCTTCGGAGCCCTTGCCCCAATATATTGTAAGGAAGCAACTAAAGGCATTGAAAGGACCAGTCTTCCAGACCCATGGAGGACCACATGTGATGGCTAATTTGGTATAGTTTTGGGCCCTGGGATGCAACTAATTACCCACCTGAGGCATGGAGCCAATAACCCCCAATATTTGATAAATGTTCCTGCTTTTCTGCATGCAAATCTTGTCACCATGATGACGAAAAGAAAGGGCAAAAAAGGACATATTAGCCACCTAGGTTTGATACATTTGATTATTAAGCACCACTTCTTACAACAGAAGGATGGTCAGCAAAAATGGGAAGACTTTCTCGCCCTATAGCCCAGAAGGAAAAAGGTGAAACGTCATCCTTCCACTGTCTCCATTTCAGAAGACCCTATTGTAGTTTCCTCTACATCCCCTAAGGTCTAGTTCCGATGACTCTGGAGAAGAACAGAGGAAAACAGTCAAGCAGGTGAAGCCATAGCATCCACCTCTGCCAAAATATTCCACCACTAGTTAGTTATCTCTTCAGATGAAGAAGACAGAGGAGAAGCAGAACAAAACCCTACCGCCCTCTCAAGTGAACACTCATCCCCTGCTACACATCCTGGAGAAGAGACTCGTGAGGAGAGGGGAACTGAGGAAGTTGGTGGTGCTGAGATTCCTAAGGATACTAGTGAAGAGGGCACCCCAGAAGAAACAGGGGAGGATACTTTGCAACACAGTCACAGGAAAGGAAAAGAGAACCTTGAGGAAAGCTCTGAGGACACCACATCATAGGAAACTCGGCATGCCCTAGCTCTATCCAGAGCTGAATTTGAATTGAAGCAATGTAGGGCACAATTGGAGGCCATGGCTCAACAATTAAAGGCCAAACATGAGGAGCTGGGAAAGCAAAAGGCAAAGGTTGAAAAGGAGAAGGAAGAAAAAGAAAAGGAAATTTATGTTTTCAAGGTAGAGGCAGATAACCACAAGGCCATGGTGGCCCAAAGAGACATTCAAATAACTCAACTAAAGCAATGGGCTGCTCAGAAAATCCCTACACCCGCCTCATTAAATGTCTATGCTCAGAACCTACAACTTACACTGGATAACAAGCAACTCTGAGGAGAGATTATACAGCTTCGGAAAGACATTGAGACCTTGAAACATGAGAAGGTGGTGGTAGAGAACAACCTAGCTTTAGCCTGCGAAACAGGAGAAACCCTGTTAGCACAGTGCCTACCATCAAGTGTGTATGCCATGTTCCTCTGGGAACAATTTTTAAGATGGAAATTACTCAAGATAAGCTGCACTCTTCAATTTGATTTTCACAATGATAAAGATTTTGTTGAATGTTATATGCAAAACCCAAAAGACCAACAAAACCTGGTGCAGGAGCACCTACCTGACAGCTGGCCTTCATGAGGCAGTTAGTTGTTTTAGGTCTTGTTTATGTTTCCAAGAAGGTCTGATAAGACCAAATGCATGTAATAAGGTCAAGCTGATCATGCTAAGATCATGCTGACCAGGCTTTGCTATTTTTAGTTAGTTTGTTAGGACAGTTGTCATGATGTATGTTCGGTTGGACCTCCCAGCCGCCTGGAGAGTTCCCAGCCGCTTGGAGTCAGGTCAGTAGTACTCGTAGGAAAATCTATTTAAGCATGAGGATCGGTTGACTGTAGATCATCGATCGGTAGTATAGTATTGCATTGAGCAGAGGAGTTAGAGTGTGCTGTGTGAGAAACAGTATATTGTATTGCATCTTTGAAATCAATAAAGATCCTGTTTTCATCTTCTGTTTGATCTCCTTTGTGAAATCGATCTGTGGGTTTGGGTAGTTTCATGGATTCACTGATCCATTCCACCGGTTGATTCGTCTGATCGGTGGAATGGTTATGTACAGTAGGTTAGGAGTTAGTTTGTTTGTTTGCATGCAGGTGTGCAGGATCGCCGTCGAGAGATGTTGAAGACCCTAGCATGGGCATGTGCTAGGTCGAGCTGATAAAGTGTGGAAGATCACCCTGAGAGTGGATCAGGTCATCCCAGGAGGATCGGTGAAGTGAAATTTCGCTAAGGTTGAAAGTTCGTCAAAACGGCATCATCAGGATATTTCTGCTTATATCCTGCAGTCGCTTCGGGCATCGTCATCCGGATAAGTGGAGGAGAGCATGATGCAGTTGAGTGCATGAAGTGAATGTGCGTCGGGGTGATCATCATCAGGAGTTGCCGAGGAGGAGCGTATCGGCATAAGGTTGAAGATCGGGTTGATCGCGGGCCGAAAAAAAACTAAGTTTGGCCAACAGCAGGATATGACGTCATCATCATCAGGATATACGTCATCAGGATATTTCAGAGCGGCAGGATACTGAGGAGCTACAGGTGACGTCATCATCATCAGGATATACGTCATCAGGATATCGGGGTGACGTCAGCATCAAAAGGAAGGTGTGAGGAGTTAAGGTTTGACATCATCAGGATAAATGGGCGGAACCGGATGTTCTTTATCCTGCTGATTAACATGATGTTGAATATCATGATGCTGAAGATAGTGAAGACGGAAGTTGTCGCTGAAGTGAACAGTGGACGTCAGGAGGATGTTCGCGCTGGTCGAACATGATGATGCTGTCGATAATCGAATAAGGTGATGCTGTTGACATGCGAACGGGCGAGGGCTTGTCATCAGGAGGATATCGGTCGGCACAGTAAATATGATGATGCTGACAGTGTTAAGTCAAATATGATGATGATAATGATGATGATGATGATGATGGGCTGCAGACATCCATGCTGTATGTTATGGTTATAGTGTGGATGCCTCTGCATCATAGTGGTATCAGAGCTCAGCAAAAGGTCTGGGCTGTTGTGTGTTGATTCTATCACCGAAAGGGCAGAGGTAGAGTTGATTGTGTGTTGTGTGTTGATTGAGAGGTTGACAAAATGCCTCCGAAAGGTAGTGGTACTGCAAGGGAATTGCAGGAGATGAAGGAAAAAGATGCCAGAGAGATGAGGAAGATGAAGGAGCTTGCTGAAGCACTTCAAGCCAGGCTTGCAGCCCTGGAAAAGAACAAAAAGAGGGAAGTGGAAGACAGTGAGTCTGACGAAGATGAAGATGCTGTTGAAGAGTATGAAGAGGTAGCTGAAGATCTGGATGCTGAAGACCAGAGACTTGCAAAACTGTTAAAGGCAGTACAGAGTAATAAACCTAAGGTAAAGGTAGATGTTTCCAAGTATACTGGAAGTTTGAATGAAGATGAGTTGCTGGATTGGATTGCTGCACTTGATAATCACTTTGAATGTGAAGATGTTGCTGAGGATCAGAAGGTAAAGATTGCAAAGACCAAGTTAGGAGGTCATGCTTTGTTATGGTGGGATTATGTACAATCTGAGAGAAGGAAACAAGGGAAGTCAAAGATCACTTCATGGGATAAGATGGTAGCAAGGATCAAAGGTAAATTCTTGCCAAGGGATTATGAAATTCAGATGTTTAAGAAGCTGCAATTTTTAAGGCAGAAGGAAAGGGATGTGAAGGCCTATACTGAGGAGTTTTATAAGTTGAGTATGAGATCTGGTCATCATGAGAATGAGGTAGAAAAGGTGGCTAGGTACTTGGCTGGTTTGAGATTTAACATACAGGATGAGTTAGTTTTAGCTAACCCTAAGAATGTAGAGGATTGTTATCAAATGGCAATCAGGATTGAAGAAAAGATGAATAGAGGACATGATAAGTCCATGAGAGGAAGAGGAAACAATATGAGGGGAAGAGGAGCAGCCCCTACACAAAAGCAAACCAATGAGGGTCAAGAAGACACTGGTAAAGGACAGGGACAGTCTGATTTCAGAGGTGGATGGAAAGGTAATAAAGGAAGATTTGGAGGTGGTAGAGGTTCTACTACATTTTCAGGAAAATGTTACACCTGTGGTGAGTTTGGTCATCCATCTTTCAAATGTCCAGAAAACAAGGGTTCATCATCCAGAAATGATAGAACACCTGACAAGAGAGTACAACTGGTACAGGAAGAGAAAGTAGAGCAAAGTGTGCAGAGTTCAATTACTTATCAAAGAGATAGGGAGCCTGACAATTATGCATATCCTGAGGAGGGAGAATCATTGATGCTAAGGAGAATTAGTTTGCAGGCATCAAAGGATATGATGCAAAGAAGAGCTCTTTTCAAGACCATATGCAAGAGCAAAGGTAAAGTATGTAAGGTTGTCATTGATACTGGTTCAACAGACAACATGGTATCCCAGGAAATGGTGGATAAACTAAATCTGGAAAGGATTCCACATCAGCACCCTTACAAGGCATCTTGGGTGAGTGATAGTCAATCACTTTTTGTCCCTGAACAGGCATATGTGGATTTTCAGATTGGAGCATATCAGGATAGGGTTTTATGTGATATTTTGCCCATGGAATGTTGTCACCTACTGTTGGGTAGACCATGGCAATTTGATAGGAGGGTACTGTATGATGGGTATGCTAATACCTACACCATCAAGAAAGATGGGAAGACTATGAAGTTGATGCCATTGCAGGCAGATGCTGCAGCACAGGGGGCAGCCAAAATCATTTTAATGGGAAAGAAGGAATTTGTGCAGATGCCTATAGGAGCAGGCATAAAGGCAGTTAAGGACACTGCAAGGAAAGGAGTTGTTCAGGACAATAGGTTGAAGAAAGTTTTAGTTGTGACTGCCAGAGGTCAGCAGCAGGTGCAAAAACAGGTTTGCAAATAGCAACCAGTTGAGAGGAATGACAAGGATGTTGTCATAGTTGGGACTATTGTTTGTCCTATAAAGATTGAAAGGAAGATAGGATTGAACATTGCAGAAGTTCAAGAGACAGTTCAGACAGAGGTTCTGGTCAGACAACCTGACAAACACAGGGTATGTGAGAGAAAAGCCTACATTGACAGGCATGAGGATTTACTTGCCAGACAGCAAGTTACAGTACAGAAGTCTTGGAGCAGCCAAGAGACAGCAGAGGACAAAGCTGGAACAGTTCAGCATATTGCTAAGGCAAAGTGTAAAGGTGGAGGACTTCCACAACCCAAACTCATGGGACATGAGTTCTTTTCTGTTGGGGAGTATGGTGCAGGAGCACCTACCTGACAGCTGGCCTTCATGAGGCAGTTAGTTGTTTTAGGTCTTGTTTATGTTTCCAAGAAGGTCTGATAAGACCAAATGCATGTAATAAGGTCAAGCTGATCATGCTAAGATCATGCTGACCAGGCTTTGCTATTTTTAGTTAGTTTGTTAGGACAGTTGTCATGATGTATGTTCGGTTGGACCTCCCAGCCGCCTGGAGAGTTCCCAGCCGCTTAGAGTCGGGTCAGTAGTACTCGTAGGAAAATCTATTTAAGCATGAGGATCGGTTGACTGTAGATCATCGATCGGTAGTATAGTATTGCATTGAGCAGAGGAGTTAGAGTGTGCTGTGTGAGAAACAGTATATTGTATTGCATCTTTGAAATCAATAAAGATCCTATTTTCATCTTCTGTTTGATCTCCTTTGTGAAATCGATCTGTGGGTTTGGGTAGTTTCATGGATTCACTGATCCATTCCACCGGTTGATTCGTCTGATCGGTGGAATGGTTATGTACAGTAGGTTAGGAGTTAGTTTGTTTGTTTGCATGCAGGTGTGCAGGATCGCCGTCGAGAGATGTTGAAGACCCTAGCATGGGCATGTGCTAGGTCGAGCTGATAAAGTGTGGAAGATCACCCTGAGAGTGGATCGGGTCATCCCAGGAGGATCGGCGAAGTGAAATTTCGCTAAGGTTGAAAGTTCGTCAAAACGGCATCATCAGGATATTTCTGCTTATATCCTGCAGTCGCTTCAGGCATCGTCATCCGGATAAGTGGAGGAGAGCATGATGCAGTTGAGTGCATGAAGTGAATGTGCGTCGGGGTGATCATCATCAGGTGTTGCCGAGGAGGAGCGTATCGGCATAAGGTTGAAGATCGGGTTGATCGCGGGCCGAAAAAAAAACTAAGTTTGGCCAACAGCAGGATATGACGTCATCATCATCAGGATATACGTCATCAGGATATTTCAGAGCGGCAGGATACTAAGGAGCTGCAGGTGACGTCATCATCATCAGGATATACGTCATCAGGATATCGGGGTGACGTCAGCATCAAAAGGAAGGTGCGAGGAGTTAAGGTTTGTCATCATCAGGATAAATGGGCAGAACCGGATGTTCTTTATCCTGCTAATTAACGTGATGTTGAATATCATGATGCTGAAGATAGTGAAGACAGAAGTTGTCGCTGAAGTGAACAGTGGACGTCAGGAGGATGTTCGCGCTGGTCGAACATGATGATGCTGTCGATAATCGAATAAGGTGATGCTGTTGACATGCGAACGGGCGAGGGCTTGTCATCAGGAGGATATCGGTCGGCACAGTAAATATGATGATGCTGACAGTGTTAAGTCAAATATGATGATGATAATGATGATGATGATGATGATGGGTTGCAGACATCCATGCTGTATGTTATGGTTATAGTGTGGATGCCTCTGCATCAAAACCTCTTGTGTGAATTCTCCCAACATGGCCACATTATGGGGCATGTCAATACCTCAATGCTAAATATATATGTGGGGAACTCCAAATCTAGAGCTATCTATCTCTGCTCTGAAATAACAGATTATGGGAAGAAAGAATGGAAGAATATGATGCTACAGCAGGATCCATAGGGCTACTAATGAGACATGAGTGCCCTAAAACTACATAGTTTTCCAAGACTTTCAAAGCAAATGCTTACAGTCAGGGCATCATAGACCAATATGTGAGAAATTTGAATTCCTGTATTTCTAATTTCTTTACAGTTGCAGATTATCTCCCTAATGCAACAATCTCAAGATGCATATCTAGATTTGAGGAATTGCCTTATATATTCAAAAGAAGGGAACCTGTGTCTCCTGCAAACATCAGGTGGATGACAGACAAGGTAAGAAATATACTACCCCTGATTCAGCAGAAGCAACAAAACTGGATTGGAATGAGATTTAGACCATTGCTAATTATGATGCCAACCCCTCACCTAAGTCAACCTCAAGGACAACCAATGAGAGAAGGAAAATTCAATACATTGTTCAGCAGGGTTAAGGAGAATGATGGGTTCCAGCCAAAAGGGATAAAGTTGTTCCAATACCAAGATGAGGAGTACAACTGCAGTACAATCATTGAGGGCAAGAACATACTAGATGAAGCAAATGGGGCATAGCCATGAGGACATGGCATACACTAAGTTGGGGGGAATGATGAGCCAAATATATGACTCATCTATTTCATTATATTTCTTGTTCTGAGAAACTTTAACAAAACACTATGGCATATATATTTACATATTATTATAATTATGTTTGTCTTTTGGATGGATTATGCACATGTTTGGTTTTCATTTCCTTTGATAAAATCTCTTGACTTATTTACTTGAATTACATTTTCAAAGTACATATCTTATGAATTGTGGCACAAGTTGTTTGTGTTTGCATGAGGATTATGCTGGTAAGACTTCCAGTGGTCTCTAGATCCCTCTGGAGCCCCCTTTTTTCTGTGAAGAACCTGAATTCCAGACGGCTCCAGATGTCATTACCCTCCAATAGAGTCATCCTCCCCTCGAGTCGATGACTATTACCGGTTGATCCTAGGGCTACCCAAAAGGCCCAGTAATGCAAACATGACTCACACCTGAATTAAGGCAGCTGTTATAATCTAAATCTCCATGTCACTCCATTTTAGTGACTGACCGAAGTAGCTGCTAATTGGCGTCAGTTCTAACTGAAGTCACTTCCACCAAGCGCCACACCATTTCAGGGAAGCACTCAAGTTCTCCAACAACCAAGTCGATACAAATCCTTGATCTCATGTAACCCATAGTGGAATCATCAATGTAATAAATAAGCAACTGGCTTCAAGTGTAGTTCGTTGTAGTTAGAATTATTGTTAGTTAATTCCTTTCAATAAAGCTCGAATGTATAAATAGGAGCAAATCATCTCTCTAACTTAGTTCCAATTTTTCATAGATAGTTCACCAGATTGTGTTTCCAACAGGAGGAAAACTCCTTGTTTTTAGGCATGCACTTTCATCCATTCTTTGGACTATGATTAAATTCAAATGAAGGGGGAATTCTTCTAAAAGAGTTAGTTGAGAAAAGAGGATCATTCCAGCTAGGAAAGTAGGGCCCACTTCCCCATTTTGGAGGAGAACTCTCAGTATTTTCATGTTTGTTCAATTTTTTTATGTCTTCTGTTTAGTTAGCTTTACACTTGTGTACATGTGACATGTGTTTTGCTTCTGTGTGATTGTTAGTTAAGTTGTTCCCTGCAGGATCATTTTATAAGTTCTAAAATAGACTTGTTATTCAGCAATACTGTCATATTCAGAGTATTTCATTGTTGTATCTTAACAAGTAGAGGCAGTTTATTTTAATTTACTTTTCTAGCAAGTGTGTTTATTTTCCAGCAAGCTAGAATAGTTTCTTTCATTGCAAGTGTGTTTATTTCTAGCAAAGTGTGTTTATTTTCCAGCAAGCTAGAATAGTTTCTTTCATTGCATGTGTGTTTATTTCCAAAGCAAATAGATAGATTTCCATTTCTGTATGACCTTTCATTTCCACAAGATCGATGAACCAAGTCCCATCCATGAACTATTCAACCAAACCCCCATACCAAAGAATCTTAACGCAGATCGCTCCAGACACCTCCAAATTGATAAAATTAAATGATGATGCATTAACAAACACTACTTCGACCCTCATCACCCATTACAACACAAAATAATTTCATTTTCTAGATATAAGCTTTGTACCACTACTAATCCATGACTGTACATTAGTCATATTTTTTATTATATAATTAGAGAGAGACAAAGAGAACTAGAGAGATCAAGAAAGAGAGTGAGAGAAAGGAGAGAGAGAGAGGAAGAAAGAAGGGGAGATAGAGACAAAAGGATAGAGAGACAGAGGAAGATAAAGATAAAATATAGACGTAGAGAGAGACAAAGAGAGAAATAAAAAGGGGCAGAGCGAGAGTTTAAAAATATTAAGACAAAATGTTTAAAATGAAAGTGAAAATGAGAAACATTAATAAAAGGTACCATCTTTGTGGTTGTTTGATGATTTGTCTTCCTCAAAGGAGAACTACATTTTTATTTATTCATTTCCACTCATGTGATTTCCTTCCAATGAGCTTGTGTACTATTCAAACTAAGCACATTATTGTCAAATTTAGGGATTTATAATACATCAAGAAAATAATTGTTAGAGAAAGGTTCACTACCTTATGGAACATATTTAAGACAAATTTGTGAGAACTTGAGGGATCCATGATCATTATCAACAATTCTTACCATAACAACATCAATGAATGCATATTCCATATAGCGACCAATAATTAAGAACACATCACCCAAATGCAAAAAGACATATTAGTTTAGTGCAATAAGATACAAATAAAACCTAACAAGCTCACAAAAATAAAAACCATTCATAATATAACACACACATAAAATCAAAACCTATGGAAAGCCCAAACACATTTTTGCTTATACCCCAAGTAATTGTAAGAGTTAATGTGACTCAACAAGCCAAGAGCTCTACAATCAAGACAACCTTCCACACTATGAGAAAAGAGAATATGCTAAAACAATGGAGCAATATTCTATACACAAAATTGTATGAAATACAATGAGAGAGCCTGGCTTATAAAGGCAAGGATGACAATCAAGGATTTTCAATCATGTGACAAGTGTCACATTCCTATTACATGTGACAACTAGAGACATCTAGTCAACTCACTAAGTCAACTTAACATGTGAATTATGTGTGATGTGTAAATATTATTTAACTAATAAATTTTTAAATAATATGAATTATTAACACAAGGGTAAACCGGTTAGGTAATAACCATGTTCACACAAACACCCCCCTTAAGTGTAACTTAGGGAGTAGCTGACTAAAGCAAGAATGATGGATGAAGATGATGGGTCTTAGCTACTAGGCCAGATTAGGTACCTATGTACAACAAATCTCAAGTGGAGAAAAGGAGAAAACCTCATGGGACAAAAGTCCTCTCCAAAAGTGAGAATGCATAAAACAATGAAAGTGAAAGAAGAAGTGATAGTAGGAGAACTCATCATGACCCACCAAGGACTACTTCTATCACATATATACAATTAAATACCCACCCATAGGAGAGCAAGTGTGAGACTATAGCTCCCCCCATAATGAAGTAGCTCCTGTGTCGATGGTGAATGCCTGAAGAAGAGTGTTGAAGAGAATCCAAATCTGCCAAACAACATTCTTCCCCTTAGGAAGAAACAGGTCCAAAGGCTAATGTAGAAGAAACTCCATCTCAAGGTATGAGGGAAAAAGCCTCATAATGTATGATGTCTCTAAAAACTTCTCAAGTGACCACATGTCACAACCAAAAGATATCACATAATCAGGTGTTGCATGCCTAATCAAAGAATGTGACAATACAAGACAAGATGAAAACTCAAAATCATCAATCTCCAAAGACAAAGAATCCTTAGAATGATGCTTAGGATACTTCAACTCAATGCCAAATTATGACAAGTGTAGAGGAGAAGAAGGTGTCTTCACATCTGAAGTAGAAGAATAAACTCCTTCAAAGAGGAGATGACTGTCATCAATTATGTCCTCCAAGTCATCAAGATAGGACTCACAAAACAAGTTTGAAATACCTATCAAGTAGTCATCCCATAAACTTGTATTTGGAAGATAAAGAATATCTTGCAAAAATGAAGTGGATGAAGCTATGTCAATGCCAAGCTCTAAAGAAGCGGGAGAAGGAGGAAGCTCAGAACTAATCTCAGGAACCCAAGTAGATGCAAGAACACCAAGGTTCAAGTGACTAAACTTCTCCTTATGAATGTGATTCACACTTGATGCATGAGTGTGAATATCAATAAATGGATCTACATCATCATCAGAAACAAAATGGGAGAGTGTATACAAGAGAGATGCATGATCAGCCATCCCAACAGCAATGATATCTCTACTCTCCAAGTCTTATATGATCACAGAATCAGGAGTGAACTCAACTATCTTCCCTGCGCCACAATGAGTAATTTGGTAGATGGAAAGAGATTAGTTGTCAAGGAAGGTACACACAACACATTGTTGAAAGTACTATCACCAATATCAATAGTTCCTTTTCTAGTTCCATGCATGTATGTATTGTTACCCATCAAAATAGGTGGCAAAGTACATGACTGAAATGAAGAGAACATCCCTTGTGAAGTGGCCATATGATGAGAAGCTCCTGAATCAAGAAGCCATCTATCTGACTGAAGACTTGTTGAAGCAAAGAGTGTTTATCCTTTTCATTTGGTTGTCCCAATGACAAATCCTGTTGTCTTTGGCGGTGTAGTTGATAATGTTCTCGAAGAAGAAGAATTGGGTAAAACTGATGCTGATGAAGGATACTCAATGTTATGTTTTTTAAGAAGTTGTGACATCTCATCAAAAAAAAATTCATAACATTTAGTCTTGTAGACACTAAAAATTGTCTAGGTCTTATTTACACATGACCTTGTATGTCTTTGCCCTAGGTCTTAGTTACACAACACATTGTCAACATGAACTTGTATATGCCCCCTAGGTCCTAGTTCATTCTAGTTCATCTAACCTCATTCCACTTAATCCCATTTACCCCTAGGTCCTAGTTCATCCCATCTTAATCACCTTCTTGATTAATTAAATAAACCCATTTTATTTAATTAATCCCACTTGATCACATTCCCAATTAATTAAATAAATCCCATTGATTTAATTAATTGCACCTTCACATGTCTCACATAATTCAAATTAAAAATTTGAATTATTCCCTCACCTCTCATCACATTGTGACACATGTCGCATGTCTCCATCTTCCACTTAATATGCCTTCACATGTCAATCTAATTCAAATTTGAATTAGATTCCCTTTATTCTCCATTGCACACTTGTCATGTGACTACAATCCCTCTTTGAGTGGGAAGCCCTAATCCAACCCTAATCGATCTTGACCGTCCATATCCTCCAACATAACTTGCAATCCTGTCCATCCATTTGAATTTGCCTTTTTCTATAAAGGTAGCCTCTCTTGAGCCATTTGTATGATCGAATCTTCTTCTAGTATCCTTACTCTGCTGAATGTTCCTCTCAATCTCTCATCCATCTATCTTATCATCATCCATCCATTCATCTATTTATCAATCTCTATCATATTGTTATGCTGCATAATCGAGCAATCAACATTCATCTCTTTGGGTAAAGCTAGAATGTTCTTGGGTGCGGCATTCTCAACCCTATCAATGGATCGCGAGTCGATATGAGGTTTGCATTCATTTGATTTGCATTTTTTATCATTTCCTTCATGTTGATTTTCAATGATTTCATTTGGCACACCCGGTCTCGGATCTAATCGTAATTTTTTCGTAGATTTTGTTGTCAAAATTTTGCCTTTTCTCTAACCTTAGGTTGTCAAAATTTGCAAGTTTTGGGGGTGAGCTATTGCAGGTAGCCTCCTGGGCAACAATAGACTGCATTGTTGTGATCAGGAGCTCATTTCCATGAATTTTGACTATAAATTTGCCTATCTTTCGTGACTGGAAATTTTTGAAAAAATCGAATTTTTTTTTATATTTTTGCAGGTTGAACCATACAGATCCGTACAGAGCCGTACGGCCTGCACTAGGGTCTCTATCACCATCATTTGTTTCTAGTTTTTATTGGTCTCTATTTGCAAGCTCATCTTTGGGTCTAGTCTGTATGCATTAATCTCTTTGCTTACAAGGTTAGATTCGGTGCATTGCTGAAGACTTTTGCAAGTTTCTTTTTTATGGACTGTTGAAATTTCATGGTCAGGGTTTAAATTCCCCAAACCCTCATTTTGGTTGTAGCTTGTACACCCGGTCACCTCACCACCTCATCACCGCTTTCTACATCCTGTCGCCACTGTTAGGGGCGGCCAATTCCTTCTCCACCTGGCATCTCTGCTTCATCGCCATCACGAATGGTGACCACCACTCTGTGACAACCTTCCTCTGCTGACCTCCCTGGTGTTTCTCCCTATAGCTTCTCCTTCCCCCACTCATAGCCAGCATCTCCGCCTTCCTCTGCTAAAAACCCTAAATCTCTACTAAAACCCGTGCCACCGCCATGTAAACCATAAATCTCTTTGGACAACCCTTATCCCTCCGCATCGCCGCTCAGATCTAAGTTTTATCAACATTAACCCAATCTCACTCCATTGACACAGTCGACACTGCCCTAATTTCCATCCTCTGCCATTGTGGTGGTGACCATACCGGTCACCACCCCTTTCAAACTCCTTGCCGCTAAATAAACCCTAGCTTAAACATTGTTAGTTTCATACGAAACACTTAGGGTTTTAATCTTTAAACTTGAATCTTTTGAACTTAGCATTTGAATATTTAAAAATAAGAAGTTAAACTTTTGCATTAAACTTTTATTATTTTTAATTATCAAACCCAGCCCCTGGTCATATCAGTGACCAGGGGCCTATTTTTGCCTGTAACCACCAAAATAAACCATTTGAGGTAAACTGCCAGCATGTGACCCAAAAAAATTTCAAACTGCTAACGGTTTTTACAAATAGCAAGGTTATCTATTGCTTCCTACATGCCAAAGGAGGCATTTTTTTTCTCTTGATCATAACTTTCACATACGATGGTGAAATTGCATGTAGGAGGACTCATTGGAAAGATGAGAGGATGAACTTCGCAGCTGTACCACTTTTATCATGTGACTATACTATTTTTCTAGCTTTTTTATCAGTCAAATTTCAGCTTCATTGCAAACTTCATTTGAGCATAACTTGAGCAATTTTGATTAGTTTTCAGTGATTTTTTTTTTCAAATTGCTTAGAATCTCCTAAATTTTTTGTCTATGCAATCCATTTTTCTGTATCAGTTTATTCCTCATCATATTTTATCAGATTCTCAATTTTCGCATAACGGTCTTCTTGGCTAGTCTACTTGCTTCTTTCTCAATTTTGTGGCTTGCAAGTGACCTTATGGGACTGGAACAACATCAGGATCAACATCTACAATAGCTTGGGATAGTGATACTAATTAGGTGCATTCATTTCATCCTTTATCTCTCAATCTTGTTTGCATCACACACTTCAATTTGGGCTCATAAAATGAACATTTGTCTTCATCACATATCAAAATTGGGCATAAAATCAACAAGTGTCTTCATCACACATTTGGAATTGGGCTTTAAAAAGAACCATTGCTTGGCTTGTCTTTCACACATTTCATTTTTTCTAAGGGTTAATTTACAAGTGTGAGCATGAGTCAAGTGTGTGTGTGTATGCTCTCTCCTCGCACCGCAAGGTGATCTTGGAGATCAAAAACACCTCACTTGATTTTATTTTGTTTACCCTTTCCTAGGAGGCCTGCTAGGGGATTTCATCACCCCTAGGGATGACCTCAATCGAGGCTGAATCTAAAGACACCCTCATTGAGAGTTGGAATCTTGTCACTCTTGCCTAAGCCCCAAAGAACTTTATACCTTTGGGAAGTGAAGGTGAAGGGTGGATTACCCCTTTCTCTTGGCTGTGTGGCAGGATTTCACTTTCAATTCCATAGTAAACCTTGTGCAATAGATAGCCTAGGACCTAATTGGCCATACCCCACTTGACTAGTCATAGGGCTTGTTGATATGTCTTCCATGTGTGCTTGTTTAATCATTATCATATTTCATTTTTTCAAAATCCAAAATTGCTTATGTGTCTTGCGTGAGTGATTCATGTTTGTACATGTGTGATCATTTGATTGAACATTGCCAAATCAAGCTAAACACCAAACACATAAGACAAGTCATCCAACTCATTCTTCCAACACATTCAAATCCAATCACATTCATCCTAATCACTCATTTTTTAGCCATTTCATTCCTAATCATATCCAAGTCACCATAATTCAAACCCTCATCATTCCAAACCACCTTCTTTCTAATCAACCCCTAATCATCCTAGTCATCATCCTAATTAATCTAGTTCATACAATCTTTCCATTCTTAATCATATCGAAGTCATCATCCTAGTCATCACACATCATCCAATCATCAAATCTTCATCCAAATCACTCCACATCTACCACTTGTAAACATGGACATGGCATTTCTAAACACAACCTATGAGAATGATCCTTACGGCTCCAAAAGAATGCTTAATCAACTTATTCAACTTAGGTGGTTATATACAAAGGAAGAAGACCTTGTGTCACCACAACATCAACAATCCCCACAACATCAATTCATAGGCCAATATCAACGATCCCACATCCAATCATGAGCCTGACAAGCACATAATCCTCCACCTACATATCAAATCCATGGCACATCAAACCCACTTCAAACTCCACCATCACCCAATACAACACCCACACTTGACCAAGAGGTTATCAATTTCATGCAAGATACCAACCGTATGGATCTAGTGCATAGAGTCCTTCAATCGGATCCTACTAGGTTTATGGATTATCTCATTCGACTTGGGGCCACTCCACCTTCCACTACTCCTACAAACACTAATGCCGCCACATCCATACCATGAATCACCTTCACTAGTCCTAACAAGATCACAAACAAAAGTGCTTCCATAAGTCTACCATCCAATGATCCTAACTCCATTGCCATCATATCCCAACTGCTTTCTCAACAAACTTCCAACATCAACCAATGTCCACAACAATCCACCTCACAATACCTTTCACCTACAAATCCTATCATGCCACCTCATCATCAAACCCATCTACAAGCAAATCAAGTGTCCTCACAAGAAGCATCCTTGATAGACCTAAATCCACCTATGCAAGACCTAATAACCTTTGACAAGGGAAACACCAATCTAGAGCAAGCATCTTATGAGAATCCTCCATCATCGTCCACTCAAGTACCACTTCATGAGCCTACTTATCCTATTTTAACCCCACCATGTGACCCAACATCTACTCATGACCCTATCAATGAACCTCCCAACACCTTGTCTAGTCATCCAAATCCATCATGTGATCTACAAACGATCAAGCTTATTGAGGAATCTTCAACTCCAAGTCTAAGTCAAGAACCATCATGCCCTCATTTCATTGATTCTCAAGAACATGTCAAGCCTGTCCATGAGCCTATCAAGCTTATTGAAGAGCCTCCTTTCATAAGTTCACATCAAGAGCCCATCCAAGAGTCATCCCCTTCCTCACAAGAAAATCAAGAGGTATGTCAAGAGTATAATCAAACACATGTGAAAACATCAGGCCCTTAACTAAATCAAGATCAAAACATATCTAAGTTCCACCCATTCATGACCTACATCTTGTTTATGATCAAGGTATTATTTATGATCATGACCCTATTTGTGAGCAAGTTTATCCCATCTATAGCCCAATTAATCCTATTTATGCTCACATTTGTGATCAAGGTTCTATCTATGATCATGAAAAATATGGTGATCCTCTTAGGCAACGTTTATGGAATCCATGATCAAGAGGTTATCATTCCACCTATCCTTCCTTCCATAAACACCCATGAGCAAGATATCCCACTTTCTCCTACCAATCCTCCACCTACTCCTATCCATGAGACACCAACTTCCACTTGTCATGATGAGATAACTGCCTCCCAAGAACACATAAGCATAGAAGATCAAACAAATAACTTGGATCTTAGTGAGCACAATGAACATAATCAAGATCCTAATGATCCTTCCACATCCACCATTGATCCCATTTCAAATCCACCATATCCTACTAGTCTATCCACTTTCATTCATGAGTGTTCCTCCTTAGAACACCAACAACCATTATCCACATTACCTTCTCCATCCAATAATCAACTCAAGTCTAGTGTCCAAACTACACCTAGTCCTATAGTCAATTGCATTCTCCAAAACATGAACTACCAAGGTAAAGGTTTAGGCCTACATGAACAAGGCATTTTGGAGCCAATCCATGTCAAGGTCCCTCCTCGCTCATTTGGCCTTGGATACACACTCCAAGGTCAACAATCTAATGATGTTGGTACTTCCTCCACACTTCCTCAATCCACTTTCTTCCATCATAAACCCCATCATATTCCTAAAACATGTGTTGCCATTCCACCTCCCTCATCCTATAAATGTCAAAAGCATGTGACCATTCACCTTCCACCATCCACTTTACATCCACTCCTTCTGACTCCTAATATCCCTCCATCCGCTTTGCCTTCATTGCTATCAACACCCCCTTATCCAATCATCCATAAATACCCTAATCATGACCAACAAATGTATGCATTGTATAAACAAGAAGCTTCCACTCATTTCATCCGTCACATGGGATTCAAAAACAAATATTTGGATGCCTCCACTCAAAAGGCCACAAATCCTAAGGGTCCTAATGCCTTAGGAAATCAATCCAAAAATTCAAAGCAAGGTACATTCAAAAATCCATCCAATCCCATACCTCCAAAAGCAAAGTCAAAAACTAAAATGATATGGGTTCTTAAACAAAAATCAATCAAGTCAAATGAGGCATCCACCTCTCAAAAATCCCAACCATCCCCCTCCATTCAAAAATGCCATTCCATTCAAACATCCCAAACATCCCGCATGAAAAGCAAAAATCACAAAAATACTAAGTCCATGTGGGTTCCAAAAGTCATAAATCATCCATCTCCTAAGCAAGCATCGCCATTACTTCCTACACCTCCATCCACTCAAAAGCTTCCATGTTTATCACGGTGTGTGCAACCGTTGGTCATGATTCCTTTTCACACCTCCATCACTCCATCATTCACTCATTATCCTACATATCTTCCCCGTCACCTTCCTATGGTCCATTCTTTTGCATAAGTCCATTATAATCCACATCATAATCCACTTTCGATCCCTCCATAATCCACATCATAATCCACTATCTACCTTATCCATCTCACTTTCACGCAATCACCTTACCAACATTGATGAGCATAATGACTTGACATGGTCCATTTGTGATGACATCCTTCTCTAATGGGACTATAACATTACATGGAACTAGACACTTGAGTCCCTCTTGTCCATATCCACCTTCTTCCATCCAAAAAGTCAAAAAAGTCGACAAAAAAAATTCCAAAAAATTGAAAAATCAAAAAAGGAAAGATAAATCCCTTTGTCCAATGGTGAAAACTTGGTAAACAGGCACCTTGGATAAGTACCATGATGAAAACCTGGCAAACAAGTGTCATGTGTAGGTTGATCTTCTATGTCACTTACACTTGGGGGCACCTTGTCTCATCCTTTTCCAAACTATCATACCATTTTCATATACATCTCTATCACATTGCATCCATCCACCCTTCTTCTTTTGATCTTGATAAAGATATGGGGGCGACAATGTTGAAACATATTTTGAATATCTCTTGATGTACCTTATCCCATCCAACCCATCCTATCATTACCCTCTTGCCATTACCCATTTTTCCATCCTTTCCAAACAAACCCTATCATCCAAGTCATAAGCCTTGTCACGAAAAATCTTAAATCTACTACCTAGACTGGGGCATGTTATTCCTATGTGACATAGTCCTTGGAAATCACATCCTTGCTCTCTTACACATACATCCATTCCATTCCATGGCCTATCTTTTTATCCTATCCATTTATCATGATCCTTTCATCCATCCACTATCGTCCATCCTTTTGTCCAATCCCATTCATTCCCTTGCACCTAGACTTGGTTTCCCCCTTGTCATTGGTACCTAGCATAAAGGCTATCAAAATGATCATCCAATGCCAACATTTTAAAAACCCAAAAACAATCCAAAACATTTTAAAAATCCAAAAAATTCAAGACATCCCCAAAAATACAAAAAAATCAGAACATTCAAAAATCCAAAAACATCAAAACATTTCAAAAATCCAAAAACATCAAAACATTTCAAAATACAAAAAAATCAAAATATTTCAAAACACCCAAAAAATCAAAACATTTCAAAAACCCAAAAAAATCAAATATTCCCAAAAAGACAAAAAAATTAAAATATGTCAAAAACTCCAAAAAAATTAAAAATCCAACAAAATCCAAGCAATAAAACCATTCTTCCAATCAAATCAATCCCAATCATCAAATTCATCACATCATCAAAATCAAAACAAGTCCAATCACATAATCAAATCAAGTCAATCTATCAATCAAACAAAATCCAATCAATCCAATCCAATCATCAAAATCAATCCATTAAATCAATCCAAATCAAAATCTAATCAAATCATCAAACATCATTCAATCAATCCCAATCAATCCATAATTTGATCAATCCAATCCATATCATCCCATCAATAAAACACACATCAAAACTACATCTCATCTTTATCATTAAGTGCCTTGATCCCATGGATACAAGGTATGTAGGCAATCTAGGATACAAAGGAAGTGCCTAGATTCAGGCATAGACGATAAATCACTTCTATCTTCATCACTTCATCAATCTCTATCAAATCCAATCTTCCATTCATCCTTATCAAATCATTCCAAACAATGATCTAAATGCAAGTCATCATTTATCCATACCAATCAAGTTACTCGATCTAGCCAAATTATCCAATCGCAATCAATGGTCTTGATCCTAATCTTGTTGTAAACCAAATCATTCAATCAAAACATCATCATCATCAATGGGATATATCATTCCCACATCCGTGTTGATCTAGGGATATATCGTTCCCCACCATGACAACACTATCAGTATCAATCATCAATCAATAACTCAATCATTGGTTTATAGCTTGATAGGGGCAATACCTTGTTTGTTTTTGTATCATTTGTGTATGATTGCTTTCTTGCTTGTGTGTGTTATCTTTTCATCTTGCATTTGTATCTACATCCAACCCAACTAATATTCATATCTTGTATGTAGACAAGGTTGTATTATGCTGGGGCATGAGACACATCATCATCTTGGTCCTTATACCTTGGTGCATAACGTCTCGTGCTATATCAAACATCATGGTTGCTCACTTTCATTGCAGTATAACGCATCCTTCCCTTTCTATCCATTCCTTTATCTTTTGTCATTCCTTTCATTTCGAGAGCCTACCCATGTTTGCCCAACCCACCTATCCTCTCAAGGGGGCATCATTATCCTATCATCCCATTTCATCATAATCCTTTTTCCCTATCCATTTCCTTAACTTCTTTGAAATGATGTTACTCAACATAAATCTTATCATCTCGCAACATCATCTCAAAGAGGGGCAAATGTAGACACTAAAAATTATCTAGGTCTTGTTTACACATGACCTTGTATGTCTTTGCCCTAGGTCCTAGTTACACAACACATTATCGACATGAACTTGTATATGTCCACTAGGTCCTAGTTCATCTAACCTCATTCCACTTAATCCCATTTATCCCTAGGTCCTAGTTCATCCCATCTTAATCACCTTCTTGATTAATTAAATAAATCCATTTTATTTAATTAATCCCACTTGATCACATTCCCAATTAATTAAATAAATCCCATTGATTTAATTATTTGCACCTTCACATGTCTCACATAATTTAAATTAAAAATTCGAATTATTCCCTCACCTCTCATCACATTGCAACACATGTCGCATGTCTCCATTTTCACTTAATATGCCTTCACATGTCAATCTAATTCAAATTTGAATTAGATTCCCTTTATTCTCCATCGTACACTTGTCATGTGACTACAATCCCTCTTTGAGTGGGAAGCCCTAATCCAACCCTAATCGATCTTGACCGTCCATATCCTCCAACATAACTTGCAATCCTATCCATCCATTTGAATTTGCCTTTTTCTACAAAGGTAGCCTCTCTTGAGCCATTTGTATGATCGAATCTTCTTCTACTATCCTTACTCTACTAAATTTTCCTCTCAATCTCTCATCCATCTATCTTATCATCATCCATCCATTCATCTATCTATCAATCTCTATCATACCGTTATGTTGCATAATCGAGCAATCAACATTCATCTCTTTGGGTAAAGCTAAAATGTTCTTGGGTGCAACATTCTCAACCCTATCAATGGATCGTGAGTCGATATGAGGTTTGCATTCGTTTTATTTGCATTTGTTATCATTTCCTTCATGTCAATTTTCAATGATTTCAAGTCTCATCATGACCTAATTTCTTACAATAAGAACACTTTGGCTTCTTCTTTTTGGACTCCTCTTTGGAAGAAGAGTTGGGGGTTTTATTTGATTCTTTCTCTTGCTCATTAGAATTTGAATCCTTTTGTTTCTTTCCCTTATTATTTGAAGCCTTGGGATCTTTTGTGCTTTGTGTTGTAACTAGAGCATGTGATCTAGGAGACTTCAATGTGCCAATGTGTAGTAGGTTGTCTTGTTCTGTAGTGAGTTGTGCAAAAAACTCCTCAAGTGAAGGCATAGTAAACTTACTACCAAAAGCATCCATTGTAGCATAAAAGGTAGAAACATAAACTAAATAAGCAAGACCCAATTTTGCAAGAATAGATAGAATCAATTATTCATCTTCTTTCTCAAGACCACACTATTTGAGTTGCAACTTGAGAGACTTAAACTTGGTGAAGTAATCTTTGATTTGATCAAAATCTTGAGTATTAAGTGCAATTAGCTCATTCTCCAATTTGAGCATTCTCATTTTATCTTGCTTGCCAAAGAGACTATCTAATGTTTTCCATATCTCATTTGGTGTTTTACAAGACTCAACATGAAATCTAAGATCTGGAGAAATAGAAATAAAAAGTGTGTCATAAGCCTCATCTCTTCTATCTAACCATTTTCTTCTCTCAATAGCACTTGTGGGTTTAGGATCTGTGCCTAAAGTTATTCTATATAACTTTTGTTTATACAATAGAAACTCCATGTTTTTCTTCCATTCAAAATAATTATATAAAGTTAAAAGTGGAATTTGAGGCACATCCACGATGAAAAAGAAAAACAACAATACAACACCCCTTCACTATGCAAGAGAGCCCCCCCAATTTGTTGTGGCACTTTATACTTTGTGCGATTTACAATTGTCCTCAAGGGACTAAAATTGGGAAAACAATTAAATCTCTTAAAAAAGAGATCTGAGTGAGATTACAATCACTCACACTAATTTATTATAGTAAACAAATCCCTTCAAAATAAGTTTCACCTCCTCAAATCTCAAAATGCCCAAGTTATCACTCAAAAGCCAAAAAAACTGACAAATTGAATTAAATAAACCTGGTGCTAAATCTAAGAAAAGTGCATGGATGGCTTTTAAGATCTCATGAATATCTTTTGGATGCCACAAGAATCATGAAAATCAGAGATCGTGGTTGAAAGTTGTGAGCTCGGAAGCCAAAAAAGGAGATATATCTTCAACTTGCAATAAATGTTGTCAAACAACAAAATCTGAGAAAAAAACTTGTACAGTGCGAAGTAGACTCTATCATCTTTATGTAGATATTTTGTTTGCCCGATTTCGAGACCCTGGGCAAAAGTTATGCAAAAAACAAAAAAAGCCCTCCTTTAGGGCTTTGAGGGGCAAAACAGGCCCCCAGTAGACAAAATATTCCCTTTGCAGATGGAATATTCTCTGTTGAATCCAAAAAATTGCCTATGAGGTCTAAAAAATGTCGATCTCCAGAAAAACCACCTATTTTGTGTTTGAAAACCGCTTGTTGCAATGAAACCTCCTATTGGAATGTGGAAAACTGATGTCAACTTGCAGGAAACCACTTTTTTGTTGGAAACTGCCCCTTTACTCTAGTGGTAAACCACTTTACAGGTTGATTTACTATGGCCAGGCAATTTTGTTGGTCTATCAGACTGTGTGTATGCTAGTTTTTTATTTTTATTTTAAAAAAATGCAAAGTAAAAAATAAAGGCCGAAGCCTTATTAACCCATGGGAGTGGGGGGTATTACCCCTCCACGCAGGCCCTTGGCCGCGGATCGAGGGTTTTAACCCCTGCTGCGAGCTGTTAATGGCTACGATGGGTGGGGCCCGAGCCCTTTGGCTTTAGGTACCCTGTTGTACCCTATGGCTACGGGGACTCCCTGGCCCTGCACAGGGTACCCTGTCGGTACCCAAAAAGTATATTTTTTTATTTTTTATTTTTTAAAAATAACCTTATATAATCTGTAGAAAAAATTTCAAACCTTGCGAATTAAAAAATTTTAACCAGCAAACAAAAGTATTACCTGCAAAATAATAATCGACGTCAATCTAACGCAGGACAGTATGCTCGCTCAAAAAGGTATGCAGATCCGTACAGAATTTGCATAAGCCCTAACCAGGGGCAAAAAAATTGCCAAAATTTTTTTGACGTCTAATTTTCGTGATTTGACAAGTGATCTATATAGATTTGGGCCTTTTGATCGCAACGGTGATGTCAGATTTGACCCAGGGTGCTCCTAGCAAAAACTCTCTAATGAGGGAAGGGAATTGCAGATTTGGCTCTGATACCATGTAAGAGTCAATGTGACTCAACAAGCCAAGATCCCTACAATCAAGACAACCTTCAAAACTATGAGAAAAGAGAATATGCTAAAACAATGGAGCAATATTATATACACAAAATTGTATGAAATACAATGAGAGAGCCTTTCTTATAAAGGCAAGGATGACAATCAAGGAGTTGTAGTCATGTGACAAGGGTCACATTCCTATCACATGTGACAACTAGAGGATAGGATGCCAACTAGAGACATCTAGTAGACTCACTAAGTCAACTTAACATGTGAATTATGTGTGGTGTGTGAATATTATTTAACTAATAAATAGTTAAATAATATGAATTATTCACACAAGGGTAAACCAGTTAGGTAATAACCTTGTTCACACCAACACTAATATATTTATCTTTTTATTCCTTCATGTGTTGTCCATTGTTTCAAACTCGTAAATCTTCCTAAAAATCCATTTCATATTTAGAAATTAAAAAAAAGAAGCTTTTTTATTGGCCTCATGCATTGGACTACCATAATCACAAAATGAAATATATTAATTTCAAGAAACGTGGTCTAATGGAATGCAATCATCATTCACGTAAAGGCATAGAAATTGAACTTCTAAAACTCTTTGACATAACTATTGAATGTTCATACTTAGACCTAAACTAAAAGCCTAGAAATCCCTACAATAGAATCCAAATGATATTAAAACACTATGCCAAGGGTTATATTTATAAAATATAGATAGAAATAGAGAGGGAGAGATAAATATATAGAGAGGGAGGGATATTGACAGAGAGAAAGAGGAATCGAGAAAGAGAGATATTTTTGATGGTCTGTTTGCCCATCTTCCATTTGTCAATTCTATTTTTTAATGCCTTAGTGTAGGGGGGAGAGAGAGAGAGAGAGAGAGAGAGAGAGAGAGAGAGAGAGAGAGAGACTAATTTAAAATAGAAATAAACTTATATAGAGATGAACAGAGGTAGAGAAAGATAAAGAGGAAGAGTGAAAGAGAGAGCTAGAGAGAGAGAAGTGGAGAGAGTGACAAAGAGAGATAGGGAAAATAGAGAATGAGTGAAATATATATATAGAGAGAGAGAGATTTTATTTTCAATTCCCTGTGTGTATAATCCTTATTGCTTTTTTTATAGGACATTTAATATAGCACTCTATTTTGTTATCCATCAAATGCTTTGCTAGACACCCATTTAGTACAATGGCATTTTGAACATACATGAGAGGAGATGCTCACTAACCCCATTTCAACCAAAGCTTGATATCCTCTACAAACACAAAATATGGAAGGAAGCCCTATTGGCTACATTGCACAACATCAAGACAATTCTTCTTGCCACTTCTATGTTTCATGCAAGTTGCCTCATGTCTCCAAACATGTAATCTATCTCTTCTTTCAAAGAAGACATAAGATGTTACCATCTTTGGAGAATAGATGCTTCGCATATGTAAATACTTTTGGGAGATGGTTACCCGTGTTAGATTCTACGAGAAATAAGAATCAAAGCCAACATCTGTTGTTAGTCATAGATCACACACTCTAATCGACAAATGATTGAAGATCAAAATAGTGGAATGAAGAGACTATCATAAAAGAGAGAACTCAAGAGATAAACTGTAAGAGAATTTTGAGAATACTCACATTACTCTCACTGACTACCTGAGAGGAGAGGTAAGAGTTGTATATATATCAAAATAAGGGCAAATACATCGAAGAGGTGTAATAACTCCAACTACCCAAAATAGGTGGGAGTTTTACCTACTTGGAAAAAGCCAAAATACATGGTTATACCTACTTAGATAAAAACAAACAAATGGTTATGAGAGGTGGCATAAAAATCCAAAAGAGGGTGTGAAACTCAACTACCCAAGTGTGGGTGAGAGCATCAGATGTAACTGATGGATTACGCCACGTGTCCTCACAATAACCAAGTCTTTAATATAACCTAAGAAAGCTTAATAATGTGTAGGTAAAATAAATATCCCCTAACATAAGGAAAAATAAAAAAAACCTACACTAACACCCCCCTTAAGCGTAGCTTAGGTGGGTGAAAAGATATGGGTCTCGGTAAATGAAGCCTAATGAGGTACCCATGTACAAATAATTCCCCCAATAGAGAAGAAGCCCCCCCAAAAAGGAATTTAGCCCCCCCACAAAAGAATTTAGCCCCCTCTGTAATGTCCCCATTTCTGTAATGGTCACATTTGATTTGGGTATCTAGCCTTTTCATTATTCTTGTGGCCCAAATCGCATTCTAAGGGAATGATTTGTGGTTGAGTTAGGACCTTGAAGGCTTGGAGACTAGAAAGTTGGTTTAACACTCTATTTTATTTGTATTTTTGGCTAGCAATATTTTATAATATTTTATAAAGCCAAAAATAATGCTATTTTAGCCAAGGCAAAAATCAAGGGCTTGGAAAATGAAAAGTGGGAAAATAAATAAAATGTAATTTTTATCATATTTTTTATTTATTTATTTTTCCCAATGGAAATCGATGCCAAGGAAAAAGAAATATACTAGCAATCGCACCTTAGTGTGCAATGGGTACGCTGAATTTGAAAGAGTATTGGTGGATTTCATTTTCACAACCAACCACTATTGATTTTATTTTGTGAATCTTTCATGTTCCTTCATTTTTTTCATATATAATGTATTTATAATCATAAAACAAATATATATGTCTATTAAGTAAATTATTTTATTTGAGGGGGAATGGAATAACATGGAGTGAAGAGCTTGTTTACGTGGGCTTCGAGATTTGAATTCTCTAGAATATACTCACTGTTAGCTTTGACTTCTATATAAAGTGAATAAAAAGACACAAACTGCACATTCATGTCTTTTTAGATGAAAACTATGTTTGTTTTTTGTATGAACACTATGTATCTCACTCCAAGAGTGTTGTAGGATTCTAGAGTAAGCAAGAAAACTTGTCGTGTCCTAAAAAATAGTGAACCTAAAACAATAATTCTACAGATCAACACAATGAGGATACTATAAAATCAAATATTCATGCTTTAAGCCCTTTAATTTTACTTAGAAAGTTTAAAATTTGTAGAAATCAATGTTTTAACTAGTAATTGGTTTCTAGCAAGCTAAGATCAATGTTATTTTGTCATTTTTTTAAGGAAGGACAGCAAAAAGTTGACACTCAGCTGGAAATTCTAAAATATTTTCTTATCCTCCATTGCACATTTACCCACAACAACACCTATACAGAGAACTTTCTTCAATTTGAAGTTGATTGTAGCTTTGGTTTCATTTACTTTCCCCTCCAATGACTGTTGGTGTAGCATGAAAGTAGGAAATTTACCTACCTTGTTTAGACGAAGGCCAAGAAGTTGAGGAATTTTCTTAATAATTGCTTCTAATGTAAGAAAAGCATGATATTTCTTTGTAAGCTTCTTAACCAACCTCTTGTTCTTGTTTAGTTTCTTTAATCCTTCCACGTCCATTTAGTCCAAACCTATTTTTTCATACTACCATTTTGATGAAGGTAAAAAATCAGATTGCAGTCGAAGTTGTTTTTAGACACATTGAAGTCTAGCCTTTTTAATAATATTGGAGTATCCTATAAGTTGCAGGCAAGTTTTACACATAACAACAATTAGCCAAAAACACTGAGTTTCATGTAAATGTAAAAAATAAAGTGGAATGCATAGTTAAAAAATCACCAAGACTCATGAGTTAATTAGTAGGTGAGGATTACAATTAGTTTGACAAGGTCTACCAATAACTTTGCAATGAACAATAGAAGAAAATGTTCAGCATAAGAAATATGCAAAAAAAAAAATTGCATAATGGACACAAAATATTGAAAGGGTTTAACACCTATTTATTTTTTTGTGAAAAAGAAAATATTGTATGCAGATAAGACCTCATTGTCGAAAAAAATATCATGTGTTCATAAGACCATTGTTGTTCCATCTGTTCATGATCTGCCTTATCGCTATTAGTTGTTTCCATTAAAATATCTGTACCAGCTTAAACTTTGATGGTCTCTTACTTGTTTAGGTTCAAAGGTTGCCTTTTGTCGTAGGTCTCTAGGATATCCATAGTCTATAAAGCATAAGCCACTAGAAGTTCTGCTCCTCCCTTCAATCAGCTAGAAATTGAATTATTAGAGATATGCTTGTTCAAAACTAAATTCTAAGTACATGTTTGAGGTAGATTAAATTTATGGTCTTACATGTCTATTATGACTTCTCAACCATTTAAATTCACTAATTAAAAAGTTGTTTATATTCTGAATTAAAAGCCAAAATGGTGTACCATAAAGTTTCCAAAACAACACTAATAACTATACAAAAGCTACACCAAACTCAAAGTACTTGACACACAGAAAAGTCATAGCAAAGCCTATGTTCCTAAAAGAAACATTTGGTTAGATTTACTTAGAAATGCATAAATCTTGCTACATTTTGATTTATGCATAACTTATAAGCATTGATTACAAGATAACTAATCATGAAGCTTCACAGCAAATTTAAAAACATAAGTTGTTGCAGGTTGATTTGTTTTTGGCTCTTAATTATCTTGAAGTCATTAATAAAAGCATCATCACTCCCCTGTTTGAATTCAAGAGTCATTTTCCCATTCAAATGCTAATTAAAAATATGAAGGGAAAATTTTAGATCTTAAAAAAACAAATGTGGAACATTTTAAATGTCATAACAAAATAAATCAATGGGAAAGCAATTCATAACACAATAAAAACTAACTTTAACAGTAGTTTATATAGAAATAAATGTATTAATAGTAGTTTTGAAAATAGAAATATAATATTATATGGACATATTTTCACCATTCATGGCTCTCCTTGTACGATTGAAATCTGCATAAATGCTAAATCAAGCCACTCATGTATCAAGTTGTAATTGTTTGTTTTCAAAACAAAAATTCAAAGGATGCTCATGCATTTACTATTGCATGTCAAATGGCACCTTGCAAATATTAAATGGAAAATGCCACAACATATACAAGCTAAGGTTTACTGTAAATTTTAGTGTCACTCACAGATACGCAATCACCTTAGCAACAATGTGCATTAATAGATATGTTCCATCCACACACATACAAATGTCAATTGACAAGAAAGACAAGAAAATTAGACAAATGAATAAATAAAGCTAGGACTAGATGGATGACACACTAACTTAACTAAGACTCTCAATTCTTGAAACTCACCATTCTTAAAAATAAAGTTCAACCTCACTTCTAATATTATCCCTCTAATGCACATTGGGAAAAATTGCAAAATAAATATCACATAAAAACAAATATTTAAAGGCACCTAATAACACAATATTATTCCACTTCATAGATACAAAAGGTATGTAAAGTATTCCTGTAGTTATATTAAAAATTGTGTGTTCAGCAGGACGCTTTGGACTCATAATATGAATAAGTATCCAGAATGGTGTTGTACATTGGAGATGCAAAAATAAAGGGGACCAACTAGCCAAAATTTAAATTTAAATTTTGAAAAGGCAAGAGTCAAGGCCGCATTACACAAGCATATTATGTCCATAAAAAAAAGAATTTACTTATTAAATTACATTTCACGAGTAAAGTGAGAAGGAAAGGAAGGAACACATATTTGGACAAGAGGCCACAAACATAATTTTCTTTTCTATTTTATTGTCATTTCCTCCTTTTCGGGCCTTCTTGGTCAAATTTTCTTGTGCATATCCATCATACGAAAGTTCTCCTCCTATTTGCAACAACTCCCTCATTAATTAAGTGTCCATTCCAGCTGTAGTCTAAAACACCCTGCAACAGTGCTTGGGAGACCCCACACATCTTTTGCCCAGACAATCACACCACTATGGTCCGTTATGGAGGCTACAGGCACAATTATAGGATATTAGGAGGTCTCACACAGTTATCCTACACCACAACCACCATTCAAATTGTCAATTATGTGTTCTTTTATAATTGCTCTTGTCCTCTAGATGACATAGATGTGAAAATATTTGATAAAAATACTTGAACTTATAGTCTTCTGATAATCATACAGTGGGAACAATTCTTACCTATAGAAAATAAGTCCCGTATAATTTTCATCCAGTCTAGTGCTTGGATTGCTATCCAGCAAACATTACTAACTTCTTTGTTCAAGGTAAATTACATGAGTCAACTTGTACCTCTACATCATTTTAGTTCCTACAGAAAAAAACTACAACTTCAATGCTAAAAAGAATCTTTGAAAGTTTCTATAGAGGGGGTTTAAAGTCAAATGGAATATCAGCAAAGCTTGCCTTTCATGTTAGGCCTCGGGTGGGAGATGTTATAGTGAATACACTAGCGACCTATATGAGTTGGATGCTTGCACTTGTCTGTACGTTGTTCACAGATACAAAAACTCTGATGGTAATTAGAGTAGATCCATTTTTGGGATTACTGACAATTATCAATTTTAGTATTTTTAAATTTATTAGAGTTATGGAGGTTAAGAAAGATTTCTTCATAATACACAATCCTGTGAATGTTTTTTAAAGGAGAAACACAATAAGGGAGCCTAAATGTATAAAAAACATTATAAAAAGTTGTTAAAGGTAACTTTGCACTTCCCAGGCATTTAGATGGCCATTCCAATGACTCTGATGAATGAACTTTTCTAGAACACTATTAGCTTTTCCAAAATATTTCTTTTGGTTATATGTGGCATGCTTCATTTTACTTAGTATTCTCCTTGTATGTTAAAGAAACCCAATCAAGATCAAGATGAAACAAGGATATCTTCAAAAACTATAGTAGGTAAAGCAACCAAATCTAATCATTACTGAAGTTGTGTGCACAATTATTGGTCACTTAGTTTCTATTTTGTTGAATTCATTCTAGTGATATGTGGAAATGCCTTTTGGCATCCCTACGCAAGGAGGGTTCCATAAAGTTTTCAAAGATAAGTTGCTCAATGAATGGCTGGTAGCCATTACGATCCTAGACAAGTCAATACATAGCTAGAAATAATTCATGAATGAAGTGGCTACTCTTGAGAGGATCCACAACATTCATCTAGTTCAACTTTTGGTTTACTATTTTCAAGGTTCAAAAAAAAATTTGGTCTATGACTACATGGTTAATGGTTTAGTAGACGAATATATCCATGGGGATGACAAAAATAAATTGGACTGGAAGCAACTACATGCCATTGTAATGGACACAGCAAGGGGAATTTCATATCTACATGAAGATTGCACAAGCCAAATTTTACACTTTGACATAAAGCCACAAAATATTCTGTTGGATGCCAATTTATGCCCTAAGGTTGCAGATTTTGGGCTGGCCAAATTACCAGATAGACAAGGAAGCCATATTTCCCTGACTAGATACATGGGAACTACTGGTTACAACACCCTAGAGGTCTGGTACAGAAATTTGGGGCCACTCAGTGATAGATCAGATGTGTATACGGTATGTTAGTCATGGAGGTGGTTGGGGCAAGAAAGAAAGAAAATTCCATTATCTAGAATGGGCATTGAAGCAAGTTGAAAATGGTGAATTTGGAAGGCTAAGAGAAGGAAATGTAAGGGATGAAGAATATGAAAGCATAGCTAAAATGTTAAGTATAGTGGGGCTACAGTGTATTTTGTATTCAGTGACCCCTCTCATCTATCTACCATGAGTAGAGTGATTAAGATGTTGGAGGTACCGAGGTCACCGTTCCTCCTCTTCCCTTCCTACCTAAATCTTGCTATCAATGATTTCCTATAGAGAATCCTCCTCAAGCATGTATTTTGCTAAAGATTTCTTCTACTCGTGCTTCTAATTATCTGATATAGTCTTTTCTGTAATCATTTCTTTATCATAAAATGATAAAATGAGAATAGGTTGCAGTCTTATATAATATGATTGATAGTACTGTTATATAACACATGTTAATAAACAACCAGGAATGTTACCAATGAAAAATTCGTGTGTAATGTATTTGTAAGCAGCCGACAGGAGAAATAATAGCTTCCCCTGTTTTGATCTCTAAAAGGATTTTGAGCTATGTGATCAGGCCGCAAAATTGCAGGGAGTCAGAAAACCCTCCACTAGAAAGAACAAGGAAATGACCGTAGAAAGATGGTTTTGTATACACAGAGCATTAAAAATTCAACACAAGACCCTATATAGAAAAAATAAACACACCAAAGATAGAAAATTTTCCAAAACCTTAGCTTTGCAAACTGTACTTCATATGGATGGAGCAGAAGGCAATCCAACTGTAGCGGTCGTATTTCACATCAAATTTCTCCAAAACTTGGTCTGATATGTCGATATGGCCCTAGATTTCATGTGCATGCGCCACTTCAATAAAATACAGGGCATCAACCCATAGTCCAAATAATAGTTAAAAATTGCTCTGCTTTGTAACTTTATAATATTCATATAAAATATGTCAGGTTTTCTTGACACTTACCTTTTGAAAAAATGTAATTAATGTGCATCTTTTCTACATCATGCAAAATTGGATCATACAAGATGAAAGTGAAACATAAACTGCATCTTAAATCCTAGATGGAAAGGCACAAAGTCATTGGATACCCTTGATTACAACACTTTAGCTGATTGAATTTTATTCATAGCTGCTCAACAACCAATTGTAACAGGTAACAAATTCAACTAAGGTGAGTGCACAATGCAAATTCCACATTAGTGACAACTGTTTTTATTGATAGTGCCATTGGATTTGCAGAGTTGACAAAGAAATAAGATGTTCAAGGGATAGTTAAAAAATGCTCAATATTTTTTACATAATCTAATAGATAATTCATTTTTATGTGAATTTTATTCATAGATTTTAAATTTGTTTGGTTTAAATCAAAAAGTCTCACCTGCAAAAAATGCAGTAAGTGGTTAGGGGATGCTATGTTACCGGTTCTTCATAAAAAATCCCTAGGTCCCGGTTCGGTCCGGCCCGGGTCCTGGTTCGGGTTTGGTCCGTCTTGGGATACGCCCAGGGTTCTTCACTTTGACTGTGGGTTCGTCCGGGATGAACCCGGGCGAACCCACAAGGAACCCACACCGAATTTCGCAGAACCCACGACGAACCCACAGGAGGACACGAAAAAGTCAAGTTTTTTTTTTTCTTAATAAATTTTGACATTTTTTAATTGTTTTTTTTTTGAGTTGACACTCCTCCAACCCTAAAAGCATAATATGGAAACAATTTAAACACCAAAAACAGTCTATTTTGCTCATTCCAAATGAAAAAACAAAACTCTTCCATATTGAGCTGAGCTATTTTTTTGTCTTGCCATCAAATCTATAGAGTTGAAGATCGATTGGTGAAGGATCTAAAGTGATTGTTTTGCTAATCCTACGGGTGTGCAATAGCTCATTTTCTACAAAGGGGATTTTAGAGGCAAATTTTGCAAAAAAGCTTGGTTTTTTTGGTATTTTTTTTCTACATTTTTCTTTTGTTTTGAATCTTTTTTGTTCTTTTTTCTAAATTGAAATTCTTCTATCTAGATTCTACTATAAATCAATGGCACATTTGTAAAGCTTTTAAACTCAACTTGGTTTTAATTTATTTTTTTTGTTTTCAATTTCATTTGTTTGAAACTTTGAATTCATGGAATGTGTTCATTGTGTTGTTTATTGATTTTTTAAATTTTTGGCATAGGGATTACAATGGCAAGCGGTTCAGCCTCGTCAGAGAAATCCAAGTTCAAAACAGATCCAAATTCTCCCCTTTGGAAATATGTTAAAATGTTAGAACCACTTCCAGGTGGTGGAGGTTATATATGGATGTGCAATGGTTGTGGGGTTCAGTATAGAAGCTCTTACAGTCGAGTGAAAGCCCATTTGTGTAACATACCTAGGTTGGGCATCAAAGCTTGCCCTGGAAAAAATGGTGTACCCATCCCACAAGCTCAAGTCCTTGCATATATCCAAGAGCAAGAAAAAGCAGAGGAAGCATCAGGTCGTAAACCAAGTCACCCTTTGCTAAAGACTCAGAGAGGTTCTCAAGGAATGAAGCCCCCTTAATCAGCATCACCATCAGAATTTGAACAGGAACATGTAGAGAGCCACCCATTTTTGCCCACAGTTGAACCTGTAGCACGCAAAAGATCAAAGGGACCATTAGAAACGGCATTTCACAATGAGTCTCGTGAGTTTGCTAATCAACAAATTGCAAGATGTCTCTATGCAAATGGCTTATCTTTTAATGTTGTTCGCTCACCGTATTGGAAAGAAATGGTGAAAGCAATTAATGATGCTCCAAAAGGTTTTAAGGGCCCAGGTTTTGAGAATGTGTGCACCACCTTATTGGAAAAGGAAGTGAAATTTGTAGAGGATAAATTGAAGCCCATAAGGGAATCTTGGGCTGAGACAGGTTTATCCATTGTTTCTGATGGATGGAAAGATTCAAAAAATTGGCCATTAATCAATGTTATTGCAGTGTGCCCTAAAGGGGCTATGTTTTTTAAGGCAGTTGATTGTGAAGGGGAGGTGAAGGATGGTCCATTTATTGCTAATATTCTTTGTCAAGCCATTGAAGAAGTGGGGCCTCGAAACGTGGTTCAAGTGGTAACAAACAATGCAAAAAATTGTAGAGCAGCTGGTTTATTGGTTGAGGAGTGTTACTCACACATTTTTTGGACACCTTGTGCAGTCCGCTCCCTCAACCTTATGCTACAAAAAATTGGCAAAAAAATTGATTGGATCAAACAGGTGTATAGTGAGGCAGAAGACATCCAGATGTTCATCACCAACCACCATATGTCACAAGGCATTTTCAAATCATTCTCAAGATTGGAGCTACTAAAGGTAAGTGAAGCTTCAAGCAATTTTTATTTTTTCTTAAGTTTATGTTTTTGAGTTTTGTAAATTTATTTAAATTATTTTTTAAGAAGCCTTATTTTTTTATTTTTTTATTTTGATTTTTATAGGTTGCTGAGACCCGTTTTGCCTCCAACACAATTGTCTTAAGACGGCTTGTGAAGGTTAAAGAGGCACTCTCTAGCATGGTCACCAGCCAAAATTGGTCCATATGGAGGCAATCTAGCACTGAAAGGGCAACAAAAATTAACTAACTGATCCTAGATGACCATTAGCAGGATCATGTTGAGTATCTCCTCAATTTTACTGAGCCCATATTGAGTATGATCCGTTATACCGACATGGATAGGCCTTGTTTGGGAGAGGTATATGATGGCATCGACTCAATGATTAAGAAGATGAAAGCCATCATAAATGAACATGAGCGAGATCTTGAAGAAACTTTCTTCAATCAAATACACCAAATTATTGAAGAGAGATGGGACAAAATGACCACCCCATTGCATCTTCTTGCCTTTGCACTGAGTCCCAAATATTATAGTGCTCAACTCCTTTCTGTGGGGACAAGGGTTGCCCCATATAGAGATGCTGAAGTCAGCCGGGGGTACAAGGCAGCATTTCGCAGACTCTTTGTTGATCCTGACATATGAGAAGCAGTTAGAGCCGAGTTCATGCATTTTGTGAGCTCCACGGACATGGGTGTTGATGCTCTAGTTGACAAATATAAGGTTGATGCTCATATGTGGTGGTACTTCCATGGCCAATCATTCATACACCTACAACCTCTTGCAATAAAAATTTTAGAGCAAGTAAGTTTTATTATCTTTTAGATTTTTAAGTTTAATTTCTAAATTCAAAATTTCTAATTTATAACTCTAACTGTCTAATGTTGTCTTGTATTAATAGGTTGCTAGTTCATCAGCTTCTGAGAGGAATTGGAGCACATACTCCTTCATCCACTCAGTAAAGCGTAACAGGCTGCACTCAAAAAGGGCGGAGGAGTTAGTGTATGTGCATTCCAACTTGCACCTCCTTACACACAAAAACAAGGACTACAAGGAAGGGGACTCAAAGAAGTGGGATATCGAGCCAGAGCATACTAACCTGGATGCTACCATTTCCCACCTTGCAGTACTTGAAGTTGATGTTGATGTTGAGATTGGTAGTGGCCCTAGTGGGCATGAGAGTGCCAGTGCCACTTTTTGTGGTTCTACTAATATACTAGTATCTGATGATGCCCATATGGCTTGTGGTGATGATATTTTTGATGACCCATATGACAGTGATGCCTAATTAGTGATGGCATTCCTGATTGTTGACATTTGGCATTATAATTTTGATTTTTGAATTGTAATAACTATATATATCATGACATTCGACATTCGTGTTTGACTAATTGACATTGTAGTGTTTTTAATTTCCAACACTAGTGTGGTTTTGTTTATTATATGATCATATTCATGAGGCTATGGTATTCTGAACTTAATTACTGTTACAAATATGAATATATTTCTGATTTTTATATGTTTTTGTATGGATGAACCCAAAACAAACCCACACCAAAAAAAAATTTGACCAAACCTGCAAACCCAAACCTGAACCAGTACCAGAACCAGTAACTTAGAGGGGATGCTATCATTTTAATCTGCAGTTTTCATTTGGACTGTATGTTGACAAGTTGCAAAATTTAGTTTTTCACTATAGCCATATGATGGCTCACCATTCAAATAAGGTGGAGAAGGCCAGGTCATGCAACAAACTAAACTTTAACCTTAGTCATATCTTATTTCTTGTTTACCAGTTAGCACTATTAAACTTTTAACCTTTAGGCTTTTAATTATAAACTTGATCAACCCACCAGTTAGAGTTGAAGTCAGCATTCTTGTTCACATTTTGTTGTTGCTAGTTAAACTCATAATTCTGGGTTAAGCTCTTGTGATTCTACAAATGAATGATTCAGATAAGTGCACTAGCATCATCACAAAAAATAGAGGCAATGGTGATAAAAAAAAACTAAGCGGAGATGATGAATGGAACCTAAGCAATGCTTGCACAATGAAAACCAACCACTCCAAACCTTATGAATAATAGGGCATAACAAAAAAATTTGTCAAGCAATGAACAACAAATATATATATATATATATATATATAAAGTAAGCAGCCAGAACAAATCAAAACATCCTCAGCATTCAGAAATTACATGAAATAACAATATCAAAAACATTGATAGCACGGGACTAAATAATCCACTGCTACAGGAAAACCTTAACAAAATGACTCTTATTGGAATATAAGAATTTCGAAGACAAATAACTCCATGTCTGAAATAGTCTGAGACATTCACAGCCTGCTACTATTTTCCACACTTATATTGGACCATAACAATTCTACTATCAAACTCAGACTCTACTAACAACTCATCACAACAGCTGACTATTCATATGATGTTATACACCGAAATCTTCAATTCACTTCCTACTCTGCTCAAACGCATCCATCAACATTAAAAAAATGAGAATCTCTATTTTAACAATGAGGAAAAATGCACAGGTCGCAGGACTGGAGCTGCCACCATTAACTCTCAACTATGTCAAGGCTATAATAAGAAGCACGCATATGCTAAAATAAATGAGCTGCCTCCCAGTAAACGTTAGAAATACTAAATACTATGCAGATGCTTATTATAAGGAGTCGTCAGCATATTAGCCACCCACCATTTGTCATAATTCTCCATTAGCTGCCATAATTGAAAGCAATCAACAAAACTGCCCAGCGAAAAATTGGACCCACAACATAAAGGAAATCAAACCAAAACGCCAAAAACCAATGAGGATAGATGCTCCTGCATCATTGTTCGTAACCTGGACCATATTACACTTTGAAAAGGGGCTCTTACCCTCATACGTTGTCTAAACTATTGGGGGCTAGGATGGCCTAAATGTGGGCAAAGGATGAACAAGGCAAACTCAAAAAATATTTATATTTAGATGACAAGGGCTAGATATACATAAATATATACCTAGGTTTTGTTGTAAAAGATATCATTGCCGCGCATAAGAATATCAGCCCGTCCTTCCTTGAGGACGGTGTACTGGCTAGGATCTGAGGGCAACTCGTGCTTCTGTTTTCCCATGTCTTCTTCTGCAAAATAAAACATGACTATTCATTCAGTTGCCTTGTCATTTCTCCATTAATCTTAATGAGCATTTACCAACAAGATATAGGAGGAAACAAAGATAGCTCGATCACTATGGAAAAACCCACATTCAAAACTCAAACAATATGTAATTGGGATTTCCTCAAACTCACATAGCATATAGCTCCTCTACCGAACATCAATGAATAAAAAGTTGAAAGCTTTTACAAATTTTAAGTCTACCCATGTTAAATACTTCTGAAAAAAATAAAAGTTGCCTAGAGCTTTTACCTGTATTAGTGTTGAGAGAGTGTGATTGCTGGAAATGAAATTGAATAAATCCTGCAAACGACCTAAACCCCAACCCTAGAAACTTATATCACTCAACTCGAGCGCAGCAAGAATGAGCAAGGAAATATGAAGACAACATCTAGGGAGTGGATTCTGTTGCCACACACGCATAGCCGCAACACTCTCTTGCCATTCTCACAGATTTAAGGAACTATATGTGAAATTTCAGTGCCCCTCGGCAATAGAAAATATAAAGTCATTGCCTTTCACCACGGTTGCATCCTCTTGATTGGTATTAAGGCTGAAGGGCGGTAGACGGATCCACCCGCAGGCAACAAGATCAAACCCCAAACCTCGTCTTTTGTTGGCTCCCAACCAAATAGCTAGGGCTTCCATTTATGAAGTGAATGTGCATCTACATATGTATTGAAAATATAAAGCGAGTCCTTCTGAATTGGTGTCCGGCATTGGGGATAAAACAAAATGTTCGTGGTGGCATTTCTTGCAAACAGTGTGTAATGATAGACTTTACCCGACGCTGCCAGATGTTTGAACAAAATTTGACGCAGATGAATGGGCAAGATGATTTCAATCGTCTTGCACCGTTCTCTTTGTAACCCTCCGTCGTTGATCTCCCGCCCCATGTCTCTCTTTTCCAAAGGGAACGCCTTCGGCATAAAAATTAATATTAAAATATTATTTTATTGGGCAAAATCAGCGCTCAAGGAGAGATAAGAAAAAATAATAAAATAATATTATTTTATTATTTTGTGGATGAGGCGTCCAAGGTGGATGAGGAGAAAATATTTAATAAAATATCAAATTAAAGATTTGATATTGACAGTGGACTTGAAAATTGTTTATATTTTGTCTAGTTGGATCGCCCAAAAGAAAAAGTATAAAAGGAAGTCTTTGGCATCACTTTTGACATCTTTTGTCATTTGATATTGTACATATTAAGTATTTGCTCTTGGCTGAAAGTGATTTTCAGTTTGTTCAAGGTGGTGTTCCCTTGAATTGAAGTGGTTTGGAGATGATTCCAATCCACCATGAGAGATGGATTCGTATAGAGTTCATCATGGGGCTTAACCAGAGGATTTTTAATGGAGATTTTGCTTCAACCAACTAGGATTGGAGTTTGATAAATTCAGATTTTGCTTTTATTTTGGTATATTTTCATCAATAAAGTGTTTGAAGAGGGTTTACATTTGGATCGCTTGGCAAAGGAGGGTGTTTTGGTGATTCCCATAATTCATGCATGGTCTAAAATTTGTAACAGTAATTAGCAAATTGATATCAGCTTCAGATCTGAGGAGTGTTTGGCATCTACAATAGGATTTCATCATCAATTTGGCTTCCTAACCCCTAATCGCTACCCTTTGGTGCATGGCCACTTGAATTTGGAGGGTTTTCTTGGTATTTGACATCAAGGTTTTGTAACAGCAGCAGCTATAGGTTTATAACAGCAATCAAATATGTGTTTTTCCTCCTATCCATCATCATCTATCATCTATAGGAAGGCGTCAACCATTGGGCTTCATGATCTATACATTGTACTAGGGTTTGGACTCATATTTTGGCATCTTTAGATGTATTTAAAGTCTGAAATTAATATCAGACTTGACTGATTGTAATTCCCAACCATCTTCATTTGTAATCAGCTCTTTATTCAATTAAGAAGATAAGCTTGCATTTCAGGTATGTTCGTCTATGTTTTATGTGAGTTGTTTGGTTAAACTTTATCATCTTTTCATGTTGTTTGGATATGTATTTGCAACCTTTCCATCTCTATGATATTTCAAACACATTGGTGAAAATAAAAGTTAAAAACCCTAAGTACTTTGCAAACAAATCAAATCAGAAAATTCAGATCAACGAAGGAAAAAATTAGTTTAGATAAGATAGGGATCTTACAGGCCAAAAAAAATAAAGAGAAAACACCCCCCAGAGTAGAGAGAGGGAAAGTGAATGACTAAGAAGCCCCTCCTAAAGTAGGTAATTATCGCACCCCTAGCAAAGCTCGTAGATGAAGGAACTTGCTCTCAATGAAGGGTTTGGTGAAGATGTTTGTGATCTTCTCTGATGTTTGAATGTACTTGAGATCAATGATGTTTCCATGAATTAGCTCCCAGACGTAGTGTACATGTATCTCAATGTGTTTTGTTTGTTGGTGATGGACTGGATTCTTTGAGATCTGTATTGCACTCCGATTATCACAAAAGATGATTGTGAACTTTCTAAATTGAATGCCAAACTCAGTCAGAATATTTTGAAGTCAGATGGCCTTAGTAGTGGCATTAACTGCCCCTTGATACTCAGCCTCTACAGATGAAAGAGCAATTGCAAACTGCTTCTTGATCAACCAACAACTGGACCGGAACCAAGCAAGAAGCAATATCTTGAAGTAGACTTGAGATCTTGAGAATCGCTTATCCATGCCCATTGCATGTAGTGAATGCCATAACTATGAGTTCCCTGAACATAGTGGAGAATCTACTAAGCTACTTTCCAATGCAACTCATGGGGCTCCTGCAAGAACTCAGAGATCATCCCCACAACATGAAATTTTAGGTCTCATGTGAGTTAGATAGATGAGACTCCCAACAAGCTATCGGTATAAAATGCCATTAACCAAAGGTGAAGAACACTTAGCCTCAAGGTTGACCCTTGACAGAAATGGAGTCAGTGCAGGTTTATAGTTAGCCATGTGAAATCTAGATAGCATATCAAGTGCGTACTTGGGTTGTGTTGTGAAGATACTTGAAGATGATTGATTGATCTCAATCCCTAAGAAGTAGCGTAGAAGATCCAAGTCCAACATTAGAAATCAATCATGTAGAGTAGTCTTCACTGCCTTGATGGTGGATGAGTGACTCCCTATGATTAACAAATCATCAACATAGAGAACTAGAATAGTGAGAGTATCATCTTTCTATAGAATGTAAATGCTCATATCAAAATGGTATTGAGTGAACCCAACTAATAGAAGGAAGGAGTCCATCTTGGCATATCATGCTCGAGGAGTTTGTTTGAGGCCATAGAGAGACTTCCAAAGATAGCAAACAAGTGAAGGATCCTAAATGCACCCTTGTGGCTGCTCCATGTAGATTTCCTTCTGAAGGTCACCATGAAGAAAATCACTCTTTACATCCATCTGATGAACTTCCCAACGATGGGTTGTAGCTATAGCAAGGACAAGTCGGATGGAATTCATTTTAGCTACTGGCACAAAAGTCTCAGAGTAGTCAATCCTAGGCACCTAGAAGAATCCTTTGGCAACCAAGTGAGACCTATGTTTGTCAACCGACCCATCGACTACAAATTTTGTTCGATAGATCCATTTGCATCGAACAAGTTTCCTTCCCTTAGGAAGAGGAACTAAATCCCACGTATGGTTCCTTTCTAAGGAACTAAACTCTTCCTGCATAGCAACATCCCACTCAGGGACACTAAAAGCTTTCGAAAAGGTCTGTGGATCATAAGTTGAAGCAATGAATAGATGTGGAGCCTACTAAAATTGTGACCTTGTTCTTCTAGTATCTAAAGGATCATCAACCCAATCACCTATTGAATGCAAAGTTTGACAAGCCCAAAGAGGCCTTGTGTCAAGAGAGTCAGGAGGAGAATCATCAACCTCTGAACATGATGACTAGGAGGGGAGGGTGGAGCCTCATCATCACTGTCACCATCTGAAGTGGAGGAAGAATACTCCTCATCAAGATAAGGAGGATTAAGATTCTCTGAAGAATTGGCATCATGTTGTAGTGTCTCCAATGTGATAGTTGATGGAGAAGTGGTGGGAGAAGAACTGGAAGAGTCCTCCTCAAAACAAACACTCATCGCAATGAAAAACTCATGTGTGGTATGGTGGAGAAGCCTATAGCCTTTAACATTGTCTGGGTACCCAACAAATATGAAAGGTTTGCTCTGCGAACCATAGCCTTGCTTCTCTTAGACTGGAATGTGGGCTCATGCAGGAGAACCAAACAAATGAAAGTGCTTAATTGTGGGTTTCCGACTGGTCCAATCTTGGAAAGGAGTTAACCCCTTCACAACTTTGTGAGGAACGCAGTTTTGGATGTAACACACACAATTAATAGCCTCTCTGCCCAGTACTAAGGTTCCATACACATGGAGTGAATCATACAGTTGGCCATCTCTTTTAAGGACTTTTTCTTACATTCTACAACACCATTCTGTTGAGGACTATATGGAGATGTGTGCTGAAGATCAATGCCCTCTAAAGCACAAAACTGTTCAAACATGTGGTTGACATATTCACCCCCATTATCTATACACAGAATCTTGATGAGCTTCCCATATGGTTTCTCTACAAAAGTTTTGAAGTCTTGAAAATATTTAAAGACTTCAGACTTCTGCTTGAGAAAATAAACCCAAGTGTATGTAGAAAGATCATCAATGAATGTCAAGACATATCTAGCCCTGCTAAAACAAGGATGTGGAAATGGACCTGCCAAATCACTGTGTATTAACTCCAGAAGCTATGTATCCCTCCATGCTTTGCATTTGTCATATTTCTCCTCTGGATTCTTACCAAGAATGCATCCCTAGCAAACTCCATCAGAAAATCAAATAGAAGGCAACCCTGAAACCATGTCTTGTTGACTAAGCTACTAAAAGTAGCAATAGTTCAAGTGACCAAACCGTTGATGCCATAAATGACTCACCTCATATGAATGAGTGGTAATATTGTCGAAGGAGAGTTAGGAACAAAATGAGAAAATTGATACAGTTTGGACGGATGATCTGCAAGTTTCCCATGGCAACTGTAGGCCCATTATACAACTCACTGATTACCACTTTGTCTGGTGTGAACTCAACCTGCTTGCCAGAGCTTGTGTGAGTGCTCTGATAAACAGATAGAAGATTAGTTGACAAAGATGGAACACAAAGGAAGTCCTGAAATGTTTCTTCGCCCGCATCAACAGACCCTCTCCCATGCACTTCAACAAGAGTGTCATCACCCATTAGTATGGTAGGCATATAACATGGCTCTAAGGAGGCAAAACCATCCTGTGAGGAATCCATGTGGTGCAAAGCACCTGAGTCAATGATCCAGGGATCAGGTTGTGAAGCAACAACAACTAAGACCTTGCCTTTTCCTTTCCCCTTACTCTTTTCTATGTCCTTTGAAGACCCTTTTGATGAAATCTATTTGATAGATTCAGGCATCTTGATATTGTTATTTTCAAGAAGATGTGAAAGGTTCAGTATGTTTATTTAAACACTTATGTTCATCATGGCCAAACATTTTATAGTAGGAACACTTGACCTTCTCCTTCTTAGGTTGATCACCTTTTGATGAAGAAGTTTAATTAGTTGCATTTGAGGCAGTAGGTTTCTGATCTTTCTTCTCTCCTTGGTTCTTTTGTTTCTTATCCCTTTCTGTTCTTTTGTGCCTTGATTTGTAGCCAAGGCATGTGACTTAGAGGGTTTAATTGTACCTAGTTGAACCAATTTATCTTGCTACTTAGTGAACTGTGGGTCATCCCACAATAATGGGTTACACTTTTTGGCCAAACTTGACATTAAAATCAACATTTTGAACTAAATCTTCACTTTCTGACACCTATAGATGTTAAACCGTTAGGAATTTGACGATGATGCGAACTAGTGATTTGTGAGATTTTGTTTGTAGATTCTAAATATATTTTCTTAAAAAAATTTGGATTTAAATTGTAAAAAAATTTGGATTTAAATTGTAAAAAAATTTGCGTCTCCTTTGATAACTAGTTTTTAATAGTAAACAACATTTTTTAAAGTGATGTGTATTCCGTAGCACATAACTTTTTTTCTACAAAGGATAAAATTTTGATTCTTTTGAATTTAGATTGGTAACATCAATATATAGGGCATGCATTCAGTTTCATAATGTTTTGTTGAATATTTTTTTTAATTAAGTTTTGAAGTCAAACCAATTATAATTTAGACATAGGCGTATTCTGTAAAACATAACTTTTTCTGTATGTATCGAAATTTAATTTTTCTTTTTTTTTTGTTAAAACAAGGACATCAATACCTAGGGAATATATATATTTTTAGATTTTTTTTTCACTAATTTACTAATTTTCCACGTGTGTAGAACAAAGAACTTGATGTTTGGTGAAAAACCTACATTCACAAGAAATAAAAAATAAATATAATAATCAAATTAAATATAATTAAAATTATACTTTTTGGGAAGATTATAATAAGGACTGCATACTTACAAAACATAAATTTTAATTGAATTCATTTGATCCCCCAAAAGGTAAATCAAAACTAGTTTTTTATTAGCATTTTGATAGGTGTAGAGGAGACCCCATTATAGGTATGGTTTAAAACTAGCGGGGTTCTATCCAAAGGGGTTTGAATCTAAGGGGGTTTGATCAAACCCTCTTCAATTAAAAACCTTTAAATAGAACCTTTCAAGGCTTAAACTATTATATTTTCTAAAAATATGTGATTTCAACAAAAATCAAAATGTCCCAAAAAGTGTAACCCATTATTGTGGAGCAAAAGGAGTTCTACAGCAAACTCATCTAGAGAAAGTATTTTATAGTTGGAACTTAGAGCACATTTTGTGGCATGAAAGGTAGAAACAAAGACAAAATAGTTTAGACCAAGGTTAGAAAGAATGCTTAAGATCAGTTGTGTGTCTTTCTTTTCTATTCCACATTGTTTCAACTACAATCTGACGGATTTTAATTTTGTGAAGAAGTCTTGTATTGTGTTAAAATTGCCAAGACTCAACCCTATGAGTTCGTTCTCCAATTGATGACCCCTTATTTCATCTTGCTTACTAAAGAGGCTTTCCAAAGTGGTCCACACATCATTTAGAGTAGTGGAAGACTCAATGTGAAATAGTAAGTCAGGAGACACTGACATACAAAGAGTACCAAAGGCTTCGTCACATTTATTAAACCTTTTAAGCTTTTCTACATCCTGTGTGAGTTATGTTTCAAGTCCCATAGTAATCCTATACAATAGACTTTCTTTTTGAGATAAATTATTATTTTATATTTCCATTCAAAATAGTTATATGGTGTTAAAACATGAATTGTTGATGGATCCATGAGTGCAGAAAAGTAGATTGAAATGCAGAAAGAGAAGTGCAAAAAAGAGACACATGAGACAACACCCCTTTTTACTAGTTTATGAAATGAGCCCCCCCAAAAATTACAATGTTGGCTCTTTATAATTAGTGCAATTTATAATGCATACATCAGATATTTAGATTCTTACAGGCTGAAAATGGCCAAAATGCTGAAACTATATCTCAAGTATAATATGAGATCAAATTGAGAGCACAAATGCAAAGTACACAAAAAAATATGAGACTGTTTGCATAAGTTATGGCCCCCGAAAGGTCTCAAAACGAGAACTGTGCAGCAACTTCTAAGAGAATCTTCAATTTTTGAACAACTAGAGCATCAAATCAAAAAACCAATTTCACCACAGTGTAGAGCATGAAATTCTACCTCAAATATAAAAAATTATGCCAAAAAAGACCTTCGTACAGCTGAGAATGAGCCTTCAGAAGTTGAGCTACAAATTTAAAAATTGCAGTGGTGAGGGGTCAAGCTTGGAGCATGAGGATGGATAATGTTATGATGACATCAGCAAGGAATATTCTGATATTTTTCTAGAACATTCTATTTCACCGAAATATTCTAAAACCACCCTTGAAATTTTCTAAAACCACTTTTTGGGGTCAAAACCACCTTTTTTAAAATCAAAACCACTAGTTTTGGAGGGAAACCACTTTTGGGTAGAAAGTAGTTTTTGCTGGAAGTTAGCTAACCACTAGCATTAAATGTAATTGTTAGCATTAATTGTAACTACTAGCAATTAATGTAACCACTAGAGGCTAACTGCTAGCGATTAACTAACTCTGTGAATTTTTAATAAAAAATTTCGTACAGTACGATAGCTTGTATAGCGCGGGAATGGAAAAAAATGACTCAAAAATTTTCTAACTCCAATTTTGATGATCTGATAGTTGATCTTTAGGTTTTTGGGCCTTCTAAGCACGATGATGAGGTCTATTTTTGCTAAAAGTACACTAAAATATCATCTACCTTCTGAAACCGCCTAGAAACTCCTATTTTGTAACTAGGTCCTCCGATCTCTGATTTTGGTGAAACAAAAGTCAATGTTGGCTTTCTTGAGCCTTCTAGATGATATGGAACAACTGAACAAGCCTCCAGGATTATCAAAGAGCTGCAATCACTCAAATCTCACAAGAACACAAATATGTAAACCAGAGTATTACATATGCTTATTTCTTTTTTAAACTGTTCTGATTCTCCTAATCATACGAGGATGCAAGAGAAGAGCATACTAGGTTTTTGAGAAAAATACTGACAATCTAATAGTCTCAAATTTTTCAAATAATTTAGGATTCTAAAATGAACTAAACTAGACAATAAAGTTCTTATACCATGTTAGATTTTGCGAGAAACGAGAATTGAACCCAAGATCTATTGTCGGTCGTAGATCACACACACTCCAATCAACAGACGATCAAAGATCAAAATAACAGAATGAAGAGACTATCCTGAAAGAGAGAACTCAAGAGACAAACTGCAAGAGAATTTTAAAAATACTCACATTACTCTCACTGGCTACCTGAGAGGAAATGTGAGAGTTTTATATATAGCAAAATAAGGGCAAATACATCCAAGAGGTGTAATAACTCCAACTACCCAAAATAGGTGGGAGTTTTACCTACTTGGTAAAAGCCAAAATACATGGTTATACCTACTTAGATAAAAACAAATAAGTGGTTATGAGATGTGGCATAAAAATCCAAAAGAGGGTGTGAAACTCAACTACCCAAGTGTGGATGAGAGCGAGACATGTAACTGATAGATTATGCCACATGTCCTCACAATAACCAAGTCTAATATAACCTAAGCAAGCTTAATAATGTGTAGGAAAAATAAATATCCCCTAACATAAGGGAAAATAAAAAACCTACACTGACAACCTGGACTGGATAGATATTGAGCTTGTACTCATGTAAAATGGGGCATGCTTGTTCTTTTCATTCCCAAGACAAATATATCATTGTTTTAAGCTTACCTTGTTTGTCATGTACGACTTTATTAGATGCTTCAAGAATCAAGTGCATGGGATAATTAGCAACTACATTTGGATCTCTCCACTTGAACCTTGCTAATATATAGTATGCCTAGGTGACAACTAATGAAATCTTGAAATCCATTAGAATTATACCAATTGATTCATGACACTCAAGAAAACACAAAACGACATGGGCCATAGGGATACAAGACAATCATCATTCACTTAAAAGACATGGAAATTGAACTTCCACAACTCTTCAGCGTACCAATTGCACACCAAGGTGCGATTGCTAATTTTATTTTAGTTGGACTAACTTGAGACCACAAACTTTGTCTTATTAATACTTATAAGATGGTCTAAATGATTATTAAGTTAAATTTTTTCTATCCAAAATAAATACTGATCTTTTGCAAAATTAAGAGGCAAACTTTTTAGCTCGTATTCTTATTAGCTAATATTTTTCCTGTTAAACCAGCGTTCACCTAAATCAGAGAAAAAAATGATTATTACAACCGTTTTCAGTGTGAGTAGCTGGAATTAAAGAAAAACAATCTATCGTATTTATTGAGGATTGGGAGGCTGTCGTCCTCTTTACTACCACTGACAAAGCCAGGCATCAATTTAGAAGATGCCCCCAGTTTGCTCAAGGCACAATTTCGCAAGGTGCAGATTCCTTCCGGAGAACTTTGAAAATATCTGCAATGCTATAGTTACTATACCACTTATAATTCTCTTTTCCATAATTAGCTCTGAGTTGCGTCTCTTACTGTTAGTGATATATCTGTTGTTTATCTGGTGTTTTGTAATGGCTGAAGTACGCCCACATAAAAATTCATATGTCAATGCCAGTGAGAAGAGCAAAGAGCATCCACTCACTCGAAGAACAGAAGAATTTCATGCAAAAGTTTGGGAGTACGATTTCCTACACTCTCTTTCATTGCTACATGGGGTGCGTGAGGTTAATAACTGTAGGGTACATAATGTTTAAATCCAACCAAGTTATTGTACCTTCTCTTAATACTATTTTTTCTGTACTGTTTCCAAGCTAAATTTTATGTTTCTGTAATTATCAGGCGCTTTCGTACTGCGAGAGACTTGAAACTTTAATTGAGGTGATAAGATGGATACATTTAATAGTCTGCTTGGGGACGGAGAAATCAATCCCTCTCCTTATGACCCACTTGAATGCTGCTTCATTTAAGCACTACAGAAGTATATAACAGCGTCATTACAACGAAATCAGTCTCACCATGCAGACATAGCACATTATTTGGTGATGAAGTATTTATGATGAGGGGTACTCTACTTAAACATCATCTGTTTTAATGGTCAAACAATCAATAATAATTTTACACTTCATCCATATTAAAAGTGGTAAATATTTGTCCTATTTTTATTGACCAAAATTAACATTTGACTGTTGAAATAGATCATGTTTAAGAATATTTGGGAAGGAGGTACAAGAGGATCCTCTGCATAGCTTAGGGGGAGATAAGCAAGGGAGATCTGGCCCGTTGGGCTTAAACAGCACACACTAAGTTTTGACTTGCTTAGGTGGCTGTGGGCCCCTTCTCTTATTGACACATTAACAAAACAAAGTAAGAGAAAGGGCCCACCAGCTACCTAAGCAAGTCAAAGCTTAGTGTGTGTTGTTTAAGCCCAACGGATCTGGCCACCTTGGCCCTTACTAATTCTTACAATCTTCAGAGTGATTTCAACGCAGCTTCGTTGCTCTTTGGGCAGGATGATAATGCATAAGTACATTCTCAATGTCCACTCTACTTAAACATCATTGAGTTCAATGGTCACACTAGCATTTTTACACCTCAATCACATCCAAAAATGGTAAATATCTGTTCTATTTTTATTGAACAAAATTAAACAATAACTGTTGAAATGGATGATATTTAATTTGCTCTAATGACCATAACAAATTCAAGCCTGTCAAATAAAAGAATTCTTCACAATTGATTTATAAATCGTCTAGCGCTTTCCGATGACATTTAATTGAACCAACCAAATCCATTTAACATGCCAGCTGCAGCAGACATATAGCTGCGGTAGATAATGCGGTGTCAAGTGAGGAGTGGATCAATGGTGCACAAGGACGCATAGAGATCAAACGATTGAGTGTATAGCAGACACTAATTGGATCTTTACTGATTAATTATGGGAGAGGATCTGTTTGGATATGAAGTTCCACTGTTCATTTCATCTCTTTTGTTTTTGTCCTTTCATCTTCCTTAAGAATATTATATATATATGAGAGAGAAACTCTATGTATGCAACTTACTAAAACACCAAATTAAAGATGTATTTATATTAACATGGTTAGGTTTCTTCCCATATTCCATTAATTTTTTAGGACATTATTCACCTCCTCATAACACTTATAAGATGCCAACTTACAATAAAAATCCATAAGATCAACAATCTTATTAAAATTATACTACTTATAAATATGAGAACAAACTGTGTTAATCAATCAATCAACTACAAAATACAATTTTTACCTTCTGATTTTTAAAAAAAAAAATTGTAATGAAGTTCAATACTAATTTCTTCCCATTTCCCCTATGAGATATGTCGAAATTGTAGTAAGCATGGACTAAGTGCATTTTTATCCTTATTTCATTAGAATGACTCACATTCAAAGACGTGTTTCTTCATGTCATTCCTCAAGCCATGCCAAAAGAAATCCTCTCTTGCCTGATGACATAATTTCAAAAGCTACCTTCATAAATTGGATTTTCAACTTATCACTACTGAATCATCAATTCACCAGTTAGAAGAGGCTCACAATAATAATTTAAACAAAGAATTGGTTACTATAATAATTTAAACAAAGAATTGGTTACTAGTGGCTAAACACCTTATTAATCAAAATATCTAGTTGAATAATTGAAGGCTTTTAAAACTATGTTAGAATATGAGAACTGAGACTTCATGGCCATTAGTTCACCTTAAATCTTATCTACTTAAGAAATATTTAAGGAAGAAGAGGGTAAGTGCAAGAAGATGGGGGGCCAAAAAGGGGGTCTTAAGTGGCCACTTTTTTTCTGAAATCAGGAAATATTGGCCTTGGATGAGAAATTGAGCATAGTTACACTCAAAATTTGGAGATGCAACCAAAACAATGTTCATAGTGCTACGAGTCTACTTTCTAAACTACTTTTTTTGTTTTTGAAAATGACATAGATTAAGGCGTTCAAAAGAGGGAGCCACAGAAATTGGTGTTGTTTCTGTCAAAAAAAATAACATAGCATGTTTTGTGGCTCCCTCAAAAGGTCAACTTTTTTTTGGTATTTTTAAAATCGCTTCAGTGAGAAATTAGCTAATAGCATGTAGTTTATGCCCAATTTTTTTGATAATTTTTTGATAAATATTTGATTTTTTACTAATTTTCAAAGTGGACACATCCTAAAAAAATAGAATTTTGGCCGTGCTACCCCTATAAATTTTGAAAACTAATTGAAAATCATTTTTTTCTTTTTTCAATATTTGTAGAATGGAGTCTAGTTTCTAAATATGTAATTTTTTTGAAATTTCAATGAATAGTTAATTTACAATGAAAAAAAGACCAAACAGTGGTTTTTGCCCAAAAACGAACACACAAACAAAAGAAATTAAAGATGAAAGGCTTAACATTGTTAAAATGTGAAAAAAATCACATCCTCAAATAGTTAAAAGAAAGCCTAACATTACCCAGGTGTTTGATTTATTCGACCTTGAAACACGTGCAAATCTGAGGGTTAGCACGAACGAAATTATGTGAAATCTTGAAGAATATGGAAAAACATGTCTGTGGATGTTGAAAAGGCACTCCAAGTCTTTGGGTTGGAAATCCAAAGCAAATCCCAAGCCCAAGGCTTGGGATTCCCAAAGAAAAGCAAAACATAACGCGAGCGCGTTATAACACGCTCGCGTTATTTTTTGCTTTGCATTTTTCCTTTTCCACAAAAGTTTGTGTTGTTTGTCATGTTTGAAATAACGTGAGCGTGTTATAACATGCTCGCGTTATGTTCCCCTTAAATTCTTTTATGTTCAAGGCTATTAATCATGTATGTATGTATGCCTATACGTATGTATGTATGTATGTATGTATGTATGTATGTATCTATGTATGCCTATATGTATGTATGTATAGTGTCGAGGGTAGAGGAGGGTAGAGATGGGAGTGAGCCAGATAGGGGAGGAGAGGGGTGGATAAGGATTGAGTGATTAAGGTTTAAGGTTGAGGGTTGAGCGTTTAGGGATAGGATTTAGAGTTTAGGGATAAGGGATTAGAGTTTAGGACCTTGAGGGATTAGGGTTTAGGGTTGAGGCTTTAGGGATAGCATTTAGGGTTAAGGGTCGAGGGATTAGAGTTAAGGTAGAGTGTTGAGGGTAGAGGGATTAGGGATAGGGTTTAGGGTTGAAAGTTTAGGTTGAGGGATTAGGGTTTAAGGTATAGTTTAGTAGTTCTTGTGGATAGAGCCAGTAAACAATGGGAGATTATTTACCTGTTTCATAACAATATACCTCCCCTAAGTGTAGGGTGGACAGTAAGAAACATAGATGTACCCCAATGCAAAGCTTTTCTCATAATGATCATCCTTCTGATTTCACCTATTAGTTATTCACTGTGGATGTACCATACGTAAAGCTTTTCTCATAGTGTGTACACCTATTGGCATAATGAACCCCAGATGGGCCAGAAAAACATGCCATATAACATTACTAAAATTTAAAAAGTTCATAGCCATTTTTCTGACATATTCTTGCAACTCAAATATCTTTAAGAGAAGAGTGTCAAAAATGATGGGTTTAACAACCTAACATAAGGCAAAGCAGTTTTGTTGGGTTTAGGGATAGGGTTTAGGGTTTAGGGTTGAGGGATTATGGTTTACGGTATAGTGTTGAGGGTTTAGGGTTGACGGATTAGGGTTTAGGGTTGACGGATTAGGGTTTAATGTTGAGAGTTAAGGGTTGAAGGTTGAGATTTTAGGGATAGGGTTGATGGTCAAGGGAATAGGGTTAAAGTAGAGTGTTGAGGGTAGAGGGATTAGGGATTGGGTTTAGGGTTGAAGGTTTAACGATTGAGGGTTGAGGCTTTAGGGCTGAGGGTTAAGGGATTGGGGTTTAAAATATAGTGTTGAGCGTCGAGGGTTTATGGATAGGTTTTAGGGTTTAATTTTTTAGGGTTAAGGGTTGAGGGATAGGGTTTAGGGTTTAGGGATAAGGGATTAAGGTTTAAGGTATAGTGTCGAGGGTTGAGGGTTTAGGAATAGGGCGTTTAGGGTTTAGGGATGAGGGATTAGGGTTGAGGGATTTGGGTTTAAGGTATAGTGTCGAGGGTTGAGGGTTTATTGATAGTGTTTAGGGTTGAGGGTTGGGAGATTAGGTTTTAGGGTTGATGGATTAGGGTTTAAGGTATAGTGTTGAGGGTTGAGGGTTTAGGGATAGGGTTTAGGGTTGATGGATTAGCGTTTAAGTGTCAAGGTTAGGGTTAGAGTGTCGAGGGTAGAGGGATTAGGGATAGGGTTTAGCATTGAAGGTTTAAGGATTGAGGGTTGAGGCTTTAGGGATGAGGGTTTAAGGCTTAAGATATAGTGTCAAGTGTTGAGGGTGTAGGGATAGGGTTTAAGTTTTAAGGGTTAAGGGTTGAGGGATAGGGATTAGAGTTTAAGGTATAGTGTTGAGGGTTGATAGTTTAGGGATGGGGTTTAGGTTTGAGGGATTAGGGTTTAGGGTTGATGAATTAGGGTTTAATGTTGAGGATTGAGGGTTGAGGGTTGAGGTTGAGGGATAGGGTTAATGGTCAAGGGATTAGGGTTAAATATGAGTGTCGAGGGTAGAGGAATTAGGGATAGGGTTTAACGTTTAGGGTTGAGGGTTGAGGGATTAGGGTTTAGGGTTGAGGGATTATGGTTTAAGGTATAGTGTTGAGGGTTTAGGGTTGACGGATTAGAGTTTAGGGTTGATGGATTAGGGTTTAATGTTGAGAGTTGAGGGTTGAGGGTTGAGGGTTTAGGGATAGGGTTGATGGTCAAGGGATTAGGGTTAAAGTAGAGTGTTGAGGGTAGAGGGATTAGGGATAGGGTTTAGGGTTGAAGGTTTAACGATTGAGGATTAAGGCTTTAGGGCTAAGAGTTAAGGGATTAGGGTTTAAAATATAGTGTTGAGCGTCGAGGGTTTATGGATAGGTTTTAGGGTTTAATTTTTTAGGGTTAAGGGTTGATGGATAGGGTTTAGGGTTTAGGGATAAGGGATTAGGGTTTAAAAATAGATTTTACATCATCATGATATGCATTTTTAGTGTCTTGCTCTTGATGCGACCAAACTAACTGTTCCAACGCATCCGGATGGGTACGTTTAGGCTAGGCATTGTTCTATTTTTCACCCAAACATGTCAAAACAGTCTGAGCTACATTATACCGACGATATCCCTGAAGAGTCCAAAGTGCAAAAAGGCAGCAATCTTTGACAAGATGTTACTCAAAAACCGTGTCACTTAGAAACATTTCGTCTGAGGCAATGCGATCATGTAGAGTGCCTCTCCAATAACCTTTCTCAGTTTTTTATATCTCTGAGGTGTTTGCCCATGGTGAAAGGTTTTCTGCTGCCTCAAAAATCGTCAGAAGGACTTAGTGTAAAATTGCAAAGCATTGCTAAGAAATCCTCAATACTCAAACACTCCAATGAACTGAAGCAACTTCTTCTTAGGCACAAATGTAAGGGTACATAAGGGGAAAATGGCGCCTAGATGACTTAGTGCATTTCTATGACTTCATTCACATGTTTAAATGTTTGAGAAACTCTCCTTTACTAAGTGTTTGTCCCCATGTCAATGTTAAGCTTTATACCTCCTAGGTGCTCAATTAGGTGATGTCATTAGATACAACTTACACTTAGGCGCCAATGTAGCTTCTTCAATCCATCACACTTCTAAGCGCTCAAATTTGAGGTCTTGGACTTGTATCTTATTCCTAGGCGCAATTGGATGATCTTCCTAGATCTAGGCGCTCATGATGGTGGGAAATTACATGAAGGCGCCAAAACTAGATAGTAGAGACAAGAGGAGGTGCCTAGCATCAATTTAGGCTCTATTCATTATTTGTAAGACCTTGAATGATTAAACATGCTTGACGTAAGCCTTTCTCTCTTGGAACTTTCTCAATGATATAGATTTGTGATACTTTATCTAAGGCGCCAATCTAGATCTATATGGAGGTGAAAGAGCGCCCAACATCATGAAGCTTTATACTTGGGATTTTTTATAGTTTAAATAATTATGAAGGTCTTAGGATGACTTTTCCCCTCTAGGCGCCTACTCTTAGATGTCCTTGGATGCAATTTCAATCTAGGCGCTCATGGAGGTATTGAATGACAAGCAAAGGCACCTTAGCTTACTTAGCCCATTTCTTTGGATTTTGATGATCATGACTCTTAAATGTCATCTAGTCTCATTCTCTTAAGCTCTCCTCTTACAAGGCGCCATATTGAATGGATTTAAACTCTCTTGTTATGCTTAGGCACCAATTCAAGCTCATTCTGAAGGCAAAGAGCGCCTAGAATCCATTTGACTTAGCTTTTAACATTTCAACAAGTTTAAGCAATGGGAGAGATCTCATCAAGGAGTCCACTCAAAGGATTGTTTCATGTCAACTCTCCCTAGGCGCCAATGTGTGATTAGATGACAAGGAAAGTGCGCCTAAACTCCAAACATTCAATCAATCTTCATATACATACTTCTCTCCTTCAAGGCGCTCAAAGTGGTTAACTCATTCTTCAATTCCTTATTCTAGTTGGTTCTAAGACCTTTAGGCGCTGTCATTCAACAATTCAAACCTTCAAACACTTTTAAGGCGCTCAAAGTGATGTCTATCACCAATCCACTCCTTAGGCGCTCAAATTTGATTGTAGAAGCAAGAAATTGTGCCTAAGGTTTATGTTGCTCAAGCCCTCCTTTGCAAGGTGCCTTAGATGATGATCAAGGTGTGAAAATGTGCCTTACTTGAATTTGGATTATTCCTTGATATTTTAAGGCTTTTAACACTTGTTTGCACCCTTGTATGACTACATCACCCTTAGGCACTCATTTTGAGGTGTTATTCATCTACTATGTTTCCAAGGCGCCAAAATTTGTGATATGAAGCATGAAGGGCGCCTAAACTCATAATGTGTTTTCCCTGTCAAATTTTCAATGCTTAAGGTCATTTGTATCAATTCCATTCAAGGCGCCATAACTTGGGATGATCAAAAGTTTGTTTTCTTCTCTAGGCGCACTTTAAGGTCTCAATCTTAGGCATTGATTTGAGTCTGCAAAGGTGGGAAAGCGCGCCTAACTCCCTAGAGCAATTTTGCACCTAGAAGTGTAAGTCCCAGAGGATAAGGTATATTGAATATACTTTAAATATTTTCCAATATACCTTTCAAGATGTTTGAGATAGGTCTCGAATCCACCTGATTTAACATGTAGATTATAGAATTTAGAGGATCCACCAGATTTTAGACTTAGTCAATTTTTAGTGTTTCAGGATATCAGGCTACCAGACTTAGTCATTTTCAGGATCTCAAACATAAAGAATAACATGATGATTCATTTTTTTGTATTGCATATAGTTGACATTGTATGCTACTCATAAAGAATATTAATATTTTATGTTCAACATGATGATTCATTTTTTTTTAAATACAACTTTTATCTTTTAGTTCCAAAATGAGGTTTAGGTGATACTTGAATAACAATAGCTAGCTTATTGGATCAACAAACGTCCTATTTAATACAACTGGACTTTAAATATTTGAAGTAGCCATCTACAAATATCCATTGAGACGTGGATTTATAATGCAAGTATGGACGCCATCAATAAAAAAGATTTGTATTAACCAAATATCCATATAGGCATACATCAATATCTGTCAATATAAGTATAACATATATACAAAATAGCCATATAGGCTTACAAGAATGCCATATAAGCATACAATGTCAACTATATGCAATACAAAATATATGTCCACAAATGCCATATAGGCATACAACAAAGGAACACAATAAAAAGTCATTCCCCTCTGGCTGGTGAAGAGAATAGATCACAAGCAGCCTTTGCTCTTCTAGGGGATGGAGATGCGCATGTGGGTGGTCGACTATGAACCTGAGGGTTGCTCCTATTTAGTTCTTCCTGCATCTTTAGCTGTTACAATAAAAAGTATAGACATTAATATATAGAAATTACATGTTATAGAAAATGAAACATTTAACAAAATAATCACTTACCACTACCATATAATCTATCTCCTCACTTGCCTTAGTAGCAGGAATAGGCTGTGGTGATGTCATGTCCTATAGAAACCATCCAGATAGAAATTAAACTTCAAATCAATAATCTTTTGATTTTTCAAAAATAAACAACTATAACAATGAATGTAAATTGAAATTTACTAATCTGCCTCATACCCCTGTCAATGCCATGGAGTTATGATTCGTAGAGGTCACACCATGCTCCATTGCCCTATGAACATCGGGAGGTGTCTCTGTAGCCTGCATCATCTAGAAATAAAACAACATTATTCAATTACGAAAACTATAATAGTGATGCAAATCATGGCTCCTAACATACACACACATTCATCTAAACATGGAAGTACACACAATAAAGCACACAAGTCTCATACAAAAATCTAGTTTGTACAATTCATTCATTAAACTATTTATTTTATTACCTCTGTGAAGCTTTGAAGTCCACCACCACTGGCAGGTGTTGCTGTGAAATCTCCAATATTAACCTATTCAACATCCAAAATCAGATATTAGAATACCATTCATATAACAATGCTATTCACATGTAATATTTATAATTGTTTACTAGTTACATACCCCGATAGTAGATGATCTAGTGTAATATGCAGGTGGAGAACCACTGAAAACTGCATCAACGCTATGACCCTAAAATTTCATTAAAATCATCAAACTAAATTAGTTAATCTTGCATTTCAAAAATAAAATTTAATAAATTAAATTCAATAAACTTGCTAATATTTACCTGAGTATCAAGGCTGAAAGTCTCACTCAGGAGGGTATCTGTCATCACCATCTGCTTAGTTGTAGATGTAGCCTGTGCACCTGCATCCTGACTATCCATGGGGTTATAACCACAGGCTGACCCGCAAGCCTGACAAGCATGGGGTGGGACCCTACTCCTCGCACTATCTCCCAACCCACTTTGTGTTGCAAGACTGGCATGCTCTATGATGCTCTGGGTCAAGGCACTAATGGACTGAAGTGTATCGACCTCAACACTCTCCTTCACAATGGAAGGGATAGAAACATGCTCATGGGCTGGTCTGTTGATTACTCATCTCACTTCCTGCTATGGGTCAACACATGCCCCTAGTCTATCTTGTGCTGACCCCCACCTCTACCCTGGAAGTCCCGCATATCAAAATAGTTTGGCACTTTATTGAGGACAAACTCACAGTAGAGTTTCCTCAAAAAGTATTGAGGGACCTCATTATCATTGCATGGAGGATGGTCAAAAACCATCCACCACCTCTACCCAAAATTGTCCCTTATCACTTGGTTGTTGTACCAATGGATAGGGAACCTCTTGCATGTAATGGGTGGAGGTTGATTTGTTTGTGGGTTTGTGAAAATCGAACACAAGTCTAATTTTATAATTTGTAATTTTTTCACATCTTGGTATGACAGCTTGTCTGCATAATAATCTCTAAACTCTCTCCTCTTATCTATCCAGCTAGATATTTGCTTGTTAATTGAATCTTCATTTGATAACATAGATTCAAGAGATTCAGCAAGCGTGGACCTATGCAAGGTTGAAGTGGAAGGATCTTTCAACCTTGCAATTATATCTTCAATTTCTTTTTTGTTATTTTTAATTTTCCCCATTATATTTTCTTGTGTTCTAGGGGCATGTCGAGGAATGGATGGAGGAGGTTGTTGTTCCATAGGATTTTATGGATTTTGAGGAGGAGGAGGTGCATTAACATTTCCTGACAATTAACAAAATTTACATCAAAAATCAACTCAAACCTACCTATTTAGAAACAAATTCAACCAAAAAAATAAATAAAACTCATTCCTTTGGCATGCTCGACGTCGTGGCAGCATTTTGGCGAAGAATTGCAAAGATTTTTGTGTTGAATTGAGATTTCTAAAACACAAGCGCACTTCCTAGGGTTTGCAGGTCACTAGTATATAGGAGGACAAAGAAATGAAATGAAGTGAAGTGAAGCTTTTTTTTTATTTATAAGAAGTAATAACGCGCTCGCGTTATGGTTTGGTTTTGACGAGCCTTAGGCTCGTCATTACCAAACCATAACGTGAGCGCGTTATAACGCGCTCACATTATGCATTATTTTTTTTTCAAAACAATGTGGCCACTTTTTGGCCCCCCATCTTTTTGCACTTACCCAAGATAATATTTTTCATTCTTCGTCCATTTCAACAGTCAAAGGTCAATTTTAGCCAATAAAAATAGGATGATTATTTATCACTTTCTATTGAATGAGGTATAAAATTACTATTAATTGTTTGACCAATAAAATGGATGATATTAAGTAGAGTACTCCTCAAACAAAAACTTCTTTCCCTAATGATCAGTTTTGTGGAGGATTTGAAATATTTGTAATAAAAAAACTTGTGCAACTTAATCGAGAATACTCTTATAAAAAAGGAACGCTACAAATACAACCATGGAACTCTAATTTAATTTTGTAAACTTTATTTAATCCTCTAAGGAAAGATGACTAATTTATTTGGTTCTAGCCTCAAGAACTCATTTAGACCTAAGAGATTTATCTTATGATAGATCGGGACCACTTACATCTTTTATAATTCAAACCTCCTTGACTCTTTTAAAGCTAAAATGTTTATATAATGGAGATCTGAATAGCTTGCAGCTTTTTGGATTTGAGCCTCCATTACTCAGTTAAAGCTAACAGCTCTATATGATGGCAGAGCTGCACAATTTAGAACAAACTTATAAAAGTAACTTAATGAAGCCAATAATCTGGAGGACATGTAGTTGAGGTTTTATCTAAAAGAAAATTGAAACCTAATGTGGAGACTCTAGGACAGATGGAGGATAGCACAAATTAACTTGGTTTTCACTACACTCTAAAACCCAAATTCAAGGATCAACTTGCAAAAGTGGGAACAACAGTTAGTAGCTCTGAACTCATCATGAAAAGGTTTATTTGGCATGCCATGGGACCCATCCAGACCATTGGCAAAGGTAGAACAAACTTGGTTTTATTACTTCCTTCTTTAGGCCTCTAAATCCCTTGTAGCCCTAGAAATATGGACAATCATCAATAACTTTTGACAGATGTCTGCAAATTTAGATCTAAGACAATCTAGAGATACCCATTTGGACTCCCTATCACATATCCCAAATTGGGTATAGGTTGTTTTGGACGGTATGGTCCAACCTATAACTCCCCCTAGTGACCTAGAGCCCTAATTAGGTAAAAAATAAAAAGACACCTCTACAAAATTCATGCACAGAACCCAATCAATGATTGGAGCACTTAGCATTCATGTTAAAACTAAGGATTATGTGAGTTTTGGGCCCCCAACATGGACTGCAACTGATTGGTCCACTATTGTTCCCCCAAATGCATCTAGACATCACCTAACACATGAAGATGTTAGGTTTCTTTATTGAAGACTCCTCCTTCTCAGATCCTCTGCCAAAAACCTATCATAACATCCTAACATAGACACTAACCAGCCCATTCCACTGATCAGGAGTTTGGTCAAATCAGTGGAATGGGAAGAAATCACATATTTCTATCAAAAACCCTAGGTTAGGTTATGGCGATCAGTTTTCAGAGAAATGTAAATAACTCAAACACAAAGTAATTTCAGAGCCTCTAACCACTTGCAATGGAATCCTAACTTGTACCTCTACCATTCCTCAAATTTTAGCCTTATGATACCCCCGTACAAGAATAAGGTACGGCCTGTAGCAGCATATTACACAGAAGAATGCAGAAAATCTGAATTTTATTATTGTCTTCTCCTTCACAACGTCTTCTCCAAGACTTCTTCTCCCTGTCCAATGTCTTAGACAACATATAGTTGATCATACGACTGATTGAGAGGTAGTTTGGGTCGATGGAAGGTCCACAACTACTCTTCCACCATCGAACTGCCTTGTTTAGTTTTAAAACTGCAACTAATTACCAGTTTTGAAACTGCCCTGTTTAGGACTGCATCGATTAGTTTAGGCTTAACAATGCCATCAAACAATTTGACAATGTCATTAAACCTTTGACAAGACTTTTAGACTTCTATATGCCTTAACACTATATGCCTTAGCAAGGCTTACAACATGTAGTTTGTATGACTACCTCCTATTACAATGTGTGATTGTATAATTGCCTATTACAAACATGGCATCATAATCCTTATTACAACATGAGAATGGTCTTCCAAGACCTTATTACAACATAAATAAACATAGAACAAAAACAATCATGGATCTTCATGATCCTCTTGGTGCCACTACACCATACTCCCTGGGTGGAAAAAACTCAAGTCTCTTGAGGAATCAGATCACCAACTATGACACCATGCTTCAAGATGTCTTCTTCACTCATCCAAGTGGCATCTTCAATGGGTAAGACACTCCACTTGACAAGGAATTGTTTGTATCTCTTCTTTCTAGTCTTTTCCAAGACCTTGGTGTCTAAGATACATTCTAACTTCAAGGGTTGAGTGGGTGGAAGACCCTTAACCCATTCTTCATCTCCTGTTGCTATCATATATGCCTCTGAATCTGCATTATGATCACCTTTGAAAGTAAACAAGTCTGAAACATTACAGATAGGAGATATGGCCAAGCCTTGAGGAAGCTCAATTTCATAGGCATTGGACCCAAACTTGTGCACAATTCTGCATGGTCCTATATTCTTTATGAGGAGTTTGGTTGACTGCCCCTTTAGAAGTCTCTCCTTCTTCAAATGTGCCATGACCAAATCCCCAACCTTGTATTGTACATCTCTCCTTCTCTCATTGGCTTTCTCCTTGTACTTCTCATTGTTCCTTTGAAGAGTTCCTCTTACATTATCATGGATGTCCATGGCCAATGCAAAGTCTTCACCTTGAGCACTCTTCCTCTCCAATACATGGAGATCTCTCAATTCAAGAATACCTCTTCGGTGAACACCATAGACAACCACAAATGGACTCCTTCCTATGATTCTATTGGTGGAATCATTGTAAGTAAACTCAGTTTGAGGGATGATCATATCCCATGCCTCTCCATGCTGCTTTGTAAGACATCTAAGGAGATTTCCCAAAGCCCTATTCACCACCTCAGTTTGGCCATCAGTCTGAGGGTGATAGGCTGAAGTGAATGACAACTGAGTGCCCAAATTCTTCCACAAAGTGCGCCAAAAGTGGCCTAAAAACTTTTGATCTCTGTCAGTCACAATGTTAAGAGGCAAACCATGGATTCTAACAATTTATTTGAAGAACAAACCTGCAATGTGTGAAGCATTATTGGTGCATTTACATGGCAAGAAATGAGCCATCTTAGTGAATCTATCCACCACAACAAATATGCTATCAAAGCCTCTTTGAGTCCTAGGACGACCCAAGATAAAATCCATGCTAATACTTTCCCATGGCCTATTAGGAATAGGAAGTGGCTGATATAGACTAGCATTAGATGAAGTACCCTTTGCCCTTTGACAAATACTACAACATTCAACAAATTTTTTGATATCTGATTGCATTTTAGGCCAAAAATAAAACCTCTTCACCTGATCCAATGTTTTGTCTAGCCCAAAGTGACCTCCTAGTCCACCACAATGTTTTTCCTTTATGATGTTCTCCCTCATGGAACACCTAGGAACACATAATTGGCTGCCTTTGAACAACAACCCCTGTTGCAACAAAAACTCAGAAAAATTAGAATGATAAGAGTCTAAAAACTATGACCAAACTTCATATACCTCCTTGAAATCTTCACCATCCTGATACATATGTTTGAGAGCATCAACCCCTACACTTTGCAACTAAATTTCTTGAACCATACACAACCTTCTACTCAATGCATCTGCCACTTTGTTGGCTTGCCCCTTCTTGTGTTTGATTGAAAAAGTATATGCTTGGATTTGTTCAACCCATTTCACATGCCTATGGTTTAGTTTCTCCTGTGAATTTAGAAAAAGTTAAGTGCATGGTTATCAGTATAAACAATAAATTCTTTAGGAAAAATATAGTGCCTCCATTTTTTCAAAGCTTGCACCATTGCATACAATTCCAAGTCATAAGTAGAGTACTTTCTCTTAGCGTCATTCAATTTTTCCCTAAAGAAAGCAATGGGTCTGCCTTCTTGACTTACGACAGCCCCTATAGAAAGGTTACTAGCATCACATTTCACCACAAACAACTTGTTAAAGTTGGGCAAAACAAGAATGGCTTGTTGTGCTACTTTTTGTTTCAGAATTTCAAAAGAATCATTGGCTGCCTTTGTCCAACAAAACTTACATTTCTGCCCCCCTTTGATGGTATCCAAAATTGGTGCACAAATAAGACTAAAACCCCTTATGAACTTCCTATAAAATGCTGCCAAACCATGAAAACTTTTTACATCACCTACTGTTTTTGGAGTTGGCCATGACAAAATGGCCTCTACCTTCGCTAGATCCATCTTCAAACTACCTTGGGAAATGACAAAACTAAGATAGGTGAGTTCTTCCTTCATGAACACACACTTTTCCATGTTGATCATCAATTGTTCATCATGTAACTTCTTCAAAACCTTATCCAAATGTTACAAATGCTCTTCCTTAATCCTGCTGAAAACAAGAATGTCATCCAAGTATACCACAACAAATTTGCCAATGAAATCCTTCAACACTTCATTCATGAGATGCATAAAAGTACTTGGGGCATTAGATAGACCAAATGGCATCACCAACCACTCATAAAGACCCTCATTTGTTTTGAATGTTGTCTTCCATTCATCCCCTTGCTTTATCCTAATTTGATGATACTCACTCTTAAGATCAATCTTAGAAAAGTATCTAGCCCCTCCAAAACAGTCCATTAAGTCCTCAATCCTTGGCATAGGGAACATATATCTTATGGTAATCTTGTTAATGGATCTAGAATCCATACACAACCTCCATTTACCATCCTTTTTAGGGGCTAGGACTGTTGGGACAACACATGGACTAAGGCTCCTTCTTACCAATCCCTTATCCAACAATTCTTGCACTCGCTTGGCAATCTCTTCATTTTGAGAAGGTGTCATCTTGTAGGCTGCTTTGTTTGGCAAAGTAGATCCTGGTATGAAGTCAATTTGATGGCTTATGTCCCTAATAGGTGGCAACTCATTAGGCATTTCTTCTACCATAATCCCCTTATACCTCTCTAACAATTATTGCACCTCCTTAGGAACCTCTTCTTATTAGGATCATGCAAACTAGGACTATTTTTAGGCTTCAAAATCAGAGCATACCCTTGGGTTCCTTCCTCCTTAAGGGTATCTAGAAACTCTTTACCACTCACAATCATGACACTTGACCCAACACTCTTCTCTACATTCTCATCAAGCAATGGATCCATTCTATACTTCCTACCATTCTTGGTTCTGATGAAAGAATTAGTCTTACCATCATGTTGGGATTGAACATCATATTTTCATGGACCTCCTAATAGCAAATGACAAGCATCCATGGGAATTATATCGCACAAAATCTTGTCCTTATATTCCCCTATTTTAAATTCTACCCATGATTGTTCATTTACCAAAACTTGTTGCCCCTTATTCAACCATGATACTTTATAAGGACTAACATGAGGAAGTCTTTTCAATTTCAACTTGTCTACCATTTCAATAGAAACCAAATTTTTAGTTGAGCCTGAATCAACAATTACCTTGCATGTTGTCTTGAACAATGTCTTCCTTTGAGGGGGTTCTTGTATTTGAGGCACCTTCAACATGGTTCTTCTCATCATCAAACTTTCTCCTTCATGGACTGGGGCTGCACTTCCAATTGGAGAGTTAACACTTTGGCAATCTTCCTCTTGGATCAATTGGTTCCTTCTCTCTCCTCCATGAGAGCTTGAGGTTTGCTTTTCAGGACATTTGAAGGCTGGATGTCCCACTTCGTTGCAATTGTAGCACCTTCCTGTGAAGACATTAGGACCTCTCCCTGGTCCACCAAATCTACCCCTTCCATTGGGCCTCCTTCCTCTAAAGCCTCATCTAGAACCTGATTCTCCACTTTTTTCTTGGCAACTAGATTCCCCTTGAATTCTTTGGGACTGATTTCTGCCTCCAAAACTGCCCCTCCTTCTGAAATTTCTGCCACCTCTTCCTCTATTTTGTTGCTCACCTTTGCTCTTCAACTTCTCTTCAGCCCTTAATGCCACTTGAAAACATTTATCCATGGTTTCAGGGGTTAATAAACTGATTTCATCTTGGATATTAAACCTCAAACCATTTATATACCTTGCCACTTTACCTTTTTCATCCTCCATGTATCCACGATGAAGAGAGAACTTGTGAAACTCCTCGGTGTAGGTGGCCACATCCAAATCTCTTTGCTTGAGATTTTGCATCTTCTTGTAGATCTGCACCTCATAGTCTGATGGAAGGAATTGGGACTTGATCCTCTCCAACATTCTGCTCCATGAAGAGATCATGCTCTTCCCATTCTTTACCCTCTCACCTTGGGTGTAATTCCACCATGTAAGGGCAGCACCTTTGAGTTTAGTTTTTGCAAACTTCACACTCTTGTTCTCAGGAACATCTTTGTATTCAAAGTAATTGTTTAGGGCCTCAATCCACTCCATGAATTCATCAACATTCATCTTTCCACTAAAAATGGGAATCTCCATTCGAGCCTCTGAAGAATCCTTGCCAATTGCCTCGATGGCTTCAAGGAAATGTTTTTGATCTGTAGGTACCTCTACCTCTTCTTGATCTTCTTCTTCCTCCTCCTTTTCTTCTTCTTCATCAGAACCTTCATCTATCCTCTTCCCTATCCTCAATGCCTTCAACTCTTCTTGGAGTGCTTCCTTGACTCCACTCTTGATCTTCTCTTCCATCTCCTTGAACTTCTTAACCACCTCAGTGGTCATCCCCTTTGGATGCATATTGCCAGCCTCTCCTTCACTCTCCTCTACTGACATATACCAGGCCTTACACAACCAACAATAGAACCTTTTATGGCTCTGATACCACTATGATGTAGAGACACTAGGATAGATGGAGGATAGCACAAATTGAATAGGTTTTCACTACACTCTAAAACCCAAATTCAAGGATCAACTTACAAAAGTGGGAACAAGAGTTAGTGGCTCTAAACTCATCATGAAAAAGTTAATTTGGCATGCCATGGGAACCATTAATACCATTGGCAAAGGCAGAACAAACTTGGTTTTATTACTTCCTTCTTTAGGCCTCTAAATCCCTTGTAACCCTAGAAATATGGACAATCATCAATAACTTTTGACAAAGGTTTGCAAATTCAGATATAAGACAATCTAGAGATACCCATTTGGACTCCCTATCACATATCCCAAATTGGGTATAGGTTGTTTTGGACGGTATGGTCCAACCTATAACTCCCCTAGTGACCTAAAGCCCTAATTAGGCCAAAAATACAAAGAGACCTCTACAAAATTCATGCACAGAACCCAATCAATGATTGGAGCACTTAGTATTCATGTTAAAATTGAGGATTATGTGGGTTTTGGGCCCCCAACACGGACTGCAACTGATTGGTCCACTACTATTCCCCCAAATGCATCTAAACATCACCTAACACATGAAGATGTTAGGTTTCTTTATTGAAGAATCCTTCTCGGATCCTCTGCCAAAAACCTATCATAACATCCTAAAACAGACACCAACCAATGCATTCCACTAATCAAGAGTTTGGTCAAATCAGTGGAATGGGAAGAAATGACATATTTCTATCAAAAACCCTAGGTTAGGTTATGGTGATCAGTTTTCAGAGAAATGTAAATAACTCAAAGACAAAGTAATTTCAAAGTTTCTAACCACTTGCAATGGAAGCCTAACTCATACCTCTACCATTACTCAAACTTTAGCCTTATGATACCTCCGTACAAGAATAGGGTATGGCCTGTAGCAGCAGATTACACAGAAGAATGCAGAAAATCTAAATTTTATTTCTCTTCTCCTTCATAACGTCTTCTCCAAGAATTCTTCTCCATGTCCAATGTCTTAGACATCATATAGTTGATCATACAACTGATTCAGAGGCAATTTGGGTCAATGGAAGGTCCACAACTACTCTTCCACCATCAAACTACCCTGTTTAGTTTTAAAACTGCAACTAATTACCAGTTTTGCAACTGCCCTATTTAGGACTGCATCGATTGGTTTAGGCTTAATAATGCCTTCAAACACTTTGACAATGTCATTAAACCTTTGACAAGACATTTAGACTTCTATATGCCTTAACACTATATGCCTTAGCAAGGCTTACAACATGAAGTTTGTATGACTGCCTCCTATTACAATGTGTGATTGTATGATTGCCTATTACAAACATGGCATCATAATCCTTATTACAACATGAGAATGGTCTTCCAAGATAGTATTACAACATAGAACAAAAACAATCATGGATCTTCATGATCCTCTTGGTGCTCCTGCACCATACTCCCCAGGTGGAAAAAACTCAAGTCTATTGAGGAATCAGATCAGCAACTGTGACACCATGCTTCAGGATGTCTTCTTCACTCATCCAAGTGGCATCTTCAATGGGTAAGCCACTCCACTTGACAAGGAACTATTTGTATGTCTTCTTTCTAGTCTTTTTCAAGACCTTGGTGTCTAAGATACATTCTAACTTCAAGGGTTGAGTGGGTGGAAGACCCTTAACCCATTCTTCATCTCCTGCTGCTATCATATGTGCCTCTAAATCTGCATTATGATCACCTTTGAAAGGAAACAAGTCTGAAACATTAAAGATAGGAGATATGGCCAAGCCTTGAGGAAGCTCAATTTCATAGGCATTGGACCCAAACTTGTGCACAATTCGGCATGGTCCTATCTTCTTCATGAGGAGTTTGGTTGGCTACCCCTTTGGAAGTCTCTCCTTCATCAAATGTGCCATGACCAAATCCCCAACCTTGTATTGTACGTCTCTCCTTCTCTCATTGGCTTTCTCCTTGTACTTCTCATTGTTCCTTTGAAGAGTTTCTCTTACATTATCATGGATGTCCTTCATGGCCAATGCAAAGTCTTCACCTTGAGCACTCTTCCTCTCCAATCCATGGAGATCTCTTAATTCAAGAATACCTCTTGGGTCAACACCATAGACAACCTTAAATGGACTCCTTGCTGTGCTTCTATTGGTGGAATCATTGTAAGCAAACTCAGCTTCAGGGATGATCATATCCCATGCCTCTCCATACTGCTTTGTAAGACATCTAAGGAGATTTCCCAAAGACCTATTCACCACCTCAGTTTGGCCATCAGTCTGAGGTTGATAGGCTGAAGTGAATGACAACTGAGTGCCCAAATTCTTCAACAAAGTGCGCCAAAAGTGGCCTACAAACTTTCGATCTCTGTCAATCACAATGTTAAGAGGCAAACCATGGATTCTAACAATTTCTTTGAAGAACAAACCAACAATGTGTGAAGCATCAATGGTGCATTTACATGGCAAGAAATGAGCCATCTTAGTGAATCTATCAACCACAACAAATATGCTATCAAAGCCTCTTTGAGTCCTAGGAAGACCCAAGACAAAGTCCATGCTAATACTTTCCCATGGCCTATTAGGAATAGGAAGTGGCTGATATAGACCAGCATTAGATGAAGTACCCTTTGCCCTTTGACAAATACTACAACATTCAACAAATTTTCTGATATCTGATTGCATTTTAGGCCAAAAATAAAACCTCTTCACCTGATCCAATGTTTTGTCTAGCCCAAAGTGACCTCCTAGTCCACCACAATGTTTTTCCTTTATGATGTTCTCCCTCATGGAACACCTAGGAACACATAATTGGCTGCCTTTGAACACCAACCCCTGTTGCAACAAAAGCTTAGAAAAATCAGAATAATAAGAGTCTTAAAACTGTGAACAAACTTCATATACCTCCTTGAAATCTTCACCATCTTGATACATATGTTTGAGAGCATCAACCCCTACACTTTGCAACTAAATTTCTTGAACCATACACACCCTTCTACTCAATGCATCTGCCACTTTGTTGGCCTGCCCCTTCTTGTGTTTGATTGAAAAAGTATATGCTTGGAGTTGTTCAACCCATTTCACGTGCGTATGGTTGATTTTCTCCTATGAATTCAGAAAACTAAGTGCATGGTTGTCAGCATAAACAATAAATTCTTTAGGCAAAAGATAGTACCTCCATTTTTTCAAAGCTTGCACCATTGCATACAATTCCAAGTCATAAGTAGAGTACTTTCTCTTAGCATCATTCAATTTTTCACTAAAGAAAGCAACAGGTCTGCCTTCTTGACTTAGGACAGCCCCTATGGCAAGGTTACTAGCATCACATTCCACCACAAACAACTTGTTAAAGTTGGGCAAAATGAGAATGTGATGTTGTTCTACTTTTTGTCTCAGAATTTCAAAAGAATCAGTGGCTTCCTTTGGCCAAAAAAACTTACATTTCAGCCCCCCTTTGATGGTATCCAAAATTGGTGCACAAATATGACTAAAACCCCTTATGAACTTCCTATAAAATGTTGCCAAACCATGAAAACTTTTTACATCACCCACTATTTTTGGAGTTGGCCATAACAAAATGGCCTCTACCTTTGTTGGATCCATCTTCAAACTACCTTGGGAAATGACAAAACCAAGATAGGTGAGTTCTTCCTTCATGAAGACACTCTTTTCCATGTTGATCATCAATTATTCATCATGTAACTTCTTCAAAACCTGATCCAAATGTTGCAAATGCTCTTCCTTAGTCCTGCTGAAAACAAGAATGTCATCCAAGTATACCACAACAAATTTGCCAATGAAATCCTTCAACACTTCATTCATGCGACGCATAAAAGTACTTGGGGCGTTAGATAGACCAAATGGAATCACCAACCACTCATAAAGACCCTCATTTGTTTTGAATGTTGTCTTCCATTCATCCCCTTGCTTTATCCTAATTTGATGATACCTACTCTTAAGATCAATCTTAGAAAAGTATCTAGCCCCTCCAAAACAGTCCATTAGTTCCTCAATCCTTGGCATAGGGATCCTATATCTTATGGTAATCTTGTTAATGGCTCTAGAATCTATACACAACCTCCATTTACCATCCTTATTAGGGGCTAGGACTATTGGGACAGCACATGAACTAAGGCTCTTTCTTACCAATCCCTTATCCAACAATTCTTGCACTTGCTGGTAATCTCTTCATTTTGAGAAGGTGTCATCTTGTAGGCTGCTTTGTTTGGCAAAGTAGATCCTGGTATGAAGTCAATTTGATGGCTTATGTCCCTAATAGGTGGCAACTCATTAGGCGTTTCTTCTACCATAATCCCTTTATACCTCTCTAACAATTGTTGCACCTCCTTAGGAACCTCTTCCTTATTAGGATCATGCAAACTAGGACTATTTTTAGGCTTCAAAATCAGAGCATACCCTTGGGTTCCTTCCTCCTTAAGGGTATCTAGAAACTCTTTACCACTCACAATCATGACACTTGACCCAACACTCTTCTCTACATTCTCATCAGGCAATGGATCCATTCTATACTTCCTACCACTCTTGGTTATGATGAAAGAATTAGTTTTACCATCATGTTGGGATTGAACATCATATTTCCATGGACGTCCTAAAAGAAAATGACAAGCATCCATGGGAATTATATCACACAAAATCTTGTCCTTATATTCCCCTATTTCAAATTCTACCCATGATTGTTCATCTACCCAAACTTGTTGCCACTTATTCAACCATGATACTTTATAAGGACTAACATGAGGAAGTCTTTTCAATTTCAACTTGTCTACCATTTCAATAGAAACCAAATTTTCATCAACAATTACCTTGCAAATCTTACCATAGGCCTTGCATGTTGTCCTGAACAATGTCTTCCTTTAAGGGGGTTCTTGTGTTTGAGGCACCTTCAACATGGTTCTTCTCATCATCAAACTTTCTCCTTCATGGACTGGGGCTGCACTTCCAATTGGAGAGTTAACACTTTGGCAATCTTCCTCTTGGATCAATTGGTTCCTTCTCTCTCCTCCATGAGAGCTTGAGGCTTAACTTTCAGGACATTTGAAGGCTGGATGTCCCACTTGGTTGCAATTGTAGCACCTTCCTATGAAGACATTAGAACCTCTCCCTGGTCCACCAAATCTACCCCTTCCATTGGGCCTCCTTCCTCTAAAGCCTCCTCTAGAACCTGATTGTCCACTTTGTTCTTGGGAACTAGATTCCCCTTGACTTCTTTGGGACTGATTTCTACCTCCAAAATTGCCCCTACTTTTGAAATTTCTTCCACCTCTTCCTCTATTTTATTGCTCAGCTTTCCTCTTCAACTTCTCTTCAGCCCTTAATGCCACTTGAAAGCGTTTATCCACGGTTTTAGGGGTTAATAGACTGATTTCATCTTGGATATTAAACCTCAAACCATTTAGATACCTTGCCACTTTACCTTTTTCATCCTCCATGTATCCACAACGAAGAGAGAACTTGTGAAACTCCTTGGTGTAGATGGCCACATCCAAATCTCTTTGCTTGAGATTTTGCATCTTCTTGTAGATCTGCACCTCATAGTCTGATGGATGGAATTGGGACTTGATCCTGTCCAACATTCTATTCCATGAAGACATCATACTCTTCCCATTCTTTACCCTCTCACCTTGGGTGTAATTCCACAATGTAAGGGCAACACCTTTGAGTTTAGTTTTTGCAAACTTCACCCTCTTGTTCTCAGGAACTTCTTTGTATTCAAAGTAATTGTTTAGGGCCTCAATCCACTCCATGACTTCATCAGCATTCATCTTTCCACTAAACATGGGAATCTCCATCCGAGCCTCTGAAGAATCCTTGCCAATTACCTTAATGGCTTCAAGGAAATGTTTTTGATCTGTAGGTACCTCTACCTCTTCCTGATCTTCTTCTTCCTCCTCCTTTTCTTTTTCTTCATCGAAACCTTCATCTATCCTCTTCCCTATCCTCAATGCCTTCAACTTGGCTTGGAGTGCTTCCTTAACTCCACTCTTGATCTTCTCTTCCATCTCCTTGAACTTCTTAACCACCTCAGTAGTCATCCCCTTTGGAGGTATATTGCTAGCCTCTCCTTCACCCTCCTCTGCTGACATATACCAGGCCTTACACAACAAACAAAAGAACCTTTGATGGCTCTAATACCACTATGATGTAGAGACACTAGGATAGATGGAGGATAGCACAAATTGACTACGTTTTCACTACACTCTAAAACCCAAATTCAAGGATCAACTTGCAAAAGTGGGAATAGAAGTTAGTGGCTCTGAACTCATTATGAAAATTTTGATTTGGCATGCTATGGGACCCATCTAGACCATTCAAAAAGGTAGAACAAACTTGGTTTTATTACTTCCTTCTTTAGGCCTCTAAATCCCTTGTAGCCCTAGAAATATGGACAATCATCAATAACTTTTGACAGATGTCTGCAAATTCAGATCTAAGACAATTTGGAGATACCCATTTGGACTCCCTATCACATATCCCAAATTGGGTATAGGTTGTTTTGGACGGTATGGTCCAACCTATAACTCCCCCTAGTGACCTAGAGCCCTAATTAGGCAAAAAATACAAGGACAACTCTACAAAATTCATGCACAGAACCCAATCAATGATTGGTGCACTTAGTAGTCATGTTAAAACTAAGGATTATGTGGGTTTTGGGACCCCAACATGGACTGCAACTTATTGGTCCACTACCATTCCCCCAAATGCATCTAGACATCACCTAACACATGAAGATGTTAGGTTTCTTTATTCAATACTCCTCCTTCTCAGATCCTCTACCAAAAAACCTATCATAACATCCTAAAATAGACATCAACCAGCCCTTTCCACTAATCAAGAGTTTGGTCAAATCAATGGAATGGGAAGAAATCACATATTTCTATCAAAAACCCTAGGTTAGGTTATGGCGATCAGTTTTCAGAGAAATGTAAATAACTCAAAGACAAAGTAATTTCAGAGCCTCTAACCGCTTGCAATGGAAGCCTAACTCATACCTCTACCATTTCTCAAACTTTATCCTTATGATACCTCCATACAAGAACAAGGTACGGCCTGTAGCAGCAAATTACACAGAAGAATGCAAAAAATCTGAGTTTTATTATTGTCTTCTCCTTCACAACGTCTTCTCCAAGAATTCTTCTCCCTGTCCAATGTCTTAGACAACATATAGTTGATCATACAACTAATTGAGAGGCATTTTGGGTCGATGGAAGGTCCACAACTACTCTTCCACCATTGAACTGCCTGTTCAGTTTTAAAACTGCAACTAATTACCAGTTTTGAAACTACCCTGTTTAGGACTGCATCGATTGGTTTAGGCTTAAAAATTCCTTCAAACACTTTGACAATGTCATTAAATCTTTGACAAGACATTTAGACTTCTATATTCCTTAACACTATATGCCTTAGCAAGGCTTACAACATGAAGTTTGTATGACTGCCTCCTATTACAATGTGTGATTATATGATTGCCTATTACAAACATGGCATCATAATCCTTATTACAACATGAGAATGGTCTTCCAAGACCTTATTACAACATAGAACAAAAATAATCATAGATCTTCATGATCCTCTTGGTGCTCCTGCACCAAAACCTCTCCCAAATAGACAATGTCAGACACCTCTGGTCCACATACTGTATAGAAGTCCTAAATAAACCTTATGAACCTTTAAATAGGCATCGATACTGTCCAAAAATAAATAATAAAGAGGAGTCAAGTGATTAAATAATCCTCATAACTAGGCTCTTAATAATAAAATGTGCTAGTGATTAACTTAACATGATTTTCTAATTTCTGAAGTTAAAATATTCTGCAACACCTGCTCTATATTAATTTCTACTATTTTATACTAATACATGTTGCAAAACCTATTTTAAATTAGGTAAATTAATCCAACCCATCTCCCTAATCAAACCTATCATCCATCCTAATTCAATCCCATCAAATATTCTTAAACATATCATCCATCAATCCCCTCTAATCATAATCCCATTATTGAGCTTAATCCACTTTCATCCAAATCCCAACCTCATCCAAGCATCCACCATCCTAAATCAATCATCCATCATTCCTCTACCCATCCCTAATCAAAATCTAAAAACTATCATTTGCAAATCAAAATTTGGTTAAGGACTTAACCTCTTTCAACCTTCTCCAAATCCCAATCATACTCCGTCCAATTTCATCCAAATTCTAATTGTTTTCCTCCAAATCATTAGATCCAAATCACTATCCAAAGGGCCCTTATCCTAATCTTTAATCAGATCATCTGATCCAATCCAAACATCAAAGGGTCCTTGGCCTAATCCAAAATCAATCCCAATCAATCCAAATCTGGTGAAGTGTCATATATCATTGACCTTGACTAATCAAATCAAACCAAATCCATCCTAGTATCAAGTGTTATATATCATCGACCTTGATCAATCCAATCCCAATTAATCTAAATCAATCCAAGCTCCCCTTTAGTCCAAATCCAAATCAATTTCATTAAGCTATCTTACGTCACATCATCCTAAATCCAAATCCAATCATGACTTCATATCCTTTTGATGATGTTGTTGAAGCTAAACTTGAAATCCTTGGTGAAATCATTGTAAGTAAGCTTGTCATAAACCACCCTCGGCCATCCATAAACATGCAAGCACCCTTTGACCATGCATCGGCTAGCACAAGCTACACCCTTGCACCTAATTGCATATCCTATGGTCATCTATATGTTACCCTTGACAAGGGAAATTCATTCTATCCTCCATCCACATCCCAACATCCACCCTCGTATGAAATCCACGTCACCTCTACCTCTTATCCACATCCTTCTTATCCTTATTCCACGTATCCAAATCTATCCTCTCCCTATCCAAATCCCTCATATCAAAATCCACCACCTTCGTATATGAATCCCTCCTATCCAAATCCCCCATCTCCTTATCCATCAACCTCGCCATCTACCCCACTATCTAATCCCCCATCTACTCCATCATCCAAATCTCCTACTAAATCTATATCATCCTTTCTCCAAGGACTCTTTGCTAAGGACATAGAGAAAAATAGCCAATTCTAACTTGTGGAGTCATGTCACCCCACTCCTCTCCAATCACCTACATGTGTCATTGATGACCCCGTCATTCACCTCACATCCATCGAAACCACATCACCATCCTCCTCCATTTTATCTAACGTCCTACCCAAAGTATCGTCGTCTTCTCCATCCACTCCATCCAAGGAGCCTATTCAACTAATTGAAACTACATGCTCCTCCCCCATCGCACCATCCATGCAAACTCAGTTGTGTCAAGAGCGTAGTCCAAAGCATGTCAAAACATCCACTTCCATTCCTAATTATGATCCAAGCATCCCATCTATTCCTACTCTTGATCCCGCTACATCTCCTATTGACCCCCCATCATTCCCCATCAATCCTTCACCATCTTCCATCAAACCTTCACCATTGCCTATTGATCCCATCTGAAATTCACCATCCTATACTCTTGGTTTTGCTACCTTCATCTGTAGTGGTTCTCTCAAAGGAGAGGAACAACTTTCTTCCACCGTTCATCCCCCTCCATCTAATAATGGACTCGTGTCTTGTTTCCAAAACAACACACATCTCATCTCACATTGTATGCTCCAAAACATGAACTATCATGGTAAAGGCCTAGGCCTTCATGAAAATGGCATTTTGGAGCCCATCCGTGTCAAAATCCATCCGCATGCACATGACCTTGGCTATACATCCCAAGGCAAACAATCCAAGCATGTTGGTACCACCCACGTGTTAAAATGCACCAGACACCTGAGAGGTGGAGGGGTGGAGGGGTAAATCAGTTGTCCCTAAAAACTTTGAACAATTATGAATATCAACTCTTCAAACACTTATTTACTGTTATTTAGATTTAACCATGAAAGCATGAAATAATAAGCTCAACACAATAACACAATCAACACAAGAGACACCAAATTTTTACATGGAAAACCCTATAAGGGAAAAACAACGGTGGGTGTTAGTCCACAAGATCTATACGTTATAGCAATACCGAAAAATAGAGGCTCATTGCCTTAGGGCTCACTACCCGAATTGCTCACTGCAAATGTTGTAGCTCACTGCCAAGGACGACTTGTTGCCAAGGATGGCTCACTGCCAAGAGGTGGCTCACTGCCAAAAGATGGTGAATTGATTTGGTAGCATCTACTCCATGCCTAGGTTTAGTTCCACTGAAGCATAGTATAAGTCCTCTGCTTTGCTCTTTTACACCTTCACACTTATCACTTCATTTTCTCTCAAGGACCTCATTTTCACAACTTCATTTTATGCTTTTATACAATTCATCAACCTTGGAATGTACATCAAGGTCAGCATTACATTCATCATCCATTGGAACATTCTCCAAGGTTGGCAAATTACAATAATACAAAGAAATAGGTCAGGACCTAAACAAGATTTTCTAAGGTAAAGATGTATGCGGATCATATTATGCCTTAGCTAGGACTCAAATGCAATCTTCCATGCCACGAAACTGCTTCCATAGTCTTCCATGCATCTCCACAAGAAGTGAAGACAACCAAGTCGGCCAAGACTGGTGTTGACACTGGGTCTTCAAGGAACAAACTTCATCAACGATTCAAATTTCTCTTTTGCAGACCAATCCAAAGGTAGGAACATGATTAGGAGACATCCACAAGCACAAAGTAATCACCAGGAACAACCACACGATCTCTAACCACTTTGTCAAGAAGATTCTTCAAACTGGAGCACAAGAACAACACTGTCAACCACTATGATAAAGAAAGGATAGCTTGCGGACCACCAAATCATGAACCATTGGAGTTGAAGGCACTTATCATCATTCCAGACTTAACTATAGAACTATAGATCATAATACTTCAATGCAAAGGAATGCGGAGCAAAATACCTTCTCCCTCTCACCAGTGAATACTCAGGAAAAGCAATTTTTATTCTGGTGAACATAACTCACTCAGATCTTTATACCAGAGGCTCAAACTTGAGATATAGTATCTTCAAACATGCCTCTAAATAACTTCCAATCCGCAGACAAAGATATTCATTTTACTGGAGATGCAGAGCAACCTACCAAATTGTTCTTCAGTAAACAAAGATACTCTTCCACACATTGTTTCAAAGGAAGCTAGGTGTGCAGAAATCGCTTCCTACACTAATCTAATGAGGGGAGGAGAGTGTAAATTCAATTTACCCTTACTATTACAACAATGTTAAACCCACTAACAGAGATATTGCACTAAACACATAAACAAGAAAGTGAGACAGAAGAAGAGAGACACAAGATATACATGGGGAAAACGCTTATCGGGTGAAAAACCCCACACTCCAAAACCTGCACAATGTATTAACAAAACTGAAATGGTTTACAATAAACTTGCAATGCAAGCTCTCAGTAGTCTTTGACACTTGTATCTGGAGACAAACCGGCAGCATAACAGTACCTATCAAACCTGTAATACATCTCCTCTCAAAAGCACTTGTTTATATAACAAATACAAGGTAAATATGGCTCCACATAGGGATGGGCGTCCAACATGGCCTCATGGCCCAAAACCCACGCCTATGGACACTTGTCCAACTTTGTAGGATGCTCCTGACACTTGTCAAGTCACCCCATCCCAAGGAGGTTGCCTATTTCCAAAATGGGCTATGACAGATGCTCTTATGACTCTTACAACCGTCATAGGATCTGTTATAGCTGTCATAACTTACAGCTATAAGAGAACCTGTCATACACAGGCTATAAATAGCATATTCTCTTACAACATGTCATAGTCCACCTTGGGGCACCCAAAGATGCCTTTTTCAGAGATGATCTTCGAGACATGTCTTCACCTGTCATAGAATCTCCTATTTCTGACTCTTACATGTCATAACTTCGTTATAGGAATATGTCATGACCGTTACGGTCAATATTCCCTTACACAACATCCAAGATGCCGACACATGGAAAAATATTCCTACCACTAAGTGGGATGCCTATCTTCTCATGTGAGGACAAAATTACATGTGGTCATATGCCATGTAGGATGACACATCACTGTGCCAACTCCCACAATATGACAACATAGGATTTGCATCCAATTAATACAATAGGCAATTAATAAATAAATACATTGTAAAAATACAAGGAATTACCAAGGTTGAGACACATTAATTCCCAACATTCTCCCACTTGTCGAACACCTTGTAAGAGCCAATAGAATCAACAAGATTTAACTACTATAGGTCGAGAGACCCATAGACTCCGACCACCATCTGAACTTCTCTGTGCCCACTGGTTTCATCAATGCATCTGCAACATTCTTCAAAGTATCTACCTTCTCCAAATTTACCTTCCCACCCTCTACCATGTCTCGTACGAAGTGAAAATGAACATCAATATGCTTTGTTCTGGCATGGAAAGTTGGATTCTTCGCAAGGCAAATCGCACTCTAACTGTCACAACTGATCGTAATCTATCCTGCATCAACACCAATATCTGAACACAATCTCTTAAGCCAAATGGCTTCCTTATAAGCATGAGTTGCAGCCATGTACTCAGCTTCTGTAGTGGACAAAGCAACCACAGGTTATTGCTTACTCATCCAACTAATTGCACCACCAAACATAGTGAACACATAGGCACTAGTGGATCTCCTACTGTCAATGTCACCTAGCCAATCAACATCCACAAATCCATGAATACAAACTGAATGCGGAAGTCCTATAGCAATGCCATGATAGAAAATGGAATACTCAAAAGTACCCCTCATATATCAGAACACTCACTTAACTGCATCCCAATGTACCCGTCCAGAATTAGCCATAAATCGACTAAGGACCCCCACTATTTGGGCAATGTCTGGTCTTGTGCAGACCATAGCATACATCAAACTGCCAACAACACTAGCATAAGGTACTCTGCTCATGTCCTCCACCTCACTAGGAGATTTTAGACAATCATTAATAGACAACTTTGTCCCCAAAGAAATAGGAACACATAATAGTCTACAATCTGCCATGCTGAACCTGTCCAACACGGTCTTCACATACTTACTCTGACTTAACAAGTTTTATGTTTGCTTTGTCTCTTTTGATTTCCATTCCCAGAATGTACCTAGCTGCCCCAAGATTTTTCATCTCAAACTGTGCTGACAACTGACACTTCAAATCAAAAATCATATTATTACCATTCCCAATCAACAACATATCGTCAACATATAATGCAATAATGAGAATGCGATCATTGTCAAACTTGTAATATACACAATGATCAGATTTTGATCTCAAATAACCAATTGACAACACAAAGGCATCAAACTTCAAGTACCACATCCTAGGAGACTGCTTCAAACCATACAAAGACTTCTTAAGCTTGCAAACCAAATTTTCTTTACCTTTCTCTATGTAATGCTCTGGCTGTGACATGTAGATTTCTTCCTCCAAATCACCATGAAGGAAAGTTGTCTTCACATCCATCTGTTCTACCTCTAAGTCATAAGCAACTACAAGAGATAACAGGAATCTAATGGATGTCAACTTTGCAATGGGAGAGAAAATTTCACCATAATCAATTCCCTCCACTTGTGAATACCCCTTCGCAACCAATCTAGCCTTGTACTTTTCAACACTGCCATCTACACCAAATTTCTTCTTGAACACCCATTTGCAGCCAACAAGTTTCCGTCCATCAGGCAAAGGCACCAAGTCCCATGTTTTATTCTTTTCCAAAGAAGCCATCTCATCCTCCATGGCCTCCTTCCAGGAACCTATCAGGTTGCTTTCTTGTTCATGTAGACCTCCTCAATGGCTGAGGTTGAGGTTTTGCTTCGTCTTCGAAGCTTTCAGAGCTGCTAGAGCTCTCCTCATCATCAGGTCTCACAGGGTCTATTTGTTCAGTCTTCTTAGGGGTAGAAGGAAACTAAACTGCATCCTCTTTCTTTTCTAACTGTTCTGGGGTTAGAACAACGAAAGAAGGTGTTAGCTCTCTGAAGATAACACTTCTACTATACAACACTTTTTCAGCCACAGGATCCCAAAGCTTGTATCCTTTCACACCGACACCATAGCTAATGAAAATACATTTAACATCCTTGTTCTCCAATTTAGATCTTTTCTCCCTAGGCACATATGCATATGCCTCACAACCAAAAACATGAAGATGTATAACTGAAGGCTTCTTACCAGACCACACCTCCATAGGTGTCTTACCAACAAGAGTTGATGTAGGAGATTTGTTTACCAAATAGCAAGCAGTGGCAACAGCTTCAGCCCAAAACTTTTGTTTGAGGCTTCCTCCACTAAGCATACTCCTAGCCTTCTCCATCAGTGTCCTATTCATCCTCTCTGCAACTCCATTTTTCTGCGGGGTATATGGAGTTGTCTTATGCCTTTCAATCCATTGCTCTTTACAAAACTTATCGAAGTCTGCCGAACAAAACTCACCACCATTGTCAGTTCTCAAACACTTAATCTTTTTACTAGTCTAATTTTTAGCAAAGGCTTTAAACTCCTTAAACTAACTAAAGACTTTAGTCTTGCTTCTGATAAAATAAACCCATGTCCTACTGTAATCATCTATGAAAGATACAATTTTGAAATTGAAGGAACATTAACAGGACCAAACACATCATAATGAATAAGATCCAATACACCAGAAGACTTGTGAGAACTAGAGTAAAACTGAACATGATTTTGCTTTCCATAAATGTAATGTTCGTAAAAGTCAAACTCGAGATTACAATCATTTAACCCCTCAATGAGGTTTTTATTTTTCAGGGTACACAGACCCTTCTCACGAATGTGGCCATATCTCAAATGCCATAACATAGTATTTTTAGCAGGAAGCTTAGCTTCCATAGCATGTGCACTACCATCATAACTAGTTACATCAGATTTCTTCACTACTCATTCAGATGGTGGGGATGAAGTGACTGCAGCTCATTTCTTTGAGTCAAAAGAACTATTGCACTGTGAAGTGCATGCCTCCGGCTAAAACAGAGTACCTCTGTGTGTACCCTTCACAAGCACCATAGATCCTCTAGTCATCTTGCATCCATCCTTTGAAAAGACAACCTGCACACTTGCATCATTCAACATACTTACAGAAAGTAGGTTTTGTGCAAGGCCTAGAATGTGCATAACTCTAGTGATCCCCTTCACTTGTCCATCAAGGAATCGGATTGAGACTCTTCCACGACCAACAATCTTCAGATGAGAGTCGTCACCCAGGTACACTCTTCCACCATTGAACTCTTCATATTTCGTGAACCAGTCTTGATGCGAGGTCATGTGGAATGATGCACCAGAATCAATCAACCACACATCATCAAATGCATGGGTGGCTAGGGCTATGATGAAGGCATCACCATCATCTTGTGACTTGTGAGAATCTGAATCAGGAGCTTTCTTCTTCTTTTTCTTCTCCTCTTTGCATTCCTTTCAGAAATGCCCTGTTTTACCACAGTTCCAACAAAGAGCCTTGGACTTTCTAGGAGATTTGGATCTCCCACGGGATTTGGATCTGCCCTTATCACCTTTCTTGTCCTTCTTCCCTTTCTCTTTGGGTCTTCCACGAATCGTAAGAGCCTCTTTGGCTGCCTTAAAAGACTTCCTCCACATTTCTTTAGATAACAGCAAGGACACCACATCTTCCATCTTGAAGGTGGTAGTGGTGCTTCTGATAGCCATGACAAGATGTTCCCATGAATCTAGAAAAGAACAAAGTAGGGTCATACATCAATCCTCCTCCATTTTCACACCCACAGATGTCAACTGTGCAACTATCATGTTGAAAGCATTCATGTAGTCTACACAGATCCTCCATCTTCCATATTCAGAGCGAACAACTTCTTTTTTAGGAAAAGTTTGTTTGCCAAGGACTTGGCCTGATAAACATCACCCAACTTCTTCTAAAGATCTTTCGTGCTCTTCTCCTCATGGACATTCAACATGACAGAGTCAGCTAAACAGAGTCTTATGAGACCCTCAACCTTCTGATCTTTGAGGTCCCAATCAACTTGTGACATTGCTATAGGTTTCACACTAGATACCATTTCCCATAGGTCACGATCAACAAGTAGGTCCTCCATCTTGAGTTTCCACAACTCAAAATTAGTGCCATTGAATTTCTCAACCTCTAACCTTACGGGATGTGGTTGCCATCTCCTTGCTGCAACAAGATATAGAATACTCTGCGCAACACTCCCACTCAACCTAAGATTAGCACAAAAAACCGCTACCCAGCAGCTAGAACCAAAACTAGCCAGGCTCTGATACCAACTAAAAGGAAGCTAGGTGTGTGGAAATCACTTCCTACACTAATCTAATGAGGGGAGGAGAGTGCAAATTCAGTTTACCCTTACTATTACAATAATGTTAAACCCACTAACAGAGATACTGTAGCAAACACATAAACAAGAAAGTGAGACAGAAGAAGAGAGACACAAGATATACATGGGGAAAACCCTTATCGGGTGAAAAACCCCACTCTAAAACCTGCACAATGTATTAACAAAACTGAAATGGTTTACAATACACTTGCAATGTGAGCTCTCAAGAGTCTTTGACACTCATATCTGGAGACAAACCAGTAGCATAACAGTACCTGTCAAACCTATAATGCATCTCCTCTCAAAAGCACCTGTTTATATAACAAATACAAGGCAAATATGGCTCCACATAGGGATGGGCATCCAACATGGCCTCATGGCCCAAAACCCATGCCTATGGACACTTGTCAAACTCTGTAGGATGCTCCTGACACTTGTCAAGTCACCTCATCCCAAGGAGTTCGCCTATTTCCAAAATGGGCTATGACAGATGCTCTTACGACTCTTACAACCATCATAGAATCTGTCATAGTTGTCATAACTTACATCTGTAAGAGAATCTATCATACATAGGCTATAAATAGCATATTCTCTTACAACATGTCATAGTCCACCTTGGGGCACCCAAAGATGCCTTTTTCAAAGATGCTCTTTGACACATGTCTTCACCTGTCATAGAATCTCCTATTTCTGACTCTTACATGTCATAACTTCGTCATAAGAATCTGTCATGACCGTTATAGTCAATATTCCCTTACAGAACATCCAAGATGCTGAAACATGGCAAAATATTCCTACCACTAAGTGGGACACCTATCTCCTCATGTGAGGACAAAATTACGTGTGGTCATATGCCATGTAGGATGAAACATCACCGTGCCAACTCCTACAATATGACAACATAGGATTTGCATCCAATTAATACAATAGGCAATTAATAAATAAATACAAGGAATTACCAAGGTTGAGACACCTTAATTCCCAACAGTTTCCACCGGAGGAGAAAATTTTCTCAAAATCACTTGGAAACTCAATATCAGGATCATTTACTCATCTTCTCCAACATTTCCATGAGCCAGTACAAAGCATCTAACTTATGAAATTAGGAGCATAGTTGACATCAATGACAACACAGATATGTTGACATCAATGACAACACCGGTTAGGCACATACTTGCAACAATCTCCCCCTTTGTCATTGATGGCAACATATGATATGAAAAACTAAAAAGATCAAGACAAGATTCTCCCCCTTTGTCTTTACACATCTGTACTCTTTTTCCCCTTGAGTTTTTTTCACATGATTTCTCTCCCCCTTTGACATCAATGGAAAAGGGCACATACTTGCATTCTATTTCTCTGATTCAACTCAACTTTTCTCTATTATCAAAACTTTCTTTATCAAGAACATCTAGCTACTCCCCCTGAGAGGTAGCTCTGAAAACATCAATCTAGATCAATGACTGAGACTCTAGACACCACTGGATTGATGCATTCTTATGCATCTTAGTTCAGAGTAGGAGGGGTAATTACCCCTAACTTTTCTCTAAGGTACTCAAAGGTGTCCTTAGGCAGAGGCTTAGTGAATATATCTACAATCTGATACTTTGTGGACACATATGTCATCTTTACTTCATTCTCTGTCACCTTTTCTCTCAAAAAGTGATACCTTATTGATATATGCTTTGTTCTTGAGTGCATCACTAGATTCTTTGAAATATTTATAGCACTTGTATTGTCACAGAAGATTGCAACTGGATCTTCATACACAACACTTATGTCCTTTAAAATCTGTTTCATCCACAATACTTGAGTACAACAACATGATGTTGCAATATACTCTACTTCTGCAGTTGACAAGGAAATTGAATCTTTCTTTTTGCTCAACCATGAAACCAATCTATTACCCAAGAAGAATGCACCTCCACTTGTACTTTTCCTATCATCAACATCTCTGGCCCAATCTATGTCTGTATATGCATTGAGAGTGAAATCATTATCTTTTGGATACCATAAACCATGATCTAATGTGCCTTTCAAATATCTCAAGATTCTCTTAACTGCCATCACATGAGACTCTCTAGGATCTTCTTGAAATATTGGTACAAGACAAACTGCATGCATTATATTAGGTCTGGATTGAGTTAGATAAAGTAATCCTCCAATCATGGATCTATACCTTCTCTGATCAGTCTTAGGTGATTCATCATTTTACTCAACTTGTAACCAGTCACCATGGGAGTACATACCAGTTTAGAGTCCTCCATTCCAAACTTCTTCAACAACTCCTTCACATACTTAGACTGAGATATGAAGATTCCTTTATCTGATTGAGTAATTTGCAGACCTAAAAAGAAATTCATCTCACCAAACATAGATATCTCAAACTCTTTTTACATTTCACCAGCAAATTTCATGCGCATACCTTCATTGCCTCCAAAGATGATGTCATCAACAAGGACTTCAACAATTAAAATTTGATCACCATTAATCTTGAAATAGATATTATTGTCAACAGTACCTTTATTGAACCCTAACTACAATAAGTACTTATCCAACCTTGCATACTAGGCTCTAGAGGCTTGCTTGAGTCCATACAATGCTTTCTTCAACCTGCATACCATATCACCTTGATCTGATAGTTGGAATCCTTCTGGTTGCTCAATATAGACTTCCTCTTCCAACTCACCATTCAGAAATGTAGACTTCACATCCATCTGATACACTTTGAAATCTTTGTGAGCTGCAAATGCCAAAAATATTCTGATTGCTTCAATCCAGGCTACTAGAGCAAAAGTCTCTTCAAATCTATTCCTTTAATTTAAGAATATCCTTTGCATACAAGCGTTTCTTTGTTCCTTACAACTTCTCCATTTTCATTCAGCTTGTTCCTGGAAACCCATTTGGTTCCAATAACATTTTTGTCAGCAGGTCTAGGAACTAATTCCCAAGTTTCATTTTTCTCTATCTGCATTAGCTCTTCCTTCATTGCTTTTACCCAATTCTCATCATTGCATGCTTCATTTACAGTTTTTGGTTCAATTGTAGAAAGCAAACAGTAATTCACTTGTTCTTCTGCAGCTCTTTTCCTTATCATTACTCCTTTTTTTTGTCTCTAATAATTTGATCTTCAAAGTGATTGATTCTTATGTACTTAGGGGTCCTAGTAGCACTTTCCAGAGCCTTTTCTTCTTCATCTTGACTGTCTTCTTGTTTAACTTTTTCCTCATATGTTATAGCAGAAGATTCATCTGATTCATAGCCACTCTGATCTGATGTTCTTCCTTTGTCTTCATCCACTTTCACATTTGCACTCTCAACAATCTTTTTCAGCCCTTTGTTGTAGCACTGGTAGGCCTTACTCTTGGTAGAGTATCCAAGGAAGATTCCTTCATCACATCTTACATCAAACTTCCCTAGATCTTCATCTCTTTTGATATAGCATTTGCTTCCAAAGACTTTGAAATATTTTATTGTAGGAATTCTTCAATACTACTATTCATAGGGAGTTTTAGTACCATTTCCTTTCACCTAAACTCTATTTTGAATCTAGACAATAGTATGTATAGCTTCTTTCCAAAAAACTTCTGGCAAATCTCCTTCCTTCATCTTTGTCCTAGAAGCCTCCTGAACTATCATGTTCTTTCTTTCCACATCTCCATTATGCTAAGGAGTCCTAGGTCCAGACAATTATCTCTTTATTCCTTTTTTTTAATGCGCCTGGTAAACTTTTTAACATGACCGATGACACTGGTGTGACACACCCTCTAGCTCCACTGTAATGCTTTTGCCCAGAGTTATGAACTAGTGAGGCCACAACACGGGGGACCTCATCCCCTAGTAAGAACACTTCAAACCTGTGAGCTCGTTGGCCCAGCGAAGGCGTAAAGCCTGTGAGCCCATTGGCTCAGCAGGGGTTTGAACTCTAGTGGCCACAACTACAATTGAGTGACCTAACCACCAAACCATGCCCTTAACGGCAATTGTCTCTTTATTCCTTGCTCTTCACAGAAAGTGTTGAATTCATTTTATATGAAGTCACCTCCTCTATCAGACCTCAAGCATTTGATTTTTAGCTTTATTTCATTCTCAACCATTGCCTTGAAGGATTTGAACTTCTCTAGGGCTTTAGTTTTGTCTCTTAGAAAAGTAACCCAAGTCATTCTAGAATAATCATCAATAAGCAACATGAAGTACATGTCACCTTGTAGACTTCTTACCCTTGTAGGGACACATAGATTTGTATGCACTAGATCTAGCAAACTGGCAGAAAATTTATCTTTGCTCTTAAAACTTGTTCTTGTATGCTTCCCCAACTGACATTCCTTACAAATGGTATTGGTGGGTTTCACAAGCTTTGGTAAATCTATCACAGTCTGACCAAAACTTATATTTACCAGATTATCAAAGTTTATATGACACATCCTTCTATGCCACAACCAACTCTCATCTATTTGGGCCAATAAATAGTAATTATTAGTTCCTCTTAACTGGTAAATGTTACCTCTAGTATTCTTACCAGTAGCAATCATTGTTCCAGAGCTTTCCATGATCTTCCACCCATTGTCTTTGAATCTCAGGTCATAACCATTATCACACATCTGACCCATGCTTAAAAGATTACGTTTTAAACCCTTCACATATAGGACATTATAAGTGTTGTGCTTACCATCAAAAGAAATAGATCATTTTCCACAAATCTTACCAGTTGCATTATCTCCAAACCTAATCAGTCCTCTATCATACTTTTTCAAACTTACAAACTTACTTTTGTCACCAATCATGTGATGTGAGCATCCAATGTCAATAATCCATTCATCCTTATCTTTCTCAACCTAAACCGCCAAAGCACTTTATTCCATTGTTTTTTCTTCCTTCACACAACTAGCAAGATTAGTAGACATGGGTTTTTCTTTAATTGCAATAAACAAACACTCATTTTCACTAGTACTAGCATCATCAGATTCATCATCTGTCACACCATCATCAAGATCTCTAACATAATAGCATTTCTTTGGAACTCTAGGTCTACTTTCAAATTTCTTTCTATTCCTTTCAATTCTCTTCGGACACTTAGAGGCATAGTGACCTACTTTACCACATGAAAAACATTTAAAAGGCAATTTCCTTTGAACTTACCAGTGCCTCTTTGCAGTCTGCCAACAAAATTTGCTTCAATTTCATCAAGGTCATCATCAGGTTCCACTTTATACTTCTCAGCTTTGGAGATCTTTTCTGAAGTACTGGCTTTGAAGGCAATATCAATCTTCAGCAAAGCATCACCAAGTTCTCTCATCTCAAAGGCTGTTAGCTTTCCTAGCAACTGATCCTTGGTGACTTCTTTCACAGAAATTACTTCTTCAATTGCCGCAACCTTGTGACTGTAGGATTTAGGTAATGACCTAAGAATTTTCATCATAACTTCTTTCTCCACAATAGTTCCTCCCATAGCTTTGATTCCAATAACAAATTTATCAACCTTTTGCATGTAGGATGTTATGTTTTCATCTTCACCCATCTTTAAGCCTTCATATTTAGCTTTTAGTCCCTGCAATTTGGCACTTTTTACAGAATCATCTCCTTCATACAGATTTTCAAGCTTTTCCCAAACTTCTTGAGCAGTTTCAAGGTTCGTGACCTTTATCAGGTCAATGTCGGTTAATGCACTTAATAGAGCATCTCTGGCTTTTATGTTTAACTCATATTCCTTGATTTCATCTTCAGTTGTCAGACCATTCTAAGGCATGGTATATTTAGTCTCTATTATTTTCCATACTCTATATCCAATACAAAGCAGATGGATTTTCATGTGTATCTTCTAGGTCCATAATTCATTCCATCAAACTGCAAATATTCCTTCTTGTAAGACATTCTGGATCTACCTCAAGTTGTTAGGCTTACCTCCAAGGAACCTTGCTCTGATACTAATTGTTGAAATGCACCGAACAACTGAGAGGGGGGGTGACTCAGTTGTCCCTAAAAACTTTGAAAAATTATGAACATCAACTCTTCAAACACTTATTTACTGTTATTCAGATTTAACCATGAAAGCATGAAATAAGAAGCTCAACACAATAACACAATCAACACAAGAGACACCAGATTTTTATGTGGAAAACCCTATAAGGGAAAAACCACGGTGGATGTTATCCCACAAGATATATATGTTATAGTAATACCGAAAAATAGAGGCTCACTGCCTGAATTACTCACTGCAAATGTTGTGGCTCACTGCCAAGAACGACTCACTGCCAAGGATGGCTCACTACCAAGAGGTGGCTCACTGCCAAAAGATGGTGAACTGATTTGGTAGCATCTACTCCATGCCTGGGTTCAGTTCCATTGAAGTATAGTATAACTCCTCTGCTCTACTCTTTTACACCTTCGCACTTATCACTTTATTTTCGCTCAAGGACATCATTTTTGCAACTTCATTTTATGCTTTTATACAATTCATCAACCTTGGAATGTACATCAAGATCGGCATTACATTCATCATCCATTGGAACATTCTCCAAGGTCAGCATTACAATAATACAAAGAAATAGGTATGGACCTAAACAAAATTTTCTAAGGTAACGATGTATGCAAATCATATTATGCCTTAGCTAGGACTCAAATGCAATCTTCCACGCCATGACATGCTCCATAGTCTTCAATGCATCTCTACAAGAAGTGAGGACAACCAAGTCAGCCAAGACTGGTGTTGACACTAGGTCTTCAAGGAACAGACTTCATCCACGATCCGAATTTCTCTTTTGCGAACCAATCCAAAGGTAGGAACATGAACAGGAGACATCCATAAGTGCATTGTAATCACCAAGAACAACCACACGATCTCTAACCACTCTGTCAAGAAGATTCTTCAAACCAGAGCACAAGTTCATAAAACTGTCAGCCACTGTCATAAAGAAAGGATAGCTTGCGGACCACCAAATCACGAACTATTGGAGTTGAAGGCACTTATCATCGTTCCAGACTTAACTATAGAACCACAGATCATAATACTTCAATGCGGAGGAATACAGAGAAAAATACCTTCTCTCTGTCACTAGTGAATACTCAGGAAAAGCAGCTTTTATTCTGGTGAACATAACTCCCTCAGATCTTCATACCGGAGGCTCAAACTTGAGATATAGCATCTTCAGACATGCCTCTAAATAACTTCCAATCCGCAGACAAAGATATTCATTTTACTAGAGATGCAGAGAAACCTACCAGACTCTTCTTTAGTAAACAAAGATACTCTTCCACACACTGTTTCCATCGAAGGAGCAAATTTTCTCAAAAGCACTTGGAAACTCAATATCTGGATCATTTACTCATCTTCTCCAACACTTCCATGAGCCAATAAAAAGCATCTAACTTATCAAATTAGGAGCATAGTTGACATCAATGACAACACATATATGTTGACATCAATGACAACACATATATGTTGACATCAATGACAACACTAGTTAGGCACATACTTGCAACACCACGCACCTCCCAAATCCACTTCATCCAAACCAAAACTCGGTTCATCTTATCGCACCCCTAGAACATATGCCGCCACCCCTCCTCTATCTTATTTCATTCATCAATCCAAAAAACACGTGACCATACATCTCCCTAAGTCCACACTTCCTCCACCCCTCTCAACTCCTAATATCCCCATCCTCAAATCCCCTTATCCCCTTAAATCCTTAACATCTCCGTCCATAAAACCTGATCCCCCAAAATTCCTAATCAAGATCAACCAAAGCACACATCATCCAAACATGAAGCTACCATCAAAAACCCCATGGGATTCAAAATTAATAATTTGGATGCCTCCCTACATAAAGCACCAAATCCATAAAAGCCTAAAGAGCATCATGTCATAGGGCATCGATACACAACATCCAAGAAAAATCCATCTAACAGACTACATAAGCCCACACCTCCAAAATTAAAAACAAAAAATGGTGTGGGTCCCTAAACAAAAAGCACCAAATCCAAGTGGAGCATCCACATCCTACCCCATCCCCAAATCCCAAAAATCCTGTTCCCCATCAAAAAATCATAAAAATCCTAAGTTTGTTTGGGTCCCTAAATCCCCAAATTGGCAATGCCAAAATCCCTCATTCTGATCCCATAATAAAACACCTTCATTGCTCCCCACTCCCCATCCCAAAAATAAGCTACAAAATCCAATATGGTGTGTGCAACCGTTGGTCTTGATTCCCATCACGTCATTTCCGTGCATCTTCATCCCTCCATCATACCCCCTCTCCCACATATATTCCCTATAATTTCCCTAGATGGTCCATGCTTTTGCATAATTCCCCATTTCGCCATCATCCATCCATACCATCCATAAACCACATCATAATCCACTCTCCTTCCATCATCCATCTACACCATCCATCCCATCTTCCCTCATCAACCAACATCCATGTGCGTAATTCCACTTAACATGGTCCATGTGCAACATCCATCTGACATGGGACACTATTACCTTTCTATGGAAACAAATACTTGAGTCCCCATCCTACATAACATCCTCTTCCTCTATCCAATCCATCCATCCCATCCAAATATCAAAAGCAAAAAAATAGAAAAATAGAAAAAATCAAAACAATCAAAAAATTTGAAAAAGTAAAGAGAAATAAATTCATCCAATGGTGAAAACCACTCCTCATGGCGCCTTGGGCAAGTACCTTGATGAAAACCCCTTGTGGGTGTCATGCATAATCCATCCTCCATTTTCACCCTACACTTGGGGTCAAATCTCACCTAGCCTATCATCTCCCATCCATCGCATATCCTCATCCTATCGTCCCATATACTTATCCATTAATCCCCTCCACTATCCCTATCCACTTATCCTATTATTTCCTATCCACCACATCTTCCCACCCCATCCTATCCTATCTTCATCCTTTCATCCCCCTTCCCCACTGTGATCCTACTAAGGACAAGGGTAAAATATATGAGACATGCCTTGGACACATCTTGACATACCTTCCTTCCACGCACATCCTATGATGTCCATCCATCCCCACCATCATAACACTTGGTCATGCATGACATATCTAGAGTGGGGCATCCTCTTCCTAAGTGACGTAGTCTTCAGACATCACCTTTGCACTCCCTATATCCACCTACCTCCTCTATCCTCTATCCACCTGTTGGTGCCTGAATTAACTATCAGTTTCTGAGCAATTTTTCATGCAGGCACCTTCCCAAAAAATCTAAAAGGTTCTGAGTTTTGGCACCCCTTCAGTGTTTTGCAGCATCCCCTTCATCTTTCCTGAGGAAGGGGTCATCATGTTTTGTCCATCAGCGAAAGTTTTGTTTTTTTGAGTGCTCCGATTGTGTCTTTGAACTTTCGGTTTGAACCTCGCCGGCGAACCTCGGTGTTGAACCTCGCCATTGAACCATCTGTTTGAACCGGTTCAATGGTTCAAAGCTTTATGTTTTTGGTTTCATCGGCGTGATGGCAGCTATCGGCATAGGTTTGTGGTCTTGCTCCGACGGTCTAAGTCACACCGATGGAGTTGGGAAGCCAAGTTGCCATCGGCATGACTTTTGTTGTCGGCGAGCGTTGCTTTTGGGTTGGCCGATGGTTTTTGTCTTGGCGACGGGTGTTTTTTGCTTGGCCATCGGTGAGACTTGTTTTATCAGCCTAGTCGATGGAAGTTGGCCCGATGGTCTATCTCTGGCCGATGATAGGAAATATGGAGTTTGCGATGGCGTCGGCGAGACTATTGAGGTCGGTCAGAGGAGTTTCAGGTTGGCCGATGGGATTGGTCTGGCCGACAGGGGATTGCGATGGGCTTCATCGGTGTAACACATGAGGTCGGCCAGAGGATTTTTGGATGCTCCGATGGAGGGAGTCACGGCGACGGAGGTTGTGTTTTGTTTGCCATCGGAGAGACTTGATAGATCGGCGAGAGTTTTTTGGGGCAAGCCGATGGCTTGGCTTTGGGTGAGGGCTTGTGTGTCGAGCGCGGCAAAAGCGCTCGACACTTAGTATGTTTGTGGCCATGTTTATAAAATGTTGAAGTGGTCTTCTCACTATGCATGTGGGATTAATCTCCCTACATTATTTTGAACCTGCGAGGAAGTGCTTCTTAGCGGGAAGCTCCATTTTGAACAGTACGACGGTTTCCAAGTAGGCCGCGGGTGGTTGAGCCATCAATGGCGATTGTAGTAGGGGTGTGGGCAACAGTACAAGTGATTAAACTGCTTGATTTTTAGCATGAAGAATTCCAGATGGTGGCACAGGGCTCGAGGCCACCCCTGTCAACTCTCCTGCCTACTGCATTGATAACTTATGGGCGCCATCTCTCATGGGCTGTATCTGGCGGATTTTTTATTTTTGACCATTTAATTAATTGTTGTGGGTACACTTTCTGGCCGATATAGGCAGACTGTGTTACCATTGTTTTGGTTGTTGAAAACTGGACATTTTGGCTCTGTAATAAGATACAACTGGTTTTGGTTGCTCTGTGCAGCAAAACTTGCGAGTTTATGTATCTCCTGTTGTACGTTTGTGCATGAATCCACTAATTTCATGGTCAATTTTATATGAATAATGCTATGTTTGCATGTGTTATGCTGATTCTGTCTCCAGTTTTGCATGTATCTTTCTTCTGAGTCCAGGCATTCAAGGAATGTCTAAGATTCTAGAACATAGAATTCCTGTGTTGAATGTTTAATCTTTTAACTTCTACTCAAGGGGTAGATTAAACTATTTTCAGATTGAATATTGGGAAGGGTATACTGCAATAGGGATGCCATAAGTATAGACAGCTTAACACTCTATATTGGGAGATATCTGTAAGGCAGATATCATGTATATCCCCCTGAAATCCAGTTTTAGTTGTTCATGCTGATCATTCACAAGTGTATGTCTACCGACTCCAAGCCCTGGATAGGCACCAATCTAGCTCTGTGTTGAGGTTATACACCATGTCCAGCTTTGCATCCAAAAATCAAATCAAACCATTTCATCCTTCCACCTGTTAGTTGTAGGAGTAGGATTAGGATCCCTGCATGCTCTCATACCCAACCAGACATCATGTCCAAGAATGTTGCCAACCTTGTGATTTGTTACACAAATCTTGGTCCATACATGAGAGTATTCTGCCTGTTGCTATCAAGTTAAATCCTTCTGTCATTGAGCTAGTCAAGGTTATACTTTTATCAAATAGGGACACCCCCTTGGTGTGGCAAACCCAGAAGTGAAGGGGAGGAGCTCACGCAACCTCCTGTAATCAGTTGGCTGAATCTACCTGTGCATTAGAAGTGGCAAACCCTAATGCTGATTCAAAAGAAAAACCAACACCACAATCGCTCTCCCATCTCCCCTCTCTCATCCTCCAGTCCCTTTGATGGTTTTATAACATCACGTCTTTACACTACCAAAAATTTCCCCAGGTGGTCACTCTCCCCCCCATCCATCCATCCTACATCTATGATCCTCTGTCACCTACCTATCTTCCCTCATCCCCTATCCTTTCCTCCTACTCCATCATTCCCCATATCCCCACATCCCCATCCCATCCTCCCCCTAACCGTGATTTTGATACCTTGAATCTGGTCTGAGCACCCTATTCCCCCATCTATCACCTCATCACTTCATTACCCTATCAACACCATCCATTATGCTTTCATCCCTATATCCTTTCCTTTTACTCCCTATCCACTATCCACCATCGCCTATATGTTGCCCTGTTATCACTATCCATTATCCCCTTGTCATTTCATCCTCATCATCTTCTCATGCCCCGTTGATAGACTCAACTTTCCCTTGTCATTAGTATCTCGCTTAAGGCTACCTCCATGCACACCAATGCAATCCACTCCCAGCAATCCAAATCCCCAAATATCCAAATCTCCCTAAAATCCAAAATTACAAGACAATCCTTATCAATACGCATCTAGAGCTAAGCATCATAATCAAAATCATTCAATCACTTCCATGGTCTTGTTCCTAGCCTTGTTGCAATCCTTTGATCCACATCATCCATCATCATCATCATCGGGATATATCATACCCAATCCTCATGTTGCTCTTATCATCAACAACACAATCCTACTATTAGGAATAGCATGCAGAAGCTATCAACTAAATGCAAATAAAGATTAAACAGAGGAATAAAAATACATAGAAATAAAATAGCGAGAGATAATTTTAACGTGGTTCACCCAAACTCAGGCTACATCCACCAACAGAGAGTTCAAGATTATTATCCAGCAAATAGAACCAATTACAACCAATAATCTCATGCAACCCAAATACGCTGCAATGTACTACAATTACAATACCAATAGAAATCCTAACCCTTAGCCTTTTTTATGAAGACTTATGTCGGTTACAAAAACAGGATTTTTTATGGCTCTGCCCCCTTGCACTCCCCCATAAAATACTATGGGGGGAAACTGTGCCAACAAAAGTGGGGAAAATTTAACCTCCAAGTCTGATTAGGCTCCATATAACAACAATCTCCCACTTGGAGACTGATCAGACTCCACACCATATCATCTCCCACTTGGAGACCAATCAAACACTGTTGCCCCTGTAGCTCCCACTGGAAATAAGCACCCTGGACTATGTTGTTATGATTCTACTGTTTTCGATCTTGAAGGCCAACCAAAGCTGAAGACGAGCTCAGCTTCTCCCTTGTCACTACCTTCATAAACATATCTGTTGGATTTTCATCTGTATGTATCTTTTCCAGCCTTAATTATCCATCCTCCACTACTGACCGGATGAAGTGATATCTCAATTGTATGTGTTTGTCTTTGAATGCAAGGCAGAATTATCTGCAAGATGTATGGCACTCTGGTTGTCCATAAACAAATAACTGTCAGCCTATTGTTTGCCCAATTCTTCCATGAAAAATTGCAGCCAAGTCATCTCCTTGCTTGCCTCTGTTGCAGCTACATATTTTGCCTTCGTGGTGGATAAAGAAACCACCTTTTGCAACCTTGAGATCCAACTCAGAGTTGTCCCACCTACAGTAAAGACATAACTTGTAGTACTCCACCTGGTATCAACATCCCCTGCCAAATCTGAGTCCACATAGCCTGCTAAATTAGTATTAGAGCCCCTAAAACATAAATGTTTATTAGATGTACCTCTCAAATATCGAAGAATCCATTTTACTACATTCCAATGCTCCAACCTGGGATTACTCATATATTTGCTTACAACTCCTATAGCATGTGCAATATTTGGTCTCATGCATACCATAGTGTACATTAAACTCCCTACAACTGAAGTATATGGTACCTTGGACATTTTTTCTTCCTCCTCTTGTGTCTTTGGACACATCCCCTTAGTCAATTTCAAATGACTAGGAAAAGGTGTGCTGACAGCTTTTACATTCTCCATATGGAATCTCTGCAACACCTTTTCAACATAATCAGCCTGAGATAGAGTCAATTTTCTGTTCTTCCTATCTCTACAAATTCTCATACCAAGGATTTGTTTCGCTCCTCCCAAATCCTTCATAGCAAATGATTTTGCTAACTATTGTTTTAACTCACTTATGTGATCCATGTTAGACCCTACTACAAGCATGTCATCAACATATAAACATAAAATAATGTAGCTGTCATTATCCAACCTCTTAAAATAAACTCAATGGTCATAATTACACCGACTGTAGCCATGCTCAGCCATAAAACTATCAAATTTCAAGTACCATTGCCAAGGTGCTTATTTCAAGCCATATAAACTCTTCTTCAATCTGCACACTAGTTTCTCCTTACCTTTGATCTCAAATCCTTGGGGTTGTTCCATATATATCTCCTCCAAATCACCATGGAGAAAGGCAATTTTCACATCTAGTTGTTCCAAATACAAATCTTCAGCACCCACAATACTTAAAATAGTATGAATAGAAGTCATCTTAACAACTGGAGAAAGAATCTCATCAAAATCAATGCCCTTTAACTGTGCAAATCCTTTTACAACTAACCTGGCTTTAAATCTGTTCTTACCTCCATCTTCTTCTTTTAACCTATAAACCCATTTGTTTGGTAAAGCCTTTTTACCTACAGACAACTTGCATAATTCCCAAGTCTGATTTTTTAGCAAGGACTCCATTTCATCTTCCATTGCATGTTCCCACTAAACCTTTGTATCCACCTACATAGCTTCATCATACCCTTCTGGTTCACCAGCATCTGTTAACAAAATAGAATACAAAGAGGGAGAAAACCTGTCAGGAGGTCTACTTGTCCTTGTTGACTGTCTAATATTCACTGGAGTTTGTGGTATTTTCTGTTGTTGTTGCGAAGCATGAGGAACTACTAGAACATCGCTATCTAAAGTATCATCTAGCCACACACAATCCTTTTCTCTCTTCTCATGCTATTGCAACTGATCTTTGTGTTAGACTTATGACACACAACTGAGAGGGGGGCTGAATCAATTATACAAAACTTTCTCAATTTAAAAACTTGAATCTTCTTTAGTGATTAGCAGAATATTAATCATGAACCATAATGCATTTAAATCAAAAGCAGAAACATATCAACACATAAGACACCAAGATTTTGACATGGAAAACCCGGTTAAGGGAAAAACCATGGGGTGATTAACCCAAGAATGTATTCTCTGTTAGAAGAATAGAAAGAACAAATGGCACATGCCAATTAGGGCTCACTGCTCGAGCACACTGCTCACAAGGGGCTCACTACCTACAAGAGATACACTGTCTACAAAGAAATAAGTATCACCTTTATGAACTGGAAAATAGCATCTTCACCATGCTTGAATCAGTTCCATTTATGCCCAATACTTCTGCTCTGCCTTTCGCACTTCTCCTCGCTACCACACCCTCATCAACACACAACACACACTTCAAAATGACTTCACAATCCCTTATTTATACAAGGCATTAACTTAGGAACAATCATCTAAGTCGGCAAAACACCTACAAGAACATCCGCAAGGCGTGTAATACATCCGGTCGGCCAGTCTCAAGAAGAACACCAATATCCGGTGGTAATTCTTCAAACACAAACTCTAACTTCAATGCGGACCACCAACATGAACTAGACATGATCCAATGATCATCATAACCTTCCCTAAATCACCAAGAACATCCGCACTTTATCATCCTATTGGAATTCTTCTCTCCTTCATCCGGACCTTCAAGAACACAGTCTGTCATCACTGTCACAAATGAATAGGCTCTTCTGGACCTTCAAACCACGAACCAATCTAGTTGATATTTCAAAGGGATGTCCTCAACACTCCCTCAAATCTGCAGAACGGGATAATGAAATTCTGGATCTCACCGGACCTATCTGTGGCACTCTGTCACCTCTGAACACCTGCCGGAACCGGTTTTACTTGAGCGACCATAACTTCTTCAGATCTTCATGCGGACCTCTGAAAACTTGACTGGAGCATCTCAAGACTTATATCTACAAACCCTTTAAGCTGCATCCTCTGATCCTCACCCTATTGAAGACTTTTACCTTCTTGTCATCACTGTTCTTCACTGTTCCTGATTGAGACTAATTTTCTCAATATCCTCAGCACACAGCTCATCTAATCCTTCTCATTAATGCAACATGAGTATGTTGACATCAATGACAACACCGATTAGGCCCATAGTTGCAACAATCTCCCCCTTTGTCATTGATGGCAACATATGATGTGAAAAACCATCAAGACAAGAACTTCTCCTTGCTGTCACAACTCCCCCTAACAGCAACAACTATTCACATGTCTTCTCTTCCTTTATTGCTCCCTCTTTGATCAGCAACCACTTGTTTTTCACATGTCTTCTCTCCCCCTTTGACATCAATGGCAAAGGGCTCATACTTGCAACTTCATTACTTCATAACAGACCAGCTGCTCCCCCTGAGTAGCAGCTCCCTATCATCAATCCAGATCACAAGATATGATTGTGATATCCACCGGATTGATGCACATCAGTGCATCCTAATTCATCGCTGAAGGGGCAATAACCCCTAACTTCTCCCTGAGATACTCAAAAGATTCCTTGGGAAGAGGTTTAGTAAAGATATCTGCAATCTGATCTTTGGAGGGCTCATACTCCAATCTGACTTCACCCTTGTTCACTTGCTCTCTTAGAAAGTCAAACTTGATAGATATATGCTTAGTCTTAGAATGCAACACTGGATTCTTAGAAATATTTATTGCACTTGAATTATCACAGAAAATTGTGATGGGCTCCTCATATTCTACTTTAATATCTCTTAGCATCTGCTTCATCCACAAAACTTGAGTGCAACTACCTGCTGCTACAATGTATTCTGCTTCAGTTGTAGATAGGGATATTGCCTCTTGTTTCTTCCTTAGCCAAGAAACCAATCTTTTTCCCAAAAAGAATGCTCCTCCACTGGTACTCTTCCTGTCATCCACATCTCCTACCCAATCTACATCTATATATGCATGAAGAGAAAAATTTTGATCTCTAGGATACCACAGACCATACTCAGTTGTTCCTTTTAAGTACCTAAAAATCCTTTTGATTGCCATGACATGAGATTCTCTGGGATCAGCTTGGAATCTCGCCACAAGACCAACAGCCTGCATTATATCTGGTCTAGTTTGAGTGAGATACAATAATCCTCCAATCATTGATCTATACTTTGTCTGATCTGTCTTAGGGGAGTCATCATCTTTGCTCAACTTACATCCGGTTGCCATGGGAGTGTTCATTGGCTTTGAATCTTCCATTCCAAATTTTCTCAACAATTCTTTCACATATTTGGTCTGAGAAATAAAGATTCCTTTCTTTGTCTGAGTAATTTGCAGACCCAAGAAGAAATTCATTTCACCGAGCATTGACATCTCAAACTCACTTTTCATTTGATTTGCAAAGGTTTTACACACACTGTCTCTTCCTCCAAAGATGATATCATCAACAAATATTTCAACAATCAAGATGTTTTCATGATCAATTTTGAAATATAGGTTACTGTCAGTAGTACCTTTGTTGAAACCAATCTTTAAAAGATGTTTGTCCAGTCTTTCATACCAGGCTCTTGGGGCTTGCTTTAGTCCATACAGTGTCTTTTTCAATTTGCAGACCATATCATCATGCTCAGATAATTGAAAACCATCCGGTTGTTCAATGTACACTTCTTCTTCTTCTAAGTCACCATTCAAGAAGGCAGACTTGACATCCATCTGATACAACTTGAAATCCTTGAAGGCAGCAAATGCAAGAAATAATCTGACTGCTTCAATTCTTGCCACCGGAGCAAAGGTTTCTTCAAAATCAATCCCTTCTATTTGAGAGTAGCTTTTGCAGACCAATCTGGCTTTATTTCTGATTACTTCACCAACTTCATTTAGTTTGTTCCGGAAGACCCATTTGGTTCCAATCACATTCTTGTTTCTAAGTTTGGGAACAAGATCCCAAGTGTGATTTTTCTCAATTTGCATCAACTCTTCCTCCATTGCTTTGGTCCAGTTTTCATCATTGCAGGCTTCATTTATTGTCTTAGGTTCAATCTTTGAAATCAGACAATATTCATCTGAATTTTGAGCAATTTTTCTTCTAGTTTGCACACCTTTGCTTTTGTCACCTATGATCTGATCTTCAGAGTGGTTCAGTCTTACATACCTTGGAACTTTGGGGGTTTCTTGCACTTTTGCTTCTTGATCAGGCTCATTCAGACCTATCTCTTCTTCCTGATTTACCGGATCAGTCTGAGTCTGACTTTCAGAAGACGATTGAGCTCCTTGAACTAGAGCACCATTCTGATCTTCATCATATTCATAAAACCTTGAGGGTTTTTCTATTCCCTCATCAACCTTCACATTTGTACTTTCTATCATCTTTCTTAGTCTCTTGTTATAACACCAGTATGCTTTGCTTTGAGTAGAGTAACCCAAGAATATTCCTTCATCACTTCTAGCATCAAACTTGCCTAAATCTTCATCTCTTTTGATGTAACATTTGCTACCAAAGACTCTAAAATATCTTATAGTAGGAGTAATGCCAAACCAGAGTTCATAAGGGGTCTTACCAGTATTGCATCTAATTTGAACTCGATTAAGAGTATAGACTGCAGTGCTGACAGCTTCTCTCCAATAGATCTGTGGAACATTTGCTTCCATTATCATGGTCCTAGATGCTTCCTGGATGGTCCGGTTCTTTCTTTCCACTACTCCATTCTGCTGTGGAGTCCTCGGAGCAAACAATTGTCTCTTAATTCCATGTTTCTCACAAAATTCTATGAACTCACCGGATGTGAATTCTCCACCTCTATCAGACCTCAGACATTTTAACTTTATTCCTGTTTCATTCTCTACCATAGCCTTGAATATTTTGAATTTCTTAAGAGCTTCTAATTTCTCCTTTAGAAAGGTTACCCACATCATCTGGGAATAGTCATCTATTAGCAGCATGAAGTATCTATCACCTTGAATACTTCTAGTTCTTGCCGGACCACAAAGATCAGTGTGAACTAAGTCCAATAATCTGGTAGAAGACAGTTCCTTGCTTTTGAATGTGACTCTGCTCATCTTACCCAACTGACATTCCTTGCACAAGCTGTTAGTAAGTTTCACCAATTTTGGAAGATCTCTTACAGCCTGAGTATTGCTTATCTTGATGATATTATCAAAATTCACATGACACATCCTTCTATGCCATAACCAACTCTGATCAACTTGAACAAATAAGCATCTTTTACCAGTACCAACCAAGTAGAAGATATTACCTTTAGTTTGAGCACCGGATGCAATCTCTATTCCGGATCTTTCAAAGATTTTGCATTTTCCATCCTTGAATCAGAGATCATAGCCTTTGCCCACCAACTGTCCAACACTGAGAAGATTGTGCTTCAAACCTTCAACATACAGTACATTACCAGTTTTGTTTCTTCCATCAAAAGAAATAGTTCCTCTTCCTCTGATTCTACCAGCAGAATTATCACCAAACTTCACCACTCCTCCTTCATACCTTTCCAAATCTATGATCTTATTTTTGTCACCTGTCATGTGGTGAGTGCAACCACTGTCAATGACCCAATCATTCTTTTCTTCAACTTGGGCAGCCAGAGCTCTTTCTACAACTTTATGATTGATAGATATAGGGGATATTGGTTCTTCTTCCTTGATGGCAATAAACACCCATTCACTTTCAGATTTGTTTCTTGTCTCTGATTCATCATCTGTTACTCCTTCATTATCATCTTCTTCATGAACATAGTAACAATTCTTTTGGAACCTTGATCTATTAGGATTTGGCTTTGAAAATCTTTCTAGACATCTTGAGGCAAAATGACCAATCTTATTGCAGTTAAAACACTTAAAAGACAATTTTCCTTCATACTTACCGGATCCTCTTGGCAGTCTCTTTGTAATGAGGGCTTCAAGTTGAGCAGTTTCTACTTCTTCTTCTTCCAGGTCTTTTCTTGCTTTTTCATACCATGACAGTTTCCTTGATGAGTTCTCTCCTGGATCAAATCCATGTTTACCTTTCACATGGGCACTGGCTTTGAATGCAGATTCAGTTTTGGGGGGATCATCTCCAAACTCAGTCATTTCAAAAGCAGTTAGTTTGCCAGCAAATTAGTCTCTTGTGACAGTTGTATGGGCTCTGCATTCATCAATGGCAACAACCTTGATTTTGTAAGAGGCAGGAAGGGATCTGAGAATTTTACCAACAATCTCATTTTCATCCAAGACTCCACCAGAATTTCTAATTCCACAAACCAACTCATTCACTCTTGGCATAAAAGTGGTAATATTTTCATCATCTCTCATCTTCAGTTTTTCAAATTTCCCTTTTAGACTCTGTAACCTTGCACATTTAACATACTCGTCTCCTTCATGCAAAAGTTCCAATTTAATCCAGATCTCATAGGCAGTTGGTAGGTCAATAACATTTGAGAGCTCTGAGTCAGTTAATGCGCTTAGAAGAGCCTCTTTGGTTCGCAGATTGTTTTCAGCATCTGTGATTTCATTTAGGGTTGTCGGACCACCCTGTGGAGGTACATACACTTTTGTGACCATGGACCAGTACGCCATTCCCATACACTGCAAGTGAAATTTCATGCGACCTTTCCAAAGAGAAAAGTTGGTTCCATCAAACTTCGGACTATCCTTCTTGTATGATGACATCCTGGATCTCCTCAAGCGGTTAAGCTCCTTTTAGAGGAACTTGGCTCTAATACCAATTGTTAGACTTACGACACACAACTGAGAGGGGGGGTGAATCAGTTGTATGAAACTTTCTCAATTTAAACACTTGAATCTTCTTTAGTGATTAGCAGAATATTAATCATGAACCATAATACATTTAAATCAAAAGCAGAAATATATCAATAAATAAGACACCAAGATTTTGATGTGGAAAACCCGGTTAAAGAAAAAACCACGGGGTGATTAACCCAAGAATGTATTCTCTATTAGAAGAATAGAAAGAACAAATGGCACATGCCAATTAGGGCTCACTGCCTGAGCACACTGCTCACAAGAGGCTCACTGCCTACAAGAGACACACTGTCTACAAAGAAATAAGTATCACCTTTATGAACTGGAAAATAGTATCTTCACCATGCTTGAATCAGTTCCATTTATGCCCAATACTTCTGCTCTGCCTTTCACACTTCTCCTCACTACCACACCCTCATCAACACACAACACACACTTCAAAATGACTTCACAATCCCTTATTTATACAAGGCAACGACTTAGGAACAATCATCTAAGTCGGCAAAACACCTACAAGAACATCCACAAGGCGTGTAATACATCCGGTCAGCTAGTCTCAAGAAGAACACCAATACTCGTGGTAATTCTACAAATGCAAACTCTAACTTCAATGCGGACCACCAACATGAACTAGACATGATCCAACGATCATCATAACCTTCCCTGAATCACCAAGAACATCCGCACTTCATCATCCTACTAGAATTCTTCTCTCCTTCATCCAGAGCTTCAAGAACACAGTCTGTCATCACTATCACAAATGAATAGGCTCTTTCGGACCTTCAAACCATGAACCAATCTAGTTGATACTTCAAAGGGACGTCTTCAACACTCCCTCAAATCTACAGAATGGGATAATGAAATTTCGGATCTCACCGGACCTATCTGTGACACTCTGTCACCTTTGAACACCTGTCAGAACCGGTTCTACTTGAGCGACCATAACTTCTTCAGATCTTCATGCGGACCTCTAAAAACTTGATTGGAGCATCTCAAGACATATATCTACAAACCCTTTAAGCCGCATCTTCTGATCCTCAACCTATTGAAGACTTTTACCTTCTTGTCATCACTGTTCTTCACTGTTCCTGATTGAGACTAATTTTCTCAATATCCTCAGCACACAGCTCATCTAATCCTTCTCACTAATGCAACATGAGTATGTTGATATCAATGACAACACCGGTTAGGCCCATACTTGCAACACTTTGTACAACATCGTCTACTTTAATACAACATCCCTGCTTCTCACAATTTTTAGATTTTCAACATCCGAAAGCCTATAACCAAATTCATCAATACCATATCCAACGAAGATACACTTTTTTTATTTTGCATCCAGCTTGGTTCTATTTGCAAAATCTACATGTGCAAATGCTTCACATCTAAAGGTTTTGAGAAAAGAATAACTCACCTTCTTACCTGTCCATGCTTCCTCTGGAATACCACAACCCAAAGGAACTGAAGGACCTCTATTAATTAAATATACAATGGTATTGACAGCCTCTACCCACATGTTTAATGGTAGCCCAACATGCAATCTCATGCTCCTTGTACACTCCATTATTGTCCTATTCATGCACTCAACCACTCCATTTTCCTGTGGAGTCCATGGAACTGTTTTCTGCCTATGAATTCCATTAGAGGAAAAATAATCCTCAAATTCTTTGCTACAATATACTTACCACCATTATCATATTTGATACATTTCAATCTTTTACCCGTCTCATTCTTAACCAAGCTTCTCCATTTCTTAAATGTTTCAAATACATCAGATTTCTGCCTAAGGAAATAAATCAAAACCTTCCTAGTTACATCATCTATGAATGTAACATAATACCAAGAGCCACTGAGAGAAGATACTTGAGCTGGTCCCTATACATCTGTATGCACAAGCTCCAACTTTTTATCTTTCTTTTGCTTCCCATCCTTATGAAAACTAACTCTCTTTTGTTTGCCATACACACAACTTTCACAGAAATCCATATTAATACATTTCATACTTGGTAAAATTTTCTTAGAATGAAGTACCTTCATACCTTTTTCACTCATATGCCCAAGTCTGTTATGCCATAGTGTTGCCTCAGAACCTGCAGCAACTGTTTCAATCTCTGCCTACAAACCCCCAGCAATTGTTCCTGAACCTGTTTGATTTTTCTATGTAGCAACTAACGTAGAAGCAATAGTATGACCTGTACAAAGATATAATGTGCCTACTTTCACATCTTTTGCTACTATTAAGGCACCTCTTGAAACCTTCCATTTTTTATCACTAAAACTAACTATGCAACCTTCATTACCTAGCTACCCTGCTAAAATTAAATTCCTACTCAACCTTGGAACATGCCTTACCTCTTGTAGTAGCCAATGATTCTCATTTTGCAACTTAATCTTAATTCTTCCCTTTGCAACAATCTGACAGGGTTCGTTATCTCCCAAATAAACTAGCCCAAAATCCCCTTGGACAGAATCAAGAAAATAACTTCTATGGGGTGTAGCATGAAATGAGGCGCCTAAATCTAAAACTCAAGAATCATCAGCATTATCTAAGGAAAGAATCAAAGCATCATCTTCAGATTTGTTACTTACCACATTTGCCTCCTTATTGCCTTCTTATTTGTCTCCTTCTTTATTCTTTTGAGACCAACAATCTTTCTTTAGATGACCTAGTTTTCCATAGTACCAACAATCCTTGTTTCCTCTGGATTGGGACCTCTTGTCCTTTGATTTACCTCGTGACTTCCCATGACCTCCAGAACCTTTTCCTCTCTCGTTTGGTCTGCCTCTACTTTCTACATTCAAAACACTGCCTGATGTGGATCCACGTGAGCTTTTCCATCACATTTCCTCACTAAGGATAACACCAACAACATCATCAAATTTTAAAGTATTTGAACCAGAGACAGAGTTACTTACAACCATTACCAAGCTATTCCAGCTTTCTGGCAAAGAACATAAAACCAAGAGAGCCCTCACCTCTTCATCAAACTTCACTTTTACAAAAGTTAACTGACTGATAATTATATTAAACTCATTTAAATGATCTGTCACAAATCCACCTTCAATCATTTTTAGATTAAACAAATGCTTCATGAGAAATACCTTATTTGAGGCTGAGGTATTTTCATACAATTTTGCCAAAGCTTTCATCAATTCATCTGTTGTCTTCGCTTCTGCTATATTGAATGCTACAGATTATGCCAGGCACAACTGAATGGTTCCCAGTGCCTTTCTGTCTAGAAGTTTCTAGTCCTCATTAGTCATTGTTGTTAGTTTCTTGGTTTTTCCTTCTAACGGCATCCATAAATCCTTTTGATAGAGATAATCCTCCATCTGCATCTTCCATAACTGATAGTTCTGCCCATTGAATTTCTCTACCTTCAATTTACCCTCGTCTGCCATTGCTTCCACTTAATCGTGAGACTCCCACTCAACCGTGAGACCTTCCTGCAGACGATAATCGAACACAACCTGCTCTGATACCACTTGCTAGGAATAGCATGCAGAAGATATCAATTAAATGCAGATAAAGATTAAACAGAGGAATAAAAATACACAGAAATAAAACGAGAGATAATTTTAACGTGGTTCACCCAAACTCGGGCTACATCCACCAACAAAGAGTCCAAGATTATTATCCAGCAAATAGAACCAATTACAACTAGTAATCTCATAGAACCCAAATCCGCTGCAATGTACTACAGATACAATACCAATAGAAACCCTAACCCTTGGCCTTTTTATGAAGACTTATGTCAGTTACAAAATTAGTGTTTTTTTATGGCTCTACCCCCTTACACTCCCCCGTAAAATACTTTGGGGGGAAACCACACGGACAAAAGTGGGGAAAATTTAACCTCTGAGTCTAATTAGGCTCCATATAACAACACCTACATCATCAATCCATCAATCTTTGGCTTTTTCAGCTTGACCAAGGGCAACATCATGTTTGTCTTTAAATCATTTTTTATGCATGTGTGCTTGCTTGTGTATGTGCATTATCTTTTATCTTGCATCAATACAGGTCCCTATAACCTACCTACCACAGCAGTATCATGGTCTTCCATATCATGGTGCTATACAACATAGGGTTTCTTGTGACCTAATTGGTTGGCTTTTACGCATGGGACACATTGTCACCCTGGTTCCTTATACCTTGGTGCATAACATCTCATGCCATATCAAATAAATATGGCTCCAATTTCTAAGTGTAGCATAACGCATAATCCATGGGGTCGAGAAATGTCATTTTTCCAACTAATATTCATATCTTGTGTGTGTTGGAACAACTTTTTGCATACCAGTCATCCTTTTGCATCTAAGGCCATTAAATACCTTTTGTGCACTAAGGACTTATGCTCTAAGTTTTCTTCCTCACACATTTAGACAAGGTTGTATTATATCAAGGACATGTATATGTTGCATCCATCCAGTTTCCTCCTTAATCCTTTCATCCCATCTTTCTAGCTTATCATCATTTATCCCCCATCGTCCCCTTCCTCCAATCCCTTCCATCCAACCTATATTATCCCCCCAATCCATGTGGTCTTTTAAATTCCACTCTCTTCTTTCTAATCCAACCTCCTTCATCCTTTCAAGAGCACACCCGTGTTCTTCAAACCTGCCTACCCTCTTGAGGGGGCATCATCCCTTCTAGCATCCTTACCATCATTCCTCCTTGTCACTCTCGCTTCAAGTGTATGGGGCATCGTTATCCTTAATCCTATCATCTTCCTCTATCCTACCCAATGCTATATTTTATCTTTCTTTGAAATGATGTTGCTTCACAACACAATCTCAAAGAGGGGCAAAATGTAGACACCTAAAATTGTTCACTCTTCATGTCATCCCTAAACATCCCTAATTCATCCTTATTTCATCCCCAAACTCCTCTAAACCATCACTAAACATCCCTAAAAATCCTTAAATCACTGTTTCTTCCACATTAACTGAATAAAAACGTGTTTAGACAGTTAATTGATCAAATCCCTTCCAATCCCTAATTTCATAATATTTTATTGTAAAATCACTATTCATGTACTTTCTAATATTCATTTGTACCCAGGTGAGTGCGAGATCATAATGGGCCAACAGTGGCAATGGAGAAAAAATCACGTGAAAGTGAGCCAAAATCATGAAACACTTTTTTAAGCTCAGATTTAGGCTTGGTAAGTTTTTCAAAATGGATATCCATTTCCGTTTTGGAAACGGATATCCATTTCTTCTATTTTGATTTTAAAAAAAATTCCCCCAAAATTTAGGCTTGGGAATCGAAACCTACCTTTTCAACGTGAATGAAGAATTCATATGTTTTTACAGATTTTCCTCAACTTCACCCTTGATGCTGACGAACTTTTTGTTATCCAAATTTGATAAAATCAAAGGGGTATATTCGAGAGATTGTCAAGATTCTAAAAATATAATATATGTCTGATTATAATTTTAATAGGTAATTATTAAGTAGTGCCTCATTGAAATATCCAATTTTCACCAAATAAATTTATTTTTTTTCAAAAAAAATAGTAGCCCATAAACTACATTCAATTTCCTACAAATTTTATTACTACATATTTTTCAAATTATGTAGGTAAGTCATTTAGATTTTCTCGTGAAGTTGCTTAAGTCTATTTTTTAGCATTTTCATTGCCAATTAGAGATATTGTTTGGCCCATCATGATCCTGCACTCAGCCACCCATATCAATATCTTCATCGGTTCCTAGCCCTAGCCAAAATATTAATCATTTATCTCCCTACTTTATAGTCCAAACATTAGATAAATTTAATTTATTTATCATCCCTTTATCCCATCCCATGAATTAAATAAATATTTATGTTTATTTAATTTCCTATTTTTCTACACTTTTGATTAGGGCACCTAAACAGGAATTAACTAACCTAATCCCCCACTTGCACAAATTAAATCCTAATCTAACCTTAGTCAAATCCTCTCCATTCCCCCAAATGTACAAAGGCATGGGTCTCTTGTACATGCCCACATGGCCTTTTTACAAAAGGCATGGTCAAGGACCCATGTACAAAGGTCCTTTTGTCCTCCATCTCCTATTCTTCCAATTTTAATTTTTTCTAAAACGAGGTTTTCTATATAAAAAAAAAATGTTCTCATTTTCACTCCAAAACTCCATGAGAAGCAAGGTTATGTTGCCCATATGAGGAGTCACCTACATCCAACATCAAATGAGCACATCACAAAATCAAGGTTTGCATGTAGTTAGCTTGTTTAACTTCTTTGTTTTGCATTCCTTTTGCTCAATCCAAGGTATATTAGAACTTGCATGAAATAGGTTATGGTTTTAGCTTGTTTCTTATGTGCATTTTCTAGTGTATACAGATTGATTTTGTGAAAAGGCAAGTTAAGGATAAGATCCTTGATTTGTTTCCATTTAAACAGTTGCGCATGAGTTAGAAATGGAAAGAAATTTAGTGGGATAAGATAGGATGTGAGAGTATAATTAATGGAATTATCTAATTATTTTAATTAATTAGGTGCACATGAGTTAAAAATGGAAAGAAAACATGAATGATATATGAATGGATAATTAGCTAACTAAATAAATATTTCATTTATTTAATTAACGTTTGAATAATGATGAATAATGAATTGATTAATTAATTAATCATAAATTACTTAATTAATACTAGAAAGACGATTTGGTTTGATAATTTAGGTGACGGTAAGACATGGGAATGTGAAAGGAATTAGGTGGCATTAGGATATAGTCAAATTTAGGTGTCTACACTTCTAATAGCCACTAACAAGTTATCCCATGAGTTTGGAAAAGAACATAGAAGGTTCATGCATCAATCTTCCTCTTCCATCTTCATATCGACAGATTCTAACTAGGTTATAATCATGTTGAATTCGTTGAAATGATCAGCAACAAGATCACCATTTTTATGGGACTTTTTTCCTAAAATGAAAAGAAAGTTATTTTTCCATGAAATAACCCTTAAGAATTAAAATGGAGATTAAATATAAAGGTTATAATGAACCTTTGGTTAAAAAGGCAATTAAAATAAATATTTTTTTAAAAGGTAGGAATAATTGTATTTATTAAATAAATATTAAAGACAACCTTTGTGAAAGGGTGTGATGGTTTGGAAACCACCCCTTAAAAGGTTATATAAATCATTTATGTGAAACTTGGAAATGGCATGTATACCACTCAAGAAAGAAGGTGGTTTAGTGGACTATGAGCATTGGACAAGGGGCACACATAGCGTGTCCAACTCGAGGTATAGATTAGTATGGTCTTAGAAACAAAGTTAGTGAATTAGTATAATGGTGAAATTTATATATTCATGCCAATTCTACTTAGTTTTGTGTCTATTTTGATAAATCATTTATGTGAAACTTGGAAATGGCATGTATATCACTCAAGAAAGAAGGTGGTTTAGTGGACTATGAGCATTGGACAAGGGGCACACATAGCGTGTCCAACTCGAGGTATAGATTAGTATTGTCTTAGAATAAAGTTAGTGAATTAGTATAATGGTGAAATTTGTTTATTCATGCCAATTCTACTTAGTTTTGTGTCTATTTCGATAAATTAGTGTTATTATACTTGTTACCAAAATAAAAAAAATTGACACATATTTGTTTAACATAAGTTACATTGTGGGCCCATAATTCATAGGTCAACCTTGGAAAATATGATGTTTGAATGAGATAGTTAAAATGAAGCAATGCCTTTATAAAATGTGACACCAAATAGATTCTTTTAGGATCAAACATGGGGACATGCCAAATTTTATAGGGAGAGAAACAATTTGCAATTACAAACTTTTCTGTGATACTGAGGTTTTAAAAATAATTATATTAATTTAAAACCTATTATATAAATTTGATTCAGAAAAGAGCAAGTAGTTTATGATACAAAGATGATCATTTTCATGTGATGTTTAAATCTTCCACATGTTTCTTTTATAAACAATTTTAGTGACTTTGAAGAAATTCAAACTAAGCCTAGGTTGTTAAAAACTTATATCAAGAATTTTGACAAAACAAAACTAGAACATTGGCTCAAGCCAAATTTAGCCCATGAACATAGTTGGAGGTTGAAAGAACAAAAAGATTGAACTCTTTCTTGTGACTAGACCTAATCAACTTACACATCCTAGGTACATGGATATTTAATTGGAACTCTTATTGGATAATTAGATAAGATAAAATTTATATTCCCAAGGCAAAGGCATAAGATGACCTTGTGCTAATGAAGCAGTAGTTTGTAGTTACAAATTTGTCAATTCAACATTTTATGATTTTAGTCCCTAAGAAACCTAACAAATGTCACATATTTGGTATTTGTTTTTTCTCATTATTGAATGCATGTTTTGGTTGTTGTATACTAATGGTTTGAGTGGTGCATTTTGGGCACAAGTCAATATGATATGTTTTTTTATTATACACTATTATACATTGATTTAATATATGCTTTATTCCATGATGATTATAACTAACATAATTTGAAGTCTTCAAAGGGGTAGAATTTAATGGCAACCCATTTTTAGAAAATGAAGTTTTAGACATTATTTGGGATTTGGGGTAGTCAACCCAAAGGAATTTGAATTTAGAAGGTGTGATCCACTTATTTTATAGGAATAATCATAATTTGGTGGTTGAAAGATCAATCATGTTATGAGGCAAAGTCAAATAAAAAGGAGGTTAACAATGAAGGGAATTCAATTAACTCAATTACATAATTGAAGGAAATACTAGAGCTACTATCTTTCTATGAAAGTGCTATGTGGGTGGTAATAATTTGTTGACATGTTATGTCTTAAGATGCCTTGTGGGATTATTTGTACCATATTTTATTTTATTGTACTTTGTTATTAGACCTGATCAAAACAATAACCTTGTGTATGTGTTCTATGAAGTATTATCTATAAGTCTGTGACAAGGTGAAGTATGTTGGAGTTCTCAGTGTGACAAAATTAAGGTATAATAAGCAATTTATTGATAGAATTTAATTTATGTAAATAAAATTGATTTGCATTTGAATCCTTATTGGCTTTAAACTTTTCCCAAATCCCTATTTGAGTGAATTTGAAGTGATATCAACTCTATTTAGGCATAATTGTTTACTTATTACCATTTAAAATATATTTAGTATAGGAAGAGAGGTAGTCATATGGTCCAGAATGCATGATTATCATCTTGGAATGTATTTTAAGTATGTCGATTATATGACACTCAATGGTGGGTGACCACATAGTATGGGATATGCATGTCATTTACTAAATAAGCACTATGTAATCACATGATAATTTGAATTAATGCTAAAGAAGAATCAAACACTATATTAAAGATAAGGGGGTTCATGAATGACCAAAATGATAAAGTTTAAAGATAGGACATTTAACATATAATCTTGCATTACCTCCACAATTATAAAAGATGCATAATGCTTATTTATGTGAGTTGTCTTAAAAGTGTACCTGTAGTTCTAATAATGTTATTGAGTAGAAAGTTATCTTTATAGAATCTAATTGTGATATTGATAGTGCTACATCCACACTCATTCAACTTATTATTTTTGGTGAGTTATGTTGTAGATTCAGTTTAAGCTACTAAGGACAACAAGTAATTTATAGAGGGAGAAATCAGGATTATCCTAGTAGCTATGGATTTGTGTTGAGTAGTTGCTCTATTATGTTGTTTTATATGTTGTGTTTTGAATAACAACTATTTATCCTAGAGTGCACAGTAGCCATGAGGGCCAAGATCACTGAAATCTTCCTAGGGTGAGAGTGGTTGAACCAAGTGATTTTATTTAGATAAGTACTGAACTTATTGTTATTCAAAGATATATAGAATTATCTAAAGATGTTATTTATTCCATTACAATATTATTCATATTGCTAGAAGACTTCAGATAATAACATTAGCAAATTCGCTATCATACTAAATTAACTCTGATATATTAAATCTTTCCAATTTTATACTCTGGAGAAAAGTAGCATTACAACCTTGACCTATCCTCAAAGTATACAATTTCTTTTGTAGAAAAAGCTAATTAACTAGGGATTTAGCCTTGTACAAGTTCCCCAACTTTTCCTAGTGTTTTTGTAGTGGAGTCTTCACAAATTCTTTACAAACATTCATTAACATAGAATTTGCCAAGTAAATCTTGATAAGACTTCTCACCTTTCTATATAGCTCATTTGGATCTAGATATTATGGCCCACAAATCTCAATCTATGAGTAAATCCTCCATCTTGAGCTTCTAGATCTCAAAGTTAGTGCCACTAAATTTTCCATCTCCAATATTGACATGCTTGTCATCTTTCTCAAAATAAAGATCATCTCTCTACATGCTTCCACTCAAAAAAAGATTAGTACCAAAAAAAAAATTCCTACAACCTAGGACCCAAGGTGATCAGACTCTGATACCAAATGAAAGGATGCTAAGGCGCAGAAATGCTTCTTACACTAATCTAAGAGGAGAGATGAACAAAAAAATATGATCTCAAATAACTTTTAGGAAAGAAACAACACAATAAAATTATTATCATAACACAATGATGTATCTTGGAAAAACCCTTTCTAGAAAAAACCTAGCCTCCAAACTTTGAACCAATGTATTAATCAACAACAATATTGGTTGCAATACAATTCAGGTAAGAAGCTTTCATAGGAGACAACACCAAAATAGATTTGGAGTAATACCAACTATATAACAATAGCTATAAATATGCTATGCTAACTCCATCGTAGCACCCAATAAATAAAGAAACCAATACATAAAACCACCAAAGTGGAATCACAAAACCAATAGCTAATAATATCCAAAAGTGGCACCCAAATCCCCTACTCAAATTGTAACATTTGAATCCCAAGAAGACTCCTAATGCTAAATCTAGTATATTCCTTTCACCTGTCAAAAGAATCTATCATAACATGACATAGTTTTTCTCCCAACTTGGGCACTCCAATTTGTCTTATTTAAAGGTCTTCCAAAGATGCTTTATGATAAAAATTTAATGACATGTCACTAGGTTGGTGAATGTTCTTGGTCAACATGTTGTCCACGTTTTTAAACATTACAAATTTTAACAATTTTCATATTCAACTATCCCATGTGTCGTAAGTCTTTAGATATGGTTGCAAATCAATTTCACAATGTCCCATGTTTCTAAGTCTTTGGATATGGTTGCAAGTCAATTTCACAATGTCCCATGTGTCGTAAGTCTTTGGATATGGTTGCAAGTCAATTTCACAATGTGACAATATTAAAAATTGGCAAAATTTTAATTATGTGACTAATTTAATTATTAGATTCGCAATAGCATGAAATTATAATGTTTAGTCTACATCCGCTCAATATCCAAGGGTGTTCCCACAGAGTTGTTGGTAGAAATTCAGAGGTTGATTAAATTCAAACAAAAATTAACTTTTGGTAGGAACAAGTGGCATTGGCACATAGACTCTGAGAGTTCTAGCATAGCGAGGAACCTTGAATATTCATGCTTGCTAGGAATGTGGAGAATAAAGATAGGGTAAAGAAGTCTTTTTCTTGGAAAACCCTACTACTAAAGTAGATGTTATGGAGCTTGATGTCAATTTCCTAAAGTTCATTTACGAATTTGCAGCCTCCTTAAGTCATTGAATCATCCATTTAATAAAAATACTACAGGAATCATGGCCTCTCCTTTCTCAACTTTTTGAGGAGGATACTCAGCTTCAGTCTGGTTCTAATCATTTGGGCTACCTCTTAGTGATAAATCTTCCATTAGACAAGCTTGAAGTTTTGGTGAATTAGTTAAGATTACGAGAAGATTGGTGGAAGAGAAAAATGGAAGTATAAACATGTGGAAAATCTATTGATTCTCTGCTTGAAAAAGTTCTTTGCATCAGAATCTTATCTTCGAATGACTTCAAGGAGCTATATAGGTTAAAACCTACCATAAAGCTATTGATGAGATCTATAATCAAGTTGATCATGTAGGACTACGTATGACAGTGAATTTGAAGTAGGTGCATATAAATATAGATTGGCTGATGCAATGGAAATTTATGTCCTATTGTTGGCGGCAGTGGAATTATACCCAGAGGGGAGAAGATGACTATTTTGCCTAGTAATATAGTTGAAATTGAGATTCATAACTTTATGATATTTAATATCAAACCAGAGTTTTGTCTTAGTCGCGTTATTGGACCCAATAGAGTAGAGTAAATCCCTAACACTCAGTCCAGATGGGGCAAAAAGACTCTTATGCTACCACAATTCAAAGATAAGTAGCTAATTCTATTGTTACAAGCACTTGAATTTTTGAGCTCGTTAACTTAAAAATCTATGATTAATTATAGAATTTATTGGGATAAAATCATAATTTCTCTATTACAGAGATTTTGATTGAAACTCTATCCTTATGGCTAATATAAAAGAGTATATTAGAGCTTCACAGCATCTTTTTACTACAGTTCCCTCAATGTGGGTTTCACCAGTCTTTTACATCCTCTCCATTTATGGGAGGAGGTCATTTCCATCTCCATCTCTATCTTCATCTTCAACTCCGAGCTCTTATAAGTGTACGACCAAAATTACCATTAGATCCACGCATTGATGAGTGCCATGTTGGAATAAGTATTTTGTGGAAGCATCTACCAAGGCATATAAAATGTTTGCTTGGCACCATCTTAGTGATCGATGAAGTTCATGGAATATATTTTAGCTCCAAAAAATTTCCTAGGAATGTCTTCGGAGCCAATAAGGTTTTGAGGAACTTAAAAAAAAAAATTAATTTGCATTGGTTTAAAAGTTTCTAAAATAATTTTAATGAATGTCTTGTGTCATATTGTCTCAGTCATTTAACCAGTTCTGGGAACCTCTTCGGCTTTTGAAGGTTTCTTGGCAACCTCTTCAAAGCCAAACAGTGTTCCAGGCACCAAATTTTCAGGTTATAGGTCGATTCTTGGAACCCCATAACCTGCTGATTCAATTTTTCTAAAGACAATTATAAATAAAAGTTGCCCCAAAATGGAAGCCTTATGGCAAGTTTTGGATGTCCATTTAAACATAATTTAGAATGATATTTGTTGTTGCCACTGCCTTGGTAAATATATCTACAAATTGTAGAGGCAAAAATAAAGCAAGTTGAGTTTCAATCTTATGGTTCATTGATCCGAACTAACATTAATTAATTATTAATTACTTATTCCACTTCAACAGTTGTGATGACTTTTGATCGTGACTTTTGGGTATAAATAAGTACTACTTCCTTCCCAGTGAAGAAGACAGGCAGAATGAGGCATACATCTCTCAGCGAGATTGCCAGAAAACTCCAACCGAAGCAGAATAAGTAATTAATAATTAATTAATGTTAGTTAGGATCATTCATCTTCCATTTTCTAGACTTAGCAGTTTAGTCAATTGTGAATGGAGGGATGTTAATTTGCACAGAAATTGATATGGTAGTGTTTTGTGGCAACAATGGGGAGGGTTTCTATTCAAAATGCAATTCATATCCTACTCATGCAGAGTATTGTCATGAGATGACTTTGAAAAGTTTTCTTGCTTGTGTTGTGAGCCATGCCAATCAGTACAAATGATATATTGTTCATGTTCTATGTGTCAAAGTAGATTTTTACATTTATGTTTTGTATGTGTATTCATTTCTACAAATGCAATAAAAAATACACCTCTTAAATTATAGTATTGTATATCAGTGTGTAATGTCTCCTTTTAGGATATTCTCGATTTCTAAACCTGCACACAAGAATAACTACTAGAAACTTGGGACATTAGCAATATTAAAGATCAATAATGAAATCAATACATATATTTATTTATCATAATTGGGGTTAGTAACATCATGATCATAATCAATAATAATGAATAAGTACATAGATCTAAATGTATTTCCTCATACTTATACTTTAACCATGTTTAGGCCTCATGATATACTTTGGGAATGGCGATCGTCATGCCCAATCGTTAATCTAACCTAATCATCAACCCTAGGGGAGGCGGGGAATATACTCGTTAAGACGCTGGATAACAATGCTCCACTGCCATAGGCCCAAGGGTTTCATGCTCACCCGGCAATACTTCACCACTTGAGAGTCACCTACCATGTAAGACTTTAATAACTTGAACTAATCTCCACTGCCATAGCCCAAGAGTTTCATGCTCACCCGACAATACTTCACCACTTGGCTTAAAGGTTTCATGCTCACCCGGCAATACTTCACCACTTGAGAGTCACCTACCGTGTAAGACTTATTAATAATAATAATAAACTGCCCTTCCCTAACGACCCAAACATCCTCATAGGGAAATAAACAAAGATTAATGACGCGGCACGATTGCACTCATCCCTTGTATATCATGAGTATAATTATTTAAGGTTAGAGAGATCATATCGATATGAGATTCGTCTTCTCAAATGATTTGAGATATTCTAGTGACCTTATGGATCACAAAGATAATACTTTCTTATGAATATTTTTCCTTCAATGGGAACTACAGAATATACCACCCTTATTGGATGGATAAATATATATGGCAATATGTTGCCCTTAATAGATTTATCTCAATATATATATTCATTCCTTTACTAGATTTCTGATAATAATGCTCATATGACAATGTTATTGTTTAATAAATAATGTTGATATGAATACCTTGTAATGTTGAGACTAAATTATGCTATAATGGCTGCTCCTTGCAATGAATAATGTAATCTACTGATATGAGATGTTGAGGAACTGTTGAGTGATATTGGATAATTGTTGATGAAATGAGGAATATGAAATGCTTTGAATTCCTTGAAGATATGACTGTTGATAATATAATTTGCTGATATAATCCTTGTTGCTCCTGTTTGATGAATAATAATCGATCAAATAGTTCAATGTTGATTAGGTTGGCTTATTCGATGATATTTTGTATTGCTGATTCAGTGATGGGATTATTGTTGATGGATAGATATATGTATATCAGATTTATATTGTTGTCTTTGGATGATTTGCTCCTTGGATTGTATTATATTTGAATGATATTTGGATGTTGGGTTGCTTGTTGTTCCAATGCTCTCCTTGGACTGTTTATCTGATCTGCTTGATATGGATATGATTTGATTGCTTGCTTCATGATGGAATTTGAATTATCTTATGTTCTATATATGCATAATATATATTAGACTCGTAAATATTGCTTATTCTCTGCCTTGAAATAAATATTATGAATATGAAATAGTGTTGTTGATTCATTAGATGATAAGGTGTTTCGATGATGATTCGCTGATTGATTATCCTATTGCTTATCCATCGATTCTCCTTTATACCGTAGACTTGTGCCTTTTCATTAATAGTCACCACCCTTACTAATGTCATTTCATGAAGATTGTGTAACTTGTCTTTAACCGACAGCACTTCCTAATCAGTTTCCTTAATTGGTTTGCTTGTCTCATTAACAACAAGCGCTCCTTAATAAGAATCGGCCATGGGCTTTTACTTGAAGATGTCAATCCTCAATGCTATCACTTTATAATATTTATAATAATTAACTTATAATATTTAAGTTATATTTATTCTATAATAATATTATCAATATTTATACTTATAATTATATATTGTTATTATATATAATAGCCTATTTAATAATTATATTTATATTAGTAATTATATTTGTTATTTATATTTATAATATTGCTTAATCGATTTGCAATATTTAAATGTCATTCATATCTTCAATTTAAACGAATAATGTATAATTGATTCAATTATAAATCATTAGTATAGGGACATGATAGTCCTCCCCACTCAAGCTTGCTTGTCCTCAAGAAACTCTTTTTGATATATATTATTGACCCTAAAGTTTGAGAAGAGTCATATTCAGATCAATGCCTTGAGGATTAATTGATTATATGATGTAATGGAGAAAAAATCTGTGATCAAGAAGATTTGGTAAACCTTTTTGGTTTTGAAAAGCAATGTGATTGAGGTAATACAAGTGAATATGTAGTTAATTAAGTGAATGCGGAAAGGAAAATATTTTCATTGTTAAAGAAGAATTTGGGAGCATTGAGAATCTAAGATTAGAGATTCTAAAAATGAAACAATATTGAAAGATAAATCTAATGGTGTTTAAGTGAGATCTTGATTATTGAGCAAGTTGTAGATGTGTAAACTAATCATTGAATGATGATAATGTGGAGAATGATCCTGGGATTTATGGGTTATGGGCCCAAAATATAACTTAGCATAAGTTTATGTTACTTTACTCAAGAGAAGAACTGAGAAATGATCTAATATAGAAATGAATTTATAAATTTACTAGATCAATTTTGTAAGTTACAAGGTTGATCTGTATATTGTCATTGTTTCTGTGAGTGTGGGAAAGATCATATGTGTTATGGATTTAGTTAAGCATGATAATTTGGTCTTAAAAGGATAGAACAAGTATGTTCTTACCTCAAGCTTCAATCTTAAGAGTTGATTTGTATGTAATATAGATGTGTGTCAACGTTCATTTTGCTTTTGCTGCAAATTTTATAATTATTACATTACAAAGGATTTTTAACGTTCTATGATGCATTTACAGTTTTCTAGTTTAAAATCTTAATGTCGATCTTGTTTGTGCTTCATTTGTTTGTTGTAGTTTCTGTTAGATCTAGGGCACACAACCGAGAGGGGGGGTGAATCAGTTGTACAAAAACTTGCTTCTACTTCAAACACTTGATTCTTCTTGTTAGTTAATAGCATTCAATTAACCATCCATGAAACCATAATGCATAAACACAGGAGCAGATAAACATCAACACATTGGACACCAAGATTTTGACACGAAAAACCCGGTTAAGGGAAAAACCACGAGGTGATTAACCCAAGGATTATTCTCTGTTAAAAGAATAAGAAAAATGAATGGCACATGCTAATTAGGGCTCACTGCCCGAGCACACTGCTCACAAAGAGGCACACTGCCTACAAGAGACACACTGTCTACAAAGTGATAAGAATCACAAACTTGAACTGGAGATTGACATCTTTACCATGTCTAGATTAGTTCCATTTAAGCCTGAGATACTTCTGCTCTGCCCTTCGCTCTTTCGCTATACCACACTCATCCGTTGCTCCACACACTTTGAAATGAACTCACAAACCTTTATTTATACAAGACATCAACTTAGGAACAATCATCTAAGTCGGCAATCAACCATAAGGACATTCGCAAGATGATTAATACATCCGGTCGGCCACCACAAGAACATTCGCAAGATGAACAACTTCATCTAGTCGGTTAGTCTGAACAAGAACTTCATCCGGAAGAATATCTTCAATTCCAGGCTCTACCACCAATGTGGACCGACAACATAACCTCAACATGATCCAAGAACCTTCACAAGCTTGCCTGATTGACCAAGTACATCCGCACTTCCTCTACTCACTGGAATTTCTTCTCCTCTTCATCCGAAACTTCAAGAACATAGTCTGTCGCCACTGTCATACTGAAGAAGGTGCTTCCGGACCTCCAAACCATGTACCAATTGAGGTGACACATCACAAAGACATCCCAAACACTCTGTCCAATCCACGGAATAGGACAATGCACTTCCGGATCTCACCGGACCTTTTTGCAACACTCTGTCACTCCGGAGCATCTTCTGGAACTGGTTCTGCTTGACCGATCACAACTTTTTCATATCTTTATGCAGACCTCTAAAATCTTAACTGGATCATCTCAAGACTCATATATACAAACCCTTTAATCCACATCCTCTGATCCTCAACCTAGTGAGTACATTTGCCTTCTTCTCATCACTGTTCTTCACTGTTCCTGATTGAGACTAATTTTCTCAATATCCTCAGCACACAGCTCATCCAAACCTTTTTACCAGTGCAATATGAGTATGTTGACATCAATGACAACACTGGTTAATCTCATACCTGCAACAATCTCCCCCTTTGTCATTGATGGCAACATATGATGTGAAAAACCATCAAGACAAGAACTTTTCTTTTCTGTCACAGCTCCCCCTATCAGCAACAACTCTTCACATGTCTTCTCTTTCTTTACTGCTCCCCCTTTGATCATTAACCACTTGTTTTTCACATGTCTTCTCTCCCCCTTTGACATCAATGGCAAAGGGCTCATACTTGCACTTGTAACATATCATAATCATACCAGCTGCTCCCCCTTAGTAGCAGCTCCCCATCATCAATCCAGATCACAAGATATGACTATGATATCCACCGGACTGATGCACATCAGTGCATCCTAGTTCATCACCGGAGGGGCCATGACCCCTAACTTCTCCCTGAGATACTCAAAAGAGTCTTTGAGGAGAGGTTTAGTAAAAATATCTACAAGCTAATCCTTGGAGGGCACATACTCCAATCTGACTTCACCCTTGTTCACTTGTTCTCTCAAAAAGTGAAATTTGATAGATATATGCTTGGTCTTAGAATGCAATACCAGATTCTTGGAAATATTTATTGCACTTGAATTATCACAGAAAATTGTGATAGGCTCCTTATATTCAAATTTCATGTCTCTTAACATCTGCTTCATCCATAAGATTTGAGTGCAATTGCATGCTGCTGCAATATATTCTGCTTCAGTTGTAGACAGAGATATTGCCTCTTGTTTCTTGCTTAGCCAAGAAACCAATCTTTTTCCCAAGAAGAATGCTCCACCACTGGTGCTCTTCTGATCATCGACATCTCTTGCCCAATCTGCATCTATATATGCATGAAGAGAGAAATCCTGATCTCTAGGATACCATAGGCCATACTCAACTGTCCCCTTTAGATATCTAAAAATCCTCTTGATTGCCATAACATGAGATTCTCTAGGGTTAGCCTGAAATCTTGCCACAAGACCAACAGCCTGCATTATATCTGGTCTAGTCTGAGTGAGATACAATATTCCTCCAATCATTGATCTGTACTTGGTCTGATCTGTCTTAGGAGAGTCATCATCTTTGCTCAAATTACATCTGGTTGCCATAGGGGTGTTCATTGGCTTTGAATCTTCCATTCCAAATTTCCTCAACAACTCTTTTGCATATTTGGTCTGACAGATAAAGATGCCTTTCTTTGTCTGAGTAATTTGTAGACCCAAGAAGAAATTCATTTCACCAAGCATTGACATTTCAAACTCACTTTTCATTTGATTTGCAAAAGTTTTACACATACTGTCTTTTCCTCCAAAGATGATATCATTAACAAATACTTCAACAATCAATATGTTTTCCTTATCTATTTGGAAATATAGATTACTATCAGCAGTACCTTTGTTGAAACCAATCTGCACAAGATGTTTATCCAGCCTTTCATACCATGCTCTTGGGGCTTGCTTCAAACCATACAGTGCTTTCTTCAACTTGCAGACCATATTATCATGATCAGACAATTGAAATCCATCCGGTTGTTCAATGTATACTTCTTCTTCCAAGTCACCATTTAGGAAAGCAGACTTGACATCCATCTGATATACCTTGAAGTCTTTGAAGGTAGCAAATGCAAGAAATAATCTGACTGCTTCAATTCTTGCCACCGGAGCAAAGGTTTCTTCAAAATCAATTCCTTCTATTTGAGAGTAGCCTTTGCAAACCAATCTAGCTTTGTTTCTGATTACTTCACCAACTTCACTTAATTTGTTCCAGCAGACCCATTTGGTTCCAATCACATTCTTGTCTCTAGGTCTGGGAACAAGATCCCAAGTATGATTTTTCTTAATTTGCATCAACTCTTCCTCCATTGCTTTGGTCCAGTTTTCATCATTGCAAGCTTCATTAACTGTCTTAGGTTCAATCTTTGAAATCAAACAATATTCATTTGAATTTTGAGCAATTCTCCTCCTTGTTTGTACCCCTTTGCTTTTGTCACCTATGATCTGATCTTCAGAGTGATTTAAAGTTACATACCTTGGAACTTTGGGAGTCTCTTGTACTGTTGTTTCTTGATCAGGTTCATTCAGACAAACCTCTTCTTCCTGATTTACCAGATCAGTCTGAATCTAACTTTCAGGAAGGGATTGAGTTCCTTGAATCAAAGCACCATCCTGATCATCTTCATCATATTCATAAAACCTTGAGGGCTTCTCAATTCCTTCATCAACCTTCACATTTGTACTTTCTATCATCTTTTTCAGTCTCTTATTGTAACACCGGTATGCTTTGCTTTGAGTGGAGTAACCCAAGAAAATTCCTTCATCACTTCTAGCATCAAACTTTCCTAGATCTTCATCTCTTTTGATGTAACACTTGCTACCAAATACTCTGAAATATCTCACAGTAGAAGTTATACCAAACCAAAGTTCATAAGGAGTCTTACTGGTATTGTTTCTGATTTGAACTCGGTTAAGAGTGTAGACTGCAGTGCTGATAGCTTCTCTCCAAAACATCTGAGGAACGTTTTCTTCCATCATCATTGTCCTAGAAGCTTCCTGGATGGTTCAGTTCTTTCTCTCAACTACTCCATTCTGTTGTGGAGTCCTAGGAGCAGACAACTGTCGCTTTATGCCATGCTTCTCACAAAAGTCTATGAATTCACCGGATGTGAATTCACCACCTCTATCAGACCTTAGACACTTCAATTTTAGTCCGATTTGATTCTCTACCAAAGCCTTGAAGATTTTAAACTTCTCAAAGGCTTTTAATTTTTCTTTCAGAAAGGTTACCCACATCATCCGGGAATGATCATCAATCAGTAACATGAAATATCTATCACCTTGCATACTTTTGATTCTTGTTGAACCACATAGATTAGTATGAACTAATTCCAATAATCCGGTAGGGGACTGATCTTTGCTTTTGAAAGAGACTCTTCTCTGTTTACCTAGCTGACATTCTTTGCACAAACTATTTGTAGGTTTCACCAATTTTGGAAGATCTCTTACAGCCTGAATATTGCTTATCTTGATGATGTTATCAAAATTTACATGACACAACCTTCTATGCCATAGCCAACTCTGATCAACTTGAACAAACAGGCAACTTTTATTTGAACCAACCAGATGGAAGATATTACCTTTTGTTTGAGTACCAAATGCAATCTCAGTTCCGGAGCTTTCAAAGATCCTGCATCTTCCATTTTTGAACCGGAGATCATAACCTTTGTCTACTAATTGTCCAACACTGAGAAGATTGTGCTTCAATCCTTCAACATACAGTACATTACCAGTTTTGCTCTTTCCATCAAAAGAAATAGTTCCCCTACCTCTGATTCTACCGACAGAATTGTCACCAAACTTTACCATTCCTCCTTCATACCTTTCTAAATCTAAGAACTTGTTCTTGTCACCTGTCATGTGGTGAGAGCATCCACTGTCAATAACCCAATCATCCTTTTCTTCTACTTGGGCAGCCAAAGCTCTTTCTACAACCTTATGATTGACAGATTCAGAGGATATTGGTTCTTCTTCGTTGATGGCAATAAACACCCATTCATTTCCGGATTTGTCTCCTATCTCTGATTCATCATCTGTTACTCCTTCATTATCAGCTTCTTCATGAACATAATAACAGTTCTTTTAGAACCTTTGTCTGTTGGAGTTTGACCTTATAGATCTTTCCAGACATATTGAAGCAAAATGACCAATCTTATTGCAGTTGAAGCACTTAAACGGTAGTTTTCCTTCATACTTACCGGACCCTCTTGGTAGTCTCTTTGCAATGAGGGCTTCAAGTTGAGTTGTTTCTGCTTCTTCCTCTTCCATGTCTTTCCTTGCTTGATCATACCATGACAGCTTCCTTGAAGAGTTCTCTCCCAGATCAAATCTTTGTTTGCCTTTCACATAGGCACTGGCTTTGAATGCAGATTCAGTCTTAGGGGGATCATCTCCAAACTCAGTCATTTCAAATGCAGCCAGTTTGCCAGCCAGTTGCTCTCTTGTGACAGTTGTATGGGCTCTAAATTCATCAATGGCAGCAACCTTGATTTTGTAGGCAGTAGGAAGGGATCTGAGAATTTTGCAAACAATTTCATTTTCATCCAGAACTCCACCAGCATTCCTGATTCCACACACTAGCTCATTCACTCTTGGCATAAAGGTAGTGATATTTTCATCATCTCTCATCTTCAATCTTTCAAATTTCCCTTTCAGACTTTGCAACCTTGCACTCTTGACAAACTCATCTCCTTCATACAGAAGTTCCAGTTTAGTCCAGATCTCATATGCAGTTGGTAGGTCAATAACATTTGAGAGATCTGAGTCATTCAATGCACTTAGAAGAGCTTCCTTGGTCCACAGATTGTTTTCAGCATCTGTGATTTCATTCAGAGTTGTCAGACCACCCTGTGGAGGAACATATGGTTTTGAGACCATGGTCAAGTATGCTTTTCCCATACACTCCAAATGACATTTCATGCGACCTTTCTAGAGAGTGAAGTTGGTTCCATCGAACTTTGGACTATCCTTCTTGTATGATGACATCCTGGATCTCCTCAAGTGGTTAAGCTCCTTTCAGAGGAACTTGGCTCTGATACCAATTGTTAGATCTAGGGCACACAACTGAGAGGGGGGGTGAATCAGTTGTACAAAAACTTGCTTCTACTTCAAACACTTGATTCTTCTTGTTAGTTAATAGCATTCAATTAACCATCCATGAAAGCATAGTGCATAAACACAGGAGTAGATAAACATCAACACATTGGACACCAAGATTTTGACGTGGAAAACCCTGTTAAGGGAAAAACCACGAGGTGATTAACCCAAGGATTATTCTCTGTTAGAAGAATAAGAAAAATGAATGGCACATGCCAATTAGGGCTCACTACCCGAGCACACTACTCACAAAGAGGCACACTGCCTACAAGAGACACACTATCTACAAAGTGATAAGAATCACAAACTTGAACTAGAGATTGACATCTTTACCATGTCTGGATCAGTTCCATTTAAGCCCGAGATACTTCTGCTCTGCCCTTCACTCTTTTGCTATACCACACTCATCCGTTGCTTCACACACTTTGAAATGAACTCACAAACCTTTATTTATACAAGACATCAACTTAGGACCAATCATCTAAGTCGGCAATCAACCATAAGGACATTCGCAAGATGATTAATACATCCGGTCAACCACCACAAGAACATTCGCAAGATGAACAACTTCATCCGGTCAGTTAGTCTGAACAAGAACTTCATCTAGAAGAATATCTTCAATTCTGGGCTCTACCACCAATGCGGACCGACAACATAACCTCAACATGATCCAAGAACCTTCACGAGCTTGCCTGATTGATCAGGTACATCCGCACTTCGTCTACTCACTGGAATCTCTTCTCCTCTTCATCCGGAACTTCAAGAACACAGTCTGTCGCCACTATCATACTGAAGAAGGTGCTTCCGGACCTCCAAACCACGTACCAATTGAGATGACACATCACAAAGACATCCCAAACACACTGTCCAATCCACGGAATAGGACAATGCACTTCCGGATCTCACCAGACCTTTTTGCAACACTCTGTCACTCCGGAGCATCTTCCGGAACCGGTTCTGCTTGACCGATCACAACTTTTTCATATCTTCATGCGGACCTCTGAAATCTTAACTGGATCATCTCAAGACTCATATATACAAACCCTTTAATCCGCATCCTCTGATCCTCAACCTAGTGAGTACATTTGCCTTCTTCTCATCACTGTTCTTCACTGTTCCTAATTGAGACTAATTTTCTCAATATCCTCAGCACACAGCTCATCCAAACCTTTTTACCAATGCAATATGAGTATGTTGACATCAATGACAACACTGGTTAACCTCATACTTGCAGCAGTTTCATCTTTATTTCATACGAATGTAACTTTGCTTTATTTCCTACTACTAATCTTTGTTAAATTGAGGTTCATTGAAGTAGGACAACATACACATTTGTAAATTTCCATTCAAGCATCTAATGTGATTAGAGTCGTTCAGTCCTTTGGATATCGTGGATAGTTGTGTGTGTTGGTTTGTATGTAATGACAAGATCTTACAAAGAGGGATCATAGCTTTGCCAATAAAATATTTCAACAGGAAGTAAAGAAGATGGCCAAATAAGGTAAAGAAAACCTTGGGAGAAAAGTTGCCTTGCTTGAAGCTAACTTGTTGTTTATTATGAAAACCCAAGAAGCCTCATCAAACAACAAGAGACAAGTTTTTAATAATCAAACTTATGTGGATAAGATGGAAGATTCTTTGAGTGGAAGAAGAGCAGCCCCTTCATGAAGAGGATGAAGAAACAAAGATTAAAGAATGGTGTACATGGATGGATAGTAGTCCAAGGTAGACGAAAGAAGAAGTTAAGATAAACAAATTTAATAGAACCCATTTTAAAGTTGGAACAAAGTAGACATTAATGCTTTTGAAGGACAAGTTGATGCCGAATTTCCCTTTTCAAAGTCGAAATGGTAGTAGATATTGATATTGAAATTGTGGACAAGTGGGTCAAGCAAATGGAGATTTCCTTTTGGTCATCCCTTGACATTAATATAATTTCTTTCTTTAGCGTCAACTCTTGTTTGATGGGAAAGTATCTAAAAACATTTAAGGAGAAGAATAGGCTAGTAGTGTTTAGTTGAGAAGGATTCAAAGAATTTCTTTAGAAGCATTTCTATCCTATCGTGCACAAACTGATTAGAGTGTGCAGGTTTACGCCATAGAATTCTATAGTGGTGCAGGGGCAGCCTGATGCACCTTGGGTCATGTTGGGAAACTTTGGCTTTTGTTTTATTTTGGCTTGATTTATGTAAATAAGGTCATTTGAGACCATTCTAAGTCAATCTAGGACCATTTCAATGGGTCATTAGGTGCAATATAGGCAAAAGATGTAAAAGTTGCTCAAATGTTGTCAATGTTGTAATGACAACTTTTGCAATATTTGTTAAGACAAATACTTGTGGATCGGTTGGGGGTTGGTACATGATTGTAACAGCATGAATATGTTTTAAAAACATGATCCCCAAGGTTGGAAGAAGTTTGGAATGAAATAAACTTAGTTTTGTGCATTTTCTAACTACATTTTCTGGTAAAATATGTTGTGATAAGTTGTCATTGATGTCAAAAAGCTCATGATGTTGTTTGATATGATGTTGTGTTGATAGGACTTGCAGAGAAAGTGATCACCTTATAGTTTCATCAGGATAGTTCATGTGATGCAGGACATGTTGATGAGTTGCAGGGATATGATATGTGATGTTAAGTCTCTCAATGTTGATGAGTTGATATTATGATGTTGTTTGATGCCAAGTTTCATTAGGACATGATGTTGTTTATGCTATTCTCACACATAAGTTCATAAGATAAATTCAGGATCATGATGCTATTCATGATGTTAGAGAAGAAATGTTCATGTTGGATACTTATAGAGAATGCTCACCATGGCTTAATGGACTTCATGATATTAGATAATCAGTCATCAGGACATAAGTTCATAAGATGGGTTTTGTGCTTGGGGTATTTAGTTCACTACTCTTTGTCATTATAGCATGATAAACTTGACATAATTGAGTTGATGTTTAAGTTAATGTTGTTGGTGGTATTTAACTCAAATCCTTCTTATTAGGATGCCTATCATGGGATGCAAAAGATATCATATAATAGATTTGCAGAGGTTAATACTAAATCTTCTTCATGATGTTGGTTCATTCATTTTAGGTGATTGGTGCTTCAAGTATCATTACTTCACTGATCTATAGACTTCTTCCACTTTCTGTCTTAGTGTATGACCTCATTGCACTTTGAACATGGAGTTTGATCTCAATTTGAATTATATCTCTAGGGTTTGTATTTTGAGGTAAAGATTTCTTAAGTTTAACACTTACCCTAGCCCATCGTGAGTAAAGAGCTCTTTATTTCTTAACTTAATGGTGACTTGTTATAGTAGGTATGTCACTTAAGAATTACCGTCTAAAGGGTTTCGAGTCATGTTTTTTAGTTGGCCCCCTTTTGGCATCACCAGATCCTCAAGTTAAATGGGCGCTCAAAATAGAATTGATGGTTGTAATTTAAAGTTTCCAAAGCACGAATGGTAATCTAACAGTTGAGATTCAAAGTTTTATTCAAATTGTAATGGTCACTCTCCTCATTTAAAATTGATAGGCAGACTCTTCAACTTCCTATTTGGGTGTGTAAAAGAACTTGGAGGGCGAGGAATTTTTGTTTTAGGCTCTGTATGATGTTTGGTGGGTTGCTGGTTGGTATTTAGTGTTCTTGAGAGAGATACCTACAACTTGATGTGCATACTGATTAAATTCTAACATGTTTTGAATGTGTTTGCGAGACATGTCTGTGTGTAGTGCATCTCTGATATGAAAAAGAGCTTTTAAGATGATTTCTTTAGTTGTTACAGAATGAAGGATGAGGATATGCAGTTTGAATAGATGATTGGTTTCTTGTCACATTGAATAAAGAACAATGTACATATAATCAGTTTGTGATAGAAAGGATGGTGTAAAATAATGAGACCTCATGAACTAGTATTTGTTATGAAGTTCCAGAGATATGTGTGAGGAAACTATGTAGTAGGTGAATGACAAAAAAAGAGATAAAAGAGGGTTTGCTAACATCATTATTGTAGAATCACAACAATACAGTGATGATTGATTGAGGTGACACTAACAGAATGTGTTGATTGCAAAGGAGTTCAAAAGGAGATATAAGGTTTTGCTATGTAGAGAAACAGAGGTTTCCTCTATATATTTTCATACTCTTGTATTTTGGGTTGGTGCCCTTAGAGTTGGTGCTCCTAAATGTATTAGGGGTTGTTGCTCCTTGAAGTAGGTGCTTCTAAACAAAGTAGCCAATGAGGCAATTTTTCCCGAGTGGTTTTTCATCCCTATGAGGGTTTTCCACTCATCAAAATCTGTGGTATGTCTCCTCTTGATGGTTGATTATGTTGTACTTGTTTGATCATCCTTGTTCAAGTCTTATATCCTAAATTGCACATCTTTGTGACTATATTTTCAATAAGGTTCTTTGTATAAATCTGGTGAGTTAAGTTTTGAAATGTTAAGGTTTTTAGACCACTGATTCACCCCCCCCTTAGTGGTCCTGTACTCCAACAAGTGGTATCAGAGCATAGGTTCCCTATAGAAGTCTAACAGGCTTGGGTAGGTCTTGATAGTGGAGTACCATGGGAGAGTGTAAAAGAAATAGAGAAAATAAAGATGCCAAGCAAAAGGTTGTTGAGCAAACCCCAGTCAAGTCATGTGATGAGTTGTTGCATGAGTCTCCCCTGAATGATGATATAAAGTGTGATAAAAAGAATGATCTTGCAGTTGAGAGTTCTGATAAAAAGGAAGACTTTATTGTAAGTATAGATGAACAAGAACTTGATGAAAGAAAAAATGATTTTGATGTTAAGATTGATGACACAGAAGGAGACCTCTTTGTAGATGAAAATGGACAGGAGTTTGATGAAGATGATTAAGTTGACATAGAAGGAGAACTCTTATGTGCTTTAGATGTGATCAAGCAACCTAAAAAGGAGAATTGAAGATTAGAAGACCAGCTTCAACAAGAAAAAGATTCTAAAGACAATTTATGTTCAGATTTTGCAAAAGTTTCTTTAGAGCTTGAAGAGGCAAGAAATCAAGTTGTTGACTTAAAGATACAAGTTGATGAGTCTAATAAACTGATTATTAGTCTAAAGACATAAATAGAAGAAGCTAAAAGGGTTGTTGATTTTACCAAATCTGATCTTGAAGTCAAGACTAGTGAATGTCTATAATTAGAATAAAAAATAGTCTCTTTGAGAAAGGAATTGGAAGAAGCATCTTCTAAGTTGCACAAGAATCTATTGTTTTAAAAGAGTATTGATTGTTTGAATGACATATTGAGCAAACAAAAGCATCACAAAGACACCACAGGGCTAGGTTATGAAGAAGGACAATGTTCTAAAGCCAGAAAGACACCTAAAAAGAAGATAGACTTGAGTTTTCATGTTGGTGCTCCTAAAGACAAGAAGAAGATAGAAGATTAGGTCTTTGATAGAAGAAGAAGAGGAGACAAAGCAACACCATTCAATGAGGTACAACTATTCTCAATTTCATGGTTATTGTTATTCTTGTCATGTTTATGGTCATAGAGCTAGAGATTGTAGAACTCACCTAAGAAATGATCTTGGATGGAATAAGGATAAGAGTTCTTATAGTTTGTCTAATCAGGACTATAACATTGTTTGTTATAACTATCATAAAGTTGGTCATATAGCTATAAATTGTTGGGTGCATGGAAGTACACTTGGAATATCAAGAAATTATCAGTTCTTTGGTCTAGATAGCAACATCATATGCTATAGATGCAAAAAAATTGGACATACAACACATTTTTGCAGAAGAAATCTTGTGAAGCCACCTAATTACATTAATAAGTCAAACGTGTCAAATAAGCAAAAGAAGGAGCCTATGAAAATCTAGAGAAGAAAACAAAATAAGGACAAGAAGGATCCTAACCTTGTGCATGTTGCACAAGACACTTTACAAGTTGCATAATAAGGTGCTTGGTGACAGGGGGAGATAATCATTACCTTACTACTTTTGCCCCAATGAGTTAGAAGAATCATTTCATAAGCAGTCTAGTACAATCTTTATGTTAAGTCTCCTAAAATGAAGTCCAGTAGTTGATGTTTGTCATGACTTGAGCGTTTGTTGTAGACATAGAACATGGTTGTTGCAGTCTTCTTGTTGTATGTTGGTAGTATTGTTGCAAACTTGGTGGTTACCTTGTGGATCAGATAGATCTCTGATGATCTGAGACTTGCAGACCTTGTTTCATCTAGTAGAGAATATGCAGACCTTCCTTGTAGTGCAGATCTTCCTCATCTCTATTGCAGTGTAATGTTGCAAAAGACGTGTTTACATGGATAGTTGAATCTTAATTGCTCCATTGTTTTATAGTGCTTTAGCATGGACAATTGTTCAGTTGATCAAAAATAGTGAGGGTGTGAAGACAATACAGCAGGAGCAAGGCAGTGTTGCAGAGTTTGAATGAGCAATGACAAAGTTTTTTTTTCAAATCCATAGTGAACAGTGTATGGTATTAATGTTATTAACAGTGGTAATGTGATAATGGAACTTTGTTTTTTAACAATGATACATTTGGAATTATTGAGACAACGGGATTGCAAACTTGATAAGTTGTAGTGATAGGCTACAATGATCTGTATATATTTGTTTTGTTTTCACAAAGAGGAAGGTTTGAAGGTTGTAGTTATTGAGAATAGTGCTATTGTTTGTATAAGGCAGGTTCTTTTGTTGATGACATTTATATCAATGCCAAGTAGTTGTGCTATGTGGTGCAAATATTTAGTTCATTTCTCTATGCTATGTAAAGCATAGCAGTAAACAGTTTTTTTGTGTGGTATAGTCTCTCACCTTTTGTAGTGAAGATTATAGTGATGTGACAAATCTTATTAGACTATCATTGTATGACAAAAGTGCATTGATTTCATGGAGACAATCTTTGCAAACTTGTGAATATCATAACTTATATTCCTGATGTCTTGAAACAGGAGATGACATCCATCCTAGAGGCTTACTGATGTCATTGGATAGATGAGAAGGTCATAGTCTTATGTTGTAGTTGCAAGTGTTATAGTGGACTTATGTGCTTGTTAGCAGCCTGCTTATTGGTAGTCCTCTTGTAGACCTTGTATCCTTGATGGAGTGCTCTTATAGTTCTTTGCCTATAGTCTTGGCAATAGACCTTGTATCTTTGTAGTAGACTTGGGGATACAGTGCATATTGCAAAAGTAGAGCAAGCTTGATGACTTGTTGTAGAGGTAGCAGACTATTATTGACACTAGACTTGAAGTTGACAATAACAGTGATGTTACAGAGGTTTGTCATTGAAGCAAGATAAATAGTGTTCACACTTATTTGAATTGTTATGGATGTTTATCATTGATGCAACAAAATTTGTCTTCACTCTTCATTCGGACAAGTGCATATAAGGTGATTGTTTTACTCATATATGCACAATATGCTCTGAGTTTTCATTGCTTCATGAACATTTGGAAGTGTTTACATTAGTTGACAAAGAGTAGTGAATACATGTGATAAAAGGTCATCACCATGAGATTTTGGGTCTTGCCAAGCAATATGAAGAGTCTTTCTAAGTTTTAAAGCACTTAAGATGCTTTGATGTCTTCTCAAGCATGAGACATAAAACATTGATCAGAGACATAGTATGATCTATAAGCACAAAGGATGTAATAAAGTTTCAAGGTCCTATATGGTTGAGTGAGTCTATTAATGGTCTATTGCTTACTCAAAGAAGTTTGTGACAGTCAGAATAGTGCAATACAGTCAGTTATGTGTTTTGAAGTTGTGTCTACTTTTTAGGTTGCAATATTGTTGGATTTTCAATATGATGCAACAAGTATGCCAATGGTGATAGTGTAAATGTCATGGTCAAGCTTTGACATGTTTTACTGGAGTTATAAGATAGGGGGAGTAGTTGATAGCTCCTTTGACAATTGATAGCAAAAAGGAGGAGTAGTTTGACAGTAGGATGAGACGGTGTGGTTCTTATAGTATCAAGTGTGATTATGATTGGTGTTGCGTTAACAATATATTGTTATGACAGTGTCTCTGTCAATTTGACAGTGTATTTTATTTTTATCTTAATGATCTTTTGTTGCTGACAGTATTTTGATAACATGTCATCCTGACAGTTATATGGTGCTATGGTCTTTATTTAGAGAAACTCATATTGTATGGGTGTGAAGACATTACAAATATTAAGACAAGAATAGTTCAAGTGCAGGGCAATTGAAGTGGATGGTTTGATGGATTTCACTTAAATACTTTAGTCTATTCTAAGACATATCATTAACAGAGCTGTGATAGAGAGGAATTATCAAGTGCAGTGTCAGAAGTAGTGATAAGGTTTTAAGATAGCAGAACTCTATTAGTGACAACAAAATAGTCATTAAGACTGTATAACAAAGGACTGTGATTAAGTCTTTAGGGCAGTAACAAGACCTTGGAGTAGTACACTTGATGTTGTTATTGACAGTGACTTTACAGGTTTGCCAGTGATCTTGATCTTTCTTTTGCTTTGAAACATTGATCTATGGAATGTGGTTTGTAATTGATCTTAGTATAGATGCATTCAAGCTAGGGGGAGCTATTGGTACTTTGTCAGAGATGGACTATCAACTTTATTGCCACAACACACGGGAAGTGCTTGTTTTCAACTAAGGGCCCCTTTGTTAGTTGATGTCAAAGGGGGAGATAGAATGGCTGTTTGTTTTTTCTATCAATGACAAAGGGGGAGTTTGTTGTGATAATTTGTCATTGATGTCAAAGTGTTCGTGAGGTTGTTTGATATGATGTTGTTGTGTTGATAGGACTTGCAGAGAAAGTGATCACCTTATAGTTTCATCAGGATAGTTCATGTGATGCAGGACATGTTGATGAGTTGCAGGGATATGATATGTGATGCTAAGTCTCTCAATGTTGATGAGTTGATATTATGATGTTGTTTGATTCCAAGTTTCATCAGGAAATGATGTTGTTTATGATATGCTCACACATAAGTTCATAAGATGAATTCAGGATCATGATGCTATTCATGATGTTAGAGAAGAAATGTTCATGTTGGATACTTACAGAGAATGCTCACCATGGCTTAATGGACTTCATAATATTAGACAAGCAGTCATCATGACATAAGTTCATAAGATGGGTTTTGTGCTTGAGGTTTTTAGTTCACTACTCTTTCTCATTATAACATGATAAACTTGACATAATTGAGTTGATGTTTAAGTTAATGTGGTTGGTGGTCTTTAACTCAAATCCTTCTTATTAGGATGCCTATCATGGGATACAAAAGATATCATATAATAGATTTATAGAGGTTAATACTGAATCTTCTTCATGATGCTGGTTCATTCATTTCAGGTGATTGGTGCTTCAAGTATCATTACTTCACTTATCTGCAGACTTCTTCCACTTTCTGTCTTAGTGTATGACCTCATTGCACTTTGAACATGGAGTTTGATATCAGTTTGAGTTATATCTCTAGGGTTTGTATTTTGAGGTAAAGAGCTCTTGAGTTTAACACTTACCCTAGCCCATCGTGAGTAAAGAGCTCTTTACATGTCTTAACTTAATGGTGACTTGTTATAGCAGGTATGTCACTTAATAATTACCATCTAAAGGGATTCAAGTCATGTTTTTTAACCGGTCCCCTTTTGGCATCACCGGATCCTCAAGTTAAATGGGTGCTCAAAATGGAATTTGTGGTTGTAATTTAAATTTGCCAAAGTGGGAATAGTAATCCAATAGTTCAAATTATAATGGTCACTCTCCTCATTTAAAATTGACAAGCAGACTCTTAGACTTCCTATTCGGGTGTGCAAAAGAACTCAGAGGGCCAGGAATTTTTGTTTTAGGCTCTATATGATGTTTGGTGGGTTGCTAGTTGGTATTTAGTGTTCTTGAGAGAGATACTTACAACTTGATGTGCATACTAATTAAATTCTAACATGTTTTGAATGTGTTTGAGAGACATGTCTGTGTGTAGTGCATCTCTAATATGAAAAAGAGATTTTTTGATGATTTCTTTAGTTGTTGCAGAATGAAGGATGAGGATATGAAGTTTGAATAGATGATTGGTTTCTTGTCACATTGAATAAAGAACAATGTACATATAATCAGTTTGTGATAGAAAGGATGGTGCAAAACAATGAGACCTCATGAACCAATATTTGTTGTGAAGTGCCATAGATATGTGTGAGGAAACTATGTAGCAGGTGAATGACAGAAAGAGAGATAAAAGAGGGTTTGCTGACATCGTTATTGCAGAATCACAACAATACAGTGATGATTGATTGAGGTGACAATAATAGAATGTGTTGATTGCAAAGGAGTTCAAAAGGAGATATAAGGTTTTTCTATGTAGAGAAACATAGTTTTCCTCTGTATATTTTCATACTCTTGTATTTTGGGTTGGTTCCCTTGGAGTTGGTGCTCCTAAATGTGCTAAGGTTGGTGCCCTTGGAGTTAGTGCTCCTAAATGTATTAGGGGTTGGTGCTCCTTGAAGTAGGTGCTTCTAAACAAAGTAGCCAATGAGGCTTTGTAATAAGTGGGATTTTGTTAAGCCAGTGAGGCAATTTTTCCTGAGTGGTTTTTCATCCCTATGAGGGTTTTCCACTCATCAAAATCTATGTTATGTCTCCTCTTGATGGTTGATTATGTTGTACTTGTTTGATCATCCTTGTTCAAGTCTTATATCCTAAATTGCACATCTTTGTGACTGTATTTTCAATAAGGCTCTTTGTATAAATCTGGTGAGTTAAGTTTTGAAATGTTAAGGTTTTTAGACCACTGATTCACCCCCCCCTCAATGGTCCTATACTCCAACAAAATAGACTATATTTTGTGTTTGTACGGCCTGGTACAATCTAGTACGGCCTTGCTGGTGATTACGGAAGTAGGAGAACAGTGTTAGTTTTCTAATGCTTCTTGTTTAGTCAAATTTCATTGGGTTTTGAGAGAGATATTACAGTTTTTGTGTGAACAAGTCAAAACCCTATCTAGGGTTTGCAGAGAACAAATTAATTTGATGGGCAGAGTTTCCACTAAAGAAAAATCATGAAAATTTGTGGAAAACTTTGTCCCGTGCCCAACCACATTCCTACAAGAGAAGAGTTGACAATTTGCACGTGTGAGGGAGTTATGCATGACTGTGTGTCTGATTTTGTAGGAAATCAATCACAAACCCTAGTTTAGTGAAGGTTTGATTAAATCTATGCATTGTGTATTGAAGACAGTGTAGGGAAACATTGTGGTATGTTGTAAAGAGTCTATACAAGCCTAGATTGGTGTGACAAGTTGTTCTCTCCTTTGATTAGGTATTGTTGTATAGAATGCATTTGGTGGCAACATTTGTTTACAAGAATCATTGCTTTGATCACTTGTTTAAGCCCTGTATGTTTGGAAAACCCTTAGAAAGGTATTGGAATAGATCTACACAAGCCAACAAAATCATGTTACATGTTGTCCCATTGTTGTTTGCCTTTGTTGTGTGCCATTAGGCTTTAGGGTTAAGTTGCCAAGAATGTACAAAGGTGTAGATTTGCATTGTTTGCATTGATGCCTGGTTTGGAATGTGTCAATGTGTTGCAACAGTCAAGTTGTGTTAGGATCTACCCCTGCTCTGCATCATTTTGGTATCAGAGCCAATAGAGAAAAAAAAACAAGTTTGTCTAGTGTGTTGTGTCAAGCAAAGATGCCTCCAAGAGTGAATGTTGTTGAAAGAGCAATAGAAAGGATAGCTAAAGAGATGAGAGACTATCTTTCCCAAGAGATGAGAGAGATGAGAGTTAATCTTGATGCAAGGCTTACAACAGTTGAAACTAATCAGAGAAGAGGAGTGGTCACAGGAGATTTGAGTGATCAAGAAGAAGTAACAAATGAAAACAATCCACCACAAGAACCTCAAGAAGAGAGAGATGTTGATGAGATAAGGATGGAAAGATTGCTTAAGGAAGTCAAGAGTGAGGGTTCCAAGGTGAAGATGAAACTTCCATTGTATGCAGGTAGTTTGGATAGTGAGGAACTTTTTGATTTGATAGGAGAATTAGATAAATATTTTGAATTTGAAGATGTACCTGAGGAGCAAAGAGTGAAGTTGGCTAGAACAAAGTTGAAAGGCCATGCATCCCTTGTGTGGGATTATGTGCAAGAAGAAAGAAGGAAGAAAGGCAAAGCAAAGATCACCTCTTGGGATAGAATGGTTGCAAAGTTGAAAGGTAAATTTCTACCTAGTGATTATGCCTCTCAATTGCATAGGCAACTACAAAATTTGAAGCAAAAAGATATGGATGTAAAGGCATATACAGAGGAGTTCTACAAACTGAGTATTAGATCAGGTCATATGGAGGATGAAGTTGATAAGGTTTCAAGATACCTTAATGGGCTGAAATATAGCCTACAAGATGAATTGAGTCTCACAAGCACTAGGACTCTAGAAGAATGCTATCAACTAGCCATGAAAGCTGAAGAAAAGTTGAAAAGAAGACAAGAGAAATAAAATAGAGGTAGGGGAAGGACCTTAAGAGGAAGAGGGACATTTGCTGGTAGAGGACAGTCCCAAAGGTCTCAAGGAGAGACAAGTAATGCTTAAGAACAAACTTCTAATTCAAGGGGCAATTTTAGGAGAAGAAGACCAAATTTTAGGGGCAGATTTGGGAGTAGAGGAGGATCAAGTGGATTCACTGGAAAATGTTATAAATGTAATAAGTTTGCAGGCCATCAAGCATGGAAATGCCTTGAAGAAAGTCCACTACTTCGGTTAGAAGTGAAAGAAGGAATCAAATTGTACAAGGTGAAGATACTAAAAGTGTAAATTCTCCATCACACAATGCTGACCCAAAAATTGGAGTCTTTGCTAATGAGAAGAACCCTGATCAAAGTGCCCATGGAGAAGGAACCACCTCAAAGAAAGTCACTCTGCAGGACTACATGCAAGTGCCAAGGTAAATGTTGTAAAGTTGTCATTGATTCTGGTAGTACTGACAATTTGGTTTCTATTGAAATGGTAGAGAAGTTAAAGTTCAAAAGATTGCCTCATGCCACTCCATACAAGGTCTCTTGGTTAAACAAAGGGCAGCAAGTGTTGATGAATGAGCAAAGTTAGGTAGAATTCCATATTGAGGGATATAAGGACAAGGTCTTGTGTGACATCATCCCTATGGATGTTTTCCATATGCTACTTGGTAGGCCTTTGAAGTAGGATAGGAAAGCATTCCATGATGGTAGGAAGAACACCTATGTCATAGAAAAGGATGGGGTCTCTTACACTCTTACACCCTTGAAAGATGAAAGTGAAGAACCACAGGTGGGACCTAGTGTGATGTTGGTAGGTGAGAAGGAGTTCCTAAAGCCATGGAAGAGGAGAATGTGGGTTTTTCAATCATAGCCAAGCCTAGGACTGTCATGACAGAAGTTAAGTTGGATGAGTTGCCTTTAGAGATCTAAGATTTGCTAAATGAGTATGCTGATATAGTGCTAGATGAAATCCCAAACACCTTACCTCCAATGAGGGATAATATTCATCACATTGACTTCATACTAGGGACTAGTTTGCCTAATAAAGTAACCTATAAGATGACACCATAGTAGAATGAAGAAATCAGAAAACAAGTGCAAGAGTTGCTTGACAAAGGGCTAATTAGAGAAATCCTTAGTCCTTGTGCAATCCCAACTGTCCTAGCACTTAAGAAGGGAGGTGAATGGAGGATGTGTACTGATTCTAGGGCCATCAATAAGATCACAATCAGATATAGATTCCCAATTCCAAGGATAGAAGATTTGATGGATTGCCTAGGAGGAGCATGCTACTTTTCCAAAATAGACTTCAAGAGTGGGTATCACCAAATCAGGATCAGACAAGGGGATGAATGGAAGACAGCATTTAAGACAAATGAAGGGCTTTATGAATGGCTTGTGATGCCTTTTGGTCTCTCTAATGCACCCAGTACCTTCATGAGTTTGATGAATGAAGTCCTCAAGCCTTTTATTGGTAAGTTTGTAGTGGTTTATCTTGATGATATTCTTGTTTTTAGTTCAAGTAAGGAAGAACATTTGCATCATTTAGATTTGGTTTTGAGAATATTGAATGAAGAGAAACTAATGATTAATCTGAAGAAATGTGAGTTTATAAAGATAGAGTTGGTATATCTTGGTTTTATGATTACAAAGGGCACCTTGAAGATGTATCCAAGGAAGGTTGAAGTTATCCTAAGTTGGCCTACACCCAAATCAGTTGCTGAGGTAAGAAGTTTCCATGGTTTGGCAAGATTTTATAGGAAATTCATTAGAAGTTTCAGTCATATATGTGCTCCAATCATTGATACCATAAAGGGGGGTAAGAGAAAGAAGTTTGTTTGGTCTAGTGAAGCTGACAAGAGTTTTCAATATTTGAAACAAAGGGTAGCAGAGCAGCCTATATTGGCTTTACCTAATTTTGATAAGGTCTTTACCATTGAATGTGATTCTAGTGGCTATGCTATAGGGGTTGTGTTGAGTCAAGAAAACAGACCTATTGCTTTCTTTAGTGAAAAGTTGAATGAAGCCAAGAAGAAATACTCCTCCTATGATCTAGAAATGTATGTTATAGTACAATCTTTGAAGTAATGGAGACATTACCTCCTTCCCAAAGAGTTCATAGTCTATACTAATAATCATGCTCTTCAATTTTTGAATAGTCAAGAGAAACTCAGTCATAGGCATGTCAAATGGGTGGAATATTTGCAAAGTTTTACTTTCACTATTAAACATAAAAAGGGGCAGTCCAATAAAGTAGTGGATGCTTTGAGTAGGAGGGCTCTAATGGTACAAGAAATTCAATTGCAAAGTGTGGGAGTTGAATCCTTAAAAGGTATGTATGCTGAAGATGTTGATTTCAAAGAGATATATGCATGTTGTAAGCATCCTTGTAGCAGCACTAATGATAAATGGATTGATTTTCTGATTCAAGATGATTTATTGTTCAAAGGAGCACAAATTTGTGTGCCTAAATGCTCAATGAGAGACAATTTGATAAAGGAAAAGCATAGTGGTAGTCTTGCAAGTCATTTTGGTCTTGATAAGACCTTGCAGCAATTAAGAAGACACTATTTTTGGCCTAAAATGCAAACTGATGTAAGGAAATTTGTTGAAAAATGCACTATTTGTCAAAAGGCAAAGGGATGTAGCACTAATACAGGGTTGTATCAGCCTCTTCCTATTCCAAATAGGCCTTGGGAGTATATTAGCATGGATTTTGTCATGGGGTTACCTAGAACACAAAGGGGCTTTGATTCGGTGTATGTTGTGGTTGACAAGTTCTCAAAAATGGCTCATTTCATTCCTTGTAAAAGCACCAATGATGCATCATACATTGTAGGTTTATTCTTCAAGGAAGTGGTAAAAATTCATGGTTTACCTCTCAATATTGTTTCAAATAGAGATAGTAAGTTTATTGGGCATTTTTGGAGGACTTTGTGGAAGAAACTAGGCACTAATCTTAGTTTTAGTTCTGCCTATCACCCTCAAACTGATGGGCTGACTGAAGTTGTTAATAGGAGCTTGGGAAACCTCTTAAGATGCCTCTCCAAAGAACATTCTACTCACTGGGATCTTGTCTTTCCTCAAGCAGAGTTTGCCTACAATGATTCCATGAACTGGAGCATTAGAAAGAGTCCTTTTCAAGTTGTCTATGGTATGCAGCCTAGAGGGGTATTTGAATTAAGGGATATCAATGGTATGGATAGACCAAGTGCTGAGGGGGAGAAATTTGTCATTGCAATGCAGGAGATCCATCAATAGGTTAGGGAACAACTTCAACATAGTGTTGATAAATACAAACAAAGTGCAGATGTAAAAAGAAGAGAAGTGGGTTTCAAGGTTGGGGATTTGGTTTTGGCCCATCTCAGGAAGAAAAGGTTCCCCAAGGGTCAATACTCCAAGTTGCAAATGAATAAAATTAGGCCTTGCAAGATTGTGCACAAATTTGGTAACAATGCATATGAGATTGAACTACCTCAAGGAGTTGGCATATCTCCTATATTCAATGTTTCTGATTTGCACCCTTTCAAAGGGGATGTTGTTGTAGGTGATGGAATAGGTTCATCTTCACTCTCAGATGTTGATTGGGTCAAGGACCTTCCACCTAGCACGCGTATGGAGTTGGAGTACATTATAGACACCAAGGAACTTAAAAAGACAAGGACTAAGACATATCTCCAATACTTAGTCAAATGGAGGGGTCTGTCCATTGAAGATGCAACATTGATGAATAAAGAATACATTCTCCAGCATGGGTACATTGTTTTCGCCCTTAACTCAAGTGAAACTTGAGCTCTTTTTCTCCTCTAGGGAGTATGGTGTAGGGGCACCCTGATGCACCTTGGGTTATGTTGGGAAACTTTGGGTTTTGTTTTGTTTTGGCTTGATTTATGTAAATAATTTCATTTTAGACCATTCTAAGTCAATCTAGGACCATTTTGGGTCATTAGGTGCAATATAGGTAAAAGATGTAAAAGTTGCTCAAATGTTGCCAATGTTGTAATGACAACTTTTGCAATATTTGTTAAAAAAAAATAGTTGTGGATTGGTTGGAGGTTGGTACATGATTGTAATAGCATGAATATGTTTTAAAAACCACAATCCCCAAGGTTGGGAGAAGTTTGGAATGAAAGAAACTCAGTTTTGTGCATTTTATAACTACATTTTCTGGTAAAATAGGTTGTATTTTGTGTTTGTATGGCCCAGTATGATCTAGTACGGCCTTGCTTGTGATTGAGGAAGTAGGAGAATAGTGTTAGCTTTCTAATGCTTCTTGTTTGGTCAAATTTCATTGGGTTTTGAGAGAGATTTGTAGTTTTTGTGTGAACAGGTCAAAACCCTATCTAGGGTTTGTAGAGAACAAGTTAATTTGATGGGCAGAGTCTCCACCAACGAAAAATCATTAAAATTTGTCAAAAACTCTATCCCATTCCCAACCACATTCCTACAAGAGGATATTTCACAATTTGCACATGTGAGGGAGTTATGCATGACTGTGTGTCTGATTTTGCAGGAAAACAATCACAAACCCTAGTTTGGTGAAGGTTTGATGAAATCTATGCATATTGTGTGTATTGAAGACAGTGTAGAGAAACATTGTGGTGTGTTGTAAAGAGTCTATACAAGCCTGGATTGGTGTAACAAGTTGTTCTCTCCTTTGATTAGGTATTGTTGCATAGAATGCATTTGGTGGCAGCATTTGTTCACAAGAATCATTGCTTTGATCACTTGTTTAAGCCCTGTATGTTTGGAAAACCCTTAGAAAGGTATTGGAATAGGTCTGCACAAGCCAACAACATCATGTTATATGCTGTCCCATTGTTGTTTGTCTTTGTTGTGTGCCATTAGGCTTTAGGGTTAAGTTGCCAAGAATGTACAAAGGTGCATATTTGCATTGTTTGCATTGAGGCCTTGTTTGGAATGTGTCAATGTGTTGAAACAATCAAGTTGTGTTAGGATATGCCCCTTCTCTGCATCATATAGAAAGGCCATGTTGATAAAATTAGATTTAGAGGAAGAGGATATGCTGATAACAAACATAGGAAGATTGTACCCGTGCATAAGAAAAGACTTGTCTACAGAAAGCCTTAGGATCTTGATGAAATGTTTGCACAAACTAGGAGAAACTAGGTGAGGGTGAGTTGTCTAAGAAAATTCATTAATCAAACGAGCCCAAGAAGCAGCAAAATAACCCAAATAAATCATGTAGAGGTTAGCGAAAGGTAGGAAAAATGCTACTACACAAATTTGGAAGGATACTAAGAACATATTGGAAGTTAAGGATGGACATATTGATGCAAAGTGTGGAAAGTTAGAACATGAATTATACCCAAGTAGTATTACTAAAGGGGACATCAAGAAGTCCATGGTCCCCTTGGTTGAGGGAAAAGAGATGGAGATGGATATTGTTCATATCTGGATGAGAAGTTCAGTTGTACTGTATTTATATCAAGTTGGTGTAGGAGTTCGGACAACACTGAGAGGGGGGGTGAATCAGTGTTGTATTAATTTTCAAACATTTTACAACTTTTTGAAAGCTTTCTCTTACAGAACAGATGGAAAGGAATACATTAATGATTTGTTGAGTTTATATGCACAAGACTTACAATAACAAATGTAAACAAAACATGATCAAACCAATAATATGCACACACATAGAAGAAATTAAGACACAACCTTTTTACCGAGTGGAAAACCCTCAGGGGTAGAAAAACCACTCATGAAGTGCCTCACTGGCTTAACTGAAAAACATGCCTCACTGGCAATACAAATTGTCTCACTGACAAATATTAAGGTCACACTGACCTATAAGCCTCACTGGCTAATACAATGCCTCACTGGCAAACCAAATCACCAATAGAAGTTATAAACCAAATCAGAGGGATACTCTGTTTCCATTCAATACAAATATATGTCTGTCAAATACCCATTCTATTCAATCTGACATCTCAACAATCCTTTATTCTGATCCAATCAACACTGCATTCTAACAACACTGCATATCAAATGTGTATTCTAATCCAACACTTCACAACACTGTATTTTCCATCTCTATCCTTCTTAATATCATTCAATCAATGCTCAATGCACCTGATTATCATTGCAATTGCATATTATCTTTCTGATCACCTTGTCAATCTTTGTTTCTGTCTTTAATCCCTGTCAGTTCATCATTGATCTGTACAACCTCTACTCATCAATTGCAAAGCCATTATATACAAGATAATCATTTTCATCCTCTCTGCAAACAAAATCATTTCACCTTCTCTCTGTAAATCAAAAAACCTTTTCATTTTCAATAATAAAAACATCAAGAAATCCAAATGCCAATCCGTCAGTAGGAAGAAAATCTTATTCATAAAATAGATGATCAACTTTGATATTCTTCTGTGTGCAATTTTATCTTCAAAAGACCTTTCAAATTCCATCATTCTCCTACAAAAAAAAATCTTTTCATATTCCTTGATATTCTTGCATTTTTAAATCTTCTTCAAAATCTTTTCTCAAAATATCCTGTAAATAAAATGTCTTCCATCTCTTTCTTTCAATCTGAAAAAAAATAATAACCTTTCATATTCCTCAGGACTCTTCAATCTTCTTTTCAATTTTCAGATTGAATGTCTTCAACAAATCAATTTATTTTTCAATAAATCAATTTACTTCAACAAAGCACCTGTAAACATCTCACAGAAAAAAAATTCATCTCCAAACAAAAATATATCTTTTCAAACAAAATTTCTTTCATCTTCTTCAAAATTTTGTTCATCTTAAAAAAAATCTTTTTGTCTTCTCTGATAAAAATCTTCTCAAAATTTTTACTAAATTCTTCACTAAAACTAGAATGGATTTTCTTAAAAAATTTCCTTCAAAAAAAAATCACTAACTCCTTGAAAAACTCCTCTACATTCTATAATGGGTCTCATGCCTTTTTAAAAGGCAAATAAAATAGAAATTTGTTTTTTTTTTCTAAATTTCCAAAAAAAACTTCTAAACTCATTTCACAAAATGTGCTCCAACCTTTTCAAAACTTTATAAATTCTTTTTCACCAAATAACATATTCGATGACTTTTGTTTTTAAACATGTTGCCATTCGGTGATTTGATGTCTTCAAAAAAACTTAAGTTAAACTTATAAATTCATCGCATTTGAAATGATTTCAAAATATTTAAAAGCCCGCTCACGCTGCCTTTATAATATGCATCCTTTACCGCTCATACCTGTCTCACCGGTGGTAAGGAGAGGAGGGGCCGGTGGTCCAATGTTATTTTAACCCTTCTGCAGGTAATCTTTAGTTATATGACTTGCACTAGCAAGTCACTGACTATTTAGAACAAAAGGTCACTTCTTTATGTGACAGTCTTAACCAAACATGTTCTAGGGTTTCTTAAGAGTATGAGAGAGCATAATCAAAAGATCTTTCTAAGACAAACTCCTCAGTACCCTAATTTTCTGACATCACACAAAGGAACATCACACCCTTCAATGGAGAGCAATAACAACTATCAAATGTGATATTCTTCAGAGGAACAAAGCCAAGTAATGCCAAAACATCTTCCTCAACACAAACTAATACTGCCATATGAATGAACAATGATTCCATCAAAAGAAATGGTGACCATTAGCAACATGTAATGTCATTATCAAACACATTCTCAAAGTATCAACTATGTGTTGAGACCTTTTGTTATGCAACTCCTAACAATAACAAGCATGCCTTGAGGAAATCCTAACAACATTGTTTCACACTGCATAATCATGGATGATGAACACTTGTCAACACTTGACAACCCCAAACAAATCACCTTGTGACATCACTTACCAAAGAACATATGAAGACATCATCGGAGGCCAAACTTGATCAAACAAGTCCTGTGATTAATCATAAACCAACACCAAACATCAAGTGTATTCATGTGATCCTGTAAGCACTTGAAACACCAATATTTTGCACAACTCAACTTTCTCAACTCAACTTTCTCAAATGACCTGTGATCCACAAATGACCTGTAGCCTGATGATACTTTGCACAACTCAACTTTCTCAAATGACCTGTAGCCTGATGATACTTTGCACAACTCAAATTTCTCAATACCTTTGACATCAATGACAAACTATCACCATCAGTTGGATCCAAGTATGGAACCGTCAAGTTAGTGTGAAACAATATGTATGGAAGAAATCTTTCAAGACCGATCAAGGTCTATATGAATAGTTGTTACTCTCATTCCCACTACATTAATGTGGTTGATGATTGCTATTTTGAGGCCATTATGGATCAGTGTCTCATAGTATATCTAGATGATGTTATGGTTTACAATGTTACATGGGAGGAGCATCTAACTCACTTGAAGCAAGTGTTGCAGTTGTTGAAGTGTGAGACATGAAGTATACGTGTAAGATATAATATATGGAGTACACATGAGTCGTGTAAGTCCCTATCATTCACAGGATGGCAGGATGACTGCTCTTATACCACTTGTAATGTCCCCTTTTAGGATGTTCTTGATTTCTTAACCTGCACACAAGAATAACTACTAGAAAGGGACATTAGCAATATTAAAGATCAATAATGAAACCAATACATATATTTATTTATCATAATTGGGGTTAGTAACATCATGGTCATAATCAATAATAATGAAGAAGTACATAGATCTAAATGTACTTCCTCATGCTTATACTTTAACCATGTTTAGGCCTCATGATATACTTTGGGAATGGTGGTCGTCGTGCCTGGTCATTAACCTAACCTAATCATCAACCCTAGCGGAGGTGGGGAATATACTCGTTAAGGTGCTGGGTAACAATGCTCCACTACCATAAGCCCAAGGGTTTCATGCTCACCCAGTAATACTTCACCACTTGGCTCAAGGGTTTCATGCTCAGCTGGCAATACTTCACCACTTGAGAGTCACCTACCATGTAAGACTTTAATAACAAACTAATATCCACTGCCATAGGCCCAAGGGTTTCATGCTCACCTGGCAATACTTCACCACTTTAGAGTCACCTACCATGTAAGACTTAATAATAATAATAATAAACCGCCCTTCCCTAACAACCCTGTTAGTGTGAACAGGGTTACTTTGCTATCTAGCTCTTTCTTAGCTTGTTCTCCACCTTAGCTCTTTTCACACTAGGTTAAGCTTACTTAGGGACTTTTTCACTTTATCCCACATTGGTTGTGTATTGAGTTTCTTGGGTGGAATATCATATATATACCCCCTCTTGCTCTCATATGAGTATCTCATTCTATTGTAATGCTTTGCATTCTCTTGAGTTGAATACAGTTTATTTGACTCATATCTGATTTCTATTTTGCTTTCTCTCAATCACTTGTATGCTTGGGTAGAAATCTAACAAACCCAAATGTCCTCATAGGACAATAGACAAAGATTAATGACGCGACACGATCGCACTCATCCCTCATATATCATGAGTATAATTATTTAAGGTTAGAGAGATTGTATGGATATGAGATTCGTCTTCTCAAATGATTTGAGATATTCTAGTGATCCTATGGATCATGAAGATAATACTTTCTTGTGAATATTGTTCCTTCAATGGGAACTAGATAATATAGCACCCTTATTGGATGGATAAATATATATGGCAATATGCTGCCCTTAATAGATTTATCTCAATATATATATTCATTCCTTGACTAGATTTCTAATAATAATGCTCATATGACAATGTTATTGATTAATAAATAATGTTGATATGAATACCTTGTAATGCTGAGACTGAATTATGCTATAATGGCTGCTCCTTGCAATGAATAATATAATCTACTGATATGAGATGTTGAGGAACTGTTGAGTGATATTGGATAATTGTTGATGAAATGAGGAATATGAAATGCTTTGAATTCCTTGAAGATTTGACTACTGATAATATAATTTGTTGATATAATCCTTGTTGCTCATGTTTGATGAATAATAATTGATCAAATAGTCCAATGCTGATTAGATTGGCTCGTTCGATGATATTTTGTATTGTTGATTCGGTGATGGGATGATTGTTGATGGAGAGATATATGTATATCAGATTTATATTGGTGTCTTTGGATGGTTTGTTCCTTGGATTGTATTATATTTGAATGATATTTGGATGCTAGGCTACTTGTTGTTCCAATGCTCTTCTTGGACTGTTTATCTGATTTGCTTGATATGGATATGATTCAATTGCTTGCTTCATGATGGAATTTGAATTGTCTTATGTTCTATATATACATAATATATATTAGACTCATAAATATTGCTTATTCTCTGCCTTGAAATAAATATTATGAATATGAAATAGTGTTGCTGATTTGTTAGATGATAAGGTGATTCAATGATGATTCGGTGATTGATTATCCTATTGCTCATCCGTTAATTCTCCTTTATACCGTAGACCTGCGCCTTTTCATTAATAGTCACCACCCTTACTAATGCCATTTCATGAAGATTGCGTAACTTGTCTTTAACTGATGGCACTTCCTAATCAGTTTCCTTAATTGGTTCACTTGTCTCATTAACAACAAGCGCTCCTTAATATGAATCAGCCATGGGCTTTTACTTGAAGATGTTGATCCTCAATGCTATCACTTTATAATATTTGATTAATTACTAATAATTAATTTGTAATATTCACTTTATAATATTTATAATAATTAACCTATAATATTTAATTTATATTTATAATTATATATTGTTATTATATAATATCCCATTTAATAATTATATTTATATTAGTAATTATATTTGTTATTTATATTTATAATATTGCTTAATCGATTTGCAATATTTAAATGTCATTCATATCCTCAATTTGAATGAATAATGTATAATTGATTCAATTATAAATCATTATTATAGGGACATGACACAGTGTGTTGGATGCAATTCCTTCCACACAAGCTCTAGCTTAGACTATGAACAAGAACAATAGCTTGCAATATTTACCTAGTTATGGCCTAGTGATTCCACATGAGTGCAATGGTTGTTGCAAGAAATTTAATATGGGTAGGCCTATATGGTTTTCTCCAATTCATGATCCTGGCTAGGTTTTATCCATATTATCAAATGTTATCTCCTTGAAGTTCTGCTATCCTGCATATGATAAGATATACACTATATTCACATTTGTAGCTAAGAAATCACTAGACGTACCTCTCTACCTGAGTCTCTATAATTTATATGCCACGTTGAAATGTACTTCTCCAAAAGTGGTTATGCTTTGATCAACAATTATCAATGTTAGATATCATGTTTCAAGAACTCATGCAATCCTGTTGAGCTTGAAAATAGATGCTCCAATGGATGTCATTTGGGATATTATGCATTGTTGGGTTAAAATCCATCTAGTGAAAAGCCAACCTTCTAATCATCCAAGAAGTGTTATCCTGGCAAAGAGCCTACTCTTAAGGCTAATTTCACATAGGAACAATATGATCTCAGTCATGCTTAATGTAAAAAGGTTCCTTATTTTCTTCCCAATCCTGAAAATCACTAGGGACCAAAGCCTAGGGCTAGTCGTCGAATTACAAACAAGCATACTTCTCTAATGGCACCAGAATTCATTAATAATTTAACTTCTCAAAAGCAATCTCATAATTAGCATGGTGACTATAGAGCTCGCATGTCCAACTATTTTAAACTGAAAAATAAGTGCCTCTAAACCCTGGTCACAATCTTTTAAACATATGACTTGTTTGTCTTGATTCATATGTTTGCATTCAATTGAAATAAATGGAATAATGAGAGATCACACACACATATCATGAATATGAACAGAACAAGAACCCCCTCCATCTTCCTCATTAGCATGAATTCCCAAAGATGTGTATGGATTAAAGGAATATGTAATCATAAGAACTAATTTATCTAATACATGGGTGGGCAAGTATTGGAATTCCTAATTCAGCTCCTACAAAGTAGTAGACGAGGGAGTTTTGCCCTTGTAAATATGTGGATTATTGTATTCAAGCCTTGATTCTAGAAAGTGACGAAGATGATAACATAGTTGTTGTTCATGCAACAATGGGAGCCAACATAGGTTTCCTAGAGAGCAATTATCACATGCTAGTTTAATAGGGACTCACATTTCTGCAAAAATTATCCAGTGGCAACATCAAAAGACCAGAATTCTAAAGAAGACAAATCTTCCTTGTCACATCTTGTTTTATGGACTATATAATTATTCTAGATTAGCAAAGATTTGCTATGATTGTTTTACTTTGAGAAAATTTCACATATGTGAAGTTAATTATCATGATGTTATATTTGCGTAAATTAGAAAGTTGATTTAATATTAAATATTATCGATATGATTATAATGTTTTGCTTTGGCTATGTTTTGGCGAACTAACCTATTGACGTCAAGTTGAGTGCGAATGAATGCAGGTACTCGTCAAAGACGAGAACATGGTTGAGGTAGATGTGTTCTAGCCACTCAGCAAGAACTATTTGGATGGTTAACCTTAATGCACTCACACACTCACGTAGTATCATATTGCATTATTATGAATGATTTAATATGCATTATTGTGTGGATAATAAATGAGATTGATGTTTAGATGCTTAGAAAAATATTGTGTTTAATTGAGACAGTAAGTTCCTTTCGAATGCTTGATTTAGTCATGAATATTAATGTCTTTTCGTTTTATATTTTAAGTGGTATAATTATGTTTGAAATGATGTATTTTATTAAATTGATGTATTGTTATATTATTTAAATAATTAATAAATGTTTCCTTTTTTTTAATATACATATGAATGTTTGGAAGACAATATCTAAATTAGATTTAAACCATTATATTTAAATTACAATAGGTATATATATTATTATTTTAATATTATTTAAATACTTCTTGTTTGATTTAAATGACTATGTAATTTGAAAATAAATAAATTATATTAAATAACATTTATTATATTTAGAATCCTAAATAAAAAAATTTAAAAGAATATTTACCATCTTGCATGCGACAAAAAGCTATTAATTTATTTTATTCTATTTAAATAGATAAATATATAGAGTATTATTACTATTGTAATTACTTCTTGAGTTGTTTTAGTATTTGTGTTTTATTAAAAATAGATAAATTGTATTAATAATATTAGTATTATATTTAGAAATCTAAATAAAGAGTATTATAATTTAATTATGGTCATGCAAGTGATAGAAAGCTAATTAAGTTATTTATTCAAATTTAAATAGAAATTCAAAGCTTTTTAAAATGAAATCTCATGCAAAACTTAAGTATCCATCACTTATTAAAAATCATGGAAAAACTTAAATTTTAGACGCCAAGATTAGGGAGGATTTTTAATAAATAAAAAAAGGCATTTTTGAAAACCAGTCAAGAACAATCATAGTAAAACGGCGATAAATTTTTCATTTCTAAATAAAATTTAAAACCATAAACTGTTATGGAAAGATGGGGGAGAGAAGAACAAAACCCAGAAGGGATTTGAAGAGATTTGCAGTGGTTAGTGGGCAGTTTAGCAAAAGAAAAATATGATTTTTTATTTCGCGTGAGAAAAACACAGGGATCACCATTTTTTTTAGCATCGATCACCATTTTTAAGCAACCAATATCTCTGGATCTAGAAGCGACAGGAGACAATAGGGTAGCGACTTGGAAGGCATAATCGACCCCTTTTGTGCAAGTGAATTTATTCGAGTATTTTTCCCTATTTTTGTATGCAATACTTACTGACTAGTTATGGTTGTTTAAACATAGTAAATCGGCCCCTTGTTTCCATTCATTGTCTTTACTTTTCTTTATTTTATGCTAAGTGAATTGCCCCACTTTCTAGCTGCTATATTTAACATTGGAGCTGAAATATAACAAATTTTCTAGTCGCTGATAATAAAAAAAAATCACTCTCTGGCAGACATAAATAATAGAGATGATATCATTCTTAATTGTTGTTAGAAAACCAGTCTTTTAAATGAAATCGACCTCTTCTTAAATGATCAAACCAATGTGCAAATAACTCTTAAACTTAGTTGATAAGTATGGTATTCCTTTAGTTGACCTTTCCCCTATAGTATTTGTTGTTCTTATTCACTGTATTTATTATTCTTATTCACTGTAATTGGTGTTCTTATTCACTGTAATTGTTGTTCCTTGTATTCTTGGTAGACTGCCCTCCTTTCTTGATCTTGTCATAACCGTTGAAACCGTAGATAACCAAATTTCTGAGTGCTAATAAAATCACTCCTTGGCAGACATAAAATAGATAACTGTTATCTTTCTTGTTTGCTATTCAAAATCAGTCTTTTTCTGGAAATTGACCCTTCTTATTGATCAAACAATGTGAAAATAAACTCTTCAACTTGGAAGACAGTATTAGATTCCTGTAGACATATTCATCTATTTATTTGTTGTTCAAAGATCTATTCTAAATCACTGTCGTTTAAGTGATAGTAAGTCTGCTATGAACTCTGTGATTTTATTTTAAATCTATTACAGTTCCTATCGCAGTTGCGACAGAAAGACTGTTTTCTTGTTTCTTGACTTCCTATTACAGTTGTGATAGGAAGGTTCTTAAAAGATTATAATACATATTGCGATATATATATTTATTGAATGAAATAGTTACTGTCACTGATATGACAGTAAGATTAATAAATAATTTGGAATGCTTATTACATTACGAATTATGAATAAAATATAGATTTGGTAATTAAAACTGATTTAATAGCCTTATAGATGCAATTGTATAATCAAATGATGAATTATAGAACATTGATTGTTTTATTTTATTATTTATTTACTTGTTCTTGAGGAAAGATAGTAATAATATTTGAAATAAGTATGCATGGATACTCATTGTTGAAGTGGAGTTGGCATACGTCATTATTGATTTTATTGCTTGAATCACGAAATGGTATTAGATATGAAGTAAAATCATTAGTTTTCTATAATATATTAAAACCATGGAAATACAAATTGAGAATATAATCAGATTTCAAAATCTATATTACTTTTAAATGATTTACATGATGTTCTTCATTACTGCTTGTTTGAAAAGTGTGTTTTCTTTATTGATGCTTGGGAAAGGGATTTGAGGTGGTTATAGGTGATTTTGATTTATTTATTTATTGACTTATTTATTTATTGGGGAAGGAAAGTATATTTTTATCTAGGAATGTGTTTGGGTTACTTTTGGGCTAGGATGCCGAATGTGGATTATCAAAGATGGTTTTTCCTCTTTTTGGGAATTGACTGGCTACTATGTTTTAAAGGTTTAGATCTAAACGAGCTGTCATTGAAAAAGATGAATATTATATCTATCAAACTTTATTGATGGATTGATATATATCTTTGCCACATCCTGTTGTAAGATAATCTTCATTTCATTATTTAGAATTGCACATTAGACATCAGGTTGCATCAAGTGCTCCCTCCTACCAGTTGTTTCTAGGTAGCTAGACATTTCATGCAAGGTTGGGTTTCCTTCGTGTCATGAAGGGATCTGGGGAAGTGTAATTGCTTCATGGTTGGGTAGAAAAGCACTTGAGCCATGTTCCCATCTCTCGGCTCGCAGGAGAACCATTTGGGTTTGTGGCGACTGGAGAGTGTTTTGATTTATTTATACTTGTTGTACATGATTATTGTAATTTGTATTTGGATGTATTATGGCATGGAAGCCAATGGACTTTGTATATTATTTTATAGTGCTATCACCTGGATTGAGCATGAGATTTTTGTAAGATTTAATGACTTTTATTGATTCATATTTATGAGATTTATCTTTTACTTGTGAAGTTGTAATTAAGCGGATTAATTACATCATTTTACTTTTGTTATTTGTGATGTTTTAATTTAAATGGATTATTTACTTTATTTACTTTTGTGATGATTTGAGTACTTTACATTCCTTTGCCAAGTCATGAATTTGAAATTAGAAATTATAATTTCAAGAAGTAGTTATAAAGTAGTTACGAGTTAGTTAAGGAAAGAAAGGACTATTTATGAAAGCATTTTCTAGTTGTGTTTTTCTCCTCTCAACAAAACCCTTGTACAAAAATTATAACGAGACTTTGTGCTCCATTTTTGAAGAATTTTCTAAACTTTGTGTCAGTAATTATCCATTGATTGCAGGTTCTTTGTATGTCAAACTTGTAATTGTTTCTTCACATTTTTCTTACACATTTTGCTACATAGGGAATGGGTCAAACTCATATTTGAAGGAAAGAGAAAAATATTTTAGAACTTTATGTCTCCATATTCTTCATTTATTATATCATGTGTATGTCTAATGTGTAATTGATTCCTCATATTTTCCTTGTATGTTGAAGGAGTAAACTATCAAGTATTCTCTCCCTTACCAATGTTGTATGCATGAATTCTCTCTTGCCAATGTTGCATCCATGAACTAGAGGACTCTGTGTCTCCGTTAGTTGTTTCACATTGTTTATTCTTTCCCCTTTTGTTCTTCATGTCTTTCATTCACAGAATCCTATGTACTGTCTTGTATGAACCTATCTAGGGTTTCTGTAGTTTCTTTTCTTTTTCCCATCTTTGTGTTCCTTTTGTACTTTTGGTTAAAAGTATGCAAAAACCCCAAAAAACTTCATCATACAAGGGAGCTACTCTGCTCAAACGTAGAGGAAAACTTCCAATGATTTCTTCAAGTGTTGTGAACAATTTTTTCTACCCATTGGGTAATTCAAGCTAATTTCAGCAAAATATCACAACAGTAAATATGTTTATCAACACATGTATAACTCCCTCTTTGTAATGTCCCAAACATAAATTTTATGTAAATATGATCAAATATGAATTATTCTAGTGGTTTCAACAATAATGAATATGAAATATATTTAAATCCCAAACACCCATAATAACTAAAATAGATTTGCACTCAAATCTACTTAAAAACTAGACATGCATTGTTATGACCCAAACAACTAATTTTTTTTAAATATGATTTGAAAGTCTTAAGAAACCTGTAGTGAACCATCTAAATCAGATATTTTCCACTTTATAATCACCAAGATCCCATGAGAGTGAGGTGAGAGCATATAGTGTGAAATATTTAATTTAATAATGTTGATTTGCTCACACAAACTATGCCAAAAAGATAGTCAATCTTTGCACACATAAATGAAAGCTTCACAATATGCTAGAGATGATTATTATTAATCAAATGTGTATAAAAATATAATATATAACATATTAGAATGATACAAATTATGGAAATCTGAAATAATCTTATATATTATGGAACTCCTTTTACACAATCATGCGAATACAAACTACTGAAAATATGCTAAAATCCAAAATAATATTTGAAGTACAAATACAACCTATACATATGAAAGTGCCCTCAAAAAACCAAAATGGCTTTATCTTCTAATCTCCAAGAATCCAAGGGTTTTTGTCCTTGAATCCTGTAGCTAAACATAAATGTTCAAGGAGTGAAGAAAATTGATAAATTGGCAAAAGATAAGAATGGTTTATATAGAAGTTGGGACAAAAATTCTAGTGTCCCAATATGCCACAAATAATAAAATAATAAAATGTTTCAATATTTTCACTCCAAGATAGGCCTCATAAAGAGTTGTCATAACCTCCTCTTACACTTGACTATATTTAGCTAGTCAAAGATGTTTTTCTTACACCCACTTACAATTGTCATAACTAATTATGAATATACTTATCAAATTATCAAATGTATAACTTCAGCTTGAGCATGTGAGGGTTTCGTACCTGGTTCAGCGGCGTACGGGTGTGGATGTGGCAGCCCTCAGTGGGGGGCGGCACGCTCCCCTACGCAGGTTTGTGTTGAGTAAGTACCCTCATTACTCCCATTTATTATGGTTTTTACTTTCCTTGTATGCCATTCTCGCGTGTGTGTTTCCTGCCCTAAAGTCTTGTCATATCCTGGCCTAGGGCTGTAAGTGATCTCAGCTCCTCCCTCCATTTATGGAGGGAGGTACAGGCGACCGTGAGCCCAACCCAAGTAATGTAAATATAGAATGCTCGATGAACCCTCAAAATAATGTACAAAAATCCTTCAAAGAAGTGCTAGCAGAAAGTGGCATGGTGGTTCTTGTGGAGGCAAAATTCAACATTGAGGAGGCTGGTGACTATGGAGTGTAGGAAGGTAAGTTACCCTCTATCTCTCCCAAAGATCTTGTCATTTCTCTGAATCCAGAACTTAAATCTGTAATTTCTAATGAAAGGCTTAGATTAAAAGATTCTGTAATCTTTTTTGTCATTGCCGACTCCAACAAAGTAGCGGCGAGAAAATTCATAGATAGCTGGCTTGTTAAAGTTTGGGCAAACAAGTTTGAGGTTTTGGTTAGGTTTTGCAGAATGATCCAGGGCAGATTATTTGTCATATTATTGGCGAATAACACTATGCAAAGGAAAATTTTGGAGAGGCCCTACTAGAATCTTGGTGGGTGAGCATTTAGGGCACTCCCCTAGTCTCTGACTACCATTACAGAGGAAGTTTTAGCCCTCTCATGCCCTAGGTGGGTGGTTTTAAAGAACCTACAACCAGAATTCTGGAAAATAATTCCCCAAATTTTGGCCCCTGTAGGCACCATAGTGCGTTTAGAAAAGGCAAAAGCTACCTACCACATCTTGACGCGCGGGCACTGGTATCTCTAAACTCAGGCATCAAAATTCTTGAAAACATTGTTATCAAAGAAGATGATACCCTGTTTGTTTGCTCTCTTGAAATATTGGGGGGTTAAGTGCTTGTTTTCTCTATCGCAAAGAGGGCCATATCCGAAAAAATTGCCCCATCATCAAGAGAAAGGGCATTAATGCCGGTGGGCGTGATCCCTCCGCATTTGCATCTGCTTCTTCTCCTATTGTTACTAAGACCTAGCCCATGTCAGGTGAAATCCTGAGGGAGGAGGTTTCGGCTGCGATGGAATTGGGTGGGGAGATATCCCTTTCGCCTAAACCTCCTTCAAACTAATCTTCATCAAAAAAGGGTGGCAAGGATTCTGTGGAAGTTGGGTTGGTCAAGAGGTGTGAGGAAATCCAAACTCCTCCTCTTCGGAGTAACTAGGAGGTGACGTCATAATTCCTTTGCCGCCCTATCGCATGATAGTGGCGTCCAAGGCTACTCCTCGATAGTTGTTGGTGAATTGGATGCCTCTTCCCTTGCCCAATGCATTACCAAAATCCCTAACCTCGTTGAGAAACTAAACGCTCAACAGCTAGCCATGAGGAGAATCAGATAGAGAATTGAAGAAAACCTGGCAAAGAGATATGACTCTAATGATACACCCAAAACTTCTCGCTTTCAAATCAACAAAGAAGCCAATCAATTCAATCTAAAGCTTGTCAAATCTATTAAGGATGAGGTCTAGGCTGATAATTTGCTTGCGAATGGTGAAGAGCCCACACTGGACTTATCTGAAAGTCTAGTAAGGGAGGTTGCTCTTGAAGCCCCATCTGGTGCTCCTTAAAATTCTGATACCCAAGATCAAGAGATTGCAAATGATTGTTGTATACAAAACTCAAATGGGGCTCGAATGGAGGGGGTACAATTTAGCATGACCGACGAGTCGACTCTACCCAAACAAATTGAGGCCTCACCAGATGAGGACTTTTACACTCTCCGTGAGAAAATTGTCAACCCTAATTTGATCCTTAGCGACAAGCTCGCAACTAACCCTCAAGACTTTGACTGTAATAAAGATAATATAAAAGAAAAAGAAAAAGAAAAAAACTAATCTGACTCTAAGACTAATGAGAAAGCTACTAATGAAAATATGAAAGGAAGCAAGAATAATAAAGAGATCCCCGTCTCCAAAGGGTGTAAAACTGAGGTGGGTGGCATTGAGGGACAAGAGGCCTAGCCAGTGAAACCCAAGCAAGGCCCAGGAAGGCCAAGGAAACATAGCATTCCTATTGGTGGAGCCAAGAAACTGGTGCTAACCAAGACCAAGAGGAAAAAAATCAGCACAATGCTCTAGACTCCGGTGACAAAAAAATTAGAGACTGAGGATAAATTACCCAAATATTTTGAGCATTTCAAAGGAGACCAAGGAGACATAAATATGACATCAGAAAATGAATCTTAACTGCATTTCTTGGAATGTCAGGGGACTGGAGTCTCCTGACAGAAAATATATAGTAAGAAGGTTCCTGAACCTCAAGAAAAAGAAGGATTTTGTGTTGCTTCAAGAAACCAAAGCAACAAGGTTTACCTTGGAAATGAATCTCAAGTTTGTTTGGAACTGCTCTACAGTATTTTCCATAGCAAATGAAAAAGGAAGGGGGGGCTACCATCCTGGTATCTAACCATTGGGCCCAGTATATTACTGGGAGTGGCTCCTCACCCTGTAAAAGAGTTGTTTGGGTAAAGCTTGAAAGGGAGGGTGCAACTTTTGGCATATGTTCTGTCTACGCTCCTAATGACCATAGGGAGAGATGCAACCTATGGCAATGGCTTGCAGGGATGGATAATATCCCTTAGATTGTGGAAGGTGATTTCAATATGGTTGAACAAAGTGAGGACAAGTGGGGAGGGGCTGATATGGCCTAGAAAGGCAATGAAAAGCACTTCTAGTTGAGGTGTAAAAGAAAGCTTAGGCTAACAGACCCTATGGAAGGATGTAAAAAGTAGTGTAATGGGGTTTGGTTCTCATGGTGCATTGCCCAGAAAGGGGAAGGCAGGATTTATTGTAGACTAGATAGATTATATTCCAATAAAGATGTCTTTAATTTTTACCCAAATGATAATGGTGTTAGGGTACAGGTGTATCCCTACACTCTCTGATCATCACCACATCATAGCAAACCTCACCTGTTATATCAATCCCTCCTTGGAAGCAAAAAAGGAAAAATGTTTCATGCTCAACACACAGCTCTTGAAGGATGTTAACTGCAAAGAGGCTATCGCATCCCTGAGGGAAATAAACAAGTGGATGTTGAAAGAGGTTACCGCTATTGAAATATGGAATGCCAACATAAAAGGGTGGAGGTCCCTCTTTCACATAATTGGGAAAAAGCAGCCCTTAGATAGTAGGAAAGAAGAAAAAGATTTACAAGATCGCCTTCTTGAGGCAGAGACCAGGCTACAAGCTAATCCTAGGGATGAGAAACTTTGTGACGGGCTAATTCTGGCCAAAGACAGCCTAAGAAAGATTCAGGATTGCAAGGTGTGTGGACAAAAGGTAAGAGCAAAACTAAAATGGCTAAGTTGTGGGGATAAGGGTTCAAAATTCTTCTTCAACTATCTAAGGGAAAAGAAAGTGAAGGAGTAGGTGGGTCAAATCTGGGATGAGGTACAACTCTGCGCCACCCAAGAAAAAGTTTTGGATCAGTTCCACTCCTTTTTCAAAGAATTATTCACATCAGAAAGTGGGGATGAGTAGGGCATAAGGCCCTGGTTCCTCATTAAAGGGCTTTTACTAAAGATGATTGGTGAAGAAGACTATATTAAGCTTGAAGTGATATCACCAAGAGTGAGATAGCTAATGCAATTTCATCTATGAGCAATGACAAATCCCCAGGATGGGACGGACTCCCTATGGAATTCTATAAAGAGTTCTCTGAATGGGTGTGTGATGATCTCCTGCAAGTATATAGGGAGGCTTTGGAAAAAGGATCACTAGGGGAAGACATCAATAAAGGAATTATCAAACTTCTCCCAAAGGGGGGTGACAAGAACCTTTTGAAAAATTGGAGGCCCATAACTCTGTTGAATGTCTCCTATAAAATTCTGGCCAGAGTAATTGCATCACGGTTGGTCAATATTCTGCCAAAGTTCATAAATAACACCCAAATAGGATTTATAAAAGGCATATATATTCTTGAAAATCTCATCACAAGCTGGGAAGCCTTGGAGTAGGCCAAAAACTCCAATCAAAACTCAGCAATGCTCCTCCTGGATTTTGAAAAAGCATATGATAGAGTGGAGTGGGTTTTTCTAAGGATTGTTCTTTAGGCTTTTGGGTTTCCTACCAAATTCTGTAACATGGTTGACACTCTTCTGAAAGATGCCATGGTGCAAGTAGATGTGAATGGTATGCTAACAGAGAAGATCTCACTAGAGAGATCCATCCGCCAAGGCTGCCCATTAGCTCCAACCCTATTTTTCATAGCCTCGAATGCACTCCATTATCTCTTAAGGGACAACACATTCTCCCCCAGGATAAAAGGGATATGTCTTCTAGATCAAAATGATCTAATCAATGTACAATTTGTAGATGACACCTCCATTTTTGTGGACCTTGAACAAAGTAACTTGGAGTCCTTAATGAAGAAATTTGATCTCTTTTGTCTTGCATCTAGTGCTAAGCTTTCTAGGGCCAAGTCCACCTTTCTAGGGTGGAAAGAAGAACCGCCTGACTGGCTAGAGAGATATGGTTTTCAGTGGGGAGGACCCAAAAAGCTAGTGAGATACTTGGGAATCCCCTTTGCGGTGAGCCCAAATCTCAAGGAAATGTGGAATTGGGTCAAGTCCAAGATTGAGAAAAAGTTAAGCGGGTGGAACAGACAGTACCTCTCTATGGCTAGTAGAATCTAGGTTTGTCAAAAAACACTAGCCTCCTACAGTATTTATTTTGCCTCTGTCTGGTTCTTCAGTAGCTACCAAGTTAATGAAATCCAGAAAAGGATCAGAAGTTTCCTCTAGTCGGATGGTAAAGGGAATAAGAAGAGACACTCAGTTAAATGGGAGTGGTGTTGCCTAAGCAAACTACATGGGGGCATTGGACTGAAGGATCTCAGGCTGCAAGGGATTGCACTAGCGGCCAAATGGATCCTAAAGTTGCTGGAAGGTAATGAACCTTGGAAAGTATTGGTCAGAAATAATATCACTCAGGTAGTGCCAAAAGAGGCTAAGACATGGAAATCTATGCCCCTAAGTGACATTCTCCTCAGTAAACAACCAATGGTCCCGGCTGGGTCCGTTGTCTTTAAAAGCCTATGGAAGGCTTGGGAACTAACTAAGCACAATGTTTGTCTTAAAAATAGTAGCATAACTCTTAAAAATAATGTAAAATGTCTCTCTCATAGCTCCATCTACTGGAACCTGGAACACAATGGAAAAAAAACTTGCACTGCTCCAAGGTTGCTCGGCAAAAAAGTGGCACAAGAAAGGAATCAAAATGTTTGCAGACATCCTTTCCAATGGGAAACTGATAAACTGGGACAACATTCAGGAAAGGTTTGAATTACCTGACTCTAATTCTAGAACTTACTCTAAAATTTTGGAAGCATGCAGAGATGCATGCTTTCCCAGGATTGTTGAGGAAGACTGTGATATTGCTAATATTGTTACTTGGAAAGATGGTTCCCCTTTAAACTGTATTAAAGCTAAATCAGTATATAATGAGTTGACTATGAATGAATCTATACTTGGGCATGTAAATAACTGCCAGGATATTTCCTTAAACACTAAAGAATGGCAAAAAATACTTTCAATGGTTTGGCACAGCTCTATGGAGCCCAAAAAGGCTTGTTTGAGATGGTTGGTCATTTTACAAAAAATACCATTTAAAACTAACTTTTTGGACCTGGATATTTGCAGCATCTGCAGGATGCCAGAAATAGTTAGACACATTCTTTTTTATTGTTTGTATGCAAAAGAAATCTGGAACTTATTCTGTCATAAATTGAAAATCTAGAATAAGGATGGTAAAATTAATTGGCAAGCTATTCTTTTTTGTGATCTTAAAATAAATTCTGAATGCAAATTATTCTAGAATCTACTAACTAATGAGATTTTGTGGCATATATGGAAAGCGAGAAACAATGACAAATTTATGGGAGTAAAGAGGGTACTTACTGAGTCAGAAAAAAGACTCACACATGCTTTTGTTTCATCGCAGGTTTCAATTCACATAGAAATCTCCATGGAGAAGTTCAGGAGGTTGATAAGGGAAGGATCAGAAACCATCATCAAGGAAGAGGTCAAGTGCGGGCATGCATGTCACCTGAACTTTGAGGAGGCAGAGATCTTCAGGAGGGCCTTTGATGAGCTACAAAATGCGGTGAACGAAGCATCTAGGCTTGGAAGACAAAGAGGACCTCAGCAATTGAACCCCCAAGTTAAAGACATGGCAAATCCAAATATTGAGGCAGAAGAGGTGTTGTCAAATGACCAAGCACTTGTAGATGGATTCCTGCAGGACGAAGCTGAGTCACCCAATGAAGGTGGCAATAATCAATAAATGTTTCTCTAGCTAGGGCGAACAATCGAACCTAGGACCTTTTTGATCTTTTTGTAATCAAGATGGGCATATAGTATGTATATGTGGGTTCAAGATATATATTTTTTATAAAGAATACTCAAGCTGACCAAAAACTAAAATATAACAGTCCTCTGGCCAAGCGCTAAATTGTATTTTTGTTGTTCCAAAACGATGAACTGCACTAGCAGTACAATGTAAATGTTGCTATACTATATTCAATACAAAAAAAATGTATAACTTCTCACCAATTTCCTTTTCATAAAATATTCCTCCCACAAAAATAGCTCTGACTTTGTCATAAAATCTAACTTATAACTCCTAATAATGGGCTACCATAAAAAATGGCATAACTATTCATAGAATATGTCATAAAAGAAGATATCAAATGATTTGGGAGTTACATTATCCCATCTCCATGAATTCTCACACCCCTCCTTGGGTAAATACTCAAAAATAATATTTCATTAATTACTTGGCCCCTTTTATTGAAAAGGAGAAATAATAATTAATTAAGGTTCAAACAATTAATTTTATTTCCATACCAATTTCTGCTTAGCCCATGGGCAATATAGGAATGGGAATTTTGTCTACAAAATTAAATTAATTAAAAATGGCACATTACAATCTTACAACTCTCTTATGTGTCATAGATACTCTTTCATCTCTAATTTGGGGGGCCTAACTTGCAGAGACCATGTAACTTTTGATCTGACAAGTCAATTGATCATATTATTTAAAACTAAAGATCATCTTAGAGAGGTCCATGTCACCATAACTAGCTTTAGTTGATTAAAGCCCATTTTGATAATTTTTAGAGCCAAGAATATGCTTGTATCTTAGAAATTTCATTTTAGTGCTCTCAACATTAAGATGCAAGGCTGAGACACCTTTCCTAACAATCTTATTTATTGTTGTAATGACATTTACAATGTGATTTATAATCATCATCGTCATGAGTTATTGAGCATTTCTCCTTCTGTAATGTAAAAAATTACATATCCTACAATTTTGGCACTACAAATTTTATCCATTTTAGTGTTCATTCCCATGTGATGTTTAGGATTCATTTTAGCCCAATAGGTAGCCTTTTCCTAACCTAGAGGCAAAAATTTTATATTTTTCAATGTTTTTTGATATTTTGGTGTTAATTTTATAATATGTGGTGTATAGTAACATTAAATTATGTTTATTTGTGGATGAAGGTGTAGTCATACAGATGTCCACATAGTCACAATTTCATCTCATGGTAGTGTAGTCATATGAGCATTGTTTAATGGCTAAAACAATGTCATTTTGACTTCTTCTTGGGTGTAATCATCACTTGTCTAGGTCTTTTCAAGTTTGTAACAATCGTTTCTTGATTCTCTTATGTCATAAAATGTCCCCCTAGGACTTTTACCTCCTAAGTTTAGCTCCCAGGTCCCTTGTTTTTTATCATGCATGTTAAATCTAACTCCTGAGACAAAATGGCCTAAAACCCAAGTCAAATGAGGCTTGAGGGACATTGTTGAGTTTGACCCTACCTTAAAATAGGTACCAGGGGCTTGGGCGCTCGTTCCCTAGTCCTACCCTATTTTAGGTGGGTCCTAAATTTGAATGCCACTTTTGTGACCATTAAAAGGTTCCGTTGCCGACATCTTAAGTTTGAATTATGAAATTTGTAGCTGGAATGCATATATAAGCATGTTTAGGGTTTAATTTGTAAACTAGAAGATGATTATGATACTTCGGCAAACTTATGATTTTAGAGCATTCAAAGCATCCATTGTTGCAGAGCGGAATATTGTTGTTGTGTTTGTTATAGCAAATTTGGCTTCATCTTCTCATATGTTAAGGATCTTCATCTATATGCGAGCTACACCTCTGACGTGATATCTATTTGTGTTTGAATCAATCATTTTATCAATTTGTTTTTGTCTCTATCCTGTAGGGATACGCACTCTTTATCAAACAATGGTGTTGGAAGGCTTGAATGCCATTCAGGGGCTTAACTGAGGCAAGCTCCTAAACACCACAACCCCCAACCCATTCCTTGTGATTGCAGGTGACAGGTGTCGTATCTTGCGGAGTGGAGTTGCAGAAGTTTGTGACAGAATGTGTAGATTCTAGATCTGAGAAGAAGAGTACTGCAAGGTCTTGGGTTCCCACCTCAAAGCCCTCCAAATTTGTAGGCCTAAAAACCTTCGGGATAGTGGTGAATAGTAGCAAACAACTTCTGGAAATCTCTAAAGAAATTCCTACCTTGGGCTTGGGCACTTTCTCTTTAGCCCCCGGCTTTTCTGCATCTTGAATTTCAAAATCTAGTATGTATCTACTTTGAATATAACATCTCTGTGTGCGAGCATTTGTCAAGATTCGTCTGTTTACTTACAATTTTGCATAATTAAGGTTTTAAGCATAATTGGGCATTAAATTAATACATTAATAAGTAAATTCTAAATTTCCCTATCATTACAAGTGACAACCAACCTATAGATGAATCCTCTTGCAAAATTTGAGATTCAACTCAGTTAAATGTCCTTGAATGTGTGTAGTGAAAGGAGGATCTAGGCATATCATCAAATCAAACCTATATTCCCACTTTTCCAACATAACATTTTGGTGAACCCATGTTTTATTTGAATTTTGCACCTTGTTGAGTGTTGTACTTCAGATTTACATTCATTCATTTCATTATCATCTTATTGCATTTGAAAATCTACAAAAAAAAATTGAAAATTTTGAAAAAAATTAGCATCCTAGGCTTGCATTTTGACATAGTTTTGATCAATTTCATTGCATTTCATCTTTTTTTTAATTTTTACATCAAATCTAATATAAATTATAGCAATACATCATTAATTAATCATTTGTAGTGCATTTTCACACTTAATTTGTTAAAATTTGTTTGAAATTGTGCATTTTTCATATAACCTAGTCTTTGCAATAGCTAGGGTTTGTGGTTAAAATCTTGTTTCAGATTTTACTACTCCTTTAAACACTCTTTTAGGTCTGATTCTAGATTGCAGTGTTTCATTATAGTGTGTTTTTACATTTGCATTCCAATCTTTGCATTTACACACTGTGTATTTCAACAACTATACCTTCATCCTAGGGTTTGTTCTATTAGTTGGTGCATTGAGTGTTGTATGCTTTTGCATGAGTCTTATAACCTGCTACCCTAATAGAATTATCCCTTTATGGAGAAGTATTAGACTAATGGGTTCTAGTGCCCCTGAACCCAATGATGTTTCTACATCTGAAAATCTGTTGAACACTTTCTTTACAAAAGGAGAAACACAAATTTTGTAAGATATCATTTGTTGCAGAAGCACCCCTTCAGAAAACCAAATGTACATCTGAGGGAGAAGACTAAGTTTTAATATGTCTTATGCATTTCATACTTGTCAAATGTAGCATTTGTGTTGGCATTTCATGTTTGTTTTAATGTTGGCATTTTATGTTTGTTTTAATATCTCTTCTCCAGGGGAGAATTTGGACATCATTAGACACTTGGGTTAGGTGGAGGATTACCCAAATGTGTTGTATTACTAGGTGTTTTGTTGTCTTGAGATAAATAGGTGTCGTATGATTAGTTAGGGTTTTGATTATAATCTTGGTTTAAGCAAAATCCTGAAAACAGAGGAGAGGGGAGTTAGATAACAAAACAGGGAAGGTGGTCGAGGAATAGAAAGTTCTTCCACCTTTAGAAAAATCTCTGTAATTATTCTGTGTTCAATAATGTGAAATGAAGAAGTAGAAATTATATAATTTGTGTTCTACCAAATTCTGGATTCAGTGTAACTTCCCTGTATATCAAATCGTTTTGTATATTACTTGTATAGATTTGTTTTGTATTTAATTTAGTTCTTCTGTGGTCGAGATGCACGATTAAATCCATTCCACTGGTGGATTTCTGTGAAATCAGTGGAATGGATTGTGTATTTTAGTTTTTTTTTTGTGTACGATGAACACGACAGAATAGAAATTGTAGAATTCGTCACAGAAGAAGTTATCAGCAGGAAGTTCAAATATGCATCAATTGTATGAGGAGACAGTTTGTGAATATATCGCATTCGCATGCAAGCAACTTCCTGTGTATATGCTGTGAAAATGGTATGTATAAAAATCTATTTGAGTCCAGTTGTGTTGGTTGCAGAATATACAATTCCTATATATATCACAAATGTATGAAGGTGCATTTCATGTGTATATCGCATCTATATGTGAATATACATTTCGTGGATATCCTGCATCTGTGTATCGAGTTGAATCATATCGGGGGAACTAATAATAGATGTTTGCAGGTGGTTGAACCAATTCAAAGGTTCAACGATTCATCGTAGTAAGGGTTGCCGACAAATGAACCGCCGGTTGAACCGGTTCAACGGTTCAACAGATATAGCGGGTTCAGTTGGTTCGTCAGTTCAACAAGGAGTATCAAGTTCAATGGTTCACTGAGCTCAAAGGTTAAATCGGCATAGTCTATGTGACGGGAGTATATTGAACCGCTAGTGTATGTTGAACTAAACAATTGAAGGTTCAACGGTTCAATAGGTTCTTTTGGTTCAACGGAGTAAAAGGTGTCGATAGTTGTAACAATGGTTGAACCGGTTCAATAGTTCAACGGTTCAATGGGTTCATCGCCAATAGTGTTTAAGTGTGCAATAGTTGAATCTGTGGTTGAACCAGTTCAAGAGTTCAACAGTTCAACGGTTCAGTGGTTCAACCTTAGTTGAAGGTTCAATGGTTCAACTGTATGTTCATGGGTTCAATGAACAGAGGGGGTTTTCAACAATTCTGATCTACAAAACCGAATGTATCTGACTGATGGGGAAATAGACAACGGTAAAGGTATGTGGGTGAGAAGCTCACATCAGTTATCCACATTTCTGTTGCCCTTACTTTGCGTCATCATTCCTCCTACAACTACAATGGAAGAACAAATATTTCATGATGTTGAGGACCTTACTGAGGTGATAACACATGTACCTGATGAGAAAATAAACAAACTTGATAAAGAACTAGCCGATTTTCAAGCATTTATGGAAAATGAAAGGATAGCAGAAAAAGATATACTTGCGATTCATAACATAAGAGAGTTGTTAAAAGAAGGACAAGATGGTGTTAATGCACTTCGAGGCTTAGTGCATATAGTGTATAGTAATGTTATGCCGGTGACTGAATGTGCAAATGTTATTAATAACATGTCATCACCGTCTCATACACAAGTATCGGCACCTATACCGACAACTAGAATGTCTACTTTTACATCAACAATTTTAACTATTAATGCACATGCTTGTAGTAATAATACCACTAGTATTAGAGTATCCAATGGCACAAATTCACAAAATTACAAAGATGTGGGATTCAACTATCAAAACCAACCACCTAGGGTGACTTCCTTCATGAATAATCATTCTCAAACTCCACTTAATCCCACCTATTCTCAACCACCTCTTACCTACAACTATTGTCAACCACCTTCCACTCACAATTACTCTCAATCGCCTTACATTACCACTCACAATCAACCTCCTCAAAATTTCATGACCACGACTTCAAATTCTCAAACCGCATCTCCTAATGATTTCCTCTTAAACCAACTCTTGCAAGGCATGACTTCTTTACAACAAAAGGTGACGAGCTTGACAAATTCTTCACAACCTAACATACCAACTTATCATGCCCGTAATCCTCTATCTTATGTAGTCTTGAGAACTCCTATGCCTAAGAAGTTTGAAACTCATCGCTTTGAAAAATATGGTGGAAAAGGTGATCCTAATACTCATGTGGCAGCATTCATGGCTATGTGTAGTGATTTCTACTTTGAAGAGGACTTGTTAGCAAAATGTTTCCCACGATCTCTCAAAGACACTGCTTTGGAGTGGTTTTGCTCTTTACCTCCGAAGTCAATACATTCTTTCTCTCAGCTAGTTAATCAATTCTTACAACATTTTCAAGCAAACATTGGGCCTCAAGTATCATTAATTGATTTAGTTCATTGCAAGCAAGGTCCGAAAGAGAAGTTAACTGAGTTTATTAGTTGGTATCAAGCTCTTTATGCACAAATTTAATACTAGATGAATGATGAGGATGTTCATAAGGTATTTATTACAAATCTACAACCTAACATCTGTGACAAGATCCTCTTGATGAAGTATAACTCTTTTCAACATTTATGCACAACCCTTCGTGATTACCAACTTTTGTCTAGTCGGTATGAAAACCAAAACTCATCGGCTCAAGTTGCTCAATCCACGGGTGGACCTACACAAAACAACTTTAAGAGGAATAATAAGAATTTCATCAAGGTTAATGGACAAAATTTAAATAATTTTTCACAAGTGTCTGCTATCACTAATCTGAAAAGGGCATCATTTCATAATCAACAGCAGCAAAGACAATTCACTTCGATATCTAACTCCTTACATTCTATCATGAATCAAGCAGTGAGTAATAATCTCTCGAAGCTTCCTCTGATCAAACCATTGGATGCTAATAGAATGCAAGGACCTTACTTCGAAGCTAATGCTTTTGTCATTATCATTAGCAACAAGGGCATGATACTGAACGATATATGTGTCTTAAACATGAAATCCAAGACCTCGTTGACTCAAATGTTATACAAGTAACTGGTGTGAATGACAATGGAAATAAGTCGGTTGCTCCTCCAAATCAGAATTTACAAATCTTTACTAATCCATTCCCTAGACATAATCAGAATAATATGATGGAACAAAATGAAATAAAAGTAGAATATGATTCTTTAGACTACGATGAAATAATTGGTATGATAGAAGTGGATAAGGAGAAAGTTTAGAATTCACCTCGTCCACGAAGAAATGGTATTTATGCTTAGGTTCCTCCTTCGTTATCCCTTCAGGGATCAAGAGCTAGCCAAAATGCATTGGAAAGACAAGTAGAACAACTGAAACAAGAGATTATGACACAAGAAAAGGTTATTACAGTGGAAGACAGTCCTTTTCACTATGAAAGATTGACTCACCGGAATAAGAAATCAAAGGGTCGAAAAATAAAAAGACGGTTATCATCAATGGGAAGTAGTAATGATTCCCCTCCTCGCAAACAATAGAAGATTTCTAATGTACAATGATTCAAGAAACAAACACCGATTGGTCATCCTGAAAATATGAATCAAACAAATGCGAACTATTCACACTTTTTACAAAACTTGATGGAACACCTTTCTAAGATGCTCACAAGTTCAAGCCTTTCTTAGCAACAGGTAAGTATTTCTAACCTTGGTGGTCACCAATGTCATAGAATTATTTGCTCATTTATGTGACCTCCCCTCTTGTGTGGTGTTCCCCCCGTGATGTGTTAAGTGTTGTTTAGGCCTCCTTGGATGACCCTTGATACTCTTGTAAGGTCGAGGCTACTGAGAGACCGCCTTTGTTGTGACCATTCTTTTATTTGTATCATCATTCTTCTATCTTGCTTCTCCTCTATTATTATTGTTGTGTGTTGTGTCTTGGGGGCATAGCGTTGCGGTTGATGACCTGGGGGCATCCTCCTACATGATTGTTCCTAAGATACTTGCTCTTCTCTCTCATTTTATTGTTTACCTTCTTCTAGCGATTCTATATAGTCGACAAATGATGAAAAACAAAAATATAATGATACGAACTGCGCGTCCCTTCTGCAAGCAAGCAAAAATGGACCTAATCCATATATGAAGACGGGGTTGATTTATATATCTGACACTTGGCTAGTAGAATCACTTTGTGTGATATTTGATGTTGTCTTATCATGCTAACAAATCATAACAATACATCTGCTCCGTGCACTTTGATTGTTTTGGGTGTCTCGCCTTGTTGTTACACTTGGTTCTGAGATGCCTGTCATATAAGCCCCATGGCCATACTCAGACTCGAGCCCATTTGTGTAGCCTTGGATTCTTTGTTTTCATGCATATCCTTTTTAGATTAAGATGTGTTTGTGGGAACATTCGGCAATTGTGAGCACATGTCACCTTTGGGGGCATGGGCTTTGCGAAAGCTCTTGTTCCCTTGTGTGTTTTCTCTCTACCTTAAAGTGCTTGATATCGATACACGATATCAACCACCTTAAGGTGGGAGCATATAAGGTAAGTTGTTTGATGATTTTGGTACTAACAAAGCATGTTTGTAAGCCCTCTGCGGAGGCAGGATGTTGTATCTCCAACGCGAGTGCACATCTTTATCTACATTGCAATAAAAAAGCCCTCTACAGAGGTAGGATATCATGCATATCCTTTTATTCAAAATCCCTCTGCAGAGGCAGGGATGGTGTATCTCTTGAGCTAGTGCACATCCTTTTTATTTCAAAAGTCCTCCGAGTAGGCGGGGTTGGTGTATCCTCCCTTAAGCATGTCTTTGGTGGTTGTTGTGGCATAAGCCCAACCGTCAAGTGTGCCTATAGTGTGCTTGAGATGGTGGGGGCTTAGCAATAAGTTCCTTCCATCACCTTGTTTGTCATGTTTAAGACGTATAGTATGTCTTTGGCATGCTATACGATGCTCATGTTTTCTGTGTGTCTTTCGTATGTTTTCCCCGTGTGTAGTTTCAAGGGTGTGGCGAAATGCTCCTCCTACACTCAGGCTTTGTATGGCATGTTTTATCCCAAGCATAGTCTCAAGGGTGTGGTGAAATGCCCCTCCTATGCTTTGGGTTTTGTATGGTGTGCTTGTTCTCAAGGGTGTGGCGAAATGCCCCTCCTACACTTTGAGATTTGTTTAGTGTGTCTTCTCCCCCTTATGTACTCTCAAGGGTGTGGCGAAATGCCCCTCCTAGATTTTGGGGTTGTGTGTTGCATTATTACTTTCCATGTATCTACATTCATTTATATATGTGAAAATGAAAAAGAAATAATCATTGCATTCATTGTATTCATCATGTTTTGCGTGTCTTCAATACTGTCTTATCCTTGTCTTGTGTGCCTATTACTGTCTTCTTCATGTTTTACGTGTCTGTTACTGTCTTTTCTATGTTTGGCGTCTCTGCGACGTGTTTTCTCTAATGTCTACCTAAGACCGGGGGCTAGAGATAGTTCCTCAATCTTTGTGTATATATTAGCTCCAAGTGTCTAGCGTGTTTTTTGTGTTTTGATCATACTTTAATGCATTTATGGGACATAAGATCATACATACATTAAAGTGGGGGCTAAATGTTATGTCGTAAAATGTCCCCCTAGACTTTTACCTCCTAAGTTTAGCTCCCGGGTCCCTTGTTTTTAATCATGCATGTTAAATTTGACTCTCGAGACAAAATGGCCTGAAACCCATGTCAAATGGGGCTTGAGGGACATTGTTGAGTTTGACCCTACTTTAAAATAGGTACCAGGGGATTGGGCGCTCGTGCCCTAGTCCTGTCCTATTTGAGGTGGGTCCCAAATTTGAATGTCGCTTTTGTGACCATTAAAAGGTTCCATTGTCGATATCTTAAGTTTGAATTATGAAATTTGTAGCGGGAATGCATATATAAGAATGTTTAGGGTTTCATTTGTAAACTAGAAGATGATTATGATACTTTAGCGAACTTATGATTTTAGAGTATTCAAAGTATCCATTGTTGCAGAGCAGAATATTGTTGTTGTGTTTGTTATTGCAGATTTGGCTTCATCTTCTCATATGTTGAAAGATCTTCATCTATATGCGAGCTACACCTCCGAGGTGATATCTATTTGTGTTTGAATCAATCATTTATCAATTTGTTTTTGCCTCTATCCTACAGGGATACGCACTCTTTATCAAACAATGGTGTTGGAAGGCTTGAATGCCATTCAGGAGCTTAACTGAGGCAAGCTCCTAAACACCACAACCCCCAACCCCATTCCTTGTGATTGCAGGTGACAGGTGTCGTATCTTGCGAAGTGGAGTTGCAAAGGTCTGTGACATAGTGCGCAGATTCTAGATCTAAGAAGACTACTACAAGGGCTTTGGCGCCTGCCTTGAAGCACTCCAGATTTGCAGGCTTGAAAACCTCCGGGACAGTGGTGAACAGTAGTAGACAACTTCCAGAAATCTCTAAAGAAATTTCTACCTTGGGCTTGGGTACCTGCTCTTTAGCCCCCAACTTTTTTGCATCCTAAATCTCAAAATCTGATATGTATCTACTCTAAATATAACATCTCTGTGTGCGAGCATTTTTTGGGATTCATCTGTTTACTTACAATTTTGCATAATTAGGGTTTTAAGCATAATTGGGCATTAAATTAATATATTAATAAGTAAATTCCAAATTTCCCTATCATTACAAGTGACAACCAACCTGTAGATGAATCCTCTTGCAAAAGTTGAGATTCAACTTAGTTAAATGTCCTTGAATGTATGTAGTGAAAGGAGGATCTAGGCATATCATCAAATCAACCCTATATTCCCACTTTTCCTACATAACAGATTCCCTTTCCAAAACGCAATCCACGGATTAAGATTTTCAAATGGATTTGTAGTTTTATGATGGGACCAGGGTTTTTATGTTCTTCTTCTACACTTTACATACTCTCATGTAGTCTAAAATTCTATACAAATCTTACTATACCATTACACTTTTGAACATTGTTATCTAATATTTTATTACACTTTGATGTTCTCCATTGCAAATACTCTCTAGCTTACAGATCTTTAGTGATATTCTACATTGTTTGTTAGTAGGTTTTTTTGGAGATACATTCTCTTGAGCAAGGACAACTCCTCTTCACTAGTTTTTGAAGACATCTCTTCACAAGCTTCTTTTAAAAACTAGGTGTTATTGTTCATTTATGTTTTCCATATATTTCTAGTTTTATAAATGTTATTTTGGCATACTTCTATCATCTTGTCAAAAGTTGTTATCTTATGTGTGTTTGTGAGCATTTGGATTGTCTTTGGAGTTTATTGTGCTTTTCACTTTCTTCAAAGGCTAATACAAAATTCTATGTCCATCTTTCTTTTGCTATATCTAAATCTCTTGTTGGAGTTACTGAATATCTCATCTCCAAAATCTCCTTTCCACAGACAGATATTGGATGACATAATCATAGCCCACAAGACTATCCATTCTATCCAAAACAGGAAAAAGGAAGGTATGATTACTAAATAGGATATGAATAAATCATATGACAGGGTCTCATGGGAATTTCTCATGATTATTATGCCAAATTTTGGGTTTAGTGAAGCATGGTGCAAGTGGGTTTTAAGCCTCATAACTTCTCCAACTTATGTTATTCTAATAAATGGAGTTCCTACTAATTTTTTCAATGTAAAGAAGGGGTTAATATAGGGGGACCCCTTATCCCCCTTTGTTCTTCTCATTATGGCTAAAGATTTAGGTAGAAACTTAAAGGCTAAGGCTAGAACACGAAACTCAACAAGTTTGTAGGTTTCAAGGGGCATAAGCAATGTTGTGCATCTGTAATTCGCAGATGACACTCTTTTGTTTGGGCGGGCTTCAATCAAGGAGGCTAGAGTCATCAGATAAGTTTTGACACAATATGAATTAGTGGCTGATCAAAAAGTGAGTGAAGCAAAATCTAGAATTTACTTTTTGAAGGACACTTGCTTGGAAAGGTAGGAGATTCAGAGGCTTTTGTGATTTGAGGTGGATAAATTACCAAGTAAATATTTAGGAATGCCTCTATTGGACAAAATATCTTCGGAAGTAGAATGGAAAAATGTAACAGATCAGATCCAAGAGATGCTTGCATCTTGGAAAACAGAATGGTTGACACTCGTAGGGAGGATCACTCTCATTAAAGCCTCCTTGGTTGCAGTGCCTATTTATAAGATGTTCATGTTTCAGATTCCTAGTAAGGTGGCAAAGAATATTGAGGGAATTCAACATGTATTCCTTTGGAGAGGCAGTGAGAACCTTTTCAAATATAGTTTGGTTAAGTGGGAAGAGGTGATTGAGCCGCTAGGGATGGGGGGTTTGGGGATTAGAATGAATAAGGCTTTGGGGGCCAAGTTGGTGTGGAGAGTCTATGAAGAAAGAAATAGGTTGTGGAGCATAATCATCCAAGCTAAGTATTTGCAGCATGACCCTGGTAATCTATTCATTAACATCAACAACCTCTTCAAGGGGTCGAGCATTTGGAATTTCATGAGGGTGTGCGAAAGACTCATCTCCCCAAATATCAAATGGAAGATGGGGGACGGTCGAAAGATAAGCTTTTGGTGGGACTGCTGGATTGAAGACAAGGAATTTGTAGATAATCAGGCTTATTGCCCTCTAATTTCCCATTTTGAAGATGTGGAGGGGGAAATGATTAAGGACTACATTGTGGGCAGTCCCCATAATAGGCAGTGGATGAAGTTAAAGGCCCCGGTGCAAGAGCTAGAATGTTTGTGCACAAAAATTTAGGGGAAGATTAGAAAATGGTTGATTTGTGGGCCTAGAAAGGAGGATAGTTTAGTATGGGGTGGCCAAGGAAGCGGAAAGATTGTGGTGAGTCATGCCTTTCAAACATATTTTCACAAAGGATAAAATAGACCCCAACTTAGCAGGAAGATCTCATACAAGAATGGAATCTCGAAGGTGAATGCCTTTTTTATGGATAACTTGGAGAAGATGAGCCCTCACATGTGATACATTGTAGATATTGGGGAAAAAGGGTCCATATAGGTGTGTTCTGTGTATGGAGAATGGGGAAAGCAATCATCACATGCTCATTCATTGTGAATTTGCTAGGCAAATCTGGATGATGTTCCCAAGAAGATGGGGGTTGGAATGGGTTCTTTCGGCTAATATCCCAGACCTTATGGAGAGTTGGGTCCTAAAGATCAAGAGTCTCAAATTGCATCTTATATGGAATTTGGCCCCTGCACTGATCATGTGGAATATTTGATTAGAAAGGAATAACAGGACCTTCAAGGATACAGTGAAGATGGTGGAAAGGGTTTGGGATTCAGTGGAAAATGCAATTGGTGAATTAGGAGAAATACACAAGGTAGAGGATTGGGTTACTAAAGATTCAGAAGGAGTTTGGGCTGCGGCCTCACCAAGATACAGGTGACTCAGGTAAGCCCATGCTCCACAACAACAAACAATCTAGGCAAAGATAGGTGGATGAGGCCACAATCTAAATGGATCAAGCTAAACTCTGACAGGTTTGCGAAGGGGAATCCAAGAAAAGCCGTGGGGTTTTAGAGATTATGAGGGTCAACCGATTGGTCTATACACTCATGACTATGGAATGGAAACTAACAATTTAGTGGAAGCCAAAGCTATGTTGTGTGGATTTATGGTAGCAAGAGAAAAAGGGTGGAAAAACTATGGATAGAAGGAGACTCAAAACTAGTAATCAAAGCCATGAAGGGAGGGGATATCCAAAATTGGAGACTGGGGGTAATCATTGAGGCAGCAAGAAGTTTGCTTAGTGGGTTTGAGGAGATTTGATTCTCCCATATTGGTAGAAAGGGAAATTAGGTGGCGGATTGGGCATTGAATTGGAGTGCATGTCTCCAAGTAGGCTTAGGGGTTAGTTCCAGGTGCTAGTGGGAAGATTTCCTATATGAGACCATTAGGCTAATGCAAAATGACATCAAGGTACATCCACCTGATAAGGAGTTATGGGTAGAGATTCAAAGATGCAATAATGAAGAGTTAAGGAGGAGAGAGATTACAATAATTTGAAGGAATGTGACAGTGAGGGTAGTTGGTGATCGAACGACTCAAATGTGTTGGCAGTCATGAAATTGAAAGTGGCCAAGATTAGAAAGGATAGTGGGTGGCATTGAGTTTATTGTTATTGTGGCATGTCATTCTTGTGGAACTAGTTGTCTGGTTGTCCTTTGTTCATGGAAACTTTAGCTAGGAAGAGGCTTGTGGGTAGTGTCATGATCGATACTATAAGGGTAAGAAGAAGGTCTCGGTGCCTTCTACCAAACACTGGAAGTGTAAAGTTTCTAGGGAGGAGGCAGTGTGTGATTTTATAAACTTTGTGATAAGGAGATGAGGAGCCCTAGATTGAAGCGTTGGATGATGCGGTTGTGGGAGGTTGCGAAGGAGGTGGATGGTAAACCAGAGGTTGGCATTCACTCGACCAAGGCTAGATTTTTACTGGATCTGAGCGACACACGAGGGTTGTGGAATGCATTCGATGTCGCCCAATCCTTAGCGAGTGCATCCATGCTATCCATTGCAGCATGTGCATATCCGATGCATGACGATGTGGGTGATGTTGTCCAGCAAGCAGATGCATTCCATGACTATGTCATGGCACACCTACATGGTATCAAGAAACAACAAATTTGTTTGCAGTTAGCAGTCGAGGAGATGGCGAAAAAGATGAAGATTGATTTGTTGGAGGAAGTTATTCTAATTTTCTCTAAATGTTGTGACACGGAGGAAGAAAGCAAGGAGGGAGATGTGGGGGTGAAGAAATATCATCCAGTAGGCCCTAATGTAATGAAGGCCATGGCAAGTCATTGGGGCCTATGTAATTTGCCCCGACCCTATGCTTTGTTTTTGTCACTGGTCTTTTTTAGGTTTCTCTGAACTCCAGGGTAATATGGTAAAGATAGTATAGTAGTTGTTAGTAGAAGAATGTTACAATGGATATGAAGACTCGAGGGTTGCACCTGTTTTGATAGTTAGTTATTACCAATAGAATAATTATTACATGTTGAAAACTCACCAACAGTAATATAGATGTACAGTTTTTTAAGCACAGTGATGCAGTTTCATTTTAAAGGTTCCTAGACCTAAACCAGGTTTTACCAACAAAAAAATAATATTATAATAGTAAATATTATTTATTATTTATTAATAATATATAATATATAACATTATATATTAATTATATATTATTAATTTGTTATATATAAATTATATATAATACATAATATTATTATATAATATATAATGTTTTTATCAATGAAAAATGGCTTTGGGTAGCCATACCGTAAAGAGGAAAATAATTAAAACCTTATATATTTAAGTTATGGCTGCTCCAATGGAGGGTTGTATATATAGTAGACTTATCTTTACAAAAAATTGCATCTCCTACATTGCATAAAAATCCTATACTCTATACAATTCATTCTATCATATAATATTTATATAGTGTCTGCCCACCATCCCTATTACAAATATTTGCATGGTATTCCCTTGCAAAGACCAAAAACCACCAACCTTTCATACGCATATTAGATTGCACCAAAAAATTGGTGCTCACTGTATCTGGGAGTTTGCAAGGTTATCCTCCTCATTGTCTCCATCGTCCCCTCACCATCCATCTCTGAGCCTGAAACCTCCAACGCAAAGTTCCATTCAACCTCTGAAACAGTTCTCGAGCAACACTAGTGATGGCTTTAAGGAACTCAATTCCCCACTCAGTCTTGTAACGAATCGCGCTCGCATCTTCTCTAATTTCCCTAATCACAAAAGGAACCCATGGCCCTAAGTAATCTCCGAATTAATGCTCAATCATTTCCCATGGTTTGGGAGGAAACCCAAACCCATAATTGCATCATCCACAATCTTTTTTAGCCCACATCTCCATCAAGGTTTAACGATAGCCTCTGTCATCGCTCGGATTACACATTTGTCATCCCCCACATCCAACAAGACTACTAGGAACATAAAGGAGATATTGGTGTTCACCCAGGGTGATCCCACAATACTGGGTTACAATTGCATTGATGAAGGAAAATTGCCCGTGCACCAAAAAAAAGTTTTGGAGGGGTTCGGTTGAATAGGGGTGTTCAAATGAACCCAAATATGGGTTCGTTCGAATCCCCACATTCGAACGAACCCACTTTATGTCAGGCTTTTTTTTAATAAAATAGGGGGTTCGATCGAACCCCCTTTCATTCGAACCCCTCTCTAGGGGTTCGTTCGAACCCCTTTCGCTCAAACCCCCTTATTTTGCCCTTGCCCCTCTCCAACTATAATTTTATGCAGATTTTTAGGTTTCGAGGCCTAGGTTGAGGATCAAAATGGAATCAACTTGATAAACCCATATGGAGGATTATAGTCCTCGAAACGAGCTTTCTGTCAAGTATAATTTTAATATATTTTAGTTTTATTATACTTTTTTTTAGTTTAATTAAACATAGGTTTTTCACTGAAAATCAAGCTCTCTGTTCTACACGTGGAAAAATAGTATATTACCAAAACAAAATTATAAAAAATATCTATCCTCTTGGTATTCATGTCCTTGATCCAACAGAAAAAAAAAATTGAATTCTGATACATACAAAAAACGTTATGCTTTACACAGTACACCTATGTCTAAATTGTAATTGGTTTGACTTCAAAAGTTAATTAGAAGAAAAATATTCAATAAAATATTATGCAACCAAATGCATCCTCTAGATATCGTAGTTAAAAATCTAAATTCGAAAAAATTAGAATTTTATCCTTCAGAGGAAAAAAGTTATGTTTTACACAATACACATCACTCTTTAAAAATGGTGTTTACTGTTAAAAACTAGTTATTGAAGGAGATGGAAAAATAAATGCAATTTGATTCTAAAAAATTTAAAAATATATATTTAGAATCTACAGACAAAATGTGACAAATCACTAGTTTACATCATCTCCAAATTCCTCATGGTTTAGCAACTATAGGTGTCTAAAAGTGAAGATTTTTTCCAAAATGTTCATTTCAATGTCAACTTTGGCCAAAAAGTGTAACCCATTATTGTGGGATCACCCCCCGGTATCTGTTCAAAGAAGTCAGGAAGGTGTCACCCAACATCATTTTGATGGCATGCAACACCACCGCAGCCTTAGTTCTAAAAACTTTCGTCATTTTGAATTCCTTTATTGTTCTCAAAAAGGTAATCTACCTCTTTTTAGTTGTGAGACACATTATAGTATCCATGCTTCTTCCCATAACACAAGATGCAAGGCAATGTATATAACAAGTTCCTTCTCAGTTGAAAGAGGATTAGCCTTGTCATCTCATTATACTTTCTTCAGTCCTTCCCAAATCATCAAACTCTCCATACAACCTAGATTAACTATCCATCATTAGTTCTCTTCATGCCACATGATGTGTAATGGGCAACAGATCTAATAAAATATCATGCCTTGAGTCTTGCTTATCACTATAGTACTCATTGCCTTGCATGTCTTTCGCCAAGCTTGCCAATTTGTTTGTCTTATCAGTAGCTTCATGATAAACATGTACAATTTTGAAGTCTTTGAATAAATCTAACACTTCCCAACATGGATATAAAATACAGTCTAATTTCCAATTTTGTGTCCCTTTTATACGCAAGGCATTTATAGTTATAAGTGAATCCCCCACTAGGCAGATTTTTGGCAATCTTAGTCTTTTACATGTTTGGATCCCAAGTAGTGTTGCCTAGAACTCGACTTCATTATTTGTTCCTTCTAGAAGTTTCTTGGCCGCTAATCCAACCACAATTCCTTTATGGTCTCTTATGATACAGCCCGCACCTGATTTCCCTAGGTTTCCATGCAAGGCTCCATCAAAATTTACTTTATGCCATCCCTCTCTTGGTGGAACCCAACGTGCATTTCTCTTGAGTTATCTAACAGATGATCCTGAGCAACCCCATGAACAGGGGATAATTAATATATTATTAGTATTATATATTTAAATATATTGTTATAAAATATATATAGTCGTACTTGTACCTAGGGGAATTTCTTTTTTGCCATACTGGCACCCAAATCTCAAATCTACACCTGTTCTCGTACCTGAACCAAAAACTTAACTTTTTATTTCAAAAACTTTTTTATTATTTTTATATACTAATAAAAAAATGATAAATGCATTCATACAATTATAAAACATTTAAATAAAAAACAATTCAAACAAAATAATTTCAATATATTTTATTCTACTTATTAATTTTTTATTTTGCTAATTTTTTATTTAATTTTTCTTATTTAATAAAACATCATTATTAAATAATTATTTAACATATAAATTGTTGGAATAGCCAAGGATTCTCTACAACACTTGATATTCACTCTCACAATATGGAAATCAATAATACGAGATAAGAAATCGATGATATCGATGAACCTAATTGAGCATAAACTTATATTGATCTCACTTACAAATTTACATGAGAATGCCTCATTATATAGGCATGGAAGAGACAATCCACCTTGCATGTGGATTAACAAGTGCCTCATGATGTGACATATGCATGAAGACAAGTGTCCTATAAGTGTCAACCTTTGGATCACTTGGAATGTGCAAACCAACAACCTTGTGTGACTAGTGTTGGATGACTACAAAGTGCCTTTCGAGGTGAGATGAAAAGTCTTCCAACCTCAAAAGGTATGCACATGAGGTTTACCAAACAACTAGGTAACCTCTAACCTCTAAAAGGTTGCACATTCGGTTAGACAAGATGCTGTCTAACCTCATCAACCTAAGTACACTTAAACTATAGTGAATAGATAAATTATTCACTATAACATAAATAACTATCAAATTTAAATTTAAGAATTTTTATGCATATGAAACTCGTTGGTGCTATAGTAGAAAACCTCTAGATGTAACAATCACATATTGGATAGAAAATACATAAGGTTGATTTAATGCCATCATGGTGATGAGACAATAACTTTTTCTTTTCAAATATATAGGTAGTACGATCTTCTTCCTTATTGTTGCCCATCGTTTTCCCTTCCATGTGTACCGAGCGATCTTCTCATATACTCTCGATTGAAAGTTGTACAATGTTATCCGGTCATATCATAAATTATCACCACATCGCTATTTCTAGATCTTTTATTCGTTTAGTGTTATCAATCATGGCCGCACTTCGGTATTGATTTGTTATTATTACTATTATTTTTTATAAAGCAAAAGGGCAATTGATATTAATAATGCGGTCTTACACATTAAAAATTTCAAACAAATACAGTTTTCTTTCCGCCCGTGTTAATCACCCACTAGTGATTGATTCATGTGGGGGCACATGCACACTATCACATCACGGTTTCTTTTAAACGTAACATCTTTCTGGTCTATCTCAATTCTAGGTGGAAACACTTCTAATATTTTATATTAATTATAAAAGTTCAACAATATAGTTTTAAAAGGTCTATAATAAAAAGGGTTTTTTAATATATTTTTATTTAAAAGGTGTTTTTCTTTTTTCTTTTTAAAGAGTAAACGTGTATTTTGAGTTTTAAAAAGACACGAGTTTAAAAATATATATAGGATCATATTTATGAGAATTTTTAAAATTATGACATAATTTTAATAGATTTATCTTGAAGATTTTAATGGTGAAAATTATATATTTATGCTCTTTTTCTTTATGTTTGAGGCCAACATTGATTAAAAAGTGAACTTCATGCAATAACAAGTGTACAAATGGTGTGTTTTTAGTTAAGAGTGGGCACACAACTTGGACCTTCTATATTCTATATAGAAAAGGGGCTTCAACCATCTTTCTTGAGGGACTCCCTCCTCTTGTCAAAGTTGACATTTACTTGAATAGGTTTGTTTCCTTTAAGAATTTGTGCGCACATGTATGGAAAGTTGAACTTGAATTACTATCATCTAAGAATAACACCTTTAAAAAAGGGAATGATAAGAAAGAATCCAAACCTTGCGCCAACCAAGTGGCTACTACTTACATTATTATATCTCTCAAACCTCAAGGGCCTAGAAAACTTACAAGGTTTTTTGAATCATTAGAAAATGTGCTTCAAATGTTGTTTGCTAATAACTTGATCTCTCTTCCTCCCTTTAATATATTGGACCCCTTTAGAGGATTACCTAAGGATTATAATGCCAATGATTTTTGTAACTTTCATAGAGTTAATGGACACCACACTCGAATTTGTATGACACTCAAGCATAAAATCCAATATCTTATTGACAACAATATTACATGTTGATGGTGTGAATGATGGGGGCAAAATTTTGGTTGCTCCACCAAGTTAAAATTTGTAAATTTATACAAATACTTTTCCATTACATACATAGTCTAACAAAATTGAATATTAATAGTTGTGTAGCATCCTATGGTGCATACACACATGATTAGAGATCTTCTAAATATATTGAACATGGCAGTTCATGTACCCACACTCATACTAAAAAAAATTTGGACATGACTCACAAAGTTTATTCTCCTTATAATCCTCCAATTATCCCCTTTTACATGAGGAAGTGACTCTTAACAACAACTATCATGGTCCACTTTATGTTCGAGATTTTTTGAATGGTTATTAAAGTGAGGGTATCCTCATTAATTAAGACAAACAATATAAAAAATGCACAAAATAATTTCTATATGATTGTAGTTTAGCACAAGATAGATGTGCATGTTCCAAGTTGAATTAAATATGACCAATAATATCTTTATGAACACTTTGGAAAGTATTTTATTGCCTCTCCATGTGGGGCATTAGAAAGTGGATGTATTGTTCCATATCATTCCCTCATTAGATAGATTCTCTATGTCACTTGGAAGACCTTGGTTGGAGCAACTAAAGGTCACACTCTCTATAATACATCAATGTTTGAAATATATTTTTGAAGGTAAAATTATAAAATTGAAGCAAGATACATATGTATCCATCTCTTAGCCAGCTAGAGTGACCTTCATGCAATAAGAAACATACAAATGACACGTTTTTAGCTAAGAGTGAGCACACAACCGAAACCTTATCCCTGCCTTGTCCATTCATATCTACACTCTTTCTTGGGAACTAGTCTTGATCCTTAATTTTACCCCTTTCCTTCTTGGGTCGTATTCGTAGTCACAGAAGTCATGTTAATCACCTTTTCCCTCATGAAAATGAACCCTTTTCTTTTAAAATTCAAGTTCTAGTTTGGGGCCAACTTGGCCTATCCTTATGACCGTGTGTGTCAACTCAAGGCAGGAAAACATTTTGTTTGTGACTTGATGGTGTATTTAAAGGTGTAGATCCATAGTTAATTTTAGATCATTAGGACATGTCTAGATTCCATGCATCCTAGAGTTATCATCTACTACTTGCACAAATTATCAAAAGCATCTTATTAGAATATTTGTATTGCACAAGCATTTGGGATATTTTTGTAAGTTTGAGAGTGTTATCCTCAATCTTTTATCTAGTAAATGAATCGATATCTTTACATGGTTTGATATGAGAGAAGTAATCATTCCTACTGTGTGAAAACCAAAAACCAAAAGAACCAGTTTTTATGTGAGAACAAATAGGGAATATTAAGGCAAAGTAAAACTAACATTCTAAAAATTAGCAATGATCGGATTTGCATGCACATACCAGATTTGTTTGTCAAATTAGATTTGTACTTGTCAAATCAAATACGCAATTATGGAATTTATCCTGATTCCAAGGCATTCATCTAAGCATCACTAATATTCATGCAAACTATTAAACAAATCGACAATTGACATTTGTCATAATTTTCCAACAAAATACTTTCATATTTTATTTCTTTTCTAAAACATTTATTTATTTTAGTGCCATTTATTTATTTATCATTCCCAACAACACCATATCTAAAATAAATTCTAAGTATTAATACTATTTATTTATTTACCATAAATTTATGTAGAAGGGATTTTATCCTCTCTTAGATTAGATGAAGTTTCTTCTATTTTCCCTTTTCAAAGATAAACAATAATAATTGTTTTATATTAGAATTGATAACATTTGATGGTCTTATTAAACAAAAAGTGACTATTCTTGCATACAAAATGTACTTATGATTATATATAATCATCCTATCACTTAGAAAGTACTTAGAATATTTCTTAAGTTTGTTAATCAAACCTATAACTTGCATTTTATTAATGCACCATCAAACGACTTTATACATGAGTTATAATACTATTTAATGCAACGACTCACATTTATTTGAAAGAAAAAGATATTTTAGCTCTTTATTTAACTAACCATATATATTTAATATTCTTATAGAAAATAGCCAATCCCTTATTAAACACCAACAATAAACTTATAATATATTTATGCTGATAAGCATTCCCTATGTGAGAAGCACATGATGGATTATATAGATAAAGGGTCCATATTAAAAGGACTACCATGAAATAGATCTTGACCATAGATTTTTGAAACAATACCATAAATGATAAGAAAGAAATAAAAAAATCACTTTACATTTATGACTATTTTAATTCATTTTGTCTTATTCCTAACATTTGAAAAAATAGTAATATTTTTTTCTTATTTTATAAAATATTTTAGAAACAATACTATAAATGATAAGAAACAAAAAAAAAAGTTCACTTTGCATTTATGACTATTTTAATTTATTGTTGTCTTATTCTTAACATTTAAAAAAAAAAGTAATATTTTTTCTATTTTATAAAATATATTTGTTTTCTATAATGTTGAGCAAGAAGAAATCTTAACCTTACAATTTTCAAATCAATGGTACTTAAAGAATCATTTACATCTATTTACTATTTGGGTGAGGCATTTGACTTTTTACCACCATAACTATTTTAAAAAATATTGATCATAAAACTTTGAAAATTGATGAATAGGATTTAATTTCAAATTGTTGTCAAGTACACCAACTCCATACACATCTTGAATAAGATGTGTTGACATCAAATAGGTTAGGATAAAAAATCTCCACAAAATATCTAAATAGAAAACATATAAACTATTTTCTTTAAATCAATCACAAGGCAAGCTCTTATTCAACTAAAAAGGTTCACGATTAAAGTGAAATAAACATTCATTATTCAACTAAAAAGGCTCACAATTAAAAGTGAAATAAATATTCATTAAAGATTAAACCAACTTCTTCCTAGCAGCTGGCCAAAATATCTTTGCAAAGTCAGATAAAATAAACTCTTTAATCGAACTAGTAGTTGGCAAAATAAAATCTTTGATCGAATTAGTCACTGGCATATCTAATCATATCTGATTTCAATTTTAACATGTCTATTTTAGATATCTATTGCCAACTCCCATAATTTTTCTAGCTCACCTATAAAAGACAGTTCTTCCCATAGCTCCCATCTACTAACATCTTGCCTAGGTGATGGTGATTGGCAATGCCTAAGGCTGCACTTGTTGCCGACAAGGAAAAAAAGAAAGAGGCAAGGGTGAGAAATCCCCAGAGCAAAAGGCTGAGTAATCGACTAATGTTTAATGTGTAGTCACCTCCCTCATAGTCCTTGCAAATGGAAGAGCTGGGACAAGCAACTCAAAGTTCGTCTAATTAAGAGCAACAATTCCCGATTTAACCAGTGAGGCTTCCTCACAGTCTTTGTTGTTGCAATTGCATGTGGACCCTCACTAGATTGTCTTCTGGATGCACGTCAAGTGCCCCTTGCACTAGCACTGGTAGATTCAACATCAAAAGTGGAAGCAACAGCAGTACCAATTCTCTTCCTTAGAACTGTTGTCTTCTGCCTAGCCATTTTTGGATATCTCAATGGGTTTGTAAAATAATCAGCATATTGATAAGTGAATTTCAAATCCCCTGCCTCTTCCATTCAACCAATTCTCATACTTCAAAAACTATCTGAATTTGGCTCAAAATTTAGCTTATGAACCAATAGAGTGCAGAAGGGTATATTGTTTGTTGTGTCTACCAACTAGAAATAGCACCTGAGGTGCAACAATAAAGTAATAGGAATTAAAAAGAGGTTTATTTGTTTGCTTTGTTGTGAGGCATCATAATAATATAAAAAGTGCCAGAAGTTATTGTTAAAACATCGAAATAAATTTTGTATTAACATTAGGCAAATTAAAGATAATATTTCCTCCATAATAATGTAAGTGCATACTTCTTGTTGTAACTATGTAAGTTTTTTTTTTCCATCTACGTAGTTACAACCAAAAGCAATCACTCACATTACACAAAGGAAATTAGCTATTAAACGACATCAAAGTTTAGAGGAAATGGACTCTAACAAACCTAGAAATATTATATAGTATCAATAGTTTACAATTTTGCTAATCACAATAAAGGGTCTGCATGATAATATTGCGCCCTTTTAATGCTAAAATTCTTTATTTAAGTTTCACACAAATTGCATTTTGAACATTCCCAAACTTCTTTGCATGCATATGAGGATTTACTTTGAAAAAAATTCATTATCCTCTTAAATGTTTGCTAAACCTTAATCGTTATGGATAAAGGATAATTAGGATTTCCTGCTTTGTGAACTGTTTGTCAAAACACCTCAAAAAATTATGAGTATTAGAGAATGCCATGATTACAAGGTATGTGCATCCATCAAAGCTTGGAGGATAGAAGAATTATGTCAGATGATGCAATTGCCCCGCTTGATGCGTATGCAAAGTTTAGAAGCACACACAAGGTGTGTGTGAATTGTTTGACAGAATGTCTCAAAGGATTGTGGCCTCATGGAATGTCGCAACGGCAGGCTATGGATCTATTTAAAAAGGTCTTAGGATCTCTTTTAAGTAAATGCAACTGGCGGTTGTAAAGTTGTAACCATCAACTTGGACCAACATCGACCCCGTCTACACTTGAATGGAAGAGAAATTTTTTCTAATGTTGTAGTTATAATTTAGAGAACAGAGTTGGGTCCCATAATATAATTGATGGGATCCAAAGCCCCCAATGTAATTGTTACTTTTGAGTTAGTAGATGACGTCGAAAGATATTAGTGTTTGTACTCTATGGAATGATATGATAATTTTCAAACCTACTTAATATTACTATATTTAGAATAAATGCATAATAAATGATATAAAACCATTTGAATAAATATAATTTGTTTATGTACTTGTCATAATTCTTGTATTTAAGATTTCATTTCATAGATATGTTGTTGGGTGAATTCATGATGATTTGATATTAAAGTATTGAAGTAAAACATTTTCAATCATCTCGATCTTTTCAGAGTTCAAATAATGTCCTTGAAGGATTTTCATGGCTCTAATGTGATTTTTAATCTCTTGGTTTATGCTATGATTACTCTTTAGCTTGTTGGATTTGTGTCAAGTTTGACTCACATCAAATTATCTACAACAATGAATAGTCCTAAAGTAATTTTGATTCTTCCAGTATAGACCCAATAGTTGTGGGTGCATTAGGGCATTCAAAGACTGTGTATTTTAATACTATAGCACTATTACTTGTCACTTCAAAGTTCTTGGTGTTGATTATTACTACTAATTAAATGTGTTTAAAGGAAAATACTAATTCCTTAGGGTTAATCTAGGTTAATTAAATAAATGCATACAATTAGACACAAATTAAACTAGATTAAATCAATGACAATTGGGAATGATAAAGCACGTAAAATAATGTTATTTTAGGAAATTGATTTTGAAGAGTGTACTTAGCTCTTGACTAAGGAGAGGGTATGAATGTCGATACCTTGATGAATCAATTCGTCAAAACTAGGATCTTGTAATGCTTGTTCTCAAATTCAATGCAGACTTGGAAATTTGTATAGGTTGATTCTATGCCTAGGGATCAACTAGACATGCTTGGCCATCTAGACTTTGCCACAAGCCACAATTGGTTTGCCACTACAATTTCCCACTCCTTGGTGGACAATGTTGTTGAATTCATTGACTACAACTGTTCAACACCAAAAAACTTGTGCCAAAGTTATCTAACTGTAACAAAATTGCACTCTTAACAAAAAATTATTAGCATGCCCATTGAACCTATGGGTCCAATTGCTAGTTAATATTCTTTTGAGAATAACCAACCCCTTACACCCACCATAAATTTATCAGATACTCCTTTTATCATGTGAATATATGATGAAACTTATTATCTAACTCGAGGGAAGACATAAAAGATTAAATTATATATATTATGTTCTTCATTTTTTTTTCAAAACTATTAATTAAATGAAAAAAATCAAAGTTGAAGAGCGGGCCTTTCTTTTAAGAAGAGTCACATGTAAAAGGATAATAGTCGTCCTCCTTTCAAAATAGAGATTAATATTGTGCTTTAGTTTATAGTTTTAATCTTTGATTGTACACAATTAAAATTTAATTTTATATTAAAAAATATTAATTTTTTTTTTCTATCTTTTATTTATAATTATTAATTATTGTGGTAGTAAGGGATGGAGCGTAATGACCTAAACATATTAACAAAAGCTATTAACACAATTGACATAAAAAATAATAAAAACTAACACAATTGACATAAAAAATAATAAAAACTAACACAATTGATATATATTTGAAAAAAAATAAAACTATTAAATAATTGTTTTTGATTATAGGGTAAAACAGGTTTTGAAGGGACCCTAAAACCCATTACAAAAAGCAGCTATGAAAGATAAGAAAGCCAACCATCAACCAGAAAACATAACTAACAACAGCTAAGTTAAAAGGCACAAAAAGGACCAGTAGCCAAATAGCCTACTATTGCAGCTTTTTTAAAGTGTCAGCTGCTTCTAACTCCTGCTCATAGAAACTCTCATGCAACTTGGCAAAACCCACCAGTTCTTTATTTTCATCCTCAAAGTGCTTTTTCTTGCTTCCCCTGGTGTGCATAGACAGTCCATCTTGATCATTCTGAATAACTTGTTTACCCTTATCCTTGTCCCCCTAATTCTTATGAGTGATAACAACATCCTCTAGAACCGAAATATCCTCAATAGTAGGATCCCTAACTTGATCCTTACGAAGCTCTTTCAACTTGTCAATAAGGAGGCGCATACCTTGAAGGTTGTTCTGGATCGTGCACTGGCTAATTTTCACAACACGTCCTAGGTTCTCATTGATCTGAACCACTTTCTCCTCCATACTCTCAATCCTACTACCATAATCTTCCTTTATCCTGAGAAGTTCCCGTTCCATTTCCTCCATTTTCAGGATTGCTTCCCATCCCTGAAGAATTTCCCTGTCCTTCTCAGCACTAGTCTCCCCTGACAGTCCAACTTGTCCTACCGGGTTCTCAACTTAATGTTGATTCTATTAATCTCCACAAAGAACCATTTCGTCATTTTATGTTGGCCATTAACCACCTCTCTCACCATACGAAGAGCCAAAACTAAATCATCCCGATCTTCTACCCTAGCCACCAAGACCTCAAAGTCCTCCGGGATATTAAAATAAAATAACTTTATTTAAATAAACTAACTATAAAATAACTCTTAAGTAAATAAAATAACTTTATTTAAATAAATTAACTATAAAATAACTCTTAAGTAAATAAAATAAAGTAAAATAACTTGTGAAGTAAGCATTGTTTAAATAGATATTAAAAATGATATTTTATTTTCTGAATGAATAACTTGTGAAGTAAAAATTGAAGTAATGGTTTTTCTTCATTTATTTATTTTTAAACTTGAGAGTATTTTTTATGAATTATTGTATTGTTATTAAAAAATTAAATAGCTATAATGTTTAAAATAAAATAGTTCTTAATTAGAAGTTAAAATAAATAAATATTTCAAAAATATTATGGATTTATTTATAAAGTATAGTGTGTATATATATATATATATATTGATTATATACCTAGTTGGGATCTAGGAACCAACAAAAATGGGCTTAACCCCAGGATGCTAGTGGCCACAAGACACCAGGTCCAAAAACTACCATAAACTCTGCAAACAATGAGGTATCAACCATAAAATCACACTTTATATAGACAAAAAGAAATAGCATCCATTACTACTCAACCTACCCAACATACTTAAAACCAAACCTGACAAAACCAGAGAATGAGTCTTTTGTTTTTGCAAATCCTTACCACCCCAACCCAAAAACAAACAAACACCTACCTCAACTTCAACCCACCTAACTTCCCATTCTTAATACAATTTTCACGTGATTAATAGATGGAGAGACTTCAATCACTTCATCCAAACATCCTCCTCCTAGTCATGGTAGTTGGAGAATCACATAATGGTATTGTAGGGAAGTGAGACCTTCAACCCATTCACTAGCTCCTTCATCACTTGTTGTAGGCAAATTTACCTCCACTTTGAAATATGTAGGTGGTCCAATATATAGTTGAAGTAAACCTTGGACTGGTGAACAACATCCACTATATCATTATGCAGGAGGAAAGAACCTACAATGTTAGATGACATAGAGGCGCAATAGATTATGAATTGCATCGAAGATATTTCATCACCCCCTTGTGTGCATAGGATCAAGTAACAAATTGGCTATAGAAACCTTGATGCCTATGCTAGGAGCGCCATCCATCTCTTTGGCGAGTTCCCATATTTATACAACCCATTACCCTAATTCAGAGTTTTTTATCTCCCACTCAACATATGTCATGGAATCTACAATCATTTCATCCCCTAAAACATGTCGATTCCATGGTTTTCCCTTACCCCTAGGCAAATTCTCCTTCTCCTTCAATCTCTCAGCTCTTCTAACCTTCCCACCCTTGGCACTAGAAGAGAACGCCATCAATCACTCACCAAACACACCACTGTAACATTTGGAAATACCCATCCACCAAACACTTTGCACCAAATGTCGCTAACCTCTAACAAAGTAAATGAGCTTACAAAAACATAATTAAAATTGTCTTGGCAAGCATGTTGTCACTACCAAATGATCATTACTTCATCTACCACTCTAGCCCATTATGCATCAGGGGCTCATTTTCTGTCTCTACCAGTACCACCTTGCCCTGTGTCGTTCCAAACCCCCTACTGCCCGGCTAGTTGATAATAGTTCCACTAACGACCCTGAAGATAAAGTCCCCCTTAGTGTGAGGATTGGAAAGCAACGAAAAACCTTTGTGCCTTCATCGCCTAATTCTCGCACTAACCTGTCTTTGAGTTCTTTAGCCCCTGTTCCCAGTCCTCCGGTTTCCAAGGCCAATTCTCCTTCTAAGTCCTGTTCTGGAAGTCGTACCCCACGAGCCCCTGTTCAAACTAGTTTGGGGGGTTCCCATGGGGGGTCCCGGGTGGAAGCGATTATGGGCCTTTATAACTTAAAAAGCAACACTCCTATACAAGGTAGAAAAAAATGTAAAAGAGGGACTTTTGTGCAGAGCAAAGGTGATGGGAAACGCTGTGGTAAAAGTGCTGAGAAGGGTGGGAAGGTTGATCAACAGACTCAGGGGATGATGGATGAATAGGAAAATTAGTTGGAAGAGGAAGTTGAGATGGTGAAGGAAAGGGCCAAAGGAAAACAAGGTGCTGCTAGAAGACCTAGTACCAGAAGATCCTCCAAACTGGCGGGGTATAAGCCCCAAGTTCTAATAATTGTGGACTACTCTTCCACCCCTAATTAGGAGGACTTTGGGAAGAAGGTTGAAGCTAAAAATGTGAAGACTGCCTCAGTTCAGGATTAGGAGGGAACCAGCCATTTTGAATCAGTGAATAATTCCTTCTATGACACCAATAATGAAGACACTGTGATTTTGGAAACCCCGGACAAAGAGGTTATGAGTACCAGGATGGAGATGAAGAATAAGAGACTGGAGAAGGAATTGATAGAGATTAAGACTCGTTTAGCTATGATGGAGTCTAAATTTAAGATGTTGATCAATCTGGTGTTGAAATCTTCTCACAGTGTTGCTCCTGCTTTCTTGGTTCTGCAGGATGATTGGTTCAATGGCGTGGATTCTTTGCTGGAGAATAAGGAGAATATGTTTAACTTGCTCAATGATGATTGGAAGGAACTTCTTAGTTAGTTATTTCCTTAGTTTATGTTTTAATCACTCGAACTCTATTTTTTGGTTATGTTGTTAAACTGTTGTTAGTTTCGGGTTGTTTGAGGCTTTGTGCTTGTTTTGCAGCCTTATAATATAAAAAACAAAGAATATAACTATTTACTATTTTATTTATTAAATTACATAATAATTTCAATAATTTTTAAATAAAGAAAGAATAATGTAAATAAATAAAAATAATTCTTAAATATTTCTAAAGTAAAACTAACATGCCTATATTTAGATTTATGTAAAAGAAGTTGAGAGTTATCATTTTGAGTGTCTATTCCATTAAAGTTAGGCGCCTCAAGAATGATATCTCTCAGTGTCTTTTACATAGGTTTTTCTAAAGATATGTATGCTAGTTTATAAAACTTTTACATAAAGAAGTTTTAAAATTTTAATAATATAGAAACTCAATCATAACTATATTGGTTGTTTGATGATTACTTACATGTATTAATTGAATGGAAAAAATATTTATCAAATAAGAATCATCAAGAGTTAATAAGATAAATAATAAATTATTTTTAATTATGTTGAGAGGCGTTCTATAGTGGCACCAAGGAGTCTCATGTCTTACCATATACAAAAACAAAAACATAGTCAATATATATTTTAAAAAAACTAAAAACTATTAAAAGTAACATATAAGTATATAATACTTACTACACTTCTCAAAGTAAATAAAATAACCCTAAACTAATATCTCTCTAACATTTTCTAAATAGATGTGTTTAAGATATCTATACTAGTATAAAATATATTTCAATAAATTTAGAAATCTTTATTTTTAAAAGTTATTGTAAAGAAAACTATCATAAATCATTCCAAATAAATATATGAGAAATGTTTAATGTTGTAATGGTGAAAACATATATTTATACATTTTTATTTATTTATTTTGGATTCATGATTATTAGGTTGTCCTCACGTGTTGACTAGCCCATAGTTAATATATTTTTACATGGAAGTTGACAATTAACACTATTTTAGATTGTCCCCATATCCACACATCCCAAGAGTCTAGGCTTTCTTGCTAAATCCAACATTCACCATAGTGGTTAAGTTATGGGAATGTAGAATTGGCACTGTGCCAATCTAAACCCAAATTTTTGAATTCAATTTATTTAAATTGGGCCTATGCTTCCATTTCCTAGAAGTTGTTATGAGCCTATTAAAGTGCACATTATTAACAAGTGGTGGAGTGTAATGGCGTAAGCATGTTAACAAAAACTATTGAAGAGTTGACATACAAAAGTAATAATAATTAAAACACAACCAACATATATTTGAAAAAAAAAACTTAAAGCTATTAAATAATTGTTAAATAAAAAAATAGAATAGAATAACTCTTTTAAGTAAATAAAATAAGGTAAAATAACTCTCTTCCAATATGTACATCCCACAAAAATATAAATATAACTAGCATATATATCTTAAATACATCTATCTAAAAGATGTCGAGAGATATTAGTCTCGAGGCGCCTATATTGAAATTATTATTGAGAATAGATAGGTGTCTCGAGACTGATATCTCTCGGCATCTTTTAGATAGATGTATTTAAGATATCTATGCTAGTTTAATAATTTTATTAATTTATTACAATATATATAGAGTGAGGAGCTAAAATATATACATATTACTATATAATGCTAGTTTACTTAAACAATTATTTTATTTACTTTATAGATTTGTATTTAAAGATTGAAGAATCCTATAAAACTAATTTAATCCAAATGATACGAAAAGCTTAATTATAACTATATAATGTAAAAATCTTTAATCTTTTAAAGATTGAAGAACTATAATCCTACCCTGCATTAAACTAAAGTAATTTATTATGCAATTAGTTTTCTTTGTTGGATGCAAGGACAATTCTTAGCTCTAACAATTAGTTTTTAATGGAATATTTTTCAATAATTTAATTCAAATGATACAAAAAACTTAATTATAATTTTTTAATAGAATTAATTCCCATAGTAAAAATCTAAAACAAAGGTCATTACACTAAATATTCTTAATTTGTATTTGTATTTGTGGGCTATATTTTTGGTAATGTTTATGATTATTATTTTAATGTCGGCTATATATAGTATTATTTTTTAAATTTGTTTTTGTTAACACACTTACGTTATTTCCACCTTGTGCTACCACTGTAGCTTACGCCTCTGGCTGCGTAAATATAAATATAATTTAAATCAATAAACATTGTTTAGATAGATATTAAAAATGATTTTCATAAAGAAAAATAGTAATTGGTAAAGTAAAAATTAAAGTTTTTTTTTTTCATTTATCTTTTTAAAAACTTGATAATATTTTTTATGATTTATTGTATTACTATTAAAAAATAAAATAGCTCTTCACTATACTAAATATAAAGTAAATAATGTTTGTTAAAAAAAATTAAAATAAATAATTATTTCAAAAATATTACTTACTTATTAATAAAGTATATTACTTATAATAAACTTTTAAATTTTATGATCTTATTAATAAAAATATTAAACTAGTATAGATATATTAAATATATCTATCTAAAAGATCCAAGGCACCTATATTGAAATTGTCATTGACAAGAGATAGGCCCCTTGTTTAATTTTATTAGTTTATTAGTTTGTTATTTGATTATTTTATTAATTATACATTTCATAAAGGATGAAAATAATAGAGTGAGGTGGGAAAAAAATTAGGAAAAAATCTAAGGTTGTTGTGAGTAAAATGATAGTATAGTTAAATTAGGTTTTTCTTTGTTACAATTACAAGTTAGGGTTTAAATTGATATATTGTGTTTTTTTTATAATAATTTTATAAGTGTGTTATAAAATAGCTCTTCCCAAAAAGTTTTCATCTCTTTAGTTATGTATTTGTGTTTAAATTAATAAATCTCTCATGTAAACAATAGGTAAACATATTAAGTAAATAATTTGTTTTGTTTCCATTTAAGAATTATAACCAGAAAAAAATAAAAAATAAATTTTGCTAATTACTTGCTTAGATTTACCTTGGTTCATGTGTTTTGGCAAGGGAGAAAACAATAAAAGAATATAGAGTGAGGTGAAAAAAGTAGGAAAAAGATTTCTAATTGTCACAAGTTATTAAATAATATTTAAAATAAAGGACACAAATTTAAAATTAATGTAGAAGAAAAATGAAGTAAATAGTGTAGATAAAATAAAATAATTCTTAGCTAAAAATTAAAATTTATGTGTCCACGTATGTATGTAGTAAATAACTAAAATAAACTAGCATACCTATCTTTAGAATTGATCTAGGAATCTACTAAGCACATCTAGAATTTAATTGCAAATGGACAAAAGTGTTACATCAACATTGTATTAACATCATTGTTGGAAAGGTGTCTCAACATTGCATCCCGATGTTCAATTTTCTTTGATCAGTAAATTTGGCTTTAGGGAGAAATACCCATTAATAATAACAATCAAGATTAATAACAATTTGTAGGCTACTCCAATGGAGGGTCGAAGCTACAAAACCCCACGGGTATCTATCCATTACAAAATATTGTATGCAACTAAATTGTACATATATTTCTATATCTATTATATCATTACTATTTTTATCCTCAAACTTGTGAAACAATAGCACTATCTCCTTCTTCACTTGATTCTGAGCGGAGCACGAATGACCAATCTTCCTTTGTTGAAAAAGAAGCACTTGTAGCAGCCTTTAGGAACTCGATATCCCATTTTGCTTGATGGTTGTGGGCATTATCATCTTGTCCAACAATCCTTATGATGAAGCCAATGTTTAGTATTTATTAATTAGCTATATTTTTCTATTATTTTGTTCTCACATGGGAAAGAAGGCATCCCACTTTGAGGTGGCATTGTTGGCCACATGTCGCTTTTTGTAATGTGTGTAAGAGGTTGTAAGACATCTAATGTCATCATGATGTGTAAGAGCATCTTACGATAGTGTAAGATGGGAGTTACTTATGATAAATTCTATGAGGTTTGAGCATGATTATAGGAGAGTTATGTTGAAATCTTGACCAACATTATGACTCGTGTTCTAATGAATCATGAGGCATCTTTAAATGGGGATAATAGATCCAAAATGGAGCAGCTATTCTGCTAAAATTTTCTATGAATCTCCTATAGTAGCCTGCATGACCCAGAAAACTTCTAACGTCTGTCTGATTTTTGGGTGAAGGTAACTGTTTGATCACTTCTATTTTGTTTTGGTCCACTTTGATCCTGTTTGCTAAAATGTGGTGTCCTAATACAATTCCTTCCTCTACCATCATGAAGCAATTTTCATGGCTCAGGGATAGCTGATTTTTTTCACAGCATTTTAATACCTTTTCTAAGTTTATGAGAGCTTCTTCAAAGTTGTCCCCATACACAGTAAAGTCATTCATATAGACTTCCATGCACTCATTAGCTAGTTCAGCAAAAATGGCTAAAACAAGCCTCTAAAATGTAGCTGGAGCATTACAAAGTCCAAATGGAAGAACTTTGTAGGTAAAAGTTCCCCAAGAACAAGTGAAAGTAGTTTTATCCTGATCTTCAGGTGCTACTTGGATTTGGTTATATCCATTGAACCCATATAGGAAAGAAAAATTCTTCCTCCCTGCAAGGTTGTCCAGCACTTGGTCAATGAATGGTAGGGGAAAGTAGTCCTTTTTTGTGGCTTTGTTTAGCTCTTTATAGTCAATACACACTCTCCACTTCCCATTCTTTTTAGGCACTATGACTAGAGGTGAGACCCATTGACT